>CM039437.1:5079094-5724094 GCA_022379115.2 Bauhinia variegata | reverse complement strand
ATTGTTATATTATTCCCAATATATTATCTTTTATATTATATCTCTCTCTTTTTTATTTATAAAATTATAATAATAAATTTACCTTCACTTTTCTCTCTGTTCCCTTTCCCTTTTCTCTTTTTACAAACCAAACAAAGGAAGGTCCCTTCCCTCCCTTACCTTCCATTAAAATCTCTCCCCTTCCCTCCATGGAGCCAAACACACCCTAAAAGTTTTAATAAGCCATCCTTTTGAATTTAAGTTTCATTTATTCATTTTTTATTATTTGATAAAATAAGAGTAACCTTATTCACATAATTAGTTATAATTTTATTTCTATACTCGTTTTTTATTCATTTTTGTATCTATGTTTACATCAACAATGCTTATTACACTGAAAATATAAACTACTGAGAAGTTGTGGATTTGTCGAACATAGAATCCACAAGACTTTATCAAGTCTTCAATATCACTCAATTAAAATTTAGTTATTTGCACAATCCTGCAGAAACCTGGGTAAAACTTCCCTCTCCACGTATTTTGCTATGTACTGATAAGCTGCTTCGGTTAGATGTACACTATCCCAGAACACATACTTTGAAGCATCTTCACATGTTGGTGTGATTTCATTACAGAAAGGTCCTGTTTCGAAAGTGCCACTTCCACAGCACCCTTTCTTTGTTACCTCGAAACCTGTCTCGTAAAATTTCAATAAGAGTGAGATAATATTGGTCTGCAGAAAAATGATTTTATATTTATAAAAAAATCTTTTATCTCATACCTTATCTCAATGATTATTCTACTAGTCAACGATTCATTACAAAATTTAATTGATACAACTTGAAGTATTATTTTATTATATATTAATTAATCACAAATTTATAAAACAATATTTGAGATAATGTACAAAACAAAAAATTTCTAACCGGACGAGATTTCAGGCGAAGATTCTTGAACTATGCAAAGAAAAGGAGGAGTGAAGAACTGAAGATGAAATGAAATGGCTTGGGGTTAATGAAGAAGAGAGAGAAGAACTTGTTAATCAACAACAGAAAATGATGATGGATGATATAAGAAAGAAGAAGAGTTAGAGCCCAACTGATTCACCTTTTCTTTGCTAGAAGAGCTTTTGGCAGAAAAAAGTTCTTTTATATAATATTTAACCATTTAAATTAGTTTTTTAAATGAAAAAAAAAATTACAATTTTGAATTTAGGTTGGCTAGATTGACTCGAGTCAAACTTTGATTCTGGCCAGTCTTAAATTGACTATCATAAGCTTTATCAAGACAATCATAAAGATAGCAAGCTTACCATAATTTTCAGGTTTATTGATGAGGTTGATGAGTGGTTCATAAACGTCTGCATAAACAAGTCTGCTTCCAGGAAGCATTGCTTGTGTTTGAAGTAATAGCTTTTCAAGTTTTCTGTTGTAGAGTTGGGCATCCAAATTCTCATTCTCTAAGCATTTCCGGTCCTTTGATATCTCAAGTTTCGTTGTTATTTGAAGAGGTAGGCAACCAATCGGAGGAACCCCAACAACAGCTATCTTACGGCACCCAAGATCGTACAGTTCCTACAATTAGGGATAAAAGGCAATATCAATGTCTAAATAAAAATAAGACATTAGTTGTGGCAATTATTGTTATTTGGGCAAATAATTATCTTACTAAGTCACTGTTATAAAGAGATTATATTTCTTTTTCCTTTTATCATAAATAGGATAAAAATATAAACTTTTTAATATTAGCATAAATGTTCAGAAAATATATTAAGTTTGGTTTCGAGATATGATAATGTTAGAATCTTCTATTTGGGCTTGTACTACTGTGTCAAATCATTTCATTAGATGTACTTAAGTAAAAAATATTTAGATTTTTTAAACTTTATTTTCATGAAAGAATCTGAAAACTGCCCTACATTGAGCACATTCTTTATAAATCTTCAATGTCAGTTTCCAGCGAGTATATATAGCAATACGAAAAAATAAATTTTGTAAAGCCTCGGAATAACATTGTCTAAACACAAAGTAATTTTCAGGGGTAGAAGCACATATATTATAGAGTCAAATATTGATGATATATATTTATTATATATGGAATCAACTATAGACACCTATGCTCCTAAGGATTTCTGAATTAAATTTCTTCAATTATCATTGACTAATATGAAAATAGAGTTAAAATTTTCTATTTCACTTTTATGTCTCATTTTTTATTACAATTTTTATCGTTGGTCCAAAAATATATATATACAATTTTGCAACCAATCGCAGACGATGGAATGGAAAATGACACGTTAGGTCAAAAGATATAGCTTCTTTGAAATATCACATCCATAATCTATTATTACCCTAACATGATACTAAGACAGTTCAAGTGTTTAATTCCAAAAATTGAAACCACATTAACTAACTTTGTTCTCTGAGAAGAAATCTATGACAAATTGTTTTCTTGTAGTGTCAATTAATCATTTGAAAACCCATCACAGAAGAATCATATACAAGTTTTTCCCATACCTTAATGTAGATCTGCAGCTTTTTCAGCAGAAAATCTTGGTACTCAGCAATGCTGAACTCAACCTTTCTTGTGGGAATATCATAAAAGTTGATAGTAAAGTCATTAATTCCTGCACTAATACCAACAAAAGCACTTTCAAGTATCCTTCTAGCTCTATCTTCCCCAGCAATGCCCTTGATCTTGGCCACATAACTTTTGAAGTGTTCAATCTGCTTGGAAACTGATATAACACCAGAAGGAGCTGTGGTCAATTCATCGTATCCCGATCCAGCTGACGCAAAACTGACACCACTGAGGAGCTCATCGTCTGGCAGATTTGGTTCAAGAAAAGGAGGGACAGTGTCTTTGAGGTTTAAGAAAGAGGCAATGAAGTCAGGCACCAATTTTCCATTTGAGAATCTTCCTGTGGGGACATGGCCAGGGAAATCTCTGCCATAAGGGTAATGGTTTCCCTTGAACAATGTCAAAATGTAATTGTTGTTCCCTGTGTCCACAGTTGAATCACCAAAGATTAGAATGGATGAGAACTTGGTGGGTCTAAGGGCATTTGTGGAAACAAAGAAAGTGAAAATGTGCACTAAAATGATGATAAACTCAGTGGTGGCAGCCATTGTTGAACGCTTGGAGCTCTTTTTGAGTTGGTTATATAGATATGGCTTTGTTTTCTATAGATATATATATATATATATATATATATATATATGGTGCTATGATTTGTAGGAAGCAATATGTCAATTCTTTTCGGGTAAGATTTTTGGTTGCAAGAGAACTATCCTTAAGTAAACAAAACGCAGTAGGATAGATCCATAAGCCAACTATTTTTGGTAATCGAAAGCAACGTGAAGTAAATTTCTGAAATTTTTTTCCCACTAAAAGAACCAAATATAGAGGGAAGAAAATAAGTGAAAAACATTTTGCATGACCAAAATTAATGAATATTACGAAAAATATACGAAATTGATGATGAAACCATTTCTTTAATACTAGAGCAAGTTTCCACGATACTCTAATCATCCATATTAAGCCACAATTTTTGTGTCATTACACGTCTTACTATTTTTTTTTTTTTTAAAAAAAAAGAATGATTTGTGCCCACACAACATGGGAACACTCCCTTGTCTTGTTAGTATAATAAGACATCTCATTCTATGTTTTGCTTTGGTTTACACTTTTCAATCTCTTCAACTAATAGCGATTTCAAAATTTCGAACTTAAAATCATTGATTTATTGTGAATTTGTATACATTAAATCAACATGTTATTCGTAAAAGACCCTTTATCATTAAATGGGGTCTAAAGTGATAAAATATTCAAGAAACTTAAAACAAAATTAGGTTTATATTTCAACACTTGTATCTTCTCTAATGTGATCTCTTACTCATCATTTTCTTTCTTTTATTTTTACTTGTACATTAAGAAAAATGAATTTGCCTTTTGATGACCAAGAGAGGCATTTTCTCATTTCACTATAGTAATTCTACAAGGAGAATTGATTGTTTTACAGTTGATACTTGATAGATGAATCCTCATCATGCATATCTTTTTATTGGCATTTTGTCTCTTTTTGGTTTGGGATTAATTTTGTCTTTTAAATTATTTGTCATAAGAAAATAACAAGCAGCATGCTTAATGGACTTCTTGGACTTTCATTAGGGGCTAAGTAAAAAAGTAGATTCAAACGTGGCTCTGTTCTATCAATGCCTTGCTCTTTAATAGCCTCTGGTGTTAATCTTTGAGAAATGCCCAGCTGTTACATCTACCAATTAAACTTTTGTCCTCATATTAGTAATATTAAAGAAGTGTTATTTATATAAATTAAATCTATATATTTCATATACTTTGAGATTAATTCAGTTTGCATATGTGACAATTTTAATTGCACTCGCTCAGTTTCTTTTTGAATGACCTATATGTGAATTGATAGCCAAAGTAAAAGGAATTATATGATTTTTTTTAAGAAATTGAATCATATGAAGTATATGGATAGCATTTTGAATTTTAAATGTCTATTTTATATAGAATCTTTTAGAAATCACAACTCCAATACTTTTTTATTTTTATTTTTTTAATAACAAACAATAAATATACTTTTTATTTAATATTTTTCCAAATTGATGAATCTCAATCATTATACACAAGTAGACCCACTAGGTATACATGAGCTTGTTAGAAAGCGCGTTGAGGTCTAAAATCACCTAAAACTAAACGTTATAATTTAAAAACTATTAAGTCACACATTTGTTAATAAAAGTTTATCATTTAATACTTTTTGTTTTAAATATAAATAATTATTCTCACTTTCTAAAACAGTGAACATATATTTAACATAAATGACAAAAAAAAAAAATATGAAACCCAAATTGAATACTAATATATATATATAGTATGAATTATTAGTATCCATAACTATATAAGACATCGACTAATTTAGTTCAAGTTAAGTAAAATTACAAGGGCACATAACTCTCTATATCAAATTTTAATGCACCTACATTCTTAAGTTTCAAACTGAGAATTTTAATTAAACTAAAACAGCCTAAGTTAGTTTATCTAAAAATACTAAAATATATTAATACTTCTATTGACAGAAAACACAAAATTACAATATATACTCTCTTGTCCACACAGAGCCAAGCTCCTTAAATTCCTTCTTTGCCAAAAACCATATAGAAACACTCTTCTTGCCTCTAACTATCCCACACATCCTACTTTATAACAATACAGACATAGTTTTGAATTGTCATAAACTCTTATAATTACTATCGTACATAATGCAAGCATAATTACGAGTGTCTATGAGAGGGAAATATTTATTAAATTTTTCACATCACATTAATATTTTTTACATCACTTAAATATTTGTAAGATAAATTTACATTAAGAAAGTGTTTATTGAGATATCATTTTGATGACATTCCATCAAAGAAGTCTATATTTGATGTAAATTTAATCTCACAAATACTTAAATGAAGTCAAAAAAAATTAACATGATAGTAAAAATCTAATAAATACTAACTTAATAACACTTTATCTCACAAGTATTAAATTAAGAGTTTACTCAAACTCTTACAATAACTAGCATATATAATAGCTGTCTTACTAACATAACTACTTAATTTTTTTTTTTTTTTTATTTCTCCTATTGTAGACAAACTTAACCACCAGCCTATTAGAAGGTGGGTTCGTATATCATCCCTTACCTAGGGTACATCACAAGTGGAGATAAAAGAAGACATCCATTTATAAAGAAAACATCTCTTGTACCACATCATTTTTTATTTTTTTATGTTTAGTCTGGTGAAAAATTGAGATATAAAGTAAAATAGAATGTAACACAGAAAATAATGTTCCCAAGGAGTGCAATAGTCTTTATTTTGCGAATATGTAATATTTTTAACTAAGGTAATTGAGCTTAAATCTTTGGACCAATACCTAAAGAAAATTTTCTCTTAAATGCATTAAGGGTTTAATCTTAAAATCTTCCAAGAAAAAATCTTAATGTTAATGTTGAAAGACTAGCCAACAAATTCTCTAGTTGGCCATGTCTTTAATATACGATGGTCTCGAGATCAAACCCAAATATGACTTATTCCATTCCAAATTAAGCATCTCTTAGTGCTCATTTATTTAGTGTAGGTTATTTGCCAATCGAGATTTATGCCCAGGTCCCTTCCCCTGAATTTAACACAAAAGTTTTCTTTTATTCTCAGTACTAACAAATTGTTTTCACAACATTTTTAATTTAAACGTCCACCAGTAACCCAATTATTATAACTTGATCTACGAAATCTCTTACCAAATCTTTTGTCACATTTCAAAATAGAAGATATTTGCAACACCTCAAACCAATGAATATGAATAATCAACTAATTTGATTCTGATTGCTCTGACTGATCTCTCTGGTTCAACCGATGCTCTCTCCATGGGGAATTGATCCCTAACTAAAAGCAAATAAATCTAGGAGCAAGAGCTAGTTTTTATCTTAGATTTGATTAGATTCTAACCCACTCGTGGAAATCCTGTTTATAAACATTGCCAGTTAATATCATTGTTCTAAAAGGTCTCCATTCAATGTCTAGAAATATGAAGCATTACAAACTGAATTATATTTTTATGTTTTTGTTACAAGTGGCTTGCATGGATGAGGTAAAGCTTAACATGGACACCCGACACTCATCAACGGAATCAAATTTGTTGTCTCACTTCTTTGTAGCATTTCCTATCTTACTTTTTATGATTGGCTTAAAAAAAATTAAATAATAATATACTTTTTTTTTTTATGTATTTTGAACAATTTGTTGTAGTAAAACACTATATAAAATAACAGATTTAATCCCCTCATCAACCATGTACATTTATAATAATGTGGAACTGAAGACAATACAATCTCATCTATTGATATGTATTAGCAAAAAACCAACAGTCTGATGTAATGAGTTCAAGGGAATTTGTGTTCTTTTTTCTCTTTTGAAAATTATTCAAATTTTCTTCAATTATTAGAGGCAGAAGATATCTTTGCTCTACTTTGGTTTTTCTTCATTAATTAGTGAGGCCATGGGAAGAGTAGCACAAAATAGTAATTTCGAGCTATAAAAATGTAACTATTTTAAAATTTGGTAAAAAGAGTTTTATTATACTTGTAGTCTTATTTGACTTAAACCAAATTAGTGAATACCTAATATATTGATAAATACTGGTGGTTCATACTAAAAGAAATAATTTCATTTCATGATCTATTTCTATTCCTATATTTAGTAGCAAAGGGAGATATGAAATAATTATTTTATTCAAAGCATCAATATGCTTTTTGTATTAAGCATTTATTCTTTTCCCAACGTACTTTCTTAAATATATATCTTTTGTTTTATTCTATTGAGGGTCATTATTCTCTTTGAAATCAATCATGGTTTCAATCCACATTCCATTCACAAGCAATTAAAGTAGGAAATAAAATATTCATTCTATTCCATTCCATTCTATTCCTATTCCAATTTCCGTTCAAGTTCCATAATTTTCATTACATGTCCTACAAGCCATAATAAACAATTATGCAATGTATTTTGATGCTGTTAATCAGTTTAATTCTATTTATAATTATTAAAGATAGTGATTATTTATTTTGAGATGATTGTAATTAAACTTTCCAGGCAATGAATTTCCTTTTAACTAGGAAAAAAAGAAAAAACTTGTAAGCAACTGTGTAATCAATTTTTGCTATTATGTTACCTGAATGAAATTCAGATTTGGTTGGATTTATATGTATCTAATTCAAAAGTATCTTTAAGAATGGCACCGTATTGTGTTTGGTCCAATAAAAAAAATAAAATTGTGTTTGGTAAATTTGGATAATCTCTTAATTGATTCTTTGGATATATATTAGCTTGTTACTCACATATACCGCATTGCGTTTTATGTCTATTTTGTTAGGTAAAGAATGTCATTATCAACTATTGATGATATTAAATGCATGGTAGGGATCTAACATCAATCACAAACAAATATTGAGCTATTTGTTTTTGTTTAATTTTCACACTCTTTTGGTATAAGATTAAATATATTCTTATTGTGACAATTAGTAATAAATAGTAATTCTCACATCATAAAAACAACTTGACGATTTCAAATTTCTGAACTATTTTCCAATCACACAAATTTGAGACAAGAAATCATCCTTGAGAAAATACATAAAGTTTGACACACAAAAAAACCTTCAAACAAGTTTAGATAAAGTATGTATTCATATTCAATAAGAAACAAGTGGGAGGATAATTTTCCCAAAAAGCTTGAGATATTATGTGAAGGTCTGTTAATAATTGTATATATCTAATAGTAATGACTTTGCAAGTTGCATTATCCATTATGAAGTATGGCCAATAGGTAGACAACAAAATTGCAAAATTATGGTGCACCTATTCGAATATATCTGCAGCAATATATATTTATATATGTTTGGACTATTAGTGCAAGAAAAGAACGTGATAGCTCTTACGTTACCACAAACTCAAAGTGAACTAGACAATCTGAACTCACTTATAAATACTGATGTGTACTTGAGAATATCAGAAAGATTAGCAGATACACGAAATCAAAGAAGTTTCCCAGACTAAATTTAATCTTAACATGAACGGGTCCACGAAGAAGAGCCATAAGGTTTATAATCTAATGAGTTGTGTTACATGCATATCTATTTATGTATATCTATTTTTTCTTTATGCATCTCTCTTATTTTTATATTTACAATTTCACCTTATAATATAATTAACAAAAATTAGTGTCCACTTGGGTGTGAGTAAACTTATATTTTTTTATAAAAATAATTAGTATTCAATACTATATTAAATATTGACTAATTTGATTCAAGTCAAGCAAGACCATATAGATAGCAAAGTTATTCATACTAAGTTTTAATGCAACGTCATTCGTAGGGCTCAAACCCGATACTTCTAATCAAGCTAAAACAACCTCTATTAACTTATTTATGTACTTGGTGGTGTGTACATAAACTTATATGAAAGTAACTTTTCCCTAACCTAATAAAAGGGTCCATTCACGATCTTCGATCTTACCAACCATGTCTTGATTTGGACGGTGCCGGAAATGAATCTTATTTATGTGGTTTGTGTATATGCCAAGAGCTTGACATTTCACCTGCAGATGCATTTTGGGTCCCTTCTAAAATTAATTTGATTGGGTTTTCATCCAATTAAGTAACCTTTGCTTCATGCTTGGATATTTCTTTACACTATGCTATTATTGATTGATCTTTGCGAGAGCACTGATGAAAATTGTGGATGAAATTCTTTTTATCAAGCAATGTTGTCTGCAAAACAGTTATTGTCAAAATTGTCGACATCTGTTTAAGTGGATTCATTTGGATTCAGATAACATTTTGGAGAAAGGCATTTGAGAGAGAAAAATGCGACAAAAAATAAAATTTTATAAAGGGTATGTACAATGATCTATGATTTTTTTTTTTCTAAATTGATTTTTTTTTAGTTTATACTTATGATATTTTATCAAAATACTGTAATTTTAAAATTATTTACTGACATACTATTGTTTTTGCCATGTTAGATCTAGTCCAAATTTAGGTTAAAGGGTACTCAGGGTTAACATGGCAAAGTAGAATATTAGTAAATAGTTTTTAAACTATAATATTTTAATAAATAGTTTAATTTTTTATTTTTTTTTAGTATTTTGGCTTATGATATTATCACACTTGTCAGTATGATATTAATCTCTACTTAAAATGAAAGTAAATCCCTCTTAATAAAGAGGACTCTAAAAAATTTCAAACTATCAAAATTTTAGCCGAGAGTATTTTAAGCTTAATCTATTTATTTTCATTGAACCAATATATTGTTGCTAAATTGATGCAGCTTATGACTCCATTGATGATAAACTTCATAGATATGACTTAAAGAATTTGACAGTAATGATTTTCCTTGAAAATCAAAAGCAAAACTTATAAAATCCATCAACTTCATGAGAGTATTCTAACTCATTATATCACCATTTGACTAAGCAATTAATGTCTTGTTCTAAACCTAATTCTTTTTAATCTTTCTCCTTATTATTATATGATGGTACAGATCCTAAATTTGTCCTGTACTGAACTGTCTGGATATGATTCGTGTCATTCATTTTAAACCAATTCATCCTAATCTTGTCTTATTGCACCAATAAAAAATCCTGTTACTCACGTTCACTTGGGAATTTTCAACAATGGTTTAACTGTTTTCGAACTCCTAAGCTTCTGATTTCATCAATTTAATTTTGTTTAACAAATCACTGGAGACCACTAGAGACTAGCTAGTCCACGGGTGCAAAGAGGGAACATTGTACCTGTTTCAGTCTCAAGCTTCTCAAGAGACCTACACTTGTAAAGAATTGATAAAGAAATACTTTATTAGTTTGGAGGCTTATGTTACTGTTTGAATTAGCTTTAAAAAAATATTTTTAAATGTATAAAACTTAAAGTTAGTCTTTTTTTTAACTTTAAAAGATATTTTTTATAAAACTTGTAACTTGTTTTTAATTCTATTTTTTTTAAAAAAATTATTGCATATTTATATCTAAATTACTTTTTTAACTTTTAAAATTATTTTTAAAAAATTTAATTCAAATAATCTAAAATTACACAGAAATATCTTTATCCTATGAAAAAGACAAAAAAAAAAAAAAAAGTCAATCCGAATAGGTAGAATATGTCATGGCCCCAATCAAACTTAACTTTTATGGGAAAGATATCAAGAAACTATCACAATTAAATTGATATTTTTTTTACAAACAATAAATCTATTTATACACTTTCATCTGAATGCTTAAGTTTGTGGTAGGATCTCAAAGATATTTTACATACCATCCATCGAATAATACACATTGATGTATACAAGAGATTATTATGAAAAAAGATTTCTACATATTGTGTGAGATAGTGTGTAAGATTTAAATCACATAGGAAATGTACCAAACATGAGAAGATATTCTGAGTTTTTTATATTGTGTCCCTGTACATATAACTAGCTGCATAGTAGTGGCTAATGTGAAATGTACAAGCAAGTACATCCGTTGGCAAACTGTCAAACTTAATACATTGAATTTGATCTGATTGTAAGCATAACACCCCCATTGAATTCGGCTCCCATATAGGCAAGTCGGCAAACCCACCAATGCCCCCCAAATCTCCCCATTCATAGATTCACCAAAATTGCCAGCTGTTGGCATTTATGCACTTACATATGCTTCAAAATGAAGATCGAGTCCCAGCATTTAAATTTGAATTGACAAATAATGGTTATTACACACTTGTATACAATGTGAGATAATTAGAGTGAGTATGGAATGAGACGAAATTTTGACTTAATCTCATCTTAAACTGTCTTTTCAAGACAAAATTTTACTTCAGTATCTTGTCTGAGGTTTAGAAAGTATTATTTGATCTTATTTAAATACGTTTGTCTTATCTTATCTCTATCTTAAATATGTAAAATATCTTTATTTTAACTTATTTAATTATTTTTAAAAATACTTATGTTAAGATAAAAAAGACAAAAAAAAAAATATATTTGGAAGGAGACTAGATAGAATTAAGGCAAAACAAGACATCAAAACTTTTTATTTCATCCTAATGTCGTCCTAAATTTTATTCATCCCCCAAATCCTCGTCCTTGTCTTAATTTACATCCTAATGCGGTCGTAAACCCTTCAAGTCAAGATAGAATACCATAACATCACATCCTATACCTACTCCTGTGAGATGACAAAAAGATAAACATATAAGATTGTAAATGACTAGTAGTGGAGGGAAGAGAATAGAGCGTGCCATAGTCTTTCATAAGTTTTAAATCTTCCCTTATTATTTCTTTATTCGTCTCAAAACGTTTTTTTTTTTTTGTCTAAAACAATCACAACTTTAAAATCTCAAGGCTTAATTAAGATTTTTTTTCTTATATAAATTTCTCAATTTCTCTTAACTACATCATATATTAATTGAAATAAACAGAATTAAATAAGAGTACTACAAATGTATTGCACTAATTATGTATAATATATCATTATCTATTTGTAAAAAAATCTTAAATTACAATAATTTTGGGACGTAGGGATTACATAATTATTATATCTAACTTTATGTAAAATTTATCTCACTCCATCCATGCTCAAACAATTTCTCACCCCATCTCAATTTCAATAAGCACCTAGGGATTCTGAAAACTTAATTAAACGAACATGAAGTAACAAGCCTCGAAGACAGTGTGCTGACCAGTTTATAGTTATATCTTCAGTACAACTGTACAAGAAGTTAAGGATATATATATATAGTCCTACGGTAGCAATGTACATATTATTTAGGTAGGTCATCCAATAATCTTACTATAATTATCATACAAGTAATGATTACCCATCATCTTATGCATAAACCATAGTTACCTATGTATCTAGATAGAGATTATAATCTTTCAAAGAATACTAATAAAGTCTACATAATTGATAAATAATTAAATCATTTGAATATGTTAATCGAAGTTCAATCTCTAATTACAATATATATATATATATATATATATATATATATATATATATATATATATATATATATAATATATATATATATATTATATATATATATATATATATATATATATAATTTATTGAGAGATATATGTTTATTTTAATAATTTTTATATTTTGTGACAAATTAGTCTTTCACTGTTAATTAAATAATACCTTAAAAAAATCTAGACATTGATTAATAAAATAATAGGGTTCCCACGTTGGCTTTAGGGTAAAGACAGAGTAAGGTCACGTTGTTCAATGATGGATTAGTGCCCTAAAAGCTTTCTCCGTGCTAGATTTAATGGTACATTGGGAATCTTATAAATGCCAAACCTCGTGCGTTGCCTTAACCACCACTGTTTGTTTATGAAAAACGTTAATCTAAGGCTTCCGGTATGCTGTGGTCGGTGCCAGAAACCTCAGTGCTACGAAGCTTCCTTTTCCTCCTATCTGATGCACCTCCACACACTAGATGACAAACCCTAGCTAGTGTGTCTTCAGTTGTCACGTTACCTAAATTGCTTAGTGCATTATTTTCTCTTGATTTGACCCAAATGATCAGAAAAATAAAATAAAAAGAAAAAATGGTCGATTAATAGAGGCAATGAAATAGATATGAATATCTCAATTCTAAAGTAAGATTTAGTTTAATAATAATAATACTTTTTAATATAAGTGTTAATTTTTACATTTGAGAATAATTTTTTTTCAATTTTTAAGTTAAAATTTTTCATAATTCTCTCTAACTTCAACAAAATATATATATAAAAAATTGCTTTCATTTTACCATATTTACTTAGTCAAATCATTTTCTAACTTAAATTATGAGGTGCTTGAGATTAATAATCTGAAATTTAAGATATTTAAATATAAATTTTAAAGGAGTCAAATATACAATAATTATATAATAATAAAAAAATTGACAACTTAAAAAGTTGTTGCCTAATAATATAGTGAAAAATTTACATATAATAGTGAAAAAAATCAAAATTATACTCATTCATATAAAAATTTAAAGGAGGAGGCCAAGGCCATGCTTGCCCTCTAAATTTGTCCATGCTCTTGATCCCATTTTCAACTTAGTAACAACATAGGTTGTAGACTAAATTAAGAGGGCAGAAATGGGACCCAATATTACAGATATACAAGTAGAAAAGGGAGAAAAAGGTAAACTGCAGAAACCCTAATATTATATATATGGCATAATTGAGATAGCAAGCCAGCTGCATAACAGTTCAATTAATGTCAAAAATTCCAGTACATACCGGACAACAAATATAAAGACAAAAATATAAATATTTCCTCAGCCTCACTTGGCTTGAACCACACGATGAAGGAACAATTTTTTAAAAAAAATAATTAAGTGGTAGGATTTGGATAGTCCTCTGAAGTCTGAAGTGTGATGATAAATTGTTTAGTTATTAAGATATTGATTTTTTTAAAAAAAAATAAAACCAAACAAAAACACGTATTCTGATCCAAATGTTTATGATATCCGAGAAGACAGCGAAGACCATTTTGTGTTTGCCTATAAAGGCAATGAAAGAGAGCTGCCAAAGCTTGACTGCCACACGTCTTTTGTCCCAGTTAGCTTTTAATTTGATTAATTGGTTAATTTAATTTTCAATTTCTTTTATTAAATTAAAATTAATCTTCATCACATGGATATGGAAAAAAAGAAATTAGAGTAAAATTTTTTTTGTAATCCCTTAAAACTTAATCAATTTGATTTCCTTCTTCTTAAGTTCTTTATATTTTAAAATTTTTATTAATTCCGTTTTTACACTTCAAACTTATTAACTTTATTTCTTAAATTTATTAATATTGATAATCATTTATGAGTTTTGTGGTTATTTAAATTGTCAAGAAATACTAAAGTGATGAAATTTATAAATTTTAAAATATAAAAAATTAAATTGATAAATTTAAAATATTAAAAATAAATTTTAAATATAAAAAATAAAAATAGGTTCTACTCAAAAAATTAACATCTGCCATGAAAGGAAATTTTTTTTATATGAACTATCAAATCATGGCAGTCCCCATTTCCTCACAATTATATGAAATGAAACAGATAGCTTAGGTCCACATTAACTAAAAGTCACAAAATTATGTGATAATTGCTAAATGATGATGATGCCTCCTTAATTGGTCTCAATAATTATGTTCGCTCTTTGGCCAGACTGGTCACCAGAGCTAGGTGAGCTAATTACCACATATATACATTTATTTGGTTACTTTTTAGTTTTAGTAATGGTTATTTATATACAATGATTTTTTTATTATTAAAATGAACTCTATTGTCACATATTCACTAAATTGTATGTCATGAGTTTTACATTTTAATGTAACTAGAATATAAAAGACATCTAAAGAGAAAAAATTAAAAGCATGTAAGACATTATTCAATTAGTAGATGAACTAGTAAGTGACTATTCTAGCTTTGGAAGAAATCTTGAATTTGAGTGTTAGGCTTGCATAAATGTATTAAAACTTAATGTGGAGAGTTTTGTAAATTTTACAATTCTACTTAACTCAAATTTAAATTAATTAATGTCTAATTTAGTAAATGATAATTTAAACTTGTAAAAAAAAATATGTTGGAAAGAAAAATAACCGTAATTACTCTCTATTCCTTTTTTTCTAAAAAAAAAAACTTGTGAAAATGTGTATAAAAAACTTTTATTAATCATGCAAAATTAGTAAAGTGAAAGAACTAAAAATCACAATTTCTTTTTTACACGCAAAATATATTAATTTGCTTTACTTATGAAACTAACTGATGTTTGGGAATGAAAAAATAATCAATATATCACTCTAACAAAAGTGATCTTAAAGACATTAATTTAGAACGTCTTAACACTAAGGCTACTACAACTAAGTCAATACTACGTTGATATAAGTAAAAGCATTTTTAATAAGCCTTATTTCTCATTTTTTACAATAATTATGTTGAAAAGATAAATGGTGTAAAATAAAACTAAACGAACTTAAGAGAGATGTAATTATTACTCTATAACTTAAATCCTTGTTAGTTATATTCATTCTAACACCTTATAATATCTTGACCACGAAGAATATCTGAATTGGAGAGCTAAGTATAAAACTTGTGAATTAAAATTCATAATGAGTTATTATTAAAATAGCTTTCTAGAGACATTATCGTTGATAGTTGATTAAAGTTAACATTGATAGTGTAATTTTTCTATCGGTGAATGTGTTTCTAACTGATTTCTTTGTCAGGTGCCAATATTTATATATTAATCTGCAAACTGGTTCCTATGGCAGGTTCTGCATCTGCTTAATTAGAATCTCAATTAACCCAGGTCTTAACTCATAGGAAATTGTGTTTTGTTTCTTCTGTTTTAATAATTCAGTCTACATTATAATAATAACAGAGAACATAGAATATGGTAAATATAGATAAATAATTTGAATAATTATATAAACTGTAGTTGATGCATTATATTCAAGTTTTCCAATATTGACCCTTTGGTTGGTTTGAGACATAAAATTTGATTTTATTTTATTAGAATAAATATTTATATATTTTGTAAAAGACATGAAATAATCATTTTATTTGAAATTAATCACCTAAATGCAGGGAAAATAATGGCAGATACTAATTATAATGTCAATGTAATTAAGTGTTTAACTAAATATAACCCAGTCGATGTTTTCTTTCAAGTAATATAATATTTTGCTTACTCTAATCATATAGTATCATGCTAAAGGATGCAGCAAAAATATTCACCCCAATAATTTAGAATATTAATATTGTCATAACTACATTCTAATTAATATTTTATGTTCATAATTTCTTAGTTATTTCTTCAATCGTACATTATTTGACTTCTTTTCTCACATTAAAAGCATATTAATCTTAAGGGTGTTTCTTTAAAGAAAAAAAATGACTAATCTTAAGTGCAAAATTCTTAGAATTTACTATATATTGATGCATTATCGGCAAAGTCTAACGTTTATATAAATGACTTGGCTGTTATATTTATATTTTTTAATAAACATATTACAAAGACCATCTAAATGATGATTTAAGTAGTAAATAGTTCGTCTATGATTAATTTAACAGAACATAATAAAAATATCAAAATATAGATTTACAATCAACTTGATAAAATTTGTGGGTGATTATTTTCCTTTTGAAAAAAAATAAATTAAAGTTAAATAGGTTGCTCTCACCAAAAATAAATAAATAAATAAAGCAATCTATAAATAATGAATTACTACTTACCAAAAAAAATTAAATTACTAATAAGAAATCAACCAATTTTTCATTAATCGATTTCACTAATTGAATCAACTCTATTTGTTGCATTACTAATAGAAGTATCAAGTTTAAAGTGTTAAAATCTAAACAAATAAATTTAAAATTTTAAAATTATTATTGTTAAAATAAATTTATTATTTTTTTCTTGGTCTTGAATTAATACAAATCCAATATTAAAAATAGAAAACATTGCTGCAATCATATTTGTTTCCTTAAAGTCTTAGGATCAAAGACAGAGAATAAGCAAGCAAGGAAAAGGAGTAAGAATAGAAAGAACCAAATCCAAGTTGGGAATGTTTACTTTCTATAAGCAGTCACAAATGACAATAGCTTCACAAGCAAAACACAAGCCAGCTTCAAGTATCTGACAGAAAGAAGGAAGCCCCACCACCATGTGAGAATATAAGAATCCAAAACTCATGAATTGAAAATCACAATTCAGATAGGGACAGTTTCGTCAATTCAAACCACTCCCATAATTATCACCATTATTAATTTCTTTATAAAAATTTAAAAATAATAATAATAATATCACCCTTGTTTGTTCTTAAGAGTACGGCTGTTCTTATTCCTCTTCCTATATATACACAACTCACCTTCAAACCCTTCCCCTGTTCCCATTATCTCAAGATTCAAAGCTCAGCCGAAAGAGAAAAAAACAGAGAAAAGCTTTCTCACTTAGATCAGTTTTTCTGCATAAATCAATAATGGGTAATAGCTTAAGGTGCTGTTTGGCGTGTGTTCTTCCCTGTGGAGCTCTAGACTTGATCCGAATAGTCCATCTCAATGGCTATGTAGAGGAAACCACAGGTCCAATCACAGCCGGTGAGGTGTTGAAGGCAAACCCAAATCATGTTCTCAGCAAACCGAGCTCTCAGGGAGTTGTTCGCCGGATTTTGATACTCTCGCCGGAGACAGAGCTCAAGAGGGGAAGCATATACTTCTTGATCCCGGCGACGTCGTTGCCGGAGAAGAAAAGATATGGGAAAGACAGTGATCTTAAAAAGAAGTCATCTTCTAAGAAGGGAACCAAGTGTGATGCTGATTTCTCATCAAAATGTGATGGTGGTTATGTGAATGTTAATGATCATCTAGTCTCCGAGAAGAAATCTTCCCGGCGAGATCGCCGGACCGGGAGGGTTGGGATATGGCGGCCTCACTTAGAGAGCATCTCAGAAGACTAGTAGTTTTGTGTCCTTTCGGGTTACCGGTGCCGGAATCTGGCAATACCGGCAGCGGAAGGGGAACCAAAAGTGGTTTCAATTGTCAAAACAGAGCAAAAACACCCCCCCCCTTTTTTCTTCTTTTAAATGTATGTGAGCTTTTTTTTATTTTTGTGGATAAAAAAAAAATACTTCATGTTTCTATGCATCCGATTTCCATTTTATTTCTTTGCTTCTTTTATTATTATTTTTTCAATCTGATTTCTTTGCTTCCGTTGAATGTTTACCATTGCAGAATTCATCAAATTATAATATGTTTGGTCCTCAAGGAATAAGAGAGGGAAAAACCAAGAAAAGGATTAAAGTTTGTGCCAAGTTACAACCTCAAAATTCATTTACAAGTTACAACATCAAAATTCCATGTAAATATGTCCTATTTCATCCTCTAACAATATGCTGTTAAAGCAAAATGGGTATCTATAATTTTGTGAACTAAAATTATCTCTATTTTAAGGTTTTAAGTTCAAAACTATAATAAATCATGCAATTTTTTTTATTAGAAGGGATCTATCTATTTATATATCTCAAACAAGAATTTGTCTCGTATTTATTTCATATTTAAAGATGTAAGTACATCTTGAATATAAATCCAAAAAAATTACTTGTGCTAATTAATGGGGCACCTAGAAAACTGCAGTTGATCTAAAACCACAATCCAATTAATCATACATTATTATAACATAGTTTTGAATGTTGGGTCCATATTTCAATGATTAATAAGCCAAGTTTTTAATTGGGATATTTAATTGGTACTTGCATGTTAGGCACATATGTGTGTGCTCAAGGAATCTATTATAGAGGGGGGGGGGGGGGGGGGAATGGTTCAGTTGACGTTTTTTTTTAATTTAGATGTAAAGCAACCAATTTCTTAGTTGGGAATTTCTGGTAACATCCTTTTTAAATTGTTAAGAAAAAGTATAGATTATGTTCTAACTAAAGTTAATGATTGTGATAAGTCTACGCTTCCCATCCCCCAACCTTTATTCTTTTCATTCTTAAATTTTTGAGTCAATTCAAGCTATGTTGGTGCAAATTAGCTGGCCATGTTACAATTTCAAATTATTTTAATTAATTACACTTTTTCTTTATAGGATTTAATCAATAACACTTTTGGACTTTATTTTCTTTGTGTTCTACATTGCAAAACATACTAGCATTTAATGTCAAAGCATGGTTAGTCCACGATTCATCATGTATCCATTTGAAAATTGAGGGAACAATTTAGGAGAAATTGATGAGTTAACGGATGCATGGAAGCTATATTACTTTTTTGTGTGGAGTTAAAAAAGAATATTGGAAAAATGAAAATTTGGGAGGAAGAATTTTCATCTTCTTATAATTTTATTTTGCTCAAATTAAATTAATTATTATTTAATTAATGTGGTAACATACAGATATTTAAAAAAAAAAAAAAATTTGGAGAATATCAGTTTTCAATCTGTACACCATTGTTACTCTAAGATGGGTTGAAAATTATGATGAAACTTATTTCGTTCTTCCAAAATCTTTTCCTTAACAAAGTATACGGTTGGAGAGTTTCTTATTACCCATTTATAAAATTACTACTAGAAAAATGTCACTTAGTTATGAAAATTAGCAAGGATAATAAAATCAACAAAGAAAATTGGTGAGGAAAAAGGTCATTTAGTGAGAAATAAGGTTCCTCTCTAAATGGCCATTTTTCTAATAGTGAATCTAGTATTTGGGTTTTAGATCACTTAATTTTGTCTTTATGTTCACATTGATTATCTAATACAAGCATTCACATGTAAATATATATAAGTTTGTAAAACTAGGGGGCAGGCACGAAATGGGACGATTTGGTGCCTCTGGAGAGATTTGAGATAATTTTGGAATGAGACAAATTAAAAATCAAGATAGTACCGAAACGAGTTATTGTGTCCCAACTAAAATTTGGGATGGGACCGAGAAAAGGGACTTCTTCTTTTGATCCCTTCCTGAATTTATCTCAAGACTTGTCCCGTTTCTGTATTTATCTCAATGTGTATAAATTTTGTTTTCATCTCGATTATCCCTATATGTATATATATATTTACTTTTATTCTATGTATTCAACATATTAAAGGAAAATAAAATTTAAAAAGTTTTGGAGAATGAATTAATCACACAAAATCTAATTGAAATCACATATAGTATTTTTTTTTTTATCAAGGAATAATTTAGAATAAGGTCAAGAGAGGACCGGGGTGATGCTTCATAGAATCGATACGGGATGCCCACTCCTATGTAGAACAATAATATATGTTAAAGGAATCATACATTTTACTTCTGAATTTTTATCCTAATTAAAGAGCTTCTCAATTGTTAACAGGGGCACATAAAAAATTGATAAATGACATACTAGAAGAATTTTGTTTGCTTACACGCTTGTATATTTTCTCGTACCTTTTTAAATATAAGACTAATCATATTTAAATTAAGAGTAATAACTTGCAAATTACACCCAACAAATTTAAGTCTAAGGTTTCAAACCAAAGATTAAGATTTGAAACATCTTCAAAGATTAATCCAAAGGGGCCCATCCTTCAAAAACTTATTGACTTTTATCTATATAATTTTTTATGATTAAACTTTTGCATGTAAAATTTTTGATAATTTGACTTAACCCCTATTTCTTGAGTATTTTTCTATCCCCATCTAATTTATCTTTAGATCCATCCACAAGTACCTTAAGGCTCCTCCCTCAAATCAACAATTCACATTATTTCAGTAGAACAAGTGAACTTTTTTCTAGTTACTATTCTAGATAGACAACGAAATTGACGGTGAGAAAATTAAACGATGACAAGATGGGACATTAGAAAGTGATGGAAAAATGGTGGGGGCTAGCGAGCTAGGTGTATGAAGTAGGAATACTGCTCCATGTTTGTGATTTGAAATAAAGAAAGAAAATTACTAAACACACACTTATTTATATGCACTTTTTTATTTGTAATTATTTATAAAAATACAATTATAAAAAAAATAAAAAATAAAAATAAATATATAAAGCATATAAAATAATAACAATAATAATAATAATAATAAGTGTATACAAATAAATCAACAAATAATACTTACTCATAAATGAATGGTTAGCTTATCTCGTTGTCATAGCGACATATCCACGCTACACAAATAAAAACAAATGCAGCACAAGCTGTCAGATCTTGCTAACCTATCTTATTTTTTGGTATGACTCACATGGATTCCCTCTCATCTCTCCCATGCGATAATTAGACAATTCTTTTCAAATCCCTTTCTCAAACTCCAACTCATCTGAATATTTTATGCTATATATTCTCTTTATTTGTTTCAACACTACACCTTCTCTGCTTTCACTTCTCTAGATCCTAGATCCATCAATGAACATTTGTCTTGGTGAAATAAAAAGTAGAAAACACAAGCAATCAAATTGTTCAAACATAAACTAAGATTAATGGCTGGATGCCCTTCTTACAAGGCAACTTAAATTCATATA
Source organism: Bauhinia variegata (assembly GCA_022379115.2). NCBI lineage: Eukaryota > Viridiplantae > Streptophyta > Magnoliopsida > Fabales > Fabaceae > Bauhinia > Bauhinia variegata. Next base: position 5,702,547 of record CM039437.1, on the reverse strand, counting down.
TTTGATTAAAAGATAGGACATTGATTGGTAATTCATCTTTAGCTTGACACCAATTAGATGTTACTTAGAGATAGTAAAGAAGAAACTTTAACATTTACAGCTTTTATACTCACCTCTTCCATAATTGTATAATTGATTTCCTTTGAGTTATTTGAAGAAATTTTATATCTTTTATATTCCCTTCTTTATAGTTCTAGTTATCTTTTGATGGATTATAACTAATCTAGATTTGAACATCAGAAAATAAAGTCACGTCTATTGTCTTGGTTTTTTCTCATTTCTCAATGAATTTTAATTAGTTGTGAAATTTATTTTCAAAAATTAATAATACATGTAATATTATGATAAATAAATGGCACAACTCAATAAATATTTATAAATTTTATACATATTTGTAATTTTTTTTTTTTGAATCTGGTATATGTCCATACAAAAACTTAGATGTTATCTCTTAGAAAAGAATAAAAGTTTATTTTGATTTCTCTTTGATTACTTATACTTTAAGTTTATTAATTTAATCACTCATATTTTAAAATTTATATAAATTTATTCCCTCTAACATTTTTCGGTGGTTTAAATTGCTACTAAACTTATAAATAACTATGAGCATTGACAAATTTAAAAGATAAAATTAATAAAAAAAATTAAAATATAAATAATTAAATTAATTAAAATTTTAAATATGAAGAGAAAAAGAATTTTATCCTAAAAAACCATCAAATTAAAGAAGAAGACTTTAATGCTGTTCCTTGACCACAGACGGATTAGTGGATCTAATAAGAATTGATAAAAATATCTCTAATTTGGTGTAAAAACAATTTGTAAATTGATAATGCTTTTGCAAATAGAAATATAATTGACTAAGAGGTTGGGAAAAGGGAGGGAGATCCCAAGGAAATAACAAGTGGAGCATTGAGCCATGCGCAGCAAAGCAGAAGCACGGCGCTAAGTTCCCGCAGGAGAACTTGGTAGAAACTCTGAGAATGGAGACATCAATTCTAGCTATGGAGATTGGAGAAAATTGGACTCCATTTAATTCCTCAATTTATTTAACAAGAAACCTTTTATGGTTTAATTTGAAACTTGAAGAAGAAGGAGAAGAAGAATGTGATTCTCTTTTGGAGTTTGAAAATTGATGTATGATTCCATTTATTATTGGTGGGTAATCTATGCTTTATCCATATGTAATTATTAAGATCATTTATATCTGAAAAAAAAATTATTTAGGAAAAGGTTGAAAGAATCAAGTTAGTTTGTAAGATAAAATTTGAAAATTATTATAACTTAATAATTTGATACCCAAAAAGAATGTGGATGTCATTTGATGTATCTGAAGTCTTTTAATCTTTACCATTTATGGTTGGGTGATCTTGATTTGTTCTTTGTGTGTGAATCTAAATTTATGATGAAGGATTACTTTGAATATTGTTATTCCATACAATAAAATGATACTCTCTCTATTTAATATTATAAAATTGTATTTAATATTATAAAATTCTTTCAATCGTAACACATAATTTAAGAAAAAGTAATTAAATTTAGTTAATTTATTAATTTTTAAAAACAAAATATAATATTTTAATTTTATCTCCATTTAATATTAAACTCTAATTAACTGCTATAGTAATGTATTAATTTTCTATGTTAATCAAAATATAAAAAATAATAAATAATTTTAAAACTTTATAAAAGTTCTTATATTATAAAACACTAAAAACTTTTAAAAAGAATCCTATAATATAAAACATAAAGAATAATATTTTGTTAACTTATAAGTATCTCTATTTTATATTAAAAATATAATAAATTTAAAGAGTTATCTCTCACCCAATATATATTTTTTTATGAATTACAAAACTCATCAATTGCTAAGCTGAATCAACTTAATTACCACATCAATATGATATTTATTTATTTATTAGTACATGTAAATTCATATTATTTAACAACAAATCTTCCATTTAATACTTGACTTCTTGACAATACCACACGAAAAAATGTCTTTTCATGTGATTTTTAAAAGTGATCTTCAATATGGAATAGCATTTGTGACTTAAAAAAGTGCTTAAATAATTTTGCACTTTGAAAAGTTTGGTAGATGACTCATCATTTTGATGTGAGTGCATGGAAGAATGGATAGAAATGAATTTGTGCGAATCTAACCTCACATCACTTGTCCTCCAGACAGATAGAGACTATTAAGAAAGACATTATTATATCATGGGAATCTAAACTGGGACTTGTCCTTTCATCCTCTTTCTCAATCTCCACTATTATTTTCCCCTTTAACCCTAACACCTTTTCCTGGCAAAATATCCAAACATGAATAACACATTATATATTTGCAACATTTTTTTTACTTTACACAATGCAGTATCACAGTCTAAGGACTAAATTTTTTTCACTTTTCATACTTTTTATGTTTTATTTTTTATGTGGTTTGATTAATTTATTGTAATATAATAACATATAAAACACTAGATTTAATCCTCAATTTAAGGATTTAGGTCTTTTTTTAATCAACTGCATGTTGCATTACAATTGTTGTTCCTAATTTCATTAAATAAAATTACAACTATAATACAATATAATGTAGTGCCTAATCTAATAACGGAAAATAATATCTATAATAGAGTTAATTACAAAATATCTAAATTCTACTATCTAATGAACACGCAAGGTAATAAAAATATTCTCTTATAAGCGATTTTATCTCATATTAAGTATAATTTAGTGACGAGAGTTTTACTAAAGATAAAAGTATTTCTTAAGGAAGTATTCATCGTCTTGGTTCTTGGATGAATTATTATAATATCTTTCGGTGTATCATATATGTGTTATTATTTGTTCAACCTGCTATGATTATATCATGCTCAAATATAAACATGATAACGACATAAATCTAAATGGAGTGATCATATAGTGCGCTAGCTGAATGGTAACAGGATAAGCCTCAAAGGCCAAATCTTTGGAATTCCACATATTAAAGTGAGTATTGTTGGTTGGAGTTTATATATTTAGAGAATTTTTTTTTAAGAGTTTTATTTTTATTTAAGCTCTCTAGCTAGCTCAAATTTGATTAGTTGTAAGTTAAAAGATTTAATAATAAATTCGGGTCTTATAATTATTGATGGTCAAATATCCCAAAAAAAAAAATCAATTTCATTGATAAAAATTTATCAATTACTTTTCTTATCTAAAAAAGAATTAGTTATATACCCAAATATGAAAGTGGGGACAAGTTAAGATGTCCTAATATCCCAGCTTGGCCTAGGGTTTAGGATGAATAAACCATAACATAATATGGCAATGGGATGAAAATTTTGTGTTCTGAACGAAAATCAAGATGGACCAAGATAAGAAAAAAAATCTTACTCTTATTCCAAATATTTTTTTTTTTTTTTGCCGAATTCAATCTCGTCTTAGTATATATTTATATAAAATTAAATATGTCAAACACTATTATTTTATATGTTTAGTATTAAATCACAATTAAAAATAATATTTGACATAAAACTGAGATAATGTTTTATAAAAATGTGATGGGACCATAGAGCAAAGGGTTTTGGACATGATTTTTGTCCTGAACAAAGTTTGTGAACTTAAATGGGCTGGGCAAAATTCTGGCACAACCTTACTGAAATGATGTGATGACATGTTAGGTGTAAAAAATGAAAATGGATATCTTAGTGTGTGGGTAATTTATTTCTAAAATTTAAATGAAGCTTAAAGCTACATTCTGTACCCTTCTGTACAAAACGGGTTTTCAGGTGAGCGGTGGTGGCTGGCTGGCAAAGAACACATTGCATGTGCGCATTCATTTTTTTCCGTACCCTTCTGTACTCCCACTTGCTAAATTCAATAGTTGGTCTCATAATTATCTGTACTATTTTGTCCTGGAAACATCAAGTCAGAGAGGCAATTTTGGTTTAAATTTTTTATGATATTTTTATATTATAATATGTATCTATTTACATTATTTTTTAGGAGTCTTTCTTAAGAACAAAGTGGACCTCAACTCAATAATAATGCTATTAATTACACCCATATGATTTAGGGGGAAGCACATCGTTTCATTTAGTTTTAGGTCCTGATAACCTCTCCAACTTACTTTAATCTAAAAGGGTGGGTACATAATTATTTGAGCCATTGCTTAAATTGTTTTCCTTTCACGATTATAAATTACAAAAGAGTATTGATTGAGTATATAGTTGGGAGGGAGAGAAGAATATATGCAGGGATTGTTACTTGTGATTCTAGAGAGATTTAAATATGATGCCAAATTGTTGTGCTGAAGGATTGAAGACCAACTCAACCAAGATCTTATTAGCAAATTTAGTATACTTACCAATTCAGCTACACTGTATAAGTATTGATTGAATATATAGCTTTCTATATTACATATATTTTATTAGGATTGAGATTTATGAGTAAACATTGGGTGTCTAAAACTAAAACACTATATGTTAATTGAATCATAAAATGTCATGACTTCATTCATACATGTCAAGTTTTAGTTAATTCAAATATTTTTCGTTAATTTGTGTTGGTGTTAGTGATAAAGAATTATAGTCGCTTAAATACGTTGATATGAGTTTAAGTCTATATTTATACAAAAAATATTTTAAAATATTAATTGTGAGTTGAAAGTCTATATATTTATTATTTTACTCTTACAAATAATTACAATATACAATGTGTACAAAAGGGTATATATAAACATATCTACACATGACATTTTCCTTTCCTTATAAAGCCCTTTTGTTCCACGTTCAATAATTATCAAGTTTTCTAGGAATTAACTATTCATTTGCTGCTGTACCACCAAAACTGAAAATTTAAAATCAGGAGAAGCTAGCATATCCCCTATTAGCCCAAGCTCTGGGCACTCACTCCATTCAGTAAAGCCAAGAGTAAATGGATTATCTTTCTTATGTGATCTACCTACTAAAACCAAATCAAAATTCCCTTCTATCTTCTTAATAACCTGAATCGTTCCTGCACCATCTTTCACTCTCTCCTCCTCGTAAATAACTTTATCCACAGGCATTGTTCTAGGCAATATATCTTCCATAAAACTACTGTCTTCTTCTTCATGATTCCTTTGATTGTTGTTCCTCTCCGATATTAACCGAAAAATGGTAAGATTAACATTAGGGCTTCCAGCCATGCGCATGCTATAAGCCAGTGCCTCTTGGTCATCAACACCACCTAGAAAGAGCACTGCAATGTTATAGATTGACCCAGTTGAGAAAACTGAATTTTTCCCTTTGATCAAACTTCTATCAATTAGAATTCCAACAGAACAAGGTGCTTTCTTTAGAACATTTTGGTTTAGTATCCTAATTGAAGAAGAAGAAGCTTCAATTTCTCCATCAATGGCCCATTTCTTGTGGAATGGAAGAATTATAATGCTTGCCTTCTTGTCCAAGGCAACCGAGCAAACGTCGTCGTGGATGCTCATGTATGGTGCAACTGCAGTGAAATGTTCCACCATGACACACCCTCTATTGTGGTGCTCGAATTGATTGAAGGCATTGACTATGTGTTCTGAGCAAATTCCCCTGGATGATTTGCTTCTAAAATCTTGGTTTGGCGCAAGAATCGCGGTTGCTCTTCCAGAGAGCTCCATTAATTGGAGCACAATGGCGCAGAATGGTGCAGTCCTTTCTGGGTTTGAGGCTTCGAGAAGACTGATCGTTGACTGCACATCATCTTCCTTGTGGATACAAACTAGAATTCGTAGATCAAGATTTTCCTCAGAGTTCAAAATTGTTCTTCTAAACTTGGCTTCATATCTCCTTGAAGGATCATAGATGTAAGCCACAGTTGGAGTAATAAGTCCAGTCATAACCACGGTTGTGAATACCGCAAGGGTGTACATTTGGTTGTTTACGATCTGCCCATATTCATATAACAGATTCAAAATATCAGTATAATATGTGAGTGTATGAATGAATGCATGACTCCGGGATTCGCTGCAACCAAAGTCATCATAGTAAATAATATGGGGTAATATGTAAATCATAGAATGGATGCATTACAAATATTTATTTGAGATTCATGTTATGTCATGTCATTAGGTGTAATAACTGCGTGTTTAGTTGACTACAACAAATCCAGCTCCATATACATATAAGTGATGTAAAATATCAGCATTATATACACACACACAAACGCATATGTATATGTATGACCTTATTAGATTCAATGCTCTCAAAACTCACCATAGTGAATGATGTCAGCCAATGTAAATTGTAGAATGGATATAATAGTCATTCATCTAACAATTCATATTATGCTAATTGTAGAATGGATATAATAGTGATTCATCTAACAATTTATATTATGCTGTCACTATCTGCATTAGTTAATTAGATGTTTATTTGGCTGCAGTAAATGAGAATCCAACTTGTTTGTTAGACTCCCTCTGTTGTTTCTCTACTAGGTAGCATATAGATAGCCCAAATTAACTCAAGATGCATCTGTTAGGTGATATTATGTTTAAATGTTTTAAATAAAGGGCTGAGATGTGCTTAGTACAAACCCAGTCCAACAAAAAAACCAAATAGGCAGTGAATCTAGCTTCACTTGTGCTGATAGAAAAAGATGGGAAATGTTTGTTTATACCTTGGAATCACTTAGAATATTGAGCATGGAGAGGTCTACAATGCCTTTGCAACACATGATGAGAGCCAAAGCAAAAGCATCCAAGTAACTTAGCTCATAGTAGAGAGATGGCAACAGAATGCCTGTGAACTTGCCCAAGTAGCCTGCAAGAATAATAGCCTCCATACTTGCTGATTCTGGTGTGTGTATTGTAGAAATAAGATTTGACTTGAACCCACTTATTGTGCAGTAAATTGGAACAAGGACAGCAGAACTAATACAATCAATTCTCTGCCCTAGAACCGCCCCTAACGGTGGTCCAGCCGGCAAGGACAACCCAAAGATGAAAGCTGAAAATGATGGTGTCTGGCCTATGTATTGCCCCAAAACTGCCAAAAACAGAAGTATACAAATTATTGACACAAAATGGCTTTCTGCCATGGGTTTTCCTTCTGGAGTTCGATTCGCTATCTTTATAACTAACGGCCTAAACAACAAGAACATCGAACCGTAGTAGCACATTAATGATAGAACTTCCATCACAGGTTTATATGAAGAGAATTCCACAGCTCTACCAAAGTTAACAATGATAAATGCTAACACCCATGCACTTGCATCACTTATCATGGAAGTGGACAAAGCCAATCGTCCAATATCAGAATTTAGCATGTTGAGTTCACTGAGAAAGCTGCCAATCACAACACATGAAGTCAGAGAATTCAGGACTACCATTGATGCCATTCCAGTTTGCAGTTCTTTATTCTGGAAATTGGCGAAATAATCATGAAAAATGTTGTAGGCCACAATGCCAAATGCCAAAGCAAGTATGTAACCTGTAAAACCAATTAGCTGTTCCTTTCTTCTTATACTCATTATTTGTTTTGGGTCAACCTGAACTCCTATCTTGAAGAAGTGAATCATGATTCCAAATTCTCCAAAGACTGTCAAGGCCAATTTGCTTGAATCTGGGAATAACCTTTCATAGTACACCTTCTGTTGACCTAGAACTGAGGGACCCATAATGATACCAGCCTGAAGAAAAAAAAAAACTATATTTGTTGAGACCAATTTAACTTAAAAATTTAAACAAATACGAGAATATCCTAATACTCTGATACTATATTACGAATTGATCTAACCAAAGAGTTTAGGCTTGTTTAGATTGATTTTTAAAAAAATATTTTTGAGATAAAAAAATAGAAGAAAAAACTAAAAATAACTTTTATGATTTCTGGATGTGCTTTTTTGATAAAAATTATGAGTTGCTTTTGTTTTTATTTTTTTAGAGGCATCCTACTATATGTTTATGTTTTTAAAGGTGCTTCTGCATTTTTTAGAAGACAATTCAATCGATCTAAAATTGCTTACAACATTTTTTTTTTTTTTGTCAAAAGGACTTCTAATAAAAAAAAAATTGTCAATACAAACAGGCTCTCAATCTGTTTTATGAAGGCTAGGAAATGATTTTATATAATATCCGAATATATTAATCAATTCCATCATCAAATAAGAAACATGGAACTTACCACAATGTGTGAAATGATTGTGGTTTGACGGAGAGGGCTTAATAGGAAATGAGTGATTCTAGTGACGGAGAAAATTATAAAAATTTGAAACAGCAAAGCAGCTGTTACGCAGGTGAGAGGATCATCTCCAGATAAAATGCTTCCATGAGTTGTTTCCTCAGCATATTCACATATTAGCAGCGTATCGCCAACAAGACCTCTGGAACTCCTTAGTGTATTTGCCATTGCATGCGCAGAAAGAGAAGCAAAACCTTCATGAAAGATGGAAACAAAGAAACACAGACAGAGAGAAAGAGGGAACTTTGGGAAATGGATGGACAATGGAATTGATGGCTACAAGGTGATGATTGAGGTCATTGTTTTGTGTTAAAATTGGCCAAACAAGAATTGTGGACTCAAATAAATCGACCTAGTTTATAAGATCACCTAATTTTGGAATTCTTGGTTAATATGAAGCCCACATAACATGACGACCATTTCTATCATTTCAAAATATAGAACTAATCGAAACAAAAGAAAAAAAAAATCTCACAATACTCGTGTTGGTCTTAATAGTAAAAATTTAAATTTGTTTAAATATGTACTCAAGTTCGAGTTTATATATATATATATATATATATATATATATATATATATATATATATACAAACATTTTTTAGAAGATGTTTATTCTTATTTGAGTCTTCTGATTATCTTGAACAAAATTAATTGTAAATTAAAGAATTTAATAGTACTTTGGAGAAAAAAAAAATCTCATAATAAGAAAAATTTGATGCCATGTGTATGGAATGAATAATTACACCTTATGAAATAATTATGTTATTACCACTTATATGTACGTTGTTAAACGGTATAATAGAATTAGAATACAATAATCCAACTCAGAAGTGAACTACCATTAAGTTGTTTAAATGTGATTGGTTTGCCACATATTCTACGATATGGAGACTTTTTTATTATTGAATATATAAATTATTTTGATAATTAGACTTGGCTCCTATTTATTTTTATTTTATTTTTTTTGAGTATTTTCTTTGGCCCCTTTAATTAATTTATGGATCCGTCCCTGCTGTTAAGTCTAATGTACATGAAGAGCTTACATAAATCTTGGTGTTCACCTAGCATATGACCATGTCAAAATTGCTCCATTAGTTCTTGCTCCATCTTGCACACTCATCATTTGAAAACTACATTATTCACATATTATTATTTTATAATATTTTATTAATTAAATAATTATAAAATATTATATATTCAATACTTATATTATTATTTTATTATTTTCATAACTCATAATATATCTTAAAATTAATTATGAAACATTTTATAAAACAAGAGATTTTGTCCTTGTAACATATGACAACAGCCCACAATCACGATTATTCTTTAGAATGAGTTTATTGTCTCTTTTCAATGTAATGATGCAAAACAATGAGAGATTTATATTTGCATGCTATCATCATCACCATCAAATGAAAGGACGAGAAACCTCTTAATGTTTCCATCAGCAGTCCATTGCCGGGTTTTTGACACTGGGGTCTATTAGAATGTTTGCTCTCTTGTCCATGCACGTTTGACTGTAATACCCCCAACTCTTTCATTTGCATTTTCAAACAAACATTAAGAGTACAAAATCCTATACTCTTTCTTTTTTTTTCTTTTTTTTTTTTTGGTTGTAAATAGTGGGGTATAGATGAATTTCAATCTCTATTTGAAAAAATAGGTACAATCATATTTGAATTCAAAACTAATTATATTAAGAACTTTACGCTCCTAAAGTGTATTATTACGCCAATTCTAATTTCTCAAATACAAAATCTTATACATAATCCTATAAAGTTGAGAACAAAAGCAAAATGAATTTGCCCAAAAGACTTGCCATGCATGTCACCACCATTGATGTACAAGAACTCCACTTTCTCTCAATGAAGTAAACAAATTGAGGCACTGAGCATAGGTATTTTGATACTTAGGACTTCTCTGGCCAGGGCAGCACCTCTGCCACCTATTGTAATGGCACTCAAGTAAAAGCTCATCAATCAGACAAATAGCTCCTGTCTCAATCAACCTCGGAATCAAATGAAACTCGGTGCCCTCCACATCCATCTTCATCACCACAAAATCTCTGTCTGCAAAGGTTGTCTTCAACCAATCTGCAAAATCAAAACCCAGAATCTTATCCATGTCTCCCATGTGGCTTGAAGATGTCTGCACTGGATTGATCCTCCCCATTCCCATCCCTTTGCCATTTTCAATGGCTGTCTTGCTTGTTGGGTCCCTTGTGATCTCAAAGAACAATGTCTCATTTCTCACCCAAGCTGCAAAAGGTAATAGATTTACCCCTTTTTTGCTCTTGTATTCTCCATGAAAGGATTTGTCAGCTTCAATGGCGAAAATCTCAAAGGTCTTGTTCTGTTTTGGGTATTGTTTCTTAAACCAGCTTCCTATGCTTGAACCATAGCTTCTGGCTCCGACATCAATGTACACATACCTGGTTTTGAAGCTTATGTCTACCATTGAAGGTAGGTACTTTATGTTCTTGATGTTTCTCTTCAATGTGATCCATGGCTTCGATGGCTCTTCTGCTATCAGTGGCTCTGCTTTTTGGACTATTTCCTGTTTATACCCTTGAACAGAGCATGAATCCTCTGAATTGCCACCATGGGGTGGTTTTGAATTTGATTTTGTCTCCTGGAGGAGGAGAGTTTCAGTGGTTTTCTTCCTCATCACAATCTCAAAAATGAGGTTCGAATCGACGCCGTTGATGTCGCGGGTTCTGATCAATTTGCAGCAATTGAATAATTCAAGGAAGGAATTGAGGCTGTAAATGTCCATGGCCGCCGCCGTGTGAACCACCAGAAACCCACCTGGTTTAAGGGTCCGGCAGGTCTCAGCAGCGAATTCTGATGGCCTAGACGAGTGGTCAAGACCTCCATTGCCGGAAAATTCAAAATCGAAGGCGTCTTGGTCAAAGGGCTGACGGTGTCCATCTCCGAGGACGATCAACGGCGGGGACGGTTTCTTGGTAATTCCCAGGGAATCAATGACACCCACTTCTTTCAGCGCCAAGACGTCCTCGCCGGTGGGGGTGTCGATGCAGAGAGCTCTGTAATTGGGGGAAAGAGACCCCTCGCCAATCAAATCCTGAAATATTGCGGTGTAGTATTCCACCGACCTGCGCCATTTTCTGGTGTGCAAGACATCACCTTCGTCGCCGGATACGGCGGAAGAAGTGTGCACTTTAGGACCCGGAACATTGATATTTTCAGGGAAGAAACAGAAATTGCCGGAGTCGCAGGATCCGCCTTTGACGGTGACGATGTAAGCGAAACGTGTGGCGACGATGAGGACACAGAAAGAAAGAACGCGAACAAGAATGTTCCTTAAGAAGCCGTGTTTCCCAATAGCAGGCTCCATGAATTGTTGGCAAACAATGGACGAAGAATCAAGCTCTGTAGATGGGCCTCAGCGAGAAAACCGGAGGGTATGAAGCGAAAATTAGGGAGCGTTTTGAGGGTAAAATAGGGAATCAACGCGCATTGCCACGCGGGAGATTTATAACTTGTGGCGGCGCGGTCGGTAAGCATCAGCAGTGCCTGAAACGCGTCGCTCGGTGAAGGAAACGACGTCGGATGGAATAAAACGAAACTACACGTGTGATGCCAGTAGGGCCAGAGCCATTCTGTTGCACTATTGACTAGGCCCATCTAATAGATATCCAAAATCAAGCCCAGTTGGCTGCACAACCCAATAAATGGAAGGCACTATGCCACAAGGGGGTTACTTAAAATGCCCCCACTTTGCTGGGAGCCCCCTCATTCAAATATTTTTAAAATTCTTAAAATATCTCACGTATTTTATTATAAAACAGTTTTAAAGAGTTATTTTTCAGTCTAAAAAACCTTCTAGAGCCATTTTTCACTCTAAACGATTATCTAGAGCTGTTTTACTCTAAAACATGCGGGGCATTTTAAGAACTTCTAAAATGTTTGAGTGAGGGGAGGCTCCCCCACTTTGTTGGGACGCTTTAAGTAACCTCCATGCCACAATCTAAGTATTTTGACAATTTTTTGTTTTTTTAATATTAAATTTGATTATTTATTGAGATAGCGAAATTTATTTCTTTATTTTTAAAATTAAATTATTGCATCAAACCATTTTTTTAATTAAATTTTAGTTAGCCATTATAAAAATAAGTAAAATAAATACATATTTGTAAAAAACAAAAAGAACATTGGAATTTACATATTATATTCCACTTCAATTAGCCACTTTCATAAACAACACCAAAAATTCACTATAAGAATTACACTTACGCTTAAATATCATTTTTATCCTATACTAATACCTTAATTAATTTTTTTCACCTTTTAAATTTATTAATTATGCTTTTTATACAAAAAACAATATTAATTTCATCAAATAATATTTTTTATTGATTTAAACCTCAATAAACCTATACTTAGTGGTTGCAAACAATACTTAAGAATAAAAAAAAAAAAAATTACTCCTATACTTGTTAGAGAAAGAGTGACCGAAAGGGCACATAGGACATTGTATTTGCAGACAAAATGAGGATAATTACCAAGATATTTAGTTGAAAGGTTAAATAATATTAATTTCATGGGATTTACGAAGATAAGATTGTCTTGAAGCTAGGATCAACGAGGAATTACTTAAAAATATTACTACTTCATGAGAAGAATAATTACTTTATTTTTATTTAAAATTTTTTTTAAAAAAAGATAATTATTAATATAAAATTAAGCTATATGTATTTTTTTATTGGGTTTGATAATATCATATTATTTTTAATTATTTTATACAATAAATAACTTTTTCACTTCAGTAGTATAAATTTACAAAGTTTCTTAAAATAGACCCATTAATTGGTCAACGCTCTTTTACTTTTATTTATTTTTTTACAATTTTACCCTTATAATTTTACTTTAATTAATAGTGAATTGACAGCCCTCTTGGAAGAGATTAAAGGAATATCGCGCGATCCTTACTGTCCGAGCAACACCGGGAACTGATGGTTTCAGAAGCCATGGAATCCGACTTCGAGTTGGCCTTTCGTCTCCAGTTGCAAGAAGCACTCGCCGCCTCCCTCGTTTTGGAACCCTCCTCCCCCTCTTCTCCTTCTTCCTCCATACAAGATTCCCAACTCACAAAACGCTTTGACGTTTCAAAGGTCACAACCCTTCAATCCGAGCAACTGTCAAAGCTCGAGCAAGAAATCAAGGACCGAGAGCAGAGAGAGATCGAAACGCGTAAACTCAAGGAGGACCCCACCCGTCGGATACATGATCGGAAGTTTGCAAAGGAGATTCTGACAATTCCTGATGATGATTGGAGTGAATGGGGTAGATATTTCGAGAAACCCTTGAGCAGCAAGGGTTGCTCGAGCTCAAAGCCGGAAACTTTAGCCGGCGACGCCGTTTTTAGATTGTACTTCAAAGTCATGGTGAGCGACGAGAGAATCAGGGGTGAAAAGAGTGTTTTAGCGGGAATTGGAATTGCTATCTGTGACCCCTTAGACAATTTGATATTCGAGGTGAGGAAGCCACTGCTTGGGAATGGAATGAGCAAGAATGCTGCAGAGGCTAAGGCTTTAATTGAAGGCCTTAACGCTGCGATTGCTTTGGACTTGAACCGTATCACGTATTATTGTACTTACTATCCACTTTACCAATTTGTGAGTATCCCTTTCTTTTCTATCACCTTTATAATTATCATGATTATTTCTGGTTGGAATTTCTAATAGATTCTTTTTGGTGTGACATATGAAACTTCTCTGTTTTAGTAGCTTTTACAAGTTGTTGAGAAGTATAGCCACTGCTCTTGTGTGCTCTTTCTCTGATAATGCATGCCTGCGCATACTGTCTGCTTGATTTTTCATTTCAAATCTATGAGAATCTTGTGATATCTTTTGGCCTTGAATTTGAATCTTATTATAATAAAAATTGTGGGTTTTAGTGCAAGAACAAGCTAGATGATATGTACTGAGAAAATTGTTTGATGGCATTAGTTTAAGATGTTTGGATTCTGGAAACCATTGAGAAAATTGTGAATGATTTGTTTTGCTGGTCAGGTAAGTGGAAGATGGACTCCGAAACAGCGGAAGATTGCCACGCTAGTCAATCAGATTACTCTGCTTCGAAGAAAATTTACATACTGCAATCCAAAGCTTGTGACTGGACAGGATGTTAAATTTGCATTTAAGTTTGCAAAAGATGCAATTATGTCACAGATGAAAATGCCCGCAGAATCTATCTGTACAAAGAATCTCAATGAGACTTGTGCCATATGTTTGGAAGATAATGACGTTAGTCACATCTTTTCAGTTGATGGCTGTCAACACCGGTATTGCTTTTCTTGCATGAAACAACATGTGGAGGTGAAGTTGCTTCATGGAATGGTGCCAAAATGCCCTCATGAAAAATGCAATTCTGACCTTGTCATTGACAGCTGCAGGAAATTCTTGACTCATAAATTAATCGAGACCATGCAGAACCGAATAAAGGAAGCATCAATTCCTGTTTCTGAGAAAATTTACTGCCCCTATCCAAGATGCTCTGCATTAATGTCAAAAACTGAGCTTTTGGAGTACGCTAAAAATATGTTTGGCGACTCTGAACAATCAAGACCCAAGAAATGCATAAAATGTCATGGTCTTTTCTGTCTCAGCTGCAAGGTCCCTTGGCATAGTGGTCAGACATGCAGAGATTACAAAATGTTGAATCCTAACCCTCCCGCCGAAGATGTGAAGCTGAAGTCTCTGGCGTCAAGAAGTCTATGGCGGCAGTGTGTGAAGTGCAACCATATGATTGAACTTGCTGAAGGTTGCTATCACATGACTTGCAGGTACATGTTAACTGCACAAGTTTAAGCTCTATTATAATTATTCTTTTCTTAGTTTGTGAGCATAAATGCCAGCAAATTTAATATCGGTGAATAATATTATAATGGAGCAAGAATGAGTTGGATGGGTGATTGGGGAATTGACATGGGAAATCCTTGTCTTACTATTCCATTCAACTAGAAAGAAGATTTGAGTATGAGAATAGCTGAATTTTCTTGAAGATGTAGAACTGATTTTCAGTGTGACAATGAATGGAAAAACCTTGTTTGAGATTGTTCTATTTGGTGCACTACAAACCCATCAGAACTAATGGGGAAAAGTAGGCAGATGATGGAAAAGTTTGGTGGGATTTGATGAGTGTGGTTACTGTTTCTTATAGGTAAAGGTTCTTGGATTTGCTGCAATTATTGCAGTACGGTGATGGTTTCTCGGCAGTTGTTGTGCAGCTGCAGCCTTATCTAAAGGTTGAGAAACTGTTACTGCACTGCAGTAACTGCATTGGATCCAAATCCTTCTTTTATTAGCCTATCCACTTTGGTAGTTGTTCCTTGGAGTATGTTATCATTAATTTGATGTGTGGAGAAGAAGCTATGCTATTACTATAACAGTCCCAGATTTTGTTTGTGTTGTGTTGACTTTGACATACTGCTTTCCTTGTTGTAGATGCGGCTATGAATTTTGCTATAACTGTGGAGCTGAATGGAGGAACAAGAAAGCAACATGTTCTTGTCCACTTTGGGATGAGGACAATATTTGGTTGGAGGATCACGAGAGGGACTTGGAAGAAGAACAAGAACAAGAGGAATACTATGATTCTGATAGTTCTTATGAGTTTTATTAAACAGGACAAATTCCTCTGCCTCATTTGATTCGCCAAACTTTGTCTCGTAAGATTGTGATTGACCAATTATACAACTTGTACATTAAGCAGGAATCCTCTCTTTCCTTTTGTCTTCCTCATCGTTAGCCATATTTTATAGATCTTGGAAAATTGTTCATATATATAAATAAATAGACAAAAGATAATGAATCGGTGTTTATAAGAATTGATTATTTAATTGTGTGGTATTTGGGATACAATGATAAGCATAATACATTTTCTAAGGTCAGAAAAAGACTTGGGGAAATATATTATGCTACTCATGCCCAAAAGGTGTGACTGAAAGCTGGTTTGAGCTGATTTTCTTTGTGTTAAAGCATTTTTAGGAATATATATGTTTGAAATGTCATTGATACTTCTGCTTTTATTTTTTTTTATAAGCATTTTACTGCATGTTTCTATCAGAAGTGCCTTTTTAGTTTTTAAAAAGTGAATTTAAACAGTTTAAAATTACACAAAAATGTTCTTCTAACGAAAAAATATTTTTTGGTCTTTCCCATGAATTGCCTTCTGTTTCTTCCTCCTTGTCTTCTCTTTTCCTAAATTCCATTTTTCTGTCTGTCTGTGATGAATGATTAAATTTATAGATTTTCTGCATTATGTTTATCTTGTAACATGCATTTCCTGCACTGCTTTCCTAGATGTGGCTATGAATTTTGTTACACTTGTGGAGCACCATGGAAGAACAAGAAACCAACGTTTACCTGTCCAATTGGGATGAGCCTAACATCATACGTAATCGACAGCAAAAACAATAGAAATTAGTTCTTTTTAGCCAGAACTTGCTTGAAAGCTTTAAAGGTGCTTTTTTGTGTAGTGCTTTTTGGTGGGAGATATAACTACAAATTAGAACTGTTTCTATTATAGACATGACTATGAAGTATAAATATTATCGCAGAATTTACTTCCATTTTGATGTCATTGAATTCTTTAATCCCCTCAGACAAAGTCATATGAAATGCTAGTTAAGATGTTCAACCAGGTGAACTTGTGGAAGAAATCCTTGATGTTGATACTGGGCCTGAGCAAAAATATCAAAAATCACCCAAAATCGACTAACTCGAATGATTTGGATAGTTTTAGGTAGATCAAAATCAGATTAAATAGTTAATATCAATTTAAGAATGTTTAAAATGCAATTTGTAATAATTTGTAACGAATAAAAAATTTATTATTAGCTCAATACTCAGACTTTTAAACTCCTTTATTCTTACATTTAATAAAACTTAGCACAAAAAGGAAAATATTTTACAATAAGTTTAGGTACTAGTGGCCTAATTTCAAGAGTCTAATAGGCAATAATTCATAAAAATAGATTATTGTGGTGATATGATATCCCTAGTGATTCATGTGACTTAACCCCACACCAGTTCCTCTATTCATATTCATTTTCACAAGCACACCCTTGCTTGCACCTACTTTATTCTTCTCTTCACTACTATGTGCATCTACTTTTATATTACCAATTAGTGTTTTGTAATAGTATCACATTTATTTTTCTTTGTTATGAGGTAAATAAAAACATTATATTTTTATACACTTTTTTCCTTATATTTGTTAAATTTGTACTCAATTATATTTATTTTTTTTATTGGGTCAAAATTAAAATAGGAATAAATTAAAATGTTAAGTTAAATAAAAATAAGTATTAATGATAAATAAATTTTAGAGTAAAAAATTATTTTAATCTCTTACATATTTAAACCTTTAATCAAATTAGTCCTTTCACGTATCACCTAACACGCATTTATTGAATGAATTTAAGCCTTTCATCTTCTGTCTGGTAAAGAGATAATAGAGTGAGTTTAACAAAAAAAAATTAAATGTTAATATAACATATACTTAGAGACAACAATACACTTGTACTTAAAAAATAAAATTAAGATAAGTAGAGTTGAGGATATTCAATGTGTAAAGAAAGAAAAAAGTAATTAAGTAGATCCTATTTCAATTTGTCACTAGAGTTTTTACCTATCGGAAAACTACATGTTGGAGGAGAATAAATTTAAAAATTACATAAAAAGTTAGAGATATGTTAGAAGTATTTGAGATATCAATAACTTTAATATCCAGATAATTTATCTTGTCAACAAAAATATAATAACTCTTTCAATTAAATAAACTTTTTTTTAAGCTTTTATCAATAAACTTTGCCATAAACAGGTGATAATATATAAAAAAAAATAATGTATATATAATGGGTTGACGAGGTTAAAATGCTACATTTTAGGGAGAGCCTCAAAGAGTCCAAAACCCAATCAAGAATCTACAAAGAGATTAGGCTAAAGTCTTTGAAAGAGGTGTCTTCTACTTCTATGCTAGAGAGCTTAGATGATTAAAGTGAGACATAAAATAAGCTAGGTGAGTAAAAGACTCAATGTTTGTAGATTTAATAAAGTCAAGATGCCAAACTCTTTTAGTGATTATCACAATATTTGGAGAGGATTTTACTCAATAGGGAGAAGGCTCAAACTCAATGTATAGGAGACTCACACTTGAGGAGGATATACAAATAAGCGAAGTCCTACATTAGAAAAAAACTATGACTTATAAGAGATATATAAGTAAAAAACGGCTCGTCAACTTAATGCTTTGACATTTTAGGTTTGTTAGTTTACATCTATAGTATCACCACACTATTACGTATGGGAAGAATTTTTGTTTAAGGCAATGAGTGGTAAAAAAATTGAATTTTTTCATAAGTATAACCCTATAATTTGAAATTCATCACCTTTGACATAAAATAAAAATGTATTTGTGGCATAGTTTACTTTTCGTATGAACTAATACTTTATTTTCAATTTAGTTTTACACTTCTAAATGATTAGATATTTCAAAGTATTAGATGACTTATCTCTGAAGTCATACTAAAATTACAATATGATGAATCTTACTTTATCTCATCCAATTGACAAGAGAACGCGACACCCTCAAGGATACCATAGTTGCCATTGATAATTAAATTACACTAACATTCCTTATAATTATTTTATTTTTATTTATATTCTTTTTATTTTCAAAATACACTTAAATTTAGTTACCTTACAATTTTTAGATGTATTTTTCTTTTACAATCTAAAAAGTATTATGGCACAAAAACTTAAATGATAAAATTAACTTTATTTATCACTTATCTCACATAATAAACTCATTTATAATAATAATAATAATAATAATAATAATCCATATAAAACCTTTTAAAATAAATACTTATGTAAATATGAAATTATTTTAAAATTTAAAAACATTATTCAAACCGAAATAAAAATTTAAAACTTGATTACTATCTATTTTAATTTGATTGCAATATTACTGTCCTTCTCACTTTAATTTGAATTAAAATAATGCGTATAATCATTTGTGCAACATAAACCATTATTCTAGTAGGGTAAAGATTTTGTACAAAAAATGCTTAACTTTTTATCATAAAAAATTTATATTTTATTTTATTTTTAAGATATTTATATTCATTTTTATTAGGTTGAACTAGCACTTAACTGAAGTTAAATTTATAATTTGTTAAAGGTATTTAAAAAATTTATTTTATTTTTTATCAATAGGTATTTAAAGTATTTTAACTATTGACTAATTAGATTCTTTTTGATGAATAAATTTAATACTTTTATCAATTACAAAAGAGGTAAGCGTAATTTTATCTTGATTTATAATGCTAAAGTAAGGATATATACCATATACAAAATGAGTAAATACATATTTTGGTCCATCACACTTGAAACTTTTATCAATTTGGTCCTTTACATTTGAAATTCTAATCAATTTCGTCCTTCACATTTTAAATTTATCAATTTAGTCCTTCATACTTTAAATTTTTTATCAATTTTATCCTTCAAATATATCAATATTTTTGAAGTGTGAAGGATTAAATTGATAAATTTTACAAGTTTAAGGGACTGAATTGATTAGGGTTTTAAGTGTGAGAGATTAAATTGATTATAATTTTAAGTGTAAGGGACCAAATTGATAAACTTAAAAGTATGAGAGACCAAATTAATAAGAATTTTAAGTGTGATGGATCAAATTAAATATTTACTTTATAAAAAATATATATATGTCAATTTAAAAGAATACCTAAATATGTCAAATTTTAATAAAGTTATATCATTATAATACGAAATATTTATCTAAATCATCACACTTGAAATTAAAAAATAAAAAATTGCAATAATACAACATTAAATTTGGAACATTTGAATAGTCTTTTTAAAATTTTGTACATGCGAGTACAATTTTTTTTTAAAAAAAAATGGTATATGTTCATATTTTAGCCTAATCAACACATTTGGAGGAAAAAAAAAAAACAAAGAGACAGACAGAAACTAAGTAACAAACAGGGCGTTGTACGGAGGAGACAGTCCAAATTCCAAAGGGGATCGGTCCGCAAAATCTTTGGTCGGCGTTTGGATAATCGGCAGCAAGCAAAGTGTAACAAATGGGCATTTTATACTGCAAACAAACAAACATTATATTCTTTTTTACTCCGTAAACGCCAAGGCGTCCCGTTTGCGTATGCATCACGTAAACGCCCCAACCCTCGTGTTGTGTGTCGTACACGTACCCCATTAAATTAAATTAACTTTTTGGCATTTTTTTTTTCTAAGATAAACGAGTGAATACAACAATTTTAATCTGAAATGGGCGAAGTTATAATGTTAAGATGATGTTAATTCTATTAAATCTCACTTTTATATATATGATGATGTTAATTCTATTAAATCTCACTTTTATATATATATATTATTAATATTTAATATTAATTAATTATGTAATATCATAAAAATAATAATTTTTTTTATTAAATTTAGATGTAGTTATATTTTTTGATTTAGATTTTTTTTGTTTTTATTATCTAATAATAATAATCTCTCAATCATTATATAAAATTGTAACTATACTAACAACTTTATCTAAATAACTAAGAGGTTGCAATTGTTAAACAATAACTATAAAAAATTTAAATTTTTTATATTTTTAAAATTTAAATTTAAAATTTTTTATTAAATTAAATTAATTAAAACAATAAAATTTTAGTTAAGTTGATCACGGACTCTAACAAAACTACTTGGAACTATATTTAAATTTTAAAATATAAACTAAAATTTATGTGTATATTTCATTTTCTCTTAACTATTAGAAAAAAAATTATTTATGTACTTTATAATTATTAAATAGAAATGGAAATATAAAATAAGATATCAGAAGCTAAATATGCCTGCGCCAAATGTGCAATGAACCTAGCACAAAGGACAACGATGGGGGACCCACCCCCACCCTGGGTAGGCAGCAACCTAGAAAGATCATCCAAATCTTTATTTAATGCTAAAATAAATAAATAAATTTATTAATTAATTAAACTCTAGATAAGTTGACTTTGACCAACTTAGCCACCAAGTAATACCCAGCTCCACATCTTTGACTTGGTAAAAGATCTTAAATAAATCCAACCAACCCAATCACCTCAACACGTTTCTAGCCGATGATGGATCGCTTTCGTCGGGCCGACCCATCAATAGTATCTCACATTCAACCAATTGGGAAATATATCTCATCACTGTATCATACAGTTTAACTAATTTGGATCCCACTAATCATGTCATGACATGATAATATTAATTGATAAATTTCTCTTAATTAAAATAATTTTAAAATTTTAAACTCAACTTACAATTTAGAATCGTTTAATTTATTTTAATTTAAAATTAATAAATTTAAGTAATTCAATCATTAAAAAAAAAGTTAAATCAAATTACATACTTGCATATAATCTAACAATAACAAAACATCACGTGACTTAATCTGAACCGTTAAATAAATATTAAACAAGTCAAATTTATTAATTGGAATCATTGCATGCATTGAGAGACATTAAATTGTAATGCAATATTTTTTTTTTAATTGATTGAAATACATTATTATGCTTAATGCTAGATAGAATGTTATGGCAGCAAATTCTTGTATTTATAAGAGTGGATTCTCAAGTTTGGAGGAAATGTAACTCAGTGATTAAACATTTTCCAATTTTCTTTCTTGATCAGGAAAATAATCATAGAAAAAAAAAATCCCACAAAAAGATTAAGATGAGGCTATCAGTCTCACAAGCCCCAAAATAATCAAAAAAATTTACAAACCCCACATACAACAATTATGAAAGAAATATACAGTATACCCAATCCTGCAGGAATATACAGCAAAAAAAGGAAAAAGAGAAAAACAAAAAATAAATAAATGGAGTGAATTAAAATTAACCTGATCTACTTATTCTTTGTTGATTCTATACCTTCCAAAATTCCAATTCTTTCCAAAGCCATTTCAAAAGGATTTCTTCAGCATAGCAGAGATTCAAAGAAGACATTGTCATCTCTTGGCTCCTCCTTGGCTTTGGAAGAAAACAAATTGTCAGATAGTGATTGTTGGTTCATGTATGAACCTATTGCATTCTGATCAAACCCTGTGAACCCAAAACTCCCAGGGCTCTGCAGCATCTCTAGAGTGAAGGGCGACTGCCCTTCAGTTGCTGCTGGTGGTGGTACTGGTTGTGGTGCTCTGAGATTCTGAATAGAATTGTTAGTGTAGTGGTGGGTCAAGGCTGCTGGCCTTATTGCAGTTGAGGTGTTTGTGGAAATGCCTGCCATAGGTCTATTCATAGAGGAGCCGCCGCTGCCTCGGGCTGCCGGCACGTCATGGTTGTGCTTTCCTTCATAGGTGGTGATCACTGCCCTTAGATCATGGGAGGCTCTCTCCACGTGCTTCCTCACTGGACATCCAGGGTGAGTGCACTTGTAATAACTCCTGTAATAGTCATAAATTAGCCAAACAGTAGAAAAAGACAATATTGCAGCACCACCAATCATGCTTCTGTATCACATGCACATACGAGAAAAACGAGAGTTGCCAATTTTGACTGAAGAGAATCTAGGCATATACTAGAGAATGATTATATGCTTAGAATTCTAACCAAACAAAGCAATCGTGTACCTGGAGAGATACACACAGAAATAGTATCCATAATAATGTGTTTATGATGTGTATACAGTAAGTATACTATTACTCAGCATGGGAGTGAGGATCTCAGTTATGGGATTGTCAAAATATTACTATTTTCTTAAAAAATAGAACTTCGAAACAGATCCATGTTCAAAAAGTTAGACAAAGATAAGAAAAAAAAGAACAAAAGGTGAGCCCTTTTTTTTTTTTACCTTGGATTTGGATTGCCCTTGACCACTTTCTGCCCATATTTTCTCCATCTATACCCATCATCTAGAATATCTATGTCACTGGTTGTTTGAACTACAACTCTGGGTTCTCTCACTGTTCTGCTTCCAGGTGCTGATATCCCCTCATTTTCACCCTCCATTTTCCTGGAAAATTAACCATGGAATGAATGAATGAATGGATGGATGGATGGATGGATGAATAACAACTGTGATAATCTAAAAGAGTTGTATATTAAAACTTTACCATCTTTTGGCATCAGGTTCATCTTCATCCAATTCATCTCCACCTGATTTACTCTTCTGGGAACTGTGCTCAAAATCATCATCTCCCATTGATATTGATGAGTTCTCAGGTGTTGCAACCGAATCCATTTGTCCACTGCCATGGGAGGCAAATGATTGATCTGGGATTTCAGCAGTGACAGGATTTGAAGGTGCAAGTGCATGAGAAGATGCGGATGATGAGTTCCTCCTGGTAGATTGAGGCTTGGGATGGTTATGGGTACCCTTATAAACTATCTCAGTAATTTGCCCATCTAATGACCTCTCAACCTTCTTCTTTGTTGGGCAATTGGGGTATGTGCATTTATAGTAACTTCTTGGGTTTTCACTTCCTTTCACTTGCTTTTGCCCATATTTTCTCCAATTGTATCCATCATCTGACCTTCTGCTCAATGTTTGAGATTGAGGCTGGTAATTGTTACTGTAATCAGATTGGAATCCACTGCTATTGTTTGTTTGGACACTGGCAATTTCAGGAGAAAAGCTCTGCATCGAAGAGTTTTCGGTTTTTACCATACCCTTTGAGAAATTATCTTGCTTGATGTTTTCCTGAAAACTCCATGCCTGTTGCTGTAATAGAAAGGTTGAACATGTCAGAGAAATTGCAATTGATACTAAGAAAAGGGGAGAAAATAGAGAATATGAATAGAAGATGTATGCGTACAGTTTGGATTGCGGTTGCTGAAGATTGATAAGTAGTTGTGGATGGAGCAGGAGGCCTTGGATGAGGTTGGAAAGAGAAACTTGAGAAGTTCTTGTCCTCTTCCTTGATCCTTTGTTGGTTTGCTTCAGAATTGTTCTTCCAATTCAAGGCCTGAGCAGCAAATGCTCCAGTAGTTGGAGATGGCAGAATCTATATTCAGACAAAAACACAAACACCTGTTATTCAATTATGACACGGAATCACAAGATATACTGAGAATTCAGAAACACAATACATAAGGAAAACACAGATTGTTCAAAGAGAATTTTCCATGCTAAGCGTGTTTGAATAATTCCTTTCCTTAAATTTTCCGAGTCAACTCAGTCTTAGTCAATCAATACCCAGATTTGGAAAGCGAAGAAGAAGAAAAAAAAAGAATCAAACCTTGAATACTCTGTTCCAAGTTCCTTTTAAATTCTCTCAGAGTCCAAACAGAGTAGACAAGAGACAAGACAAACAAACAAAAAAACAAAAAACCAAGCAGGAAACCGCGTGAAACTTACGTTAGAAGCGTTTAGAAGAACCGGCGAGTCAAGAAGCTCAGCTGGGCTCAACCCAGCAGGGATAGCAAAATAAGAAGACGGAGAAATGGCAGGCGGGGAGAGAGGCAGAGACGGAGGAGAGATCGACTTGAATTTCGGCACACCCGATCCAGTTCGTTCTGCTATACGCTCCGACAACCCACGTGGCTTAACTGAGTTCCTGGCGGCGGCGGAGTTGTCGTCGGCCGTCGGAGAAGCAAGGAGGTCGGAGAACGAAGTGGTCATGAATGGGTTAGTAGAAAAACTGAAGCTTGAGTGGGAATTCACAGAGGTATCTAAGCTACCAGAAGAGGCCATAGAAATACAGAGAGAGAGGGAGAAGAGAAGTTGAAGCGAAGGTTTAGAGAGGAAAAGCTTTAGAAAGACGGAAATGGAAGTTTATAATACTGAGAGAGAGAAAGGAGGTGAAGAAGATGGTCACGTATTGGAGACGGTGTCGTTTTTCAACCAAAGGGAGATTTCCCGGAAGCTAAGGGGGAGGTTTGACCGTTGAAAATTTGCCAGCGTGTACAAGATTTATTAATTTTTAATTTATTTTTTGGTCAAAGCTCGTGGGTTTGACTGGCTGGCGGCTCACACTGAGATATTCATCTCTTGCATTTTGTGGAATGAAACCGCAAAGCATTTTCTAGCCACTATTGGAGATGCTGCTGTACCTGGAATCCAAGATCCTGTATAGCTACGAATGGATTTTTTTTTTAATTTCCATTTCTTTATTAAATGATATAATTATTACTACATTTTAAGTTTGATTTAATAGAAAAATGATGGTTTATTTTATATATATCTTGCTTATACCATTTTAGTTATATTTTGTTTTATTTTTAATAAAGAATATTATTGTCTTTAAATCAATTATAATTATATTATATGTTACTAATTATTTATATTAAATAATTAAATGGATTGAAAATCTAGTTTAGTTCATTTATTTTATTCAAATGAAAAAGTATTTTTTTTTTTTTTCAATGGCGCAAACTCTAATCTATCTACTCAATTAATTGGTACAATTTAGTCCAAATGTTAGTCAATGTCTGTTTAATGCCACAAGATCTTAGATTAGAAGGACATAATGTAATCTTTGATGCATAAAGAATTACGACTTCATTTTTTTTTTTCTTTCTTTCTTCACTAAATTCATTATAATTTTTGGTTGAAATAATTTAAAAACCATGTTAGTACTTAAGTTAACAAATAATATAAAATAAATAAAAAAATATGTGAGATAAAAAAAAAAAACTAAATGGTGAAACTTATATGCTATTTTATAGGGTATTAGTTAGGGGTATGTTGCTAATTTCTTGCCCTGTGAGGATTAAGTTAGACTCAATAAATTCTCATGTACTCAAAATAAAATTAAATTTTATTAACAAAGTCAGCATAATTAATAGATAATTAAATTTTTTAAGCATGTTAATAGTCGTATATATATAAAAAAACTTTGTTGAAAAAAATAGGACTCGAGCATAACAAAATGGATATAACATTCCACCCCTCAAGATTATGTATGGCATTTTTCAAGTAAATTTGATTTATGTTCATAAGATTCTATTTGCAGGAATTGGTCATTGTCATCATTGATGGTGTCTATAAGAAAGTCACTAACCCTTTGGGTGTTCACATTCAACTAAGAATTGAGGAAAGACAGGGAGCAACAGATTATGGGGGAAAAGCCAAAAACATTTGGCAGTGCAAAGTTGACTTACCACCTATTTTTTCGTTTATTTTATAATTTTTTAATATTAAGAAGAATAAATAGATTGATATAGTAGCATAATACTTATAAATAAAATTTTGATATTTTTGTACTCTAAAGATAAAGTTATCACACTTTTATATTATAAAATCAAATCAAATCCCAATTTACATATTCATCTTATTTATGGTAAAAATCGAATTTAATTTTAAAATATAAAAATATTAAAACCTAATATATGATGATTGCATCACTATAATAACCTCTTAAAATTTACCTCGTCTAATTTTTAAAAAATAAATTAAAAGAATTAATAATATATTAACTTAATAGAATCAAATTAAAATTTAATAAAGTTTTATTGATTATTGCTTCTTCTGGAAGGTAGATTAATTACATATTAAAGATTGTGGGGGTGACCTAGTTGTAGAAAAATAAAATAAAATCCATGACATCAATATGGCACCAAACTGCTGGTCATTGGCAATTAGAAGAAGTATTTAGATAGATTGACACCATGCATTCTTTCTAGAAGATATTATTATATATATAAACTATTACTTTGGTTTAATGACGTGTAAGAGAAAGGTGCTACATTAATTTTGGTTTGTTATTAAATTCTAGAACAAGGTATAAAAGTTTATTATTCTTAGTGGAAAAGCTATCCCAATGCTTAAGGTTGATATATGTCCCTTTTGCCCAAAAAATCAGTTCGTCACTTTCACTTTTGGCCCCTACTCCAAGCAGCCTAACCACAAAATGCTCAAAAGCTTTTGAGCACCCAAATTGTTTGAAATTATCCATATAGACAATATTGAGAATAATATTTGTACCAAATTTATGTTTGATGATAAGAAAAAAAATCAAGTATCTAATCACAAATAAATATTAATTAATTTAATTTTAAGTAACTAAAATCACAAAAGTAATAACTTTAATTCAGTTTTGAATCAATAAATCTAATCCATTTATAAACCAAATATAATCTTCTGCCAAATTTTGACACAGGTCACATTTTTAAAATTCAACCTTGATAATTTTACTTAACCATTTGGTACGCTATAATAAAAAAAAAAAAAAAATGGGTCAAACGAATGAAAAAGAAATGATTTTTTTACAAATTTACCTTTTCTTTTAAAATTTATTTTAAAAAATATTTTTATTTCTTAATTTAATTATCATAGATTTCATGGTTGATATTAAAAAAAAAATTAAATTTAAACTTTTATAATTTAGATCAACACACAAACTTTGATGTGATTTTAATTTTAATTTTATAATTTTTATAATTTAATTTTAATTTTATAATGTAAAAAAAAAAACTTCGATTAATATATAAAAATATATAATGTAATTTTAATTTTATAACTTAAACATTTTTATAAATAAAAATTTCTTTTTCTCTTTAATTTTCTTTTAAATTTAAAATAAAAATTGAATCCTTCGAATGATAAAAAATGATATCAAGAAACAAACTTTACTTTATTTTAAAATTATTAAACAATAAAAAAAAATACACTTCTTTTTCTCTCTTTATTTTTCAGCTTAGCAAATGGATCCTAAATTAATCTTATCCATGCACTTATATTATTTTTTAATATGAAAGGGATAAAGCAAATTGTTCTGAGCTTAGGTCTTCGTCACCGTTTACGTACTTCAGACGAAAGCACTCTTTTTTATTATTTGCTACGCTCATGCAAAAGGCTAAGCTTTCCGACTTTTTTTTTTAATATATTTTTTAAATGTTTTCTTTTATATACAAATTAAACCATCCAATTCTTTGGAAATTCATTACACTAAAAAAATGAGAACAATTAATTCAAGAATAATATGTATTTGTCCTTACTGAGAAATTAATTTTATGCAAGCATGCAATTTTTTAGTGGTAAATAATCTGTATACACTACTAAAACTTTCACTAAGTATGCCCTTGCTTTAAATAGTCTTTACACACTTAAATTTTTTTGATGCAAACTATTAGAATCTAGTATTATATTAGCTATCGACTAATTTAGTTCGAGTCGGACAAAACTACAAGAGTAATAAAATTTTTCTTATCAAGTTATAACTCAGTTATATTTTTAAAATTTAAATTCAAAACCTTTGATTAAATTAAAATAGTCTCTGTCAACTTATATGAACTCTTTTAACAAAATGTGAACATGCTTGATTTGGGAGTCAAACTTAAATAATCTCATTATTTAGTTTATTAACCATACTTTACAAGAAAGATAATTTATTACAACTTTAATATGTGAAAGCAATATAATTTATTGCATTGAAATACCAAGATTTTAAAATGAAAAATTAGTCCATAGACGTAAAATCTTGTCTTCCTTCAATGGTTTTTCTTTTATCCTTCGTTTCACTTCTAAACTATTTTTTTTAGGTGTCCCACAATTATTCAATTCCATCGCATTCATGTATTAATTCCCTCTTAATAGATGACAACACAGGCTCTCCCTCCCCCAATTAATGCCCCCATTTAGTGGCTTGAATGATTCATGATTTAGTTGTATCTAAAAGAACTATATTTATTTATTAATTGCTCAATTTAATTTTTTTAAAATTATCTTATATATGATGTTATATTGAGCATCGACTAACTTAAATATAAGTTAAGTATGATTATAATGATAATAAAATTCTCTCCACTAAATTTTAACATAATTGTATACTGTGAGTTTAAAGTCGATATTTCTAATTAAATTAAAACAATTTTTTATCAGTTGATTTATGTGTTTGAGGAAAGAAAAGAAATAATGTACAATTTATGTACAATTTTATGGTCATATCCCAACTTCCAACCCAAGTCTACCTAATAATTCAAAAGTTTACCCTAATTTGAATTTAAAGTTGGCTAATAATATCAAGGAATGGTCTATGTTGACATAAATGTACAAATTAAATTAATTAATCACTTTATATATATAACTTCTAGAACCGTTGATCCCTAACAAGTCTTGTATTTTTGGAAGTTTGCAGCAATTCCATTTCCAACCAACCCAGAAAGTGAATATTCTTCTATGAACAAGTTGACAGATAATGTATTTAAAAGAAGTTTTTGCATAGTCATAAAAAGTAGTAACCATCATTTCTTGACTCATTTTATTACTTAATTAGGTTTCTTAAATTAAATTTGGTGGTTAAATAAATGATTATCAAGTAAAGCGTGTCAATAATATCAAAGTTTGGATGACTTGGTCTGCTTTAATTAAAATAAATTATTAATTAATTACTATAACTTTACATAAGAATATGGGTAGGTTTTGTTTAGTATAAGGAATATTGGTTCCATTTCATGCTCTATTTTTATGGAATGGGCATTATTGTAGTTTTTAGTGAAAGAGACAGAATAGTCATTCCATATTTCAAAGATCATATATATATATATATATATATATATATATATCCAAACTACCACATTAGGAGCACATTAATTCATGGATTGGGGAAATTTTGGAATAGTATATTCTTACATTGTGCGTGTTTGGTTATTGTCGGAATGAGATTTTGGGAATGCATTATTCTTCAAATACTAGAAAACTACTATTTCTAAATATTTGGTGGCATTAGACTATTCTTATGATAAGTTTTTTGGTGGTTTAAATTTGTTTACCAAAATTTACGAGAGTTATTTTAATTATTTTGTTTTAATTATTTTGTTAAAAGTTTTATTTTATTTTTTATATATTAAATAATGTATTCATTTATTCTCATTACATATCAAACGTTATAATAGAACTTTTTATTTTGTTTTCATTCTTACATTAATGGATCATTTCGTAAGCCAAACATGATCTGAGTTCCATGCTTCAAAACTTTTTAATAAAGAATATAGTTATTCTTTAAACTGATTATGATTTCATTCTATATTAATTTAGTATACCAAATCCTTTTTGTGAACTATTAAATTATAAAATAAAATAATCATTCCATTCCATTCCTGTTTATATTCTCCTTCAAAGACATAATTATCATTCCTTATCAAATGAGACAATACAAATTTTACATTAAAAAAAATAAAAAAGCAGTGCAAATCCAACAAGAATCTTTACAAACAATGATTTAATGTAAATATTGATTTTCTATACTTGTTCAATCTATCCAAAAGTCACAAATTCTGCAGCAATAGCACAGTCCTCTGCTGTGTAAATGAAAGTGTAATTTTATATAAAAGCAGTGCTCAACGTACAATTATTTTTGTACACATATTTTTTTAATATATATTTTTATTTATAATTTTATTCTTATAAACAACTATAAAATCTAAAATATAAAGAAAAGTACGAAACCATAGATGTATAGGTATCCTTTCTTTTTATATAATTAGTATTACTGGTATAAAATATGGTTGATTAGTTAAGTTTGCTGATATTTGGTAGAGCAAACTCATAACTAATTTAAGGGTCCGGCATGCAGGAAAGGAAAGGGAAAGAAAGGAGTGCGCTTTCTTTTTTCTCATTTTGTACTGTTTGATAGCTCTAAGGTAAAGTAAAATTTATTCTCTCATGATATAACTTTTTTATTATTTGGAGACTACAACTTTTATTTCAAATTCGAAGAAAAGTCAGAGAAAAGAAAGGAAAAAAATTTTATTTACAAAAAAAATTAAATTAATTATATAACTTTTGTATATTAAAATTTCATTATAAAATTAAATTAAAATATGAAAAATTATAATTATAATTATAAAATTATATTATAAAATTAAAATTAAAACTACATTAAAGTTTGTGTATCAATCAAGTTATAAAATTAAAATTATATTATAAAAGTCTAAATTTTTTTTTTAATATCAACCTTGAAATCTATAGTAATTAAATTGAGAAATAGATATATTTTTTTATACATATAAATTTTAAAAGAAAGGTAAATTTATATTTTTACAAAAATATATATTATATTCTTTTAATTTTTTATACAAACCAAACATTATAAAAAAAATAATTTTATTTCTTTTTTATTACATCCCATATAGACGGAAGAATTATTATTTTTCTTTCTATTTCTTTTGTCTATTTTTTTTTCCTATTCTTTCCTTCCAATTAGATCGTACTAAACGAATCCTAAGGTTGTTAAGATAGAGAAAGCTGTTGACAAAATAATAGAGGTGAGAAGAAGAGGAATCTGCAACAGATTGACAACATGAAAGAGATCTTGTATTGTCTTTTTTGTGATCTTTTTCTTTGACCGTTGTTTGGATGAGTCATTTTGACCGCCATGGAGTTGTTTGGTAGAAGAAAATGAAAATATTCTATTCACGTTTCTTAATATTCTTGATGCAATCATAGTGATCCCTAATCCCAATGAAACACACTAAATAATTAGAGAAATGTTATTTCTATGCTTATAAATGTACACCCTTATACATATTTCAAAATTTACAGTTGATTATAAGAATAAAATTATAAATAAAAAATAAAATCTTAAAAAAAAGATTTATTCAATTTTTAGGATAAAGAAATTGTATTCTTAAGAGATTTAGGATAACTCTCTTTTGAAACCAAAAAAAATAAAAATTATCTATCAACTACATTCCAATAAAAATATTTTTATTAAGATTATATTTCAGCCTAAAAAAATATCTTACATATTTAAAATAATTTTTTTTTATACATATAGTTGATATTTTTTAACCAAAATATTAAGTATCATTCTCCACTATGAATTTTGGTCTGGTAAATCAAGTTATATATATATATATATATAAAGTGAATGTAAATTAATAGATGTGTACATAGGACTACTTAAGCTTTAGCCTGTCCTGATTACTGTTCTCTTTTTGCAGGTTATTGGCAAGAAATTGACATTCTTTTAAAATCAAAGAAATTGTAAGAGTGAAATGCATAGCTTTGAGCTAAGCAAATTATCTGCATATATTTAAATATATAGATATGAGTTGAAACTTAGAATTCATATAATCATTTCAAGAATATGATTAGTTTAGTTCACAAGGACAATTGGTAGCTTAATATAAGATATGATGATCATTAGTATGTAATACTTATATCATTAACTTAACCCTTTGAGTAAAAAAAAAAAAAAAAATCTTAAGAAAAGTGAATTATTATTAATTTTGATTAATTATATTTCGCCTTCGTTGCTGCTTTGTTTGCTCCTCTTTACAATATTTGAGTGGAAATGTATCCATAACCTTAACTTTCAATGGGAAAAAGTGAACATATAATTATTAGTTTGCACCATTTCTTTGGCGCAATCATAACCACAATGCTCTCACATATTTCCTTTTTCTTTCATTTTTTGATTTATGCATTTGCAACATTTCTGATGAGATGCTGGCAAAGTGCCACAGCTTGGCCTGACGTAAACCTCTGCATGCATCTTATCAAGAGACTGACTTTGACTATTCAGCAAAATGGAAAAAACGTTATTTACATACTTATTAATATACATTTTATATTTTTATTTTGTAATTATTTACAAGAAAAAATTATAAAAAAAATAAAATATTTATTTTAATATTTTATACTTAAAATTTTTATTAATTAATTTAATTTTTATTAATATTTTTAAAATATGAAGAATTAAATTAATAAGTTTAATAAATTTTAAAAAATAAAATTAATTAGAGTTTAAAAATTAAATAGACTAAATTGATAAATTTAAAATATAAAATATTAAATTAATAAAAATTTTAAGTGTGAAAGACTAATTTTACTCAACAAATATAAGAGAGGATGTTATACTTTTCTCGGAAAATTAATTGATTAAAGGTATCAGAAGTCAAAAATTTCAAAAAACTGAAGCCTATCGTGTCCATTTTGTTCTGGCAATGGAAAATTTTGACTGAGAATAGTCAAACTTGGCGTTGTCTTGTTCTTCTTTCCAACTATCAAGTTGACGACAAGCTCAGCAGCCAGAAGCTCAACAAGTAATGATTGAAGCCACTATAAAAATTTGATCATTGAATTCATCCTTTGCAGTCAACACACAAAGAGAGCCTAACTTTTGTTTATGCAGACCTTCCACTGTGCTGCTTCTACTTTTTTCTGTAACTCTATCTATTCCCAACTGTCAAACAAAGCAAATTAGTGTCAGTAATATATGTATTTTTCAATGAATTTCAGCACTAGATTGCTCATTCCAACGATTCCTTAATCTCTTAACCGGTGGCGGAGTCAGAATTTAGATAAGAGAAGAGCCGAAATTAAAAATTCAAAACCTAGGAGTGACTAAATATAAATTTTAGGTAATTTTTTTTAAAGATGCATAATAAAACCAACCTAACTTAAACTCCAAAGTATAACTAGAAAATGATGAGACGTGAGTCATTAGATGGATCAAACCCGTATCATCCACAACTGATGTTGCACCATATCGATTGCACCAACAATATGGTTTTCGATAACACTAAATCTAAAGTCCATCAAGATGGCAACTTAAACTGAATTAATGACAGAAAGAAAAGAGGGAAAACCTGGAAGTTTGAAAAGGTTTATCCCTCCAATCCAGCAAGCAACCGCGAGCTTCCATGTATTGAAGAACATATTTAGGTAGCAATGACTTAAAGGTTGTGTGCAGCTTCACTCTTGTCAAACTTCGACATGCCAAAAGGAAAGTTACCATGCCATTTGAAGTCAGACCTTCCATGTGAAAGATGGCTATCTGCTGTAAGCTGCTCATTGTAGCAAGTGCTATGAGCCCCACATCTGTCACTGAGCAATGTGATAACTTCATCTGCAACGCAAGGAAATGAATGAATGCTAGTGTCAATACTCAAACGCGAAAGGTTAAACGTTTTCAGCAACTCAGGGAGAAGGAACTTGCCCTTTCAAGATTTTGGGAGTTTTTAGCTAGTTGAATCATCACAGTATCATTTACATTGTGGCACTTTTTGATGTCCAGCACTGTAAGTTGCTTGCATCTGACAGAAACCGCTGAGAACCCCACCCATGAGATTTGAGGGCATCCCCGGATTTCAAGTCTCCTTAGATTCAAGCATTTTGATAAAGATACTAACGAATTATCAGTAATCTTAGTGTTATATGCAATATTAATCCCTTCTAGTGAAGGGCAGCCATGAGCAATTGCAGCAATGCCTGCAT
Source organism: Bauhinia variegata (assembly GCA_022379115.2). NCBI lineage: Eukaryota > Viridiplantae > Streptophyta > Magnoliopsida > Fabales > Fabaceae > Bauhinia > Bauhinia variegata. The sequence goes on along the minus strand of CM039437.1, from coordinate 5,668,143 downwards.
CAGTTATTCCTGTGCACCTATGCAATTAAACAAGATAATGTTATTGGAAAAAAGAAATGGTAAAAGAACTATAACAGTTTATCTAGAATGATCATCCAAGTAAGTTTTCTGTGCATTTTCTTTAACTCATCTTTTCTGACCAAGATTATCAGATGAATTTGATATAATCCTCAGATCTTCAAAATCAATAATGATGCAAATAGAAATGCTGGGATAATACAGCAGTAACATTTAACAAAGAGATAATAATCTACAAAATTTGAGAAACAAGAAACCTGTATAGATCTAACTCTGTGAGCTTTGAGCAACTACTTCCAATATGGCAAAGTCCTTTATCAGTTATCTTCAAACATAACCCAAGTTTTAGACAAGAAAGTTTGGAACATACTGAGATTGACTTCACTCCTACACAATTCAAGCAGCATATATCATTCACCGAAGGCAAAATTTACTCGAAGTAAATGCAATATTCCACATGAAAACAACCTTCATTGTCAATTTCAGTTTCTGTGACATCTAGTTCCTCCAAGAATTGGAGCCGTCTGATCAACAAAAAAGCATCGCTGCGGACCAGGCTACAAGACTCCATTCTAAGGGATGTAAGCATTGGGCATGAACTTGTTATGCTATCAATTGATGAAGATGTTATCTTGCTGCAGCACGTTATGTCTAACTTCTTTAATTGTTTATGGGTTTGCACAAGGAAGGAGAGACTCTCATCAATCACTGATTCACACTTTCTTAAACTCAGTTCTTTGAGTGAAGCATGCCAATTACCAATGGTTTTCACTGCACAACATGTACCCTGACAACCGTCTAGTATAACTGATTGCAACCTGGAGAAATTTTGCAGATATTTTACAAGACTAGTAGACACCTGAAAAACATCCCCAGAGGAAAAAAGTGAACTTTAAGACAAGGGATAGTTCATCAAATGCTCACAGGAGATATAACTGGACAGAGATTCTTCACTTACAGATAGGCTGTACGAGAGGACAAGTTTTTCTACGTTTTGAGCACCATTTGTAAGAGCAGCTAAGCCAATATGACTGATGTTTTGACAGTTTGACAAGTTAAGCATCTGTCAAGGATAAACGAAAAGAAACTAAGGATTTCTAATTTTCATTTGCATGTGTAAGTAAAAACCAAAAAGTTTCTCTCTTTATTCTCTTTCAGTAGAGCATACTGAAAGTTGCAGGAAAAGAGAAATGAGAAAAGGGGTAAGTTGTCTGCTGGTGAAGTCTTTTGAAACTAATCCAACCTTCACCATTGATTGACTATAAAGGGACTGAAGAAAATTATCCCCTCCTTTGTAAGAGGGCGTGTACCTGAAGGCACAATGAGCCGTGAATGGATCCCAAAAGCGATCGCAAAAGGAAAAGGTTACCTTCAGTGACTTGCAGCTTTCTTTGAGAGTTGTAAGGCCATCATCATCGAGGCCAAGACAGTGCTCGAGAGTCAATTCTTCAAGATGTTTCAGTTGGAGGATAAGAGAAAGACATTTTTCTGTTATCTGAATGATCAAAGGATTGAAAGTTGAATATGAGGTGAGGTGTCAAAATTTCTTCATATGTATTTAGAAGAAAGAGAAAAACTACACCTACAGCTTCCTCATAATTCCAAAAACAGAAGCCAAATTTCAGTGCCATAATTATACGTAGGATGCAATTAGTCCACTCCTTTACTCAAACTGACAGCAAAATATCAAGGTAGGCTACCTGGTTTTCCACTTAAGAACCAGATACAAATTTTAGTACAATGTTTGATGAAATGAATGCAAAACCTTTCACAACACTATTACTATTGGTTGGCTTCAGAAAACTTTTCCTGATTATTAGGCAAGAAAATTGATTCTATCATCCAATAAAAAGTAGTACAAATTACAAGCATATAAAAGAACATGTGAAGCTCATTGGGATCATAATCCAAGATACAAAATATTAGCCTAAAGCATATTCAGACTCAATTTCTCTGCTCTTGAAAAAGACAACTTCGAAATCTAAGGAAACAAAAAGTGCTTTAATTAATTTTCAGAGGAAATGTATTTTGATCAAACAGTTTGGCATCATATATAACATCTAAATGCATAAATGGGGGAAGAGAAAGATATTTACTGGTAGGTAGGAAAGATCCAAACTTTGAATCTGCTTGCATTTTATGGCAATTAAACCAACCCCAAAATCAGTGACACGCAGACACCACCTTAAACAAATCGACCTCAATTTAGTACATTTGACTGCTATGCACCCAATCCCCATGTCTGTTATCGATTTACACCTTGCCAGGAACAACCTCTCCAAGTTTTGGGCCCCAGCTATTGCCTTAGCAGCTGAATCCGTGAGGTCAGTGCGATTAGACAAATCAATCTGAACCAAATTTGAGCAGTTGAAGACCAAAGTTGACAATCCCTGATGGGTAAAGAATCTGGACCCAGAAAGATTAATGGACCGAAGGGAAGATTTCCATGCGAGCGAGATTGAGGCCAATGTGTGATCCTCCACGCGAGGACACAGAGAGAAATCGAGGTGAGAAATTGAAGGAAACCGTTGAAGGGTTCCCTGGACCAACTCTAAACGACGTGGTTTCAGGGAGCTGCGGTGCGTGGACTCTATGGAGTAGAAGTACTTGCAGACTTGAGAGAATGACTTTCTGGAAAATGGGTCATCTTCAAGATGGTCAAGGATCAAAGTAATGATCTCTTCAGAAAGAAGACTGAACAGATTGGTTTCTCTTCCATTTTCTATCTCCATGTTTCTCTTTCTCTGTTTCAGGGATGGTTTGTGTCTTGTGAGAGAATCTCAAGTGTTATGGAGCAATGAGAAGCTGTAGAAGAGAATATATTTGTTCTTTTCTGTGGAATTTGAAGAGTGGAATAAGAAAGATTCTGAGGAAAGTTGGTAACTGTTGCAGTAAACAGTGGTTTTGTAGGTGGGGACTGGGGACTGGAGACTGGAGGAGACTTTGAAAGTTGAGTATTTTCCTTGGGTTTGGAGAACAGCGCAGGAAGGAGGAAGAAGATGTCTATGTGTTGACCAAATTACCCTTGTATTTGCTTTAAAATAAATATTGGGTGGAAAAAAATTAAATCTTTTTTATTATAATTATATTGGAGTTGGATAATTTTGATCCTTTTCAATTATAATTATAATTATAATTATAATTATAGTCATGGTTTACTTTTGGATTAAAAATTAATAGGAGTTTAAATTCTAAACTCACTCATGATTAGCACTATTTATCCAAAAAATGCTCCTTATAAATATAGTTCAAGATTAACAAATGTACTACAGCATTGTAATTCATGAAATTTTTATTTTCTTACAGTTTTTTTCTTCAAATTTATTTTTATATATGCCTTTATTTTATTGAATGTAACTTGTTCTCTCTTAACTATAAAATATATTAAATAAAATAAAAAATCAAACAAAAGTATAATCATTTTTTGAAGAACTGTCTTCTCACATTATTGTTGATTTAAAAAGATTTTTTTTAAATTAAGTAAAATGAATAATCATGTTTTAACTGTAAAATAAAAATAAATTTTTTATACCAATAAAAAATATTTTAATAAAAATATTTTTATTTTTAATTTAAAATGTGATGATTTATTTTATTTTATTTTATTTAAAATATTAAAATTATTTTTAAAATTAATTATAGTGTAAGGAGGTAAAAAAATATTTTTTATAATTTCTTAATTATCGTGTAAATTTTTTTTTATTATTGTACACTAAACCAAACTGCAAATTTGACCACAAAGGAGGAGTATATTTGGTATTTCACAAGGCAGCGTTGCGTTGGCAATAACGGAACGGTGGATTTGGAAAACGCAGGGTGGGATATGGTGGAGTGAGTATCTGAGGGAGGACGAAACAAATAGTTACTGGTTATGGAAATTAGTTAAGTAGTTATACTGATTAGTACACACCCAAGTGCATGTGCTAGTACGGCGGTACGCAAACCTTCCCTTCACGCTCCTTTACGATCGTGAAAAACACGCGCTGCGCAGATTTCGATCTCCAGGTGCATTGAGGGTGTTTGTGCGCGCGTGGCCAGTCTACACCTCTTTGCGGAGCTTATTTTCCAAGTCACTGCATGGTATGGAAATAGCCTGGTTGACTATTTCTCCAATTAGAAGCCGCCACGTGGACTACTTTGTTTAAAGCTTCTGTCTTTTTTGGTCCGTGATACCTATGCAATGCTTCCCCTTCAATTCGCATTTGTCATGTTTTTAATAAAATTTAGTAATTAGTAAAAAGTAAGTTAATGGGGTCCAGCAGTAGAGCGTGCATTCATTTCACGTGGTTTTTACTTTATTTATAGGGTAGAAGTTAGTTTTATACCTATTAAAAAATATAAATTTTTATTTAATCAAATTAATTAAATTAAATTTTGAAAAAATAATATAATTGAATTAGATGATTAAATGAAAAAAATCGATCTAATATAATAAAATTACACCTTTTATATTTATATTATACACATTCACTTTTACATCTATTTTTTTTTTTTTTTACTTCCTTTTCTATTAGGATATTGAATGAATGGATATTATTTATAAGACATTCTACTTGGATAAATAATTAATTTAAGATTCATTTGGCATCGTTATACCACTTTAATACAATAGGAACTAATTATTCAGAGGAACATCACATTCCGAATAGGTTTTTTGAACAATAAAATATGTGAGTTATACCTTCTATTGTCATCTTTATACTTTCTCTAATATAATATGAATCCAAAGCAATTATTTAAAATCATCACCTATTTCCAACAAAATTTATCCATATTAGCTTCATTTTATCTTGTTTGGACAATAGGAATTCTAACAAAAATATAAAACAAGTATTTAGTAAGACTATTCAAATTCACCATCACAAAAAAAAAAAAAATCATTAAACTCTCTCATGTTCTATTCAAATTAAAAGCTCACCCAAAATTCATTTACTATCATTGTATCTCTTTTGTATAATAAAAATATCTTTATATTGTAAGTGAATATTTTAATCAAAGAAATGCACATATTTTTGAAAGCAAATAATTTTTACATGCCCCAAATACAACTATAAGTACTTTTCTTGTACTATAAGAATGCCAATAATTAATAAAAATTCAACAACAAAAACTATGACAATCAAATGTCACTTTTTGAAAAGGACTAGCTTCTGCTGCATTGAAAAAGATTTTATTTACAAGACATTTATTTATAGCTGACCTAAAATTTTACTTAGTATTATTGTACCTTTTTGTACAATAGGAATATCTTTTAGTTATATAATACATGATAAATATTTTAACCATTTAAATGCAAATCTTTGAAAGCAAGTGAATTTTGTACCTATTTTGAATCAACTATCTAACTTGACATTACTTAGCTCAATACACTTGGCATCATTGTACCTATTTTTGAGATGAAATGACTATAAGAGCTGCTTGTGAAAATGACCCACATAAAAGAGAATTGAAACGTTAGCAGTTAATAAAAACTCATCAACAAGGGCCACCACAATTCACAAGTATCCAAAATAAATCTGTCAGCCTATGCAATGCATGCAAAAAATTCACTTGTGAAAAACACAAATCCTTTATTCACCTAGACCTTTTCCTTGAACTGAGTATAACTGTTATTTTCTGCTTCACTTCTATTCAATCAAGCTGAATCATTAAAAGATTTTTGTAATGTCAAGGGTTTGAGTTTTTTTAAGAAAGAAAATAATTGTGATTGCTCTTTCTCTGTAAAATAAGTTAATCTTATTTTTAATTTGAGATTTTATTTTTTTTCTATATTTATTTTATATTATATTGGGAGAATACCTAGTGTAAATAACATCTTCCTAATTATTTTTTGATGATTAGTTTCAGACAATAAAATATAAGATAAACTCAATACATGAATTAAATTTACGTTGTTCACATCTCGTTTAAAGGATCCTTTTGAGAAAGTGAACCCCAAAAATAAAATTCTAGTACTCTTATATTCTACCCAAATGCTTAAGTCTTATTTACTACCAATAAAAATAAAATTTTAAGAAAATAAAAAAAAAAAACTTTCATAGTATCAATGGAGCTTAAAGACTGCACAAGTGGTTTCATTTGTACATCTTTAATGATCACTTCATAAATACTATTTAATAATAATCCAGTAAATATTAGATAATTTATTTATAAAAATTCATATTTATATCCAATATCCAATTATGGTTGTTCATGTCATGTTCGTATGCTTTTTGAGCAACATGAGAAAAATAACATGTTTTGGATTTTAGAAGAGAACCATTACCGACCACTAAACGCAAAAATCAGCTAACAATATGCTACTTTAACTTAAACAGGTGTCTCAATTTCAAGTAATTTAGTCATCCTATTTGCCAAAAACGTTGTCGTTTAGTCATCTATCTGAGGAAAAAAATTGGCTGCTATGGCATTTGTGGGGCAACTTTGTTAAATGACAAATAGAGACATTGAAAGTTAGTTCATGTTCTTATGCATAGATTCACCACTGTGCACAAATACAAGCAAGATTTAGACAAATACTTTCTGGTGAAAATGAAGCAGTTACTTCTTGGCAAAGTTTATGATCATGGGATTCTGAGGGGTAATTTTGAAGCCTTGAAGAGCTTGCATGGCCACAGAGGACTGTACTTCATCTTCAAAGTCTACAAATGCAATGCCTGGCTTTGCCTCAATCAAACGCACTTCCTTAAAGCCTGCAAATTGTTGGAAGAGCATCTCAAGCATTCTACTTGTTGTTTCATGGGGCAAATTCTCTATGAACAAAATGTTGTTAGGAGCAGTTGCTTCTTGGGCATTTGGTCCTTGCCGGAAAGTAGCCTGTATAATAGAAGCAAATGCATTTTAGTTCAAGTTGTAAAAACAGAGATACATACAATAAAGTTAACATTCCCATCCATCATATCTCCAAGCCGGATTTGGATTAGCTAACAGTTACTGCAACAAATCCAAATAGGGGATTACGAGATAGATGTATTGTCCCAAAGACCCAATTTTTATGGGACTGTAGGAAAAGGACGGTTTCCATCTATCAGCTTTGATAAAAATGTTCATTTTCTGCGGCTTTATGAAGAAAAGTGGTAGTAGATGTTACATTGATAAATGAACTTACCGCTGGACCACCGTTACTGGCACCATGTGTACCATTAGCTGTAGCAGATTGCTGTGCCTCTTCAGTCCTTCGCTTTCTTTCAGCTGAACATGAAAAAATTTATGTCAGCCTATCAGAACAAAGATTAATACAAGAGTATCTATCAAAAATGTGTCAGAAAATGATGTTTCATGTTGGTAGGTATAAGATTCTTTCAATTCTGCATAATAATTATAATAGAAGTTTTGGTCTCTTTTAGAAAAGAACATTAGACACAGACATAACATGGTAATGATGAACTATTCTCATTCTCTTCTGATATCTAGATATTAAGCCCGTTCTTTCAAAGCAAGCTCCAAGAATCCCGTAGCTTCATGATAATCAATGGTTTGAATACATCTGGTCATGATTTTAGTGCATGTCTGGATGAACTGGATATTCAATGGTACACAACCAATTCTGGCACAAAGAATTGATGCTTGGCAAAATCAATTCTTGCCTTGAAACCCACAAAACAGGGATTGGGGAACAAGCTGCCTCCCCTAGCCTTTGTCAAAGACATTTTGCAGATAACATATCCGACCATAATTAACTCTTCCAAAATCAACTGATTTGATTCTTCTCATAATCAATTCTTTAAGAAGAATATCCAAACCAGCTCTCTCAGTCATTCATTCTAATGGATATTATTGAAATCCTATAATTCTATTATTTAAAACGGTTCAGTCATCTCAAGTCAACATTACCACTTCTATTGATGAATGCTAAATTTAAAGGAAAACGAAAACGACTTTCACCTTTTTCTTCTTGCTTCTTCTTCTTTTCCCTTGGAACATAACTTCCCTCTTCTTTCGCTATGCAATCTGACTTTGTTTTTGCATATTGAATTCGCTGCATCAAATTGTTCACACAAAAAGCTTTGCTTACGTCAGAGGACTTTTTGGTAAAAGTGTAAGGTGGAAAATAGGACAAGTCTAGATAGGATAGAAGACGTCAAAAGCCAAGAAGAGTAAAACAAACTAGTTAATAGAAGAAGTTTAGGTGCAAGTAAATTTTGGACTGAACACAAATAAACCATAGACAAGAGCATGAATCCACAAGGTTCAAGACCAAAGATATAATTGTCTACAAAAATAAAAGACTTATTAACACTAATGCTAATAAACTATCTGCAGGAGTATATTTGAATATTTGATTACCATAGGTTTGTCATAAAATGGGAAGTTTTGCATTTGTCGCACTGCATTACTGGCAGCAGTTACTTCACTAAAACAAACCCACGCTTGTCCTCTAAGCTTGGGTGTCTTTAGAGCAACAACATCCAAAATCCTTCCGTATTGTGAGAACAAGCAATAGAGTGACCTCTTTAACTCTGCCATTTTAACAAGGAAGCACAACATATTGTTGAATTACATTATAGGTTCAACAGTAAAAGCAACAAAAAATAATGTCCCAAATTAATCTACCAAAATAAAAAAATAATAATAATAGATGATTCCATATCTGAAATGCAAAATCACAGGCAAACATGGAGCAATGTTACCATATCTTCTTTTCGGCACATTGTGAATAAAACTAAGTCCATGTTTTTGTCATACATTCCTATAATGTCCAAGCTGTCCAAATTGAGATATATACCTAGCACTAACACCTCAACATAAGAGCTAAAAACTATCCATTGAATTAATTTCATGCTTACATCCTTCAATGTTGTCATTTTGAGATAAACCCATCAGTCTTAACCTCATCATATATTCTACCCAGCAATAAGCAACAAAATTTTAACACAAGAAAGTTAACAATTCCAGCTTCAAAAACAGAGCACAGCTTTCACTCTCAGAAATACTAATTCAACAGGAACTGTTATAATTATAAGAAGATAATAAAACCACAAAATTATTCCGAAAATATATCCAACTGAAGTTAACCCAATCTAAAGAAAAGCTATCATGTACTCATTACAATTTGAGCCCCACAATTTAAATTAACTTATCATACAAATACAGTTTGAAGTAAATCCCTAAATTTAACACCAAAGTTATAAGAGTAATGGGTTCGGATGCAGAGAGCTGAGTAGTGATAATTTGTTTGCGAACTCAATTTCAATTTCAACTAAAGGAGCGAAAAAAGAAGAAGATAGAAAATGAGTGAGCTAAAGGCACTACAACGAAATTGGAGATTACCTTCTTTCTTGATCTTTTCATTGAGATTCTTAATGTATATGGTCTGATTAGGAGGTATGTCTACTGAGAACATGGTCCCTGCGAGAAAGAGAGAGGGAACTCAGTTCAAAGCTTGAGCTGAGTCTTGGCGAGGAAAGGAGAAGTGAACGGGACAACAGAGCCCTAGAATCAGAAATTAGAGATAGTGTCAGTCTTGGGCCTTTGTTTTCCGTTCTTCAGATTTAGCGGGTCTAGCCCTAACCATGGGTATGCTTGGATTAGCCCGAGATCATTTCTTTTAACACACCCTACTTTATCTATTCACACCAACACCTTGACCATTTTTTTTTTTCGAGTCATTAATATTTTTTTACACTTTCTTTTATATCTTTTATTTTTAACTTTTTTATTTACACTTTACAAATGATTCATAAATGCAAAACATATACAAATAAATCTACACCTAATATTCCCTTACTATTTATTTGAACATGCACATTTTTGAATGACTAAAGTTGAAAGGCAAAAGGATCACTAAATTTGGGACAAAATTAGCTATACTATTTACTATATCATTCTCTGTCCTATTAATTTTGATTAGTAATAGAATTATAAAATAATATTTTAACTCTACAATTAATCAATCAAAATATAATAAAATATAAAATGAGACAAGCAAATTTTGTCTCACTAAATTCACGTATCACAGAAAATCCAATAAGACTTTTTAAATCATATTGTTATTTTATATGGGTACGGACATGATAACTTCGAAAAACTACCGAAAACCCTCATTACATATTTAATGCATACACACACACATATATATACACAACATTTAAGCCAAACAAAAATGACTAGATACATCATACATCAAACACAAAACCTAACTTGATGGTCATGCATGCATGTTGTCTATTAGAGAGCCAAAATAAGTCCCGGCACGGAGTCATCACTGAGCTTGCTCTGCCAAATGCATTGACAGTTGGAATTGGAAGCCACGGTGGCCGCCGCCGACGGTGACACCAGCTCCGGCAACAACGATGGTCCTATCCCTAGCCGAGTGACGGTGACGGACGTATTGAGATACTCCCTAACCTGAGTAATTATCCCATCAGTGATTGTCCATGCATGCACCCACCACACCAAGTTGGTCTTGTCGTATCCTTCAGCAATGATCATGGATCCAAAACCCACTATGAGATCAGGAACCAAAACGACAAGGTCGTTTGCCTCTGACGATGAGCAACCAGCGAGCAAACGAAACAAATGGTGGCGATGACATGGTGGACCATGGAACCACCACTCCAACTCTGGGGCTAACAAACCATGCAATGCATTGGTGTCGTTTGAGCTCAAAGCTTTGTATAACTCTGTCACCACTCTAACGTTTTGATCCTCTTTCCCCAATTCCAGGCTTGCCCTAGAGTTTGCCAGCTTTGAAACTCAAAGGAAAGCTTTAGAATTAGTTCAGATAGAAAAAAGAGATAAGAAGTAATTGACAAGTATAAAGGATATATTAGGATCCTTATATGTAGCAGTGGAGCTTTGATGAGTGAAAGGGACACAATCTACTGGGTGGTATTTAGGATTTGCATGAACTGAGGTAGTTTTATATGCTAGTGCTTGTGATTTTGATATTCTTCCTCCCATTAACAGTTACCTGTTTAATTTCTATTACAAAATTTAAGGTTATAACTAATAAAAGTGTTGGGTTAGTTATACAATACTAGTCCCAAAATATTTAAGGTCAAACGTTATAAGTTTAAAACTTTAGAATCACATTTATTCGAAGGGATTTATTAGTTACAATTTTTATCTTGAACATGTGAGAATACTTGAGAGAAAATAAAATAAAATAAAATCTATGGTTACAATGGTTGATGGTTAATGGTTTTATTAAAGAGTTGTTCAAGCTGTATGGAAAAGTGAAGCTTTTATTAATATCTTCTTCTTGTGAGTTCAGCTTCCACTGACACTTACGTATAAACCTGCAGTCTATTCTTTTTTATTATTAGTGTCATGAAACTGGCATTGTTAATATTAAAATAATAATCGGGCTCTTAAAGTTGCATGAGATAAGTTTGAAATTAAGTTCCAGCTAAAATTAGGTCTTTGATATGATGGTATCTTTGCAAGGGTATGTACCTATTATATTGTTTTTCTAGTTTACACAAGCTTAGGATAATTTTTTTGTGTTTTTTTTGATTTAAACTATCAGTATTTAATATTATATTAAGCATTGATTAATCTAATTCGAATTAAATAAGATTATAAAGATGACAAAATTCTTTCTACTATGATTTTGATTATAGAAGAGAATATAAAAGCATAATTCTTCGTGTACACACATCAAATATTATCAAATTACATGCCAAATCTGTGGGAAAAATGGTCATACTGCCTAATGTTATAACCGTTTCAATCATGCCTACACCTACACCTCTTTAAAAGCGCAACAAAATCTCTGCAATGTTGGCCTCTCCCTCAACTGCAGCTCAGGGGCACCTAAGCATCTCACCACTAAGCTCAATGACCTTTCCATTTACTTGGAGTACAATTGAGACGACAGAGTTACTGTTGGTAATGGTATATCTTCGATTCTTTCTAGTAGAGCAATGATTGGTCAAATTGTATTATCTTATTGTAACTTGACCAATTAGACAAGATTAGAGACAGTATTTTAACCTTGTCCCTTCCTATTTCATATATTGGCAATTCATTCCTTGGATCTTCTTTGAAATTAAAAGATGTTCTTCATGTTCCCAACATAACCAAAATCTTCTTGGTGTCTCTCAACTCACCAAAGATTATAATGTATATACCTTGAATTTCACCCTAATCAATGCATGATGAACTCTACAAACTCATTAAGAATCCTTCTTCAACCACACACAACCTCGTTTTTATGCACTCACTGGACAAAGAACCTCTCTTCAAATATGGCACAACAGACTCCTAACGAAAACGTAGTTGTACGGGGGTGTCTAGTTTTTTATCTTTCATTGTCATCAAATAAAACTTTAATTTACTCTTTTCTAGTTCTTGTCAAATGAGTAAAATTAAGTCATAGAGGCAAAATTTACCTAGTAGTCATGTTTCATCAAGTTCTCCATTCAGTTTTGTTTATTTTGACTTTGAGTCTCTCCCTTACTCTTTCTCTTTCTATATACCATGCACCACCGCGAGAGTGAACCATTGTCTTTGAGACAGTTTTACTTCTATTTAAATTCTTTAGTTAGCTTGAGCTAAATTAGTTGTAGGTCATAACTTATTAAGTTGGTGCCTATAGATACTAGTGGTCAAGTGAAAAATTAAAGAGTTATATTTGTTTAAGTATGTCGACCAAAATTTGAATTCATATATAAATATTTATGAGAGAGCTCTACTTCCATTTAAGTCCTTTAATTAGTTTGAGCCAAATTATTTGTAAGTTAAAAGTTGATAATAAGTTTATGTCCATAAATTCGATGGTCAGGTAAAAAATTAAGGAATTAAGTTTATTTAAGTATGTTAAACCGGGTTTAAGTCTATATGTATGTAAAAAATATTTTTGCAAAAGCTATGTTCCATTTAAGTCTTTTAATTAACTTGAGCTAAATTAATTGAGAGTTAAAACTTAATAATAAATTTATACCCATAAATATCGGTGATCAAGTAAAAAATAAAAGGACGTGATTGTAAGGTCACAATGACAGACATAAAAGTAAAATACTAGTGCCTTCATAGTCTACTGAATCACCTGTGTAGACCATTACCGAAGCCAATCCCCTAACAAGAAGTGTGTGTTAAAATAACACACAAATGCGGAGTGTTTTCGCACTCCCCCTTTATAAGAAAAGAACAGCCAACACATTAAGACCTATAAAGGTAAAATACTCAGAAATAAAGTATTCCAACAAAGTTGAACCCACTATGTATCTCTACGTATTTTAAGTAAGTAGTTGTTTTGTTGGCCTAAGTACTATATATCTTTTACAGATGGTCCGTTGGAACATGAAAATATACCGACTTTGCCGAAAGCTCTCTTTCCCGGTCAGCCACGAGAAACAAAGCCAAAAGAAAGAAAAGCAAACCATATTTTGTAGGCATAGAGATGTAGACATCGTATAGAGTTGCAAAACATTTGAGTTTATAATAGAAATTTATGTGATTCTATTGCGTGTTCAATAAAAATTAATTAGAGTGCAATTAAATTTAATTTGCATCGTATATACATATATAAAATGATGTTATTAATTCAAACTTTCTTTTTGTGATTGTTCACACACTTTTTAGAGTAATACATTTTTAACAAAATAAGTCAACAAGGAGATAAAGTGATTTCAAACCTAATATAGGGGTTGGTTTAACTGTAAAGGAGCTAGGTCCGTTCATGTATGTTAACTAATTTTGAGTCTATATGTGCAAGGAGAATTTTACATTTTTTTTGGATCCTTTAATTAACTTAAGCTAAATTAATTATTCGTTGAAGGTAAATACTTATTTTGGTCTCCCATACTTAAAACTCTTATCAATTTGGTTCTTCACACTTTAAATTTATCAATTTGGTCCCTTACATTTGAAATCCTAATCAATTTCGTTCCTCACATTTTCAATTTATAAATTTAATCCTTCACACTGCAAATTTTTTATCAATTTCGTCCTTCAAATTTATCAATATTTTTGAAGTGTGAGGGATTAAATTTATAAATTTTACAAGTTTAAAGGATTAAATTAATAAACTTGAAGTGTGAGGGACCAAATTGATAAACTTAAAAGTGTGAAAAACTAAATTAATAAGAGTTTTAAGTGTGAGAAACCAAAATAGATATTTACTCTATTGATTGAAGGACTTAATAATATATTTGAACATCATATATATGAGTGGTTAAATACAATATATATATATATATATATATATATATATATAAAATACTGTAGTTCATTGAATTGTTAATTGAGAAAGCAATTAAGGTTAGAATAACTCATATCTTTTTAGCACCAATAGAGTGGCGACCACTATTTTTGGTTGCTACAACGTTCGCTAACTTCTTCTAACCTTTAGCAGTTGATTGTCATATCAATCAACCTCTTAGCAAAATTTATTCGATAGCTAAACTTCATTTTTCTTGTAGAGTTGGCTCTATATTATACTAATATTGATATAAGACGAAAAAGGCTTTAATCTTAAAGGTAAAGAATTAGATTCATTTAAGTATATTAATTGAGTTGTTCAAAATGAATTAGTTATAGTTTGACAAACTTGGTAATAGACTTGTATCTTGCAAATATCAATAATCAATGATTAAAAAAAAAATTTAAGTTAAAAGCTTAAACTAAGAAGTAAAAGTGTAAGAATTCATTGGTTACACGTTTAATATTCTTGACAAATCAAATAAAAGAATTGGTTGAATGATAATTAGGTGGAGACTTAAGAAGTATTAAAAGTTATGAATTTGAAACTTTTGAGTTTTTTATTAAAAGGAATTCATTATTTATTTTTCCTTGTCATGAATAAGGATTAGCTTGAAATTAACTTCTTTATTGAGCATTGCTTTTATTGAACATACTGAGCTATTATTAAAACACATTTATTGAGCTAATTTAGGTTATTCTTCTACTGTGTAATAGATGAATAACAAGTCTGTACAATAAATAAATTTAGTTTGAATTAATTCTAAGGAGATGTCGACAAATCATAGGTTTAAATAGAAAAAAAGTTACACATCTATTTTTATTTGAACATTCACATTCATGCTAAATCACTAAACTTGAATGGCAAAAGAGTCTACTAAACGACAGCAAATACAGTTAGGCTTTTTATTCCTACTACTATTATTATTATTATTATTATTATTATTATTATTATTATTATTATTATTATTTTATACGACAATACATGACCACTTTGAAAAACCACGAAACATAACTAGACTTATATATAAGACATACAACATTTTAAGCCAAACCAATAATAATAATAAAAAAAAAACATATTACAGAGACACGATTTTGTACTTGAATACATAACTTGTTATATAGATTAACATTTTCTGTTCTATTTTTATGTCGAATTTTCTGTCTCACCTTTGCTGTTGGGTTTTCTAAAGTGAGGCAGAAAATGTCCGCTTATATGGAGAGGGAGGTTTTGAAATCCAACTTTGATGGCCGTGCTTGTTGTATATTAGAGAGCCAGAATAAGTCCCGGCACGGAGTCATCATTAAGCTTGCTCTGCCAAATGCATTGACACTTGGAATTGGAAGCCGCCACAATGGCCGACGGCGGTGACACCGGCTCCGGCGACGACACCGGTCCTATCCCCAGCCGGGTGACGGTGACGGACGTATTGAGATACTCCCTCACCTGAGTGATTATCCCGTCGGTGATTGTCCATGCATGCACCCACCACACCAAATTGGTCTTGTCGTATCCTTCAGCAATGACCATTGATCCAAACCCCACTATGAGATCAGGAACCAACACGACATGGTAGTTTGCCCTTGACGACGAGCAACCAGTGAGAAAACGAAGCAAATGGTGGCGATGACACGGTGGGCCATGGTACCACCACCCCAAGTCTGGGGCCAATAAACCATGCAAAGCATTGGTGTCGTTTGAGCTCAAAGCTTTGTATAACTCATTCACCACTCTAACGTTTTGATCCTCTTTCTCCCATTCCAGAATTGCCCCAGAGTTTGCCAGCTTCGGAACTCAAAGGAAAGCTTAGAAGGATCAGATAGAGAAATAGAGAGAGCTATATGTTGCAGTGTAGCTGAGATGAGAAGTACTTTGACAAGTGAAAGAGTAATGTGGGGATCCTTATATATAGCAGTGGAGCTAAGATGAGTGAAAGGGAAACCATATTCTCCTTGGTGGTATTTGAGTGGTTATGCACACCAATTTGTGCATATTTACTTTTTATACCTAAAACTTAACTAAAAAAGGAAGGTGTATAATGTTAAGTGCAGTTAGCTTTTCTTTTTAAGTTTTGCATGAATAAGGTAGTTTTATGTGCTTTTCTACACTCTTTTGAGTATACATAAGAATAATGTATGTTTAGGATGGAGAAGTAAATCTTTTCTTACAAATAAGATTTTAAAGTTTTTAACTAAATCTTAACCTGAAATGTCATTGAACTTAGTCTATTTACTGCTGATCATGTTTGTTTTTGTATGTTATTGCTGATCATGATTTTGATTATGCTTCTTCCCATTACTTGTTTGATTTCTCTTAACATATTTGTGTGGTCATAATGGTTTCATAGTTATTCTTTTATAGATTAAAGAATTGTTTTCAAGCTATATTGAAGAAAAGTAGAGGTTTTATTTATACATTTCACCTTGTGAGTTGATCTTCCACAAACACTTACATATAAAGTTGCATTGCATTGCATTCTTTTTTTAATTGTTAGTGTCAACCATACAGACGTCACTAATGTTAAACAAAACTCAGGCTTTTAAAGTTGGAGCTAGACCAAATTTTCTTACTAAAGTTAATAATTTTGAAGAGAGATAAGAATAAGCTTTAAAGATAGAAAATTATTCTATTTCTTGAACAAGTATTTACTGTGTTTCACATTTTGTTTTATTAGTTGAACTGTTATATTTTTATTGTTGAATAAATTATAAAATAATAATGCAAATATTATTGAGTTATGAACCAATTATTAGAATACAGAGAAAGAAAATGAGACAAAAAAAAAAAAAAAAATGGAACTATAGATGTTATCCCCTTAAAGTTGCATGAGATTTCTTTGAAAGTTTTAGCTAAAATTAAGTTTTTGGTCTGATATATAGTATCATTTTTTTTTTATATGAACCATAATATCTGGTACCATATTAATATAATGGTATGTTTGCAGGGATGTATAGCTATATTTAAAGTAATGGTATAATAAGCCCTTAGATTTGATCATGGTAGTTATTAGTTAGATATATGGGTAGTGAGATAATGTTATGGACAAAATTCTCTATCTCACACCTTATTCCAAATCATATCACATGACTTTGTGATTAATAAAAAAAAAAAATAATAATGTAAGTTACATTAATTAAATTTTTTGATGACAAAACCATAAAATATAGTTTGAGACAAAGAGAATTTTGTCCTATCCCAAATATACTTCTAAGTTTTTTTTTTTTTTGGTTCTTTATTACTGCCCAAGTTGATACTTAAACTGGAAGTTGCTTGAACAAAATTTTCCTAATTTGGCCATGCTCTGAGAAAGTCTTTGAACAATGTACATCCTTCCAACTATAACTTGTTTGGATAATGCTTTTAAAAATTTGAGATCATTCCTAGGGATTTAAATCTAATGTTTTTAGTGTCATATTACTCATTTTATTCATTTTAATTGATTAAAAATAATAAATAATATATTTTCAATTAGTGATCCTACTTTATGATATTATTTCATTATCCAAGGTTTTGGCTTAATGCTGGAGGGGAAACGAAAAAAGACAAAAAATTATATGTTAATTTTTTTTAAAAAAATGCAAGAAGCTAGAACCAAGAAAAGGTCATCAAGAAAGAAATTATATATGTTATTATACTAATTAAATTTTCCAAAAGTGATAGGTTTATTTAAAAAAGAAAGAGTCTTGTAGTGGATCAATAATTAAAGTCAATAATGTTGAGAATTTAAATTTTATGGGTATACTTTATCATTTCATAAATAAAAATATATAATAAAGTTAGAATTTTTTTTAAAAAAAGGTTCCTATATAGTAAACTTTGTGACTCAACTTTTGGTGTCTTTCTTATTATGGCAGATTAAGTATAATTCTAACTAGAACATTCTTTAGATTCTGGAATACATCACTTGAAAGATCCTAGACCTTCACCCAAGGGACCATGATATAATCAAAGGTCTTTTGGTGTGCATTAAGAGACACTTAATAGTAGAATGCATGAAAATGAATGAAGCTTCATCTAAAGATCATTAGATAAATTTAACAGTGAATCTAAAATGACAGAGCAAGAATTTTAAGGGTAATTAAGGATAAAATTACATGTTGCAAAAATTCTATCAAAGAATTACTGACAATAGCATTCTTCTAAGTTCCGATCATTAACTGAACTTTAAAGTAATTTAACTTCTCATGCATATGTTGAATTTCTTATGTTGGGGTAGTATTGAAGTTATTTTCACAAATTTAGGGTTTGATAAACAAAAAATAAATAGAGATGATGTTATAATTTTATTTACTTTTTATTTTTTTAAAAATGATTAGTGATTCAATAAAATTAATTGAAGGTAATTGTTAGATACTAAATCAATATAAAAATAAGTGAAAATAAAAATAGACAAGATCAACAAACATGTTTTCAGAAAAATAGATATGTAAAAATAAAAACACATTTCAAATAATAAAAGCATAAAAACATTTCCGAAACTAAATAGGTAGTTATATTGTAGTTTGTTTTAGAATGAATTAATGTTCTTCTTTGAATTCCTTTTCAACATTTCAAGTGCTAATTAAGTTAAAATACTTTCATCTATTTTAAGCATAGATATTTTCATAGGTATGTTAATTATAATTGGTAATATAAATTTAAAACTATAATAAGCCAATTAGCTAGTATGGGTTACTATCAAGTTATAAAATATTTAAAATAATATTAATTATCACATCTTCTTTACTATAGATCATCATTTTGTGTTAAAAATTAAGATGATTTCAAAATTAGTTCTTAATTAAAAATTATGAATTCAAAACTGTAAAGTCATCTTTATTAGAAGTGAGATTCAATTAAAAACTTTTACTCTAATAAAAAAGGGAAAAAAAATAAATTATAATGGTTGACATTGAAACCAAAAAGTTATATGCACCGTCCATAGACATGATTGGATAAGTTAAGAAAAGAAGAAGCAGTATTGGAGACATCTTGGTTTCCATTAATTGGCAATAATTATGGTTTTCAATTAATATAACATCCTTGTCATTAGGCAACTTAGTTACAAAATAAAACCGACTTCCCACTAACATAAGCTAAAGTCATTTTATGCCTCACACATCATATGCCCATTTTATGTCTCTTTAATTTTATACATTTTCATGATTCCAATATCTTATTAGACCCTATGATTGGCCCCAAATTAATTTGTTATAATCTCTATTTTTTCTTCCTATGAACTTCTGTTGCTTGGTTTTGAAACAAGTGTTCATCACCATTAAACTACAGGTATTGCAATTCATTAGGAAGATTTTAAGGGGAACAAATTTATTGTCTTATACGATATCTTATTTTCTATTACATTCATTATGATTAGTATAAATAAGTGTGATTATTTTTTGTATAATATTATTTTATAATTCTTTAATCAATCACAATACATAAAATAAGAAATGGACAACGGATTTTTTCCGTTCCCAATACATTCAAGGCAAATTGGTATTATTGGATTTGTTCCAAGGATATCCTTTACGTATCAAGTGATCTGAATATTGTCTCTCACAGACTAGAAAGCAAGGAATTTCTAGCTATATGTATTTTGTAGATGCATAAGTTTCAATATAGTCAAGATGAGAATCTCCAACAAAAGCTATAATGTAAACACAATTAAAGGTATTCAAAGTAGGTTAAGCTTTAAGGAGTTGTAAATGTTTTAGGTTCGAAACTTTGTTGTCCCTTTGTTAGGAGTATTTATTAGTTATTACTTTTATTAAATATTAATCTAATACCCCAAAAGTATGAAAATATCTTAGATGCGTATTTTTTTTTTTTATAATTAAGATAATGACGTAAATATTTAATATTAATTCAAACATTTAGGGAAGAGGTCGAATTCCCAAAATATAAAAATGCCATAGTCTTATCTCGGAGGATTGCATCAAACCACTTCCTCCAACCAGCGTGAATTTGCATTCATATATTGGTTTTGTTTAATTTTATCATAAAATTTGTATTATTTCCTTTGATTTTCGGTTCATGTACCAATCAAACGATGTAAATATGCTTTAGAATCTTTTTGGAAGAGATATATCTTCCTAAAATTAGTTTCATGTTTAAAGTGTGTGAGGACATCATAGATGTGAAAAAAACAAAGGCACTTTATAATAACATAGTAGGAAAATTAGGTCATATCCCACTCCACTAAAAAAAAAGTAGCTATGTTATTTTAACACACAATAGAGATTCTATAAGAAAAGTAAGGCACTCTCCAAACAAATGTCTATTCTAAACTTGGGAGAGTAGTAGCTGCTTTTCTTATACATACTTCTTTTTCCATTTCATTGCATCTCATGCATTTTATTTAATTTCCTTGATTTGACACCTTTTATAATAGCATTTGCATTTTATTTCATTTCTTTCTTTGTCTTCTGTCGTGTGCATTTGATTGAAAATTATAACTTTTTAAAGTTTTTTATAAAAATATTTAAATTATATTATATATTAATTAATTTAAAACAAAATAAAATTATAAAAATAATAAATTTTTATCCAATTATATTCTTTCTACTAATTTTTCTTTAATAAATCTCATTCTTGTCACTTTCTAAAAAAGTTACGACAATTAAATTTATATAAACATATTAGACAAATACATATTTACATTATTTTATGATGCATCTAATTTTTTGAAATTCATAAATCATAATATATATGGATAGTTATGAATGTCAGTATAGCCTTAATGCATCAATTTTTTTCCACAAAAAGTGCATCGCTTGTATGATATCATAGAGCTGAATTTCTTAAAAAAAAAAAAATTCACATAAAAAATTAACAAAATTATGAAAAATTGAAACGATAGCGTTTTGGAAGCTTGTAAAACTAAACGACAGCGTTTTCCTTTCTTCAGGGATGAAGACAATGACACTGATAGGCAGCCAGCCGACCCGTTCTCTTCCAAAACCCAAAACCTCAGCTCCCAGTTGCTCGTTAGTTTCTTCGATTCTCAGAGTTCGGATTCGGATTTCACAGAAAGGGAAATGATTCGGTCATTTGTCAAAACCAAAGCTGATGGTTTGATGAAAAAAAATCCAGAGTTGTTAAGTAAGGTGAAGAGTGATATCTCCGCCGCCGCATCCCGTGTCTCCGATTCCTTCGACGCCGTGCCCGATGAAGCCACTCGCAGAAGCCTCCTTGCCGCAGATGAGAAATCCTCTTCTCTTCTTGATGTGGGTCCCAAGCGCCGCCCCCTCTTTACTTCCATTCCTTCCCTCTCGCAGCTCACTCGCAAAGACACCTGCACATATTTTAACTTCAGGTACATTCTCTCTTCTTCTTCTCTGTAATTTTCGTGAACATGTCGTATGCATTATTGATTTTGCATTTCTGGGTTTGTGATTTAGAAAGGAGAATTTGAACGCTGTGTTGCCGGAGGGATTGCCAAAGGGGATGGAGAAGGAGTTCGAGGTCTCTTTGCGAAGTGCTTTGCTTGTTCGCCAGAGCTTCTTGGATCTCCGTGATAACTTCAGGCGTGTGGTTGATCCCCCAATGTGGTCAACTCATGTTAAAGCCAAAGGTATGGTTTTGATGGTAATGTTGTACAATTTTTTAAAATTTTCTGTATTATTGTTTCTTTAATTGAGCCCTGATGCTAAATGTTATCCATTCTGGGACATAATTCTTCCCACAATGATCCATAGGGTTAATCTCAGTTGTATGACTGAGTGTTGATGGGCGTGTTTGATACTCATTTCACCTATGTATTTATCAAAAGTAGTATCTCTGATTGAAGGTGCCTAGCGATTAATATTACAAATTTGGCAGTAATCATCTTAGTTTTGCTTTTAGTGATTGCATCAGTGCCTTCTAGAAAAGCTTTACACAATGGTAGATCAGAATGGTGGTTTTAATCTTCATAGAATAAGAAAATAGTTCATCTCTTGGATTGGCAGAAAAATTAACTGTTCAACTGGTGATTTTTCTTATCATGAACAGAAGATATGTGTTATCTAGCTCAGACATCACATGGCAAACTATGTTGTTATTTTAATCTTTGTATAAACTGTGGTGCTTCATCACCTCATGTCCTAGTTGTCACACTTGAAGCTGGTGGCAGAAGGTTGATGTATTCGATTGTTAAATGCCTGTTTTGTCAAATTATCTGTACTTGTGTTATTGTGAAGAAATAAATTGGAAAGTATTTCTTATATGACTTTTTTAATCTGTACTTAATACTTATGGTCTTCTTTGTGGACCTTAGTGGTGGTATTACATTTTTCAGCACTATGTAATGAGTATTAAGTTTTTCAGGCCCTAAAATTAGAAAGCAAATTGTCTTGGATGGACCTGTCAGTTGTGGGAAGAGCATTGCACTTGCAATGCTTGTCCAATGGGCTCGAGAAGAAGGTTGGCTAGTTTTATATGTTCCCAAAGGCCTGGACTGGACTCATGGAGGGTATTTCTTTAAGCATCCACAAACAGGACTATGGGACACACCTGTCCAAGCTGAAAATGTTCTTAAGGCAAGGATGCTTCTCACTTTGTTTTGTCAATTTTTCATATCTGTTTGTGTGCTTGGTTATTGGTGATAAGTTGTTAATCATTGTTCTTAAATCTCAAGTTACATGTTTTAATTCCTTGTCAGTTTGATGATTGATTAAACATGGTAGACCCAATATGCACACAACCAATGGCCACATAAACATTATGAAAAAAAATGCAGTTATTACAACTTAATAATTTCAAAGATGAAATTAAAAAATGTGAAATTCATGGCTTTTTCTTCTTTTTTTTTTTTTAAAAAAAAACAAAAAACTAATAAGTCGTTCATCCCATCACATAGCAGATTTAGATTCAAATTAACATCCAATAATGATGTCTCTGAATAGGGCACATTTTTCTCTCATCATCACATGCAAAGCCTTGTCTTATAGTCCTATCATATCTATCTAAAGGCAACTGCTCAGACTTAACACGATACTGACATAGAAGTGGTCGTATTATATTTATTGCTTATTGTTGACGAGAAGAACATTACCTGGATCATCTAGGATTCTGGATGATTTTATTTTATTTTTTTCTGTGCAAAGAGTAAACGCCCCTATTATACCATGCATTGCAATAAGAATTTCTTATGATAAAAAATTTTGTCTGGGCTGAAACTTAGGGCCTTTTTCTTTCCTACTAAATATGCTTCTAATTCTAAAAGAAATAGAGGTTTTTGCTAAGCTATGTTCTAAATGCTCCTTTGTTCCAACTTTGTGTATACTCAGATTGAATGACACAAACTGTGTTATGTAGAGGACCATGCTGGTAAAAATAGATCAATTCATCATACCTGCCTTGTTTTCTTATCAATCACCTACTTTTGATGTTTCAAGTGGATCATTGCTCCTTGATCCAGTGCCATATGGGCACCTATGCAGCAGCTAGCAGCCACCCTGTCTAGCAGGACTATAATGAAGAATTATCTAGTGTACAATGAAAAACATATCAACTATCAAGGAAGAAAGAGTTGGCTTTATTATTCTGGAAGAGGGGATGATAGTCATGTACGAATAATATTAATATAAATATGGTTGAGGGCTACCTGATCAGTGTACCTATGAGTGATCATTGTCTCTGTCTCTATGTCACCAAAGACTTTGAATGGATACTTAGTTTTGACCCGAGCGTTGAGAAATTCCCTTTTTACAATGGTTTATGTAGAAATAATATGCAGGCCAGAGGGTGAATATCCATGCTACTAGTTGAGGCATTACTGCTTCTGCTCTACGTCCCTGCAAAATTGTTATGAACTCATGTGGTATGGGTCTGCA
This sequence comes from Bauhinia variegata, assembly GCA_022379115.2. Lineage (NCBI taxonomy): Eukaryota > Viridiplantae > Streptophyta > Magnoliopsida > Fabales > Fabaceae > Bauhinia > Bauhinia variegata. Next base: position 5,644,179 of record CM039437.1, on the reverse strand, counting down.
GATCCGTAAGCAAATTATTGGACAGGTATATAGAGGTAAAGAAAATAACTGTAGGTTAAAAAGTGACATAGAAGAAGGAAAAAAGGGAAAAAGTTTTATAAAAAAAAAAGAAAGAATCTTTATTGGTTATATATTAGTGGCATTTTTAATTACCTCCTTAATATGCTGCCTCTCTGGTGTCATCAAATTGTTACGAAGTGTTCTTATAGATTGTATGGGTTATTTATTTTCAGGATTTTTTGAAGTACAATGAATCCTACTTAAAGGAAAAACAGTGCCAAATATATGATCCTATCCCATTGGGAGAGGGTGCTGGTGGTGGATGGCTAAAGGATGCTGATTCTGTGGCAATTCCTGAAGGTACAAGTTTATATGACCTTATAAAGGTAGGAATTGATCAAACACATGCAGCTGTTGGAGTGGTAGTTCGTTTGAGGAAAGAGCTGTCACTTGTTAAAGATTTGCCTGTACTTATTGCAATTGATCAAGTAAGAAACGAATTCCATGTATTTGATGATGATTAAAAATGTTGAGGCCTTAAAATTATTAGTTCCCAAAATTTGGTTGTGCAATATTTTAACAATCTTACTTGTTTGCTTGCTCACCTGTCTCCAGTATAATAGTTGGTTTACATTCAGTGAGTACGAGGAGCCAGTGAAAGTTCGCTCATGTCGACCTATACATGCAAGAGAACTCACGATGGTTAGTAAAGTATTTATTCAAATTGTAGAACTAAGTTAACAATACTTAAATATTTTTCGTATCTTCCATATTTTCTTCTTGAGATATGCTAGATTTTCATGAATTTATTTGGCTGCTGTCCCCTTTGGTGTAGTCACTTCCTTGGAAGTATCGGTCATTCTTTCTCTGGGGTGGGAAAGGGGGTCTTCGTCTTACATGCATTCATCTTTGTTATCACTTATCAGTTAGGGTTTCTTGCAAAATGGTTAAATGCTTTCATGTTAATGTTGCAGGTAAATGCTTTTAGGTCAATGATGCATGACGACATGATGGTAGGAGCTTTTTCTCATTCAACAGCAGTAGGAAAGCTTCGTAAAGACTTACCAGATGTTCCAGTAGATGCTCGCGTTATGTTTCCTCGATACAGTTTAGATGAAGCAGAGGCTGTTTGCCACTATTATTTAAGGTATGCCTGCAAAGTCGCTATGTTTGTGTGGTTGATAAACTGCTGTTGGCATCACAGTAATAATAGGACTATCCAGCATGCTGGTTAGTTGATAAAATAATTCAAAATTTATTCCTATTTTCTTGTCAATTTTATTTAAATATCAAAATTAAAGGGATACATTCTGCACGTTTTAACTGTTTCTTCAGTATGTGGTGGATGGATCAATTACATTATATGGTCTTTGGTCCAGTCCAGTCATCAAGCAGAAGTAACGTTGCCAATTTCTCTTTTTTACATGTATCTTTTGTCATAGTATGTATTAGCATACTTTTTTCTATCCTCATTTGGTCATGAATTAGACAAATAATCTACATGTTTTCAGCAGAATATTTGTGTTTGCGTTGTCCTGATTGATACTTGACTGCAACCAAACTCTATAACTTAACAATTGGTTTTCTGAATCTTATGTTGCCTCTTTGTTTCTGTCAGGCAAAGGCTAATTAATCGTGAAGTATTTTCAGAAGAAGCTTGGAAAAAAGTATATTTCTTATGCAATGGAAATGGAGCAGAGATGAGGACCTTAGCTCCTTTCATGCGATGACAGACAAGACATGAATTATTTTTTTCACCAATATGATAAACGCTTCTACAAACTAGAGTTCTTGGATTGGAATTTCCCTTTATTCATTATATGATGGCATTGGAATGCCTCCTTTTTATGATCCACTGAACATATTTGACTAGCATCAAGAATTGTTGCCAAAGGCCATGTACTACGATGTAAATTAATCTGCACCATGCAGTTTGAGTATTAGCAAATCTTGCAATTGTAGTTTAAATTTGTTTGATTTAGTTGAGTAATCAGATTGTTATTCAGTGAGGGAAATAAAATAGGACAAAAGATCAGTGTCCCGAATAAGGAAACCTTTCTCTAGCAACGTCTGCTGCATTAGACACTACTACTATTATCGAGACAGTTGCAGTGATCAACTATGCCGTGAACATTATGTATTAGGAAATATGCACCTAATAATACAAGAGACATGTTAGATATTTGTGCATATTCATTCTTCACATTTTTTTTTCTTTTTGCATTTCTTGCTTTTTAAACTAAAATTAAAGATGTACAGATGAGGTGTGTGCATATAAGAGTGTGCACACAACTTTTCCCATGATGTAATCCCTTATCAGCCAATAGAGCCATCAGAGAGTGCTGTGACCTGTGGCTATGGTGTGGTATCAATGGAGACAAAAAGAGCAGTGAATTTCAGGTGGATGCTGTTAATGGAGGATACCTCTTTCTTGGACAAAAAGAAATATTATATTCTTATCAAAAACAAAAATACATATTCTTTTCGTAGTATTCTACAAATTGTGTTGAGGGAGTAATAGAATTATTATTATTGTATATAAATGTAGAGCTTGTTTTGAATTTCTGGGACATCCAACTCAGTTTGCCCTCTGTTGAAATTCCACATTTCCAACAAATTCAAGCGTATTACTGCAGGCGTAACCTCAGAATGGGGACTGGCACAATGGACAAGATGATTTATGAGAAGTTGAGAACCATTTATAAAGGCAGGCAGAGTGAAATTTGTGCTTGCATGTCTTGCAAGCAAGGCGAGGAAGACTGTGGTTTGTAGTGTGAATGACACTGTAACAGATAGGACACTCCTCAACACCTTCAAATTCTTTGTCAAAATTACGCTTCCAAGTTCCTATAGCTTCTGCTAAAGCTCCATTCTGCAAAACCAGAGAAATAATTATTAACTTAAACCAATGTTGTTAATGGTGGTTAGCGAAAATAGCAACAACACCAAAACTCTAAACCCTGAACTCAGAATTTGCTATGAATTCATAGCAAATAGTGTAATGGCTGCTGGTAACACAATGCTAGCCTTTGAAAGGGGGAAAAATCATATATAATAGACTTAAGAAAAAGTCATAAAATGGCTTAAATAGCTCATCAAAATTAATAAAAGCCATACAATTAATATTCCCAAGCAAATATTCAAATAAAACGATAAGTTGCCAAGTTAAACAAGACAAGATTGGGAAAAATATAAATGGCCAAATCATAGAATAGCAGCCTCTATAGCAACGATAACGTATTGAACAAAAACCACTACACTATTCTGCTACAGCAGCCATAGTGCCAGTTATTGACAACACTGACTTAAACCATTTACATGCATGATTTTTGATTAAGCAGTCAGATGGGAATTAGTCACTCTCTAAAGTTGGTGCATTGTGTGCATTTCCCAAAAGAGGGCAGTGGACATCAACTGCAAAATGTAGGCTGAGCTGAACACCATAAATACTAACCTGATTACGAACAAATAACATCATAGACATCAACCATTTCCTTTGCTTGACCTCACTGATCCCCAGGCTCCTCGTACAATCCACATCCACTGGCCTTAGTGGGTAAGATATAGGAAGACGAATAACTAGATCCATTCCAGTTTCATCCTTTGTGTACGTTGCAACAACCTCATTTGCTGATTTACTTACAGTAACTGAGAAATTCTCGTCACCGAGTTTTGCTTTCTTAATCTGCATTAGAGATAGATGATATATTTATCAAATCCAGATCATTATCCATAAATTAACAATTGTATTCAGATCTTAATAAATTCAGATCCATTTTAACTTGGTGTTATTCTAAGTAACTGTTACAGTATAAAGTCAAGGTAGAACTTGATGAAATAAAATATTAGCGACAATATACAAAGCACCACTCATTGGAGTTCACACTCTTTACCCCATACCACACTTGCAGTTCTTGCCTTCTTGCTATCCTGAACTGATGCAATTGAGGCAGTGGAATCCTAAGATGTGAGATGAAACAGACAAAAACACTTTGCAACATGCTGGACAGTCTAAACCAAGCTAGTGGCCAAGAAAATATCTGTCAAAATATAGTCTGGAGAAGGCAGTAAAAGGAGTAAGGGCATCACTATACTTCTACATGTTCAAATTTAACCAGGTCATAGTGGTGGCATGACTACCACAGCACGAATTTTCTTCTGTTCTTTCTCACACTTCAAAGTTCGTTGAACAAATAATTATCTATTAAATTCAGCTCTAGGTTACTTTTTTTAATTAAATCAGTTTTAAAAAATTGCCATACTTAATTAAGTAGCAGCTTCTGGTATCTCAAGTATATATTTATGAAACTACACCTAACCTGGGACAATTCATTTGCAATGAGAGGAGGGCTGCAGCAAGTTCTTGTATATGTTTCAATGACAGATAATGTGTTACGATCACGCAAATCACTGAACCAGCCACGGACATAAGCAGGAAGAACACAAAGCATCAATCCATATATTGCTCCAGCAAGTGAAGACATTTTCACTGATGTATGGGGCCAAAGAAATTCAACAGCAAACAACGAAGAACCAGAAGTGATGGCACGGGTTGCAGCAGCTGCAGCCTCTGATAAGCCATCAGGGAGTTCTACACCTTTTTTCTTCAGATTCTGCACCGTGGAGAGTTCCAGAGGAATATGCTGAAAAAGGCAATCTAATATAATTGGACTAGCAAATTCTTGTATGTACTGGATCAGTCTCTCCCTCAGAGATGATGATGAAGGTAATGACCGTAGATATGATATCAACAGAGACCAAGCAAGGAAGAGATGTACCTGCATTTTTTTTTGGTTTTGGGGGTAGAGATGAGTATGAGTTCATAATTAGAGCTACTAAACTAAAATCAAAATTAACAATTATGTTGAAAAGAAATGCTAGATATCTAATAAAGAAGAATAAACTCTAGTATCCTTACTCGCTGTTGTGCAAGTAGGTCCATTTCAAGAACCAAATAAGGTGCCCTTTCGATCACAGATGATAGCTCCTCTTTCAAGTGGACTTTTTCTTCCATTGACATGTCAAGATGGTTGGAATCTTGCTCACTAGCAGCATCAATGTCAGAGGTAGAAGGACCATCTTCAATAATTGCTGTGTTTGAGACAGGCTCAGTTGAAAGAACAAAATATGCAGCATACTGCAATAAAGGAATGGGCTTGGCAGAATAAAGTAGAGCATACAAAGAGCTAATAGATCCTTTGCTCAGTCCCCAAAATTCAACTGATTTCACTGCTCTATCTCTAACCTCTGAGGATGAATTAACAACACCAGAAGCTACCAATTCCCAGAAGTAGGTATATTCAAGCCGTGATGATGCTATAACTGTTGTAGCTTCTTTACAATATGCATTTGCAATTGCCTCAGAAATGCCAGTACAAAATAGTAAGCGAAGGATACCCTCCAGAATACGATCTCTAACAGAATCTGGTTTTTCTGTTTTCGTGATATGTAGATTATCTATCTCCTCATCTTCTTTAAGTTTACAATGCTTAAGAAAAAGCAAAAACGAAAAAAGGGCATTCTCTGCAACTTCGATGGGAAAAGGATCTGATATCAAAACAATCTGCTCAATTTTATTACACAGCACTTCTATATTATCAGATGAACTATCAGGAATAGCATCATTTACATTTTCAGCTACATCCTCCATCATAACAGCTGCTGATTGAATCCAGCACCTTAAGTTAGATAACAGGAAGTCCCAATCTTCTTCACCAAATTCATTCCAGCAATAACCTACAGAAACAACCATGAGTTTTGATAGGAGCATTTGCACCATAGGAAGTTGATTGATTGTTGCGGATCCACCAGCAACATGCCTCTGCTTCTGGAATAATGCGTATAAATGTTTCCTCTCAGCAGGTGTGATACTCCTTTCAGGCTTTAATGCTTGTGGACTTCCTATGGCAGTAAAAGGGTAACAGGAAATAACCAACCGAAGCCAATCTTCCATATCTACAGAAGTCACAACCACCAACATTATTAGCACTACAAGTTAAGTTACAATTAAATGACACCCACAACTACAAAGGAAACTATCCAACTAAGCATACATGTCATTGTTGAACGGCCATGAGGGCGTCCACACACACACACACAAAAAAAAAAAAAAAAAGATATGCTGATATTTCAGGATTAACACTCCTAAACAAATTTACTGGATTAAATGAAGATTAACATGTAGTGCTTGATTTGAGTATACAGGAATTTTACCTTCTCCTGTTTGCCAAGTGATTAAAGGTGGGAGCCTTAGAGCCCTCTCCAGCCAGTCTTTCATGATATCCTGCATAAATATTTCTCCCGAAGAACAAGGTTGAGCATCTCTACCAGGTTCAGCATACCCACATAATGGCTCTAGAAGTACACTTATAAGTGATGGGAGAATCCTAAGACAGTTTGTATTTACTGCTTCACCAATGAAAAGTTTATTCACAATTGATTCAAGCAGGTTCACAGCTTTCCCTTGTCCCCATACGTTCTCTTTGAACAAAGTATGAAGTAACGAAACAAGTGCTCTTAAGAATGGTTCTTCAATACCTTCCACTTTGTCATCTGGAACTGGGCACAGGCTGATTGAACACTTTGCACTGTTGCCTCCATGAACAAGAGCACCATCAAGCAGCATGTTCATGATGGTACCTAACAGGCTTTCCTGGAGAGAATTACTGTTCCTCTTCACATAGGCACTAAGTAAAGGTAAGAAAGAAGCTGTGGCACTGTTCCCTGGCCATTTCCATGTGCATAGAATTTCTGCAGCTAGCCATGCACGAGATGTAACCACTTGACTTGTTCCAATTGTAGATGGATTATGCGTAGCACAACTAGCAATAACTTTTTCAACCCCAAGTTTTGATATTAATTTGTCAATTACAGCTACAAATTTGTAATTTCCTGAAGCCTGCAATTGGTATAATATATGGTAAATTGTATTTCATATCATTTTGGCAATTTTAGGCTGGTAGCATTACAGATAAGCAAGAAACCCGCAAAAGAAAGCTTAACTTTGGCTTCCTCAGACATCATTCAACTTCAAAATTATAGGAATCCAAATATTCATATGCTACCAGAGAAGCTATTGAGAATAGATAGTAATCAAACATTTATTCAGGGAGTGACTAGATCTCAAACCAGGACATAAGGGTTGTGAAAGAACTCAGGCAACAGCAACCAATAATACCCCTTTGTTACAGATTGCATGCAGTCACCAAGAACCTTTGACATTTAAGGGTCAAGGGAGATTATAAGATCAAATAATATCAAAAGAGATGGCACATCAACATGCTGAGATATAATAATATCAGGTCAGGACCGATAATATCTAAAAGCAACACCATGTTATGGACAGCAATAGAAGTTTTGGTATGTGTTATACCGAGAACCTTCAGATTGTAGTGCAAGATGATAACAGAAAGGTTTATAGAAGAACCAGCAAAAATATCAAAGAGAAAATCAGAACAATGTTCAAATCCCACTACTTTGAAAACTCTGGTTAGCTATCAATGAAGAAGAAATGATAAGGTACACCTAAGAATCAGATATAGCATGATTTATGTTTCTGTTGCACAACTTGTAATTACAAAAGCAGAACTGTTTTAATACATCAATGTCCTACCCTCTATCCCATTGACATGAAAATTTGCATACAAATTCATATCCAAAGAAGCAGATACCTTTGTTGAGCTGAAATTAGGAACAACAAACACAGGCCATGTCTCATCCTTGCTCAGCAGCTGATGCAACAGATCTTGTTCCTCATTCCCATCCACACAGAGACACTCAAGAACTTCAAGCACCCACATACAGCATAATGATCCAAGTTCATCAGTTATAAGTTTGTCTTGAACGAATATAGCTGACCTTACAGATTGAATAAGGATAGTCTTCAATTTCTCACAGCTATCTGAGCCGAAACTTCTACAGAATTGACTATTTATTTTGTGATGCAAAGCAGACACAGATTCACCTAATGTCAACCTCGCTGTGATTTTGCTCCTTAATTCATCATCAAGTGAATTGTCCAAAGTCTTGCCTAAATTACACTCCCAAACAATGACAAAAATTGCAGCTAAAATTCCTGATACTAGCCTGCTTTCATCATCCAATGTCTTCAAGCAAACCAAGCTACCATCAAGTACCTTGAGAGCAAACTGAGCCATCTCAACAACATTGGCAGAATTTTCAAATTCTACCTTGATGTTTGCATTTGCGCTCAGATCAGAAGCTGCACTTTTAACCCAAGAGAAATATGAACCCTTAATAAAACTGAGTAACTTTCTGAAGATCTCCTCATAGATAAGGACCAATCCCTTTCTGGACACAAAAGAACCAAAACCTCCTTCCCTTGGACTACCAAGAATAGCACTGCATTATAAAGTAAAGGATCAAAGTGAAGAACACGTGAATTTTCAATCTTATTTGTCTTGAACAAGATTCAAAATAAAACTGAATACCACTTAATGAGCAGAGCCTTTGTGATATGCTTTCCTTTATTAACTTACATTAAAACAACCCAACTCAAGATTCAGAAAATAATCATTGAGAATAGAAAATGTCCACTTTCATGTCTACTGTGGAGTTGATGTATGCAGAACAGAGCGAAGGGTTTGCTCAGAAAATCATCAAACAAAATCACCACAATGGGCTGTAGTTGCTGGTATTAGAAACAGATTAATTTATATGTATCAGAGGTTTTAATCTATCTTTCTGTTAAAAAGAGAAAATAAATAAACAAAGCTTACTCTTACTATACTATTCTAGAGATTCAAAGTTTCTTATCACTTCTTTGAATAAACTGCATAATTCTTTACGAGAATCTTTCATTTGGACAGAAGTATTAATGTTAATAAAATGTTGCATGTTTGTAGACCAAATGTAGCTCTTTCCCCAGATATTAAAGACCAGAAACTTCTACAGTTATGTGTGGTTCTACCATTCTACCTCAGAAAATGCTCCCCATTCATTTTAACATTTTCATTGTTCATCGGTGACTTTAATTGGAATGAAGTGTTTAGTATAGGTGTTAAATATTGGCTATGTCCTTTCAGATTGGAATTGATTAGTTTCAGGTATTTAGACAGGAGTAAGGAAGTTCTCCCATAAATTTGGTCAAGTGGAAGTGATAAGATCCGTGAGTTAAATGGGTGTATGGACAGTTACCAAGCTGTGGATAGTTGCCAAGTCTGTGGGTGCAGTTATTTTTGTGTGTGAGGAGTTTCTTGTGTGTGTGGCATAGGTAGAATATTTATTTAAGGAGTGATGAGTAAAGGGAATGGGAGAGTCAGTGAATTTTTTGTATACTGGCTTTAGGTTGAACAGAGAAGTTATCTTCTCCGATGGAGCACTGGTTTGGGCTGGTATTGAGTGTTCTCAACCAGATTCTGTATAATTTTTTTTCTGTTTTAATTCAATAAAATTTTCTAAACCAGAATCTAAATTCTGGGTTCCCATCAGGAAGGCATTTCAAAAACTAATTTTTGCTACTCATACCCACAAAGTATGGAACATTCCCATTTAATTATATTTTGAGGTTTTGGTAGAAGAAAGAAGGCAAAGCATTATGGCAGTTCTATATGTATGCTACTTTTGGGTATATTTGGCCAAAAATAAAAGCTCAGATTTTCAAGGAGAAACATCTTTCCTTAGATTTATCGAGGGACACAGTGATTGTACATGTTTTCTTTAAGGGCATGCTGATATTCACATGCAAAGAGGTTGGATAGCCATTGCATTTTTATGTTCCCTTTTTATATCTTATTTTGATCAAGGACGACATCTCATCCCCCTATTTATTTGCATTCCTTCTTTTCCTCTCATGAAAGTTTTTCTTCTAATAAAGAAAAGGGACAAAATCAGTTGTCCCTACTCTATCCCATTGCAAGTTGATTGGTCAATCATGCATATGATGGTGGAGTTAAAATATTATTTTATAGTCCCAAGACTAATCAAAATCAGTGGAACAGGGTATGAGACAGCATATGGGACAGCTGATTTTGTCCCTAAAGAAAAATAACTTTAAGATTGGAAAAAAAAAAAAAAAAAACACTTCAGTAACTGATGTAGAATTAGCAAGCCCAAACCCAACACAAGACAAGAAGACCATTTTGGGTGGACCTCCAACTCGTGCCAAAGCTAAGAAGCTCAGTTAGGCCTAATAAATTTGCTGAAGTATGAAGAGACTTGAAGAAAGTCATGTTCTTTCAAGAAGTCATGTTTTTTTCCTAAATTCTATGTAATTTTCGTGCATCATTTATGTTGTTTTATTTCGAAGGATTGTGTCTCTTAGGAAGGGTTGTATCTCCTAAGAAGTGTCATGTCTCTTTGTGTTGTGTCTCTTCGAAAGGGTTGTGTCTCTTAAGAAGGGCCGTGTCTCTTTGTGTTGTGCCTCTTAGGAAGGGTTGTGTCTCCTAAGAAGGGTCGTGTCTCTTTGTGTTGTGACTCTTCAGAATGGTTGTGTCTACTAAGAAGGGTCGTGTCACTTGTCTCCGACTAGTATAAATAGGCATGAATGTAACTCAAAGAAAATCATCTTGAATGAAGTATATTTCAGATCACATCTTTTTGTGTATCAATTTTATCTCTTATCTAACTTAGGTTAGTGGCGAGAACAACCGATTTCTTATCACTCACATCCTTCTACTTTCTTGAGTGTGCCGAGATCAAACCAAATTAGCTTAATTGTGGCGCCAAAGGCTTATCAATTGAGTTAAATTGGCTTTCTTTTTCTGTTTCATTTTTAAACCCTAGTCCAGAAAATTAATAGTCTCTTCCGCCTCAATTATTTCACATCAGTAACATTAATCATGTAAAGCTGACACTACATTATGATGGAATTGACATACCACAAAAACTGCACGTGAGAAGTGCTCAAAGGAGACATGGAATGGGCAACATTAACAGCAGCAGTTTCCAAAACGTCATGATGCCAATGGTCTACATTGGTGCTTTGTCTACAAGAGGAGTCTTCTCCTGCCTTCCTCTTCATAATCTCGTCTGCTGCTTTTTCCAGTAGCATAGCCAATATTTTTGCAAGGTGAGAATCCAGCAACTCTGGTGAGCCTCCAGAATACTTTCGGCTAATGGCATAATTGACAATAAAAGACCACTGTTCTGAGAAACACTCATCATCCAACAACAACAGCAACAAATCCAGTCTTGCATTGGTTGAGCAATTCTTTTCCTGCAAACACCAAGGAACAAATATGTCCCTGAAGATCTGCATAAAGTGCTCAGCTGCCAATTCTTTATCCACAATATATGAAAGCTGACTACAGGAATGCTCCTGGTTATGAATAAATACTTCTTTAACCAAATTCTGTGGCCCAAATATTGAAACAGCGTCTGAAAGAAGTCTGACAGCATCTGGTGAATCCTGCATTCAATAAAACAGATCAAGAGTCAGAAAAGACCCATAGAAGATACTTCCTTTTGAGCTTATCACATTCCAATCTAGTGTGTCTAACAAAATTAATAGTTATTACATCCTTAGCCCTATTTATTATTTGATAATATAATATAAATCCCTAAATTCTTCATACTTCAATCTTCAACTTCTTTGATATCAGAGGTCCCTAATCTCCCATTCCTTTGTTTATTATTTAATTTGGAGAAAAGAAGAGCACAAGATGAAAAGAGGATAATCTATCCTCTATAAGAGAAACATATAAAAAGATGGCAGCAAGAAAGAAGAGAAAATCAATGTAATAGGACTCTCCAATCTCATGTCATGCCCAACGAAGAAACACCCTAAAGAGACTATAAGCAGTGTGATCCAAACAGAAGCTGAGAAAAGTATAGCTTCAAATTCAATAAGATCCCTTCAAAATAGGAGGACTTTTTTCCAATTAAATATGCCAAATAACTGTACAATTAGCAAAATGCTATAGGGTTTTACCCTCCTAGCTTCTCCAAGTACCTCCAAAACTAATCATCAAGTTCCTTCAAATTAGAGGGATACACCCAATGCTCTCCAAAATGACAAAAAACCAACCTTTCATTTGTGTAGCCCCTCATCAAACATAGGGTACATGTCTAGGCTTTCAGTTACTTTTAATTCTTTCATGATATGCAGAGCCATATTAGCATTTCTTTGCATGAAAAACCTTACTGTATAAAGAGATGCACCAAAAAAAAACTTACAGAATAACATAACATCCCCATACACTGGTATCTGCATGCAACATGACTTTGCAACCACAATATAGGTTGCATTACCTTGTCACTTTTGTAATCATAACACCTTACTATCCAGATTTAATAAATTTTGACTCTCCAAAACACCCAAATTATTACGACGGGGCATTTGGAAAGTGTGCAACAATGACAAGAAAAAAAGGCCACTGAACCAAAACAGGCTAAGCTTTAAAAGTGACTACTGACGTGTACAATTTGAAAGTGCCCAATAATTTGGAGAAATAATTGACTTACAGAAGAAGTTATTAATGGGAAAGACTTGGCCAGCATTGGTCCCACAAGATAGACCAAAGGCCAAGTTTCACCTTTCAGTACTGCATGTTGCTCCAGCAGTGACATGAACAAATTTATTTGTTCAATACTCTCTGTATTAACTGCTTTTTGAAGAATCCCTATGCAATTATTCTCAAATTCCACCACAAAAGAAGATAGAAGACTATGATCCAATATATACATGCCTAAAAGAATTTCAACAATACATTTCCCCAACTCTCGTAAATAGGGCTTCGGATAGTTTGTAATCTGCATATGCACTGCCTTCTTGTTATGAGGAATATTGTCCTTTATTGAATCTTCTGACTTTCCAGAGGAGACTTTGTCATGACCTTTTGAGCTTCCAGATAAAAGGTAATCCTCCCATAAAAGCTTCACAAGGACATTTTCAACAAGAGTGAGCCGGAAATGATTGATTGCATCATCTCCATCATTATATCTGAATACAAAGGGCAAACAATTTGATTACAGCTAGAAAATGAATAATGATAATATGTTTTGGAGGGGAGGGGGGGTAGAGAAACAAACACAGAACCACTGCATCTTACAAGTGCGAACAGCCACACTTAATTTAATATATATATACACACCTTGAAGCTTTGTGCAATGACCAAAGGAAACATTCTTTGAATGCCTGGAAATAGGCTAGTCTGTCTGCAGATTGTGATGGGTTCCTTCCCGCCCACAAGTTCTTGAAAAATTCAAGTAGAAACTTATCCCCTCCTACAGCTTTAGGAGGTACAACTTCTAAAAATAGAACCAAAGCTGGATATGAGACCTGCTGGGAACCAAAGCACCCATTCCTAAGAAAATTCCAGAAAGGACCCAGTACAGTTTTCTGAACATTCAAGGAAGTCCAACCATCTGGGAATCGTTTAGAGAAAATTAATATTGCATCCCACATTGCAGGATGACAAGTGGGATCCTTCTCATGGAATGAACCAAGAATTGCACCAGCAAGAGTTTTAATATTTCCTTCATTAAAAACCTGTGTTGTATTTTTAATCAAGCTCTTCAATACATTATAAGTAGCGGACCGGATGGCAGGGCTTTGGGACTTCAAAAAGTCCATAAAGTATTTATGACTTGTTAACAACTTTTCAGCAAAGGACACAGCAGCAACCCTTGCCTTTGATGAATGTTTAGGCTCGGTGGTTATGTTTTCAAATCCAGGCAGTTCTTGCTGCATGCACATTAAAACATCAAGAAGTGTGGCCAATGCTAATAATGATGACGATACCACCTGTAAATAAAAATGAAAAAGAAAAAAGAAAGTACAATAAACTATCAGAAGTAAGAATGTATGAACCCATAAAAAAAAATGTCAACTCCAAATATATATCAAATATTTAAATCTTTGTATAGTATCCCCAATGGAAATCACCCTGTGAACAGCAAGGAAAAAAAAAAAGAAGCTTGATTACAGATAAATGCAGAAGCCTAATAGAATTCATCCAGGCAGTATTAAGGGCAGACTAAAGATAGAAAGTAGTGTCTTATTAAATTATTTTCCTAGGCTTTCATGAGTCAAGAAAACGTGGCTGAAAGGTCTCCGTAGATTAATACAAATCCCAGCCCAATTTATGAACTACGAAATTAAAATGTATGTTTGAAGACTAAAAAATAAAAGAATAGAGAACAATCTGACCACAAAACAAAAGGAAATCCAAAGCCTGAGGAAGTTTAATGCAGCAGAGAACACACGAAAAAAAAAAAAAAAAAAAATTCCCAACCAACCATTCAGTCACTCTTTTCCTCCTTTCTATGGGTTCCAGAATCTTGACACACTCTAGGAAAAGGTAAAAATGAAATTTTCAATATCTCTGCGCATAAGGTCAGTTCTATCCAGATTAAACTCTATCTGCCTATGTTCAGGTTTCAAAACATCACAAGTGCCACTCTCAAAATGGAAAGATTACACCCAAGTCCCTTATGTTAACTTGTCATAAACCGTGTTCACTACTATGCCTAAATTACTTTTTCCGTCATGTCCAATGACAGTTCTGTTACCATCAGCTCCTGAGGTATATGATTGAGTCATCATTAACCTTTTTTTCTTTTAACAACATAAAGAAAAATATGGGGGCATGTGGTTGTGTTTAGAAATGGTGAATTAATGACACTGTATCCATGATTTTATGTACCCTGTGCAGTTTCTTAACCTATCTGGTTAAACCATGCAGCAAAGCAGACATACAAACTTGAAGTAAGAATTCTGCCATTACTTCAAAGTGCTTTCACTCTGAAAATATTTAATCCAGTATCAACAACACCAAAAGAAGACTTCCATCTATGACAGCTTATCATACAGAAAATATTCTTTAGTCAACTGAAAATAAGAGAACCAAGCAAAATCAGACTTCAATTTGGAAGTTTAAATTGATTCTCACTAAGTTACAGAAGAAGAATGAAAAAAGGAAAAACAAAACAAAAACAAAAACAAAAATAAAAATAAAAAGATTGTAGTTCTCACTAAATACCTGCTGGTACATCTCTTCCAATTCATCCAAAGCTACAGCCTTGTCGGACAAATTTTGTGGTGTGAGCATGAGGTTTTCTTCCAGATAGATTAATATCTCTGTTGTACATAAAATTAAAGCATCTAATCTCTTTTCCTGTGCTGGAAAAGCTGCCTGTTACCCACAATTGAACATATTATTAAAACAGAAGTCGCATACTGCATAAAATTGGGAAGAAAGGTATGAAGGAGACATAAAAGTTGTCATTACAAGAGGATATACCTAAGTGGTCCACATACAATTAAGAGACTGACTACATGTTCACTTATCCAACCAGTGATTGGACACATTCACAAAGCAACCCTCGTAAGCATCCCCTCACAGATCCTTTTGAGAATAAATACTACATACTTAGTTAAACTACATCAATGTATCGTTGCATCTTTTAACTTTTTCAGATAATAGAAATCTTTTATATAGACAGCATGACAAGTACTATAAGCGTAACATTTTAGAATAAAATGACTATTGCATGCTTGGGTATCAGTCCAAACTGAGTTTCAACACCAAAAACTGAGTTTGTCAATTAAAATATGTAGGAAATTACTTTCGCATGTGTTACACCCCCAATTCTCATCATGTCATCTCCTTAAAAAAAAATTTATTTGGCAAACCTCAGAATTTTTTCATTTCCTTTTTAACACCATACATTTGAATATAAGGACTTTCCGTTTTTTTTTTTTTTTTTTTTGGGGGGGGTGGGTTGTGGGGGGGGGGGGGGGGGGGGAAGGAGAGTTTACCCTTGATACTTAGAACCATTCCTTTTTTTCGCTTTTTAATTGTCTTTTCTCCTCTTTCAAGCCAAAATATCCATCAATTAATGTCAAAATGCGTGATTTATTTTATTGGGAAATGCAAAGGATATTTTTCTACATGAAAGTAATCTGCATACAGTTCACTGTCATCCATCGGACAAAGATAAACAGTATCAGTAAGTACTTAAGTTAAAGCCATGCTTGAATGCAGATCAGACCAGTCTTATTTCAAATAACAGCTCTGATATAGTATTCATAATTTTTACATACATTAATAAGAAAGCCCATTAAAAGCCATGATAAAACAATACAATCAAGAATATCTTTGGATAAATTTTTAAAAATTTACATATGTGATCAGTAGCACTCTTATTTCTCTAAGCAAATCTAAACGCCATTAAAAGCCAGGCATCACACCAGTACAATATTTGAAGAACTATGAATCGATTGATTCACTGGGGAAATCTTAACAAGTCAACTATAATACCTACTTATATGAACTAACTACATCATAAAATTCTCCTTAAAGGCTCTCATATTATTCCATCATAAGACCTATTCTACCCAAACTATGGTGGCTACTTAAACAATGATGAGTCATGGGCCTGTTCCACATGATATCCAAAAGAATAACAGGACAAATAATTTTTGTCACTAAACCAAAATCAAAACCTACGCATGAAAAAAGCATTCACACCCAGTTCAAGCTACCATTCCCACTTCTAAAGATGATACCATTGAAAACACATGCAAGTTGAAAACTCATGTAGCAAACCTGTAAAGACCTTTTTGCAGCTTGAGAAACTTCAGAAACTGGATCAAATTGAGAAAACCACCATGGTCCCATCAAAGTCTTCAGGTGTGGGGCTAAATCTCTCCTGCAAGGGAGTAAGCAAGTCAAGACTCAAAATAAGTATCCAGATGCACAGAGGCAAAAATAGAGTTCCAAGATTTACAGTAAGAAACTTGTAAAATACTTTGTTTTAGGTTCTTGGTGAGATCATGCCATACCTTGAGAAAGGAATAAAGGCGTTGTACTGATGGGGGAGAAAATGAAAGAGTAAAGGATCTATAGGTTAAAGAAAAACAATTTTCCCAAATTGGTTGCTAAGGAGAAAATAGAAGGAAGGAAGAACAGTATAAGTTTAATAAGGTGGGGGTGGGTCCATCAAAGTTTTCTCTTCAAAGACAGAAATTGGCCAAGAATTTTGCAACAACTCGAAAAATAAAATTTTCAAGCATTACAATCAGAATCATTCTATTTACCTCTCATTTTCTATCCACTAATTTCTTCCTCCCATTTCTATATTTTCTCCTCCTATGCAAAACAAAGAAAGCATATAGTATTTTCTGGTTCACAAACGCCCATCTATAAGCAATTGAAATGCTAAATTGGACAAAAGAAATGGTTTTTGCAGAAGTTAAAACTGGTATTAAGGAAAAGCATATATCAGCAAATGAAGCAATGTCTTTTCCTGATAGACTCCCAAGCGTCCAAATATCTATAGCTTAGATTATACAGAAGAAAAAGTAAGAAACATGCATAAACTCAAGTCAGTGCAGTTCATACCCGATAGAAGTAACGATGTTTGTCATGGTATCGTGAGTGCTGCGCCGAACTTCCCTATTGTAGTCCAGCAATAGCCTTTTATATTCAAATGCCTACGGAAGAAAGATTAACACAGTCAAGTAAAAACTGTAAGGTACCTATAATAATTTGATTAAAGAAACAAAGAGTCATATTAAAGTCACCAGATAGTAATGTCATATGATCTAATGATAAATGGAAGTCTAACATCTGCAATTATCTATGTATCTACTGAAACTAGAAACTTAGTGTTGTTTTAGAAATCGTCTATAAGTCAGCATACAGAATTCACATACCAGATAATACAGCAAATACAACTGTGATTTAACGGAGTACAGTTTCACCTCAAGCCACAGGCCATATCACATCAAATACAAGAATAGCAACCAAAGAAATCCAGAGAACTGCTAAAGCTACCAGCTCCAAGCATGCATCCAATTTAAGAAAATATTTTAATCCAGGAAGTTCATTTTTTCTAATAGAATTTCAATCTAATAGTCTTTATAACTGACAGTCCACTCTTTGAAGCACCAAACGGTGCATCCTTCCGCACATTTGGGTTACAGGCGAGGTCCAATTCCTATATGGCTAAAGCATAAAGTTTCTTTGAAATTCCTGTAGACAGGGAAAACAGAGATGGGAGAGTGGGGTCGGAAGAAAGAGAAAAGAAGGATCTTATTCATCACGTCTCTAATCCAAAACCCCATCCAGTATCATTTTTTACGTGAGTCCATTCTTATTTCCTCCATATGCTTTGTGATACAAATCAAAAACATAACCACAAATGACACTGGGCATCATATATCTACAAGATGCTTCTGGAGTAGCTGCCTATATGGAATGGGAGGAATACACTGGAGCTATTTTGCTTTATCTCAATTGGTTGAAGGAGGACAAGGCCGCCATTGTAAGACATACACTTAAACAATCCGATAATTTGTGCAATATTTCTCTCACATCCCGACATTGAAGCATGAGATATTAATATTATAATGTTGATATCATGTGTGCCAAAATCCAAATAAATCAGACATTCATAAGTATCTAAGCAAATAGTTGGGATTTATCAAACATGACTAAATAAGAAACTGTGCCATATTAGAGTGCAAAACCATAATTCATTTAGATGAGGACAAATTAAGAAACATAATCAAATAGGGCGTGTCTAACCACTATTTATTGTTTTTCTTTTTATAATTCGAACTTTTATAAGAAAAGTAGCAACACTAATAAACTATTTATTCCCTTTTGAACTCATAAGTGTATGGATGAGAGGCTTAATAAAGGGGAAACAAAGATCAACAATTACTATCAATATAAAAGTAAAGATGTTTAAAAATCCATACCCATTGAGGAAGAATTAGAACAATATCCTTTGCAGATTTTTCCTTAAGTAGCACTGATAGAGATGCTAATGCTTTAAGCTGTTAAAGAAGAATAAAAAGAAAAGGCCAATGAGATAACAACACAAATTAAGCAACCAATAAAATTCAATCATGTCTGAAATAATGTAAACAAGAGAAAAAAAATAATTAGCTTGACTTGCTATGATCAGATTAAAATATGTTGAATTAAGGAATATAAAATGTTAGCAGAGGCAATAACAAACACACGAAATGGTTCATAATAGACTAAAAATAAAAACTAAGATGAAAGCTACTATTAGAAAGGGGGAAAAAAGAATATTACGGAGATTAATAGCACAAACTTAGACAAAAAGGATATCAAAACACAACACAGAAGCAAAACAAAAAAGACATCAACTGTCCATCTCTTTCAAAATCTCTCAATGACACCCCAAAGGAACAACAAACTCTACCCCTGAAGCAGTAAGAAGGGAAAATATTTTTCTTATAAGTTCTAAAATTATAGAAATAAGAAGAAAAGCATTGGCTACACAAGAATAGCAATACAGAAACATACAAAGTCCATTAAACAAATATCAAGCAACAAGACAACCAAAAACATAATTAAATTATCAACAATATCAATTGACCAATATTCTCAAAATTACTGGAAACAGAACTTCATTAACGACACAAAATATTACAACAAAGAATTGCAGCAAAGGGAAAAACAAAAGAAGACACAATTACAGATATCTTTGTGATAAATTAAACATTAATTTTCTTTCTTCTGCAACCCCCCTTTCTTATTTTTAATAGAAATTTAAGAAAGAAGACTCGCCTAGAGCAGCATGGTTAAGCTGTCTCTTCACTTCACCATCATTCTCAAGTACAAGCTACAACTGAGCAATATTTTAGGATTATAAGAATAAGAAGAACACAACATCATCTGGAATATGTATAAATTCAGTAAACTCAAAGGCCTACACATTGAAAAGAGCAACAGAACAGAAGAGAGTAGAAAATACAACACACCAAACTATGAAGCTTGAAGTATCAAATTGATATAAAAGGAAGCATTGGATACAAGACGCAAAAAGTGAGGCCATAGCAACTAATAAGGAATATCACTTGAGGTTCTCACATGTTCTTATAATTAACCATTTAGAATCAATGTGCAATGCACACATGGCATCGCATTCAACGTCAAGATGACAATTCTAATGCCACTAATTATACAACGCTAAAAAATCTTAAAACCACATGTTCGCAAGACTTATTAGAGGACAGACATGATAAACAAGCTGCATCAAGTGTGACATCCTGTTCTAGTTTAGACAAGAATTGACTAGTCTTAAACTAATGGAGCGTTTGAAAGCTTAAAATCCATTTATTTCATGGATTGTGACACAATGATCAACTTATCTCATCATATTGCTGAGTAGCTTACTTAGTCAGTATACTGCCCCAAAGAGTATCACAGAATACTCTGACTGACTCACACTACAAATCCAACTAATTTAGATGATACAAACTACAACTACATAATATCCTTAACACAGCTACTTAGCACATTTGACATCAACCATAAACTTCCATGAAAATAGAGCATCAAGAGTAGTAAATGCGTTCCTTAGAAATAATACTCAAGTTATGCAAAATTACCTTAGTGATGGGATCCTTCCTGGATAGCCTCTTCAAGTGCACTGCCATTTCACTATCTACATCCTATGTACCCAAGAATGAAAAAATTATACAACATTCAGCGAGGAATGTAATCATTGATCACAAAGTAATATTGACAGTTCCATAATTCAAAAGGCGAAGACTCCCCCCCCCCCCCTCTTTTATTTTAAGCATTGTACGGTTGTACTGTGTGAATATAAATTAAACCTTGCATATATATATATATATATATATATATATATATAAGAGCAGAAACTTGAGCTTCACATCGACAATATTAATTAAAAAAAATGCAGAATACAGAAAACTTACAGCAAAGGGAACTGGTTCGTCGCTTGAGGTCGCAGAATCTAACCGGGAATTACCAACATAGCCACCGAATCCAAAGCTGGAGGTGGAACCGGACGGCAAGAGCGACGCCGCCAGACTTGAAGTAAGACACAAAATAGAGGGATGAACACAAATTTAAGAGAATGGGCAACAACCGAAAGGGGGAAAAAAATGAATTTGACAATATCTGAGAAAAAAAAATCACCTGCTGCTTGAAGGGCGTCCCTTGCTTCTAGCTCCGTCTCCTTTCTGCCTCCCCATTGTTTATCTCTCCGAAAACAACACAGAGAGCTCTCGCCTTCAGAGGATTTTCCCTAGTAGCTTTTGCTGGTCACACTCTGTTTCCGCCTCTCTGTTGTTTCTCTAGTTGAGACGCTGTCTGCTACAAGTCCACTGCCAGAATCACGCAGCCGATCTCACTTTTCTGTTCAAGTGTCCGACCAACTATTTCCAATTAAACGCCGCCACAACACTTTGAAAAAGGGGCACCAAGGTCATTTAGGGTTTTTTTTCTTCATCTTTTGTAAATTTTCTTTCTCTTTTTTATTTAATTAGATGAAAATAGTTGTTTGGGTTTGCAAAGGAAATACTATACTATAATTATAGGTTTGTTTATTCCAACACTCATTTTTATTATTATTACTTTAACTAGATTTTATATTTAAATACAAATATAATTATTATTATTAACTAGATTTTAATATTTCTCAATTATAATCTATTTGATCCTATAATTGTTTATAGTATTGAATGGGTCAGCACCACTGGTAGTTTCAGTCGTGCATACCCTCTTTAGTTTCAGTTTATTTGCAGAAATAAAATTGTAAATAAAAAAATACAAGATACCAAAAAAAAATATATAAATATAAAAATAAATGTAGATATATAAATGTGCATATCTTCTAGAATAGTCTTAAAATGCAATTTTGTATGTGAGAGAGTTTCCGGACATTTTCATTGATTCGACAACTCAGTGCAGACTGCTCTTGGAGCACTTCATTTGGTCTGTCTTCGGAAAAAGTAGGTCTATTAGTTGATGTAGTTTTGTCTGCCCTTTCTTGATTTCTGGTTTTGTTGATGGCTTTGAGACTTCCTGTGCAAAGAGCTCCTAAATTAACATCCAAGTTCATAAGTAAACCAAAGCCAGTATTTGATGGCAAATATCTCATCTCAAAAGTTCTAGGAATATGTAGATGCCAACAGATTCAGTAATGAAATCCCCTTCCATGGTTGCTTAAGACCCAAGATCAAATCTCATCATTTTTTTTTTTGTAGGACCCATGATTACTTCCACCTCACGGTAGAAACAGAACTAATCTCGTTTGGAGAATAAAGCAATTAAGGTCGAATCTCATTACTGAGATGGGAAGGGGCTAACTTGGGGAAGGGAAAGTTACCTACATAATTATAGACCAAAAAGGGAAGGAAATAAAGTGATTGCTAGCTCAGGTCCTTCAGTAAACTATTGAGGGTCAGTATCCATGCAGAAAGACCTCATGTCCATGGCTGTGAATTCAGCAAGAATCATCTCCAGGAATTCCAGGCTTTTCTGATTTTCTTAGCAAGATACCTGGTAGCATTAACACCACCAACAGCCAAAAGGCCAGAGACTGCCTGCCTTGTACTTGAAACCATAACTTTTTGCCTCAGAATTCGCTGCAAGCATTTCGCAGCCTCCTCTCTCGAGCTGATTGCAACATTGCGAACAATTTGACCTGAAATCACAACCTTTTTTATAAGAATCTTTCTCCTTGATATGGTTTAACCCCCTACATAGGTCTATAATGACACAAGTAGTCATCAATGTCAATACTACTAAAAGATATATAATTTGAAAAAAAAAAAAAAATCAACTACACCCCTTATTTTCATTCTCTTTTTACCCCTTCAGGAAAATATGAGTTCACTTTTTCGTTCCCCCTCCCTCTTTTCCTTTTTATGATTCGAACTTCAAGTTGAGGAATATTTGGAACTGGAAAGCAATGTTTCAGAAACAACTCTTCCAAAATTTAAAAAAAAAAAAAAATTACCCGTATCGTTAAGCTTCGTCTTCTCTCCTAACTTCATACTCATCTGACTTCTGATTGATGGGGGAAGAGCAGAAACTAGGGAGCAAGCACCTGATAGGTTACAATCCTGTTTTACAAAATGAAAGAAGTTTCATTACTTTCTAATCTAAGTCTGAGGATTTAACACATACTCAGTTTGTCAGATTGTGCACGATAATTGATATTAATTATCAAATTTCCTAGAAGTGAAACATAAAAAGGAAAAACATCCATTAGCAACACCAGTAATGGTATACATGAGATGGAAATAAATCTAAAAGAATCATACTTTTAAACAACACTAAACTCAAATTTAACTCCAAAATTAAAGCTTAAAGCTTGTTATCAACCTTTCATCAACCGAACAGCAAACTGAGGAGGGAGAAGAGGAAACACCAGAACACCGGCAAGGAGATGAAAAGCACAGAATATCCATAAATGTTGCGTATATCTTTCTCCATTCCATATGGAAATTAACAAAAGTTGTTTTTCCATGACAACAAAAAATAGCACTAAATAACAACCTGGGCTGAAATGGAATGAATTATAACTTATTAGCTAGATCTCATGTGTTGTTGTGCATTAGTTACAGGCAAGTCCTATCCAGCCCAAAGAACTGAAAACAAAATTATGCTAAAGTCTCTTCGAAAAGTAAAACTTCAATACTGATGCCCAAAGAACTGAAAGACATACTTGTTATTGGCATTTTCCACTAGGTGATACTAGTTTTAGAATGTGGTCAGATTGTCTTAAGAGACATGATTACACTAACATCATTAATTTGGTCTTCAAGAAGACTTCAAACAAGTTAAAAATTCTAGATTATCTACAGAAAATAAATTACAAGTGTATATGCTTGATTTAGTAGATTGTATTCTACATAATTAAGTTATGAGTGCTAGATAAAAAAGTTAACATCTCTTCAAATTTTAAATCAAATAACAAGATTTAAAGACCTGAAAGACTTGTATTTGATGATTGGCAGCTGATGAAAATCTCAACAACTTCTTAGCCTCATACTCTTCAAGAAATGGCTTATACATCGTGTGAAATTGATCAAATTGTCCTCTTACAATCTTCTTCACCTGAAGTAAATTGTGAAAAAAGGAACTTTAGAGATAATGAGGTGACACATCTCTCAATAAAAAAGTAAAAATATATTGAGAAGTTGCAGTATAACATGGATCACATACAACCATCACAATGAAATGAGGTGCTTAGACTACCTGTATTTTTGGAACTACTAATTGAATACATTTTGCAACAACAACGAAAACTTTCACAAAAGATTGACTTTACTAATAATTTTTCCCCATATAAGAGCTATAACATTTGTTACATTTCATAATATATGGTTCTAGAAATAGTCATTCAAAACATTTCATCTAGTTCAATGACCAAGTTGATTTTCATAAAACTATATTTGGCAGACAGTGAAGCAAAAAGAAGGGGTATTAAAAGAGTAGCAGGTCCATATCATGGCCTACACGAGTAGCTACCAAGATCTACCTTGTTTTTATCCTCTGCAAAAAGCATACGTAGGTCACCCAAATATGAAAGACTACACATTTTGGCATACAGATCTTCCTGCAAGGGTGTAAGTTAATTGTTTCAGTTGTTTCAACTCTCAAAGTAATCAAGCAAGTAAAAAGAATCCAACCTCTGTGAATTCCGACGGAAGAAGGAGAAGAGCAGCGGACACTGCAGATCTTAAGTTAACAGAGTTTATGTTTTGAATGTCCAAATTATCTACAACTACATAAACCTGCATGAAAATATTAAGTTAGTTCAATTGCACCCAAAAATTAAAGGAAAAAGTAGCTCTGCTCGTGGATTAAAATTACCAAACAAATTAAGGACAGGAAAAGCATGAGATAGATATGACACACAAATCTAAACAAATTAAGAATGAAATGTCAGCTAACAAATGCTAATAGCCAGGAATGATACCGAAAAGTTAATTTAATAGGATCTGTGTAGAACAATTAATATGCATATGCTACTATGAGCTCAAGACGGAAGAAAATGAAAAATAAGTTCATACCCAAAATATCATTTACAATAAGGAAACTATGACACAATGTAATTGAGTGAATAGGAACAGTAAGTGCTAAAAGTATTGACAACATCATGTTCGTGAAACCATCCCATGACAAATGCTACATATAAGTCCATTTGGACTTCGAATAAATAAGTCATTTGATACTCCAAAGGGCTAATGATATTTTCATTACAAGCAAATAGCAACATACATTACTTTTTTTTCTTTTTTATCTTTTACTGCGTTCAATCTTTTTATGAGACGAAATGAAAAAGGTATCATTATACTTGATGAAGCACCTTATGTTATATACTGATAATCCCAAAACCAGGAATAACAAATCAGAAGATTAGCAACATGGAGATATGCTTTTGAAAAACAAGTGAAACATACTGGTTTCTGCAAACGACCACTGAAGTAGAATCTCTCCCAATATAATACATCATGAATCAAGTCATGCATTCGTACAACTCCATATTTGAACATCTGTTAAAATTTGCAGATAGATGGGAGATTAAATGAAAATGCTCACGTGATGCACAATTAAGAAAGACTCCAGCATTTAAAGCTAAATAAAAATGAACTGAGGTGAGTTTCTAGAAACTGCACAAAGGCTGTTATTCACACGACATTGAATCATCAAGTTGTTAATACCTTTCCATTCCAAGTAACAAAAGGGTTGAAATGTACGCCTACACCAATGTCATCTGCAACTTCAGTAATCTTACATTTTTATAGAGATTTAGCATGAGATTTAATTAAAAAAACAAAAAAAAATCAACTCAGACACGAGACAAGAGATAGAACATTACCAGCCTTGCCCCACCAAGGTGCACCATCCATGACGCATAGTGATTTTTGTTCAATTTCAAATTCTTTATGCCAACATCAAATGAGGAAAGCAAAAAAGAATTATCATCATAAGGTATTGGTATAATATTTAACTCTACTGGAAGTGCATAATAAGTCATACAGCATAAAGTTACCTCAGAATGCCACTGTAGAGGATCGGCTACTCCTAGAATATAATCTGTCATGGTTGACTGGTAAAACGAAAAAACACAGAATTGAGCACTAACATAGAAAACCAATAAAAATTCATATTTGATAAGGGAAGTTATAATCTAGCCAACTTTTAAGGAAGAAGCAAAAAAAAACCTTGTCTTGGTTGTTTGGATGAAGAGATGAGCCATAGATGCAAGCAAATTCAACAGGAGGGAGAATTTTAAGAAAGCCTTCAACTTCTGCTTTACTTTTCCTCTCCATAATGCCACTGGGTTGAACATTCAACCAAATTGACAATAAGAACACAAGTTATTCACTACTAGGAGACACAACAAGAAGACCACACAAGAGCAAAAGAGCACATATGAAAAATCCCTCCTAATGAACAATGGCCAATGAGGGTAACTAGAACAAATAGCGGGCATTTGATCAAACAGACAATGATGATTTCAAAAGTTATCCTCAAGATTGAGAATCACTTGACTGTTCCGCGATTTCAACGTCTAAATATCAATGGTGTTTCAATTCTCCAAACCTGTAATGGACTCATGCGACAGAGAGGTCAATTCCACAGTCCCTTAGCAAGTTTTTCGGGGCGACTGAGGTCCTGGACGGTGGTTCGGTGCTTTGGGGTGTCCGAGTGTGCAACCTGTCGGCTTTTGTGGTGTTTTTCCAGTATAATTCTTTTGGCACACCCATATTTTCTAACCACACACCCATAGGGCTTTAGGTTTTAAGTTACGACGGAGGGAGTAATGTGGGACAACACACCCTATTTTTTTCACACACACCCCATGCTAGCTTCGTGAACCAAATATTCAAATCCGTTTGCCAAGTGCTCTCAGTGTGCACACACCCCCAAATCACTTCCCCAGCTTAAACCTTTCACATTTTCATCGAAGGATAGCTAGCTGTATTGCAGCACACCCCACTTGCATCGAGGAAGGCACACTCCATTTTCATCAAGGAGCAGCACACCCCATTCCCTCACCTTCACGACAAACGGTTTAATTCCCTTGCTTTCCATTTTTTTTTTTTTGTTTTTTGTTGTCTTCAACCACTGGGTCATGCTTAGATGGCTTAAGTAATGAACTACCATATAGTGGCTTTCCCTCAACCACTGAATCTTGCATGGATGGCTTGGTGGATGAACTATCATGGAGTAATGGATATATAGAGTTAATATATTCATTTCATTAATCTATCTAATATTTTCGCCCTCTTTTTTACTTCATTTTTTTTTTTTTTTATCTTTTTTAGTGGTGGCTTAAGTGGAATTGTTTCTAAACATGTTAATTCAGCCATATGATTTATAACTTTTGAACCATTATTGTAGAGCATCCGAGGTGTCCTTAAATGGCACCACTCCTTCCAACTCATTACCCTCTCCTTAGCAACCAAACCTCAATGTCTTTCCATGGGGACGCACAACACTCGATGGAATTGACATATTCATCCTAGTATAGTCAGCAAGCTCACGTGCTTAAGACAACTCATAGATAGTCTTCGTCTAGCTCGACCATGATGTTCACATTCTAATGTTACTATAGTCCTTTTTCCTACACTTGCCTGCCTTAGATGTAACAATGATTAAAGGAATAAGGTGTGTTGCTTATTTTTTAAAGGGTATAATAGTTTTTTCCTTTGGTTAGGATTTGTGTGAGGAAAAAAGGGGTGTGAGTAAGGAAATTATAGAGTGCGCGGATTGATGACCCAAGCACAATAACACCTTATTCGTTGAGTCGTTGGCATGGCCACCCACCCAGCCCAGGTGCTATTTAAACTCGACTCGCGGTTGTAGATGGCGGCAGCAAAAGGAAATTCTGATGCCATTTAAACCCTAACCCTGAGCTATTTTTCCCTCTTGCCATTGCATACAGTTATGGGTTTCTTCGACCTCAACATACCCTACCGGGAAACCTCACCGGCCGATAAGGCTACCGCCCGCGAAACCGATCGCACAAAGCTAGTGGTCAAGGCAATGGTATTGGGTTACACGGGAATCGCCTATGACCGTACGATTAAGGGCGTGATGTCTGATCAACACCGCTGCTCCATTCCTCTCCTTTCTCTCTCGTCTCTTCTCAAGGTTGCTCCTTCTCTTTCACTGTCTGCTAAGCTCCACCGTGACATGCTGGGCATCCCTGCCGCTTCCCCGTTCCGTCAGTATACGCGCCTCACTGTTTGCGTCGCCAGCTCCTTGGAGGCTCAGGCACTCAATTCCGGTAACCCCATTTTGAAGACTTACGATTTGGTGGCCGTGAGGCCATTGAATCAGACTGCATTTGATCAGGCGTGTGGGACAATGGAGGTTTGTGAATTTCATGTTTTTTTGTTCCCTCAATCTCAATTATTTTTGTGGAGATGGACATTATGCTAATGGGTTCAATATTATGAACTTCCATGCATTTCTTTCCATATTCTAGTTGCCGTAGTTGATCAAATATTTTATCTATTGGTTAAAGTTTGAGTCTTTGAACTAAAGAAGAGACTGTGAAGTATCAATGTTGTTGTATATAATACATGAAACTGAAAGTGAACAAGTCCTAGATTTAAATGGGGTTTTATGTTTGAGTGAAAACTGATGTTTAAAATCAATGTAGGTCGATATCATTTCTATTGATTTCTCAGAAAAGCTACCCTTTAGATTGAAGCAGCCTATGGTTAAAGCAGCTACTGAGGTCTGTTCCTGACTGGATCTTTTTGTCTATATATATATATATTAAATTTACATGGTGTTTTGTATACTAATATATGATTTATTGATATGCAGCGAGGAGTTTATTTTGAAGTCACATACTTTGGTCTTATTCAAGAAGATGTTCAAAGAAGGAGACGGATGATATCCAACGTTAAGGTGAGAAGCTTTTAGTTTATTCTCCCTCGTGAATGTATAGGAAAGTTTGGATAACGTCTATGTTCTAATAAATAGAAGTAATATGTCTTCCATACACTAACAAGCTAGAAGTACTTTTTGGGAATTGGAACTTTTGTGTTCTAGTGCTCAGTTTTTAACTTATAAATTTTATGTTCAGTTCTTGCCCATTCATTCTTAAATTATTGAGGCTTGTGCAAACTTACCTTCTGGTTAAACATGCAGTTGTTGGTACAATGGACTCGAGGAAGAAACATCATACTATCAAGCGGTGCTTCTTCTGTGAGTGAACTTAGAGGACCTTATGATGTTGCAAATTTGTCGTTGTTAATGGGGCTTTCTGAGGAGCGAGCTAAAGCAGCTCTTTCTAAAAATTGTAGGTAAGACAGCTTCCTAGGATTCTTTTAAGTAGGGTCTTACTTTAGCAGTGTTTAATAACTTGAATATGATTCAAAATGGTTTGCAGGACTCTTGTAGGCAATGCTTTAAGGAAAAAACAATTCTACAAGGATGCAATAAAAGTAGAAGCAATATCTTCAGATGTAATGGCTCGCTCTAAACAAGGTTGGTATGCAGAATTACTTAAGTGGGATCCTATCTCTAGCGGTGAAGGTGATCTCTCGTTGGATGACATGGCAAAATCTTTTTCTGCCTCCTCTCAAGCATCGAAAACTGCAAAAGCCATTGACTTCACTACCGTTATTGATAGCATGCCGTCTCATGGTTTTCAAGTTAAGGATTTTATGTCTGCAAGTAATGTGTCTCCTTTCAAACCAAACAATGATGAGAACTTCCTGCCTCATACCAAATTAAATCAGTCAACAGCTGTGGTTAACAACATAACTGAACAGCCCAACAGTGTTGATCTTCATCCTGAACCCGATAAAAGCTCATTATCTGATGCTCCAACAGTACATCAAGCTGCCAGTTGTGCCAACTTTACCGATAAAAGTATATCAAGTGGCACTATTGAAGCTTCCAACTTGAATGAGGAAATAAAAACTTCAACTAAGTTAGAAATCAAACATGTGAATGGTTCTGATATCAACTGCACCTTGTTAGAAGCCACTCCACATGATTTGCAATCAGAGGAATGCATCTCAAGTAGTGCTATAGACGTTTTGAAACCTGATGAGAATGAGAAACTGCATACATCTTCATCAGATGCCATAGTAGATGATGCACATAACAATCATGGTAAAGTAGATATCTTCAACCCATCTATGGACATTGATTTTCCTGCCTTTATACTTGAGAAGCATAACAATAAGAAAAGCTCTGATGTCAAATTGAATTCACAAATCGCCAAGACACGTGAACCTTTGCCAAAGGAGGATATAGAAATTGCAGAGCCAATCGTCCTGGAGACGAACTTGCCAATTTCTCAAAATTTAATGGATAATGAACGATTGAGCAAACAGGAAATTGATGCAATTGAACCCGATGAGATGAAGAAGGAAGATTATTCTCCAGTTGCAATTAATTTATCACCGGATGTGAGTATGGAGGATCAAAAGAATGAAGAAGCAAGTGCTGACTTTGATCAACTAGCCTTAATTCAGTCTGTATCAGGTACCCCCTCCATTGACTCAAATGTTTATTTGGTTTTGGATGTTATACCGTGGTTTCCCTTTCTGTCCCACAAGATGATGTTGATTCTTTTTGTCTCAAGTGAATCATTGCATATTGTATGCTGCCTCGGTCTATGTTGATTTATTCAGTATTGCGTTGGCGATTTCAATTAATTTCTTTCAAATAATCACTTTTGCCGGTTAATTCTTATAAAAATGATTTAAATTGCTGTTGGAACTAAAAATTAGATTATTGGTACCAAGAATTGTTTCTTGACATTGAAGTTGTAAGAAATAGGCACAAATTGCTGAGGAATAAGCTTTGGTGTTGTGGTACCTCACTCCCTTGGAACATTAAGATCCTGTTTGGATTGCTTTTTTTTTTCTGTCTTTTTTTTTGCTTTTTTAGAAGACCTTTTGGCAAGAAAAAAAGCACTTATGTGCAATTTTAGGTTGTTGGGAAAAAGGTGTTTTTGGCAAATGCATATAATGAGATACTTTTAAAAAAAGCAGGTATAGAATTCATGTAAAAAATACTTCTAGAAACTGAAAATGCTACTTTTGACTTTTGCTTCTGCATTTATATCTCAAACGTATTTTTTTTTTTAAAAGACAATTTAAACGGGCTCTAAGTATGCTATGCTTTATTTCATTAGACACTAATTTTTATACAAATTGCATGATGGATACCCAGTTTATTGCACTTGGTTTCTTGATTGTATTATTCTTGGTAGTTTTCCTCATAGCACATACTATAATGTATCTTACATTTGCATAATCTGCAGGTATACCAAGGGCGAAGCGGAGGACACCCAATCGAGCCCTTTTATTTCCCTTCAAACGTTTGCTGAAAACGGTAGCTTTCAAGAAGAAAGCCAAAAGAAACAAAAGGCACGACTAGAATAATATAACCATCCTCCATTTTTGCCTCCTGCAATTTGTATATAGATGAGTTCATTCTTTGTAGTATATGAGGAATTTAACGTTTGTTCTATCAAAAAAAGAATATTATATAAAAGATATCTTGCATGATTTCTATTTGTGTATGGAAAATATTTTATTAAAAGAGTTTCTACTTGAATGGTTTTTTAACTTCAAAAGAGATTTTTTTTTATCAGAAATAAATAGGGGACCTAAGAATTTTAACCTGAAAGGGGCGGAGACAGGAATAGTAGTTGAAGTTACAGTGTTAAGGTGGTGTTAATTCAATTCAACTTTACTTGGATAGTTTAAAAGAGATTATTAACCAAAAGAGACTTAGTTATATATGCATATATATCACACGTCGATATCTACTTTTGTCATGTCACATGTCAAAATCATGCCATGTTAGATCACGGCTCACTGATGATTTACTCTTTTTAAATTCAATTAAATAGAAAAGAGTATCCTTTCTTCCACACTTAAAATTATTAATATCATTTAAATGTAAATAAAAAATACTCAAAAAAACTAATATCACAATTAATGTGAAAAAAAAAAAAGTGCAACAAACTTCAATGTCGATCATCTAATCAAGACAATCAAATTAATAGATTAAAAGATCTTGTTAGGATATACATGTCTTTTTTTTTTTTTTAACCTACAATTTTCTAGGTGAATAAATCCTGGAATTTTATGAACAAAATAAAATCTTATTAATTTATAATTTTCTATTTCCAATCGTAGAGTTCTCATTGAGAACATGAAAAAATTAGCAAGCAATACTCTAACATAGTAAACAATATGCTGTAGTCCCATAATTTTTTGTTGCCGAACCATTGTGGTATCCTCAGTTCTTTAAGAGACATGTAAATTTACGTCCTCTGTTGCCTTTTTATTTCATTTAAGATTGTTAGACATAAATTAAGAAATATACTTGTTATGATAATTTTTTAAAAAAACTTTTCTCAGCATATACTTATTTTATTTTATTTATTCTCCCCACAATTGCCTCTTTAAACACAAATTAAGATAAGATATAACTAAAACACAGTAATTACTACTATTTTTAAATTTTTAACTTTAAAATGACATAAATAGAAACATATTTTCTTAAACGAGGGGGTATATGTTAGTGGGATGATGCCCTTGTTTATAGTAGGTTTGGTGTCTAAATGTAAGAAATTTGATTAGTTTATCTCCTACTTCCCACCTGCCATCAATTTAAATTTCCAACACTCGGCAGATTTTGCCATCATTCATCACAAAAGACACAACAATTAGAATGCAAATAACAAAAAATGAAGGAAAGATGAATCTTTGTTTCTATTTTACTAATACATAAGGACAACTTAATAGATAATCAAGCTGCTTGATGAAAAGCATGTTGGAACTGATGGTTATATCATTTTGATGCCTAATTCATGAATCCGAATTTGTTATCAACTACAATATGCAATTAGTTGTCAACTGTTTGGTTAGCATACAAACGCATACACAATGCAAATGTATATCGATCAGACAATATTACAGTCGAATATAGCAAATTTAATTTCCTAATTCATTTGAGTTGTGATATCAATGAAAAGTGTTTTGTTGCCCACACCTCTCTTGATGTGACATAAGTATAATCTTTAGGGTTTTGCATAATGCTATATGTATCCATTTTTATCTATACTTACTTTTATACCTCTTTTCTTTTCTAAATCTTTTTCACTTTTTATCTCTTACTTCTTTATTTATAGTTTCACTCTTACAAATAACTAATACACACTAAGTGTATTGGTACTGTGCACCAACAAGCATCCAAATAATATTTTCCTGAATTGAATATGCATGTATTTAGAATCTGCAAACATGACAAAATAGCATACTTCAATTCTCCCTTCAGAGTTCACACTAATCCAGAAGAAGATCCAATGAGGGAGATTGTGTTCTTACCTGTTACAAAATATGCAAACTCATTGCATGAAACCAAGCCAATAAAGCCACTGATTTGCATTGTTTTCATGAAAGCAGCCACTGCTCTGAGGCAGAAGAAAATTGCCTGGTGGTGCTCAGATTGAAAAGAGCTCCAAATACAGTTCAATTTCAATGAAAAGTAAAGCAAATATAGAGAGAATAAGAGGAATCAAAGGTTAATTCTTGATAGTATCTGGGTCCTGGTGGTCACTTAAAGAAACCTCACAGTTCCCACTGGTCACTCTAGTATACATTGATTAATTGATATTGACATGCCGATTTGGTTTTTTGACAGAATTTACAAAGAGTGAAAGATTTTCTAAGTTACAGTAGTGCTGATTAATCAATAGCCTGTCATCTAGAAAGAATAGGACGTATAGCATCTTTGAAGTCATCATAAAACCTCTGCTCAGAAAATCTTGCCGCTCGTCTCCTAGCAGCAGCAGCCATCTTAAGCCTCTCTATCTCTGGCATTCTTAAGATTCTCAAAATAGCATCTGCATATTCCTGAATAGTGCAAGCAAGAAATCCTGTTTGCTGTCCATCTTCATCTAATACGATGTCCATTTTCGGGCCAGCAGAATTATGAGCTGAAAGAAGCAAATATTGTGAGCAAAATTAAAGCACGCAAAAGCCCCCAATATAGAGATAGAAATCACTCTATCAAAATGAAAAATCACATGACACCCACCGATTGGAATGGCACCGGCAGCCATAAATTCTACAATACTTATTCCAAAATGCTCATCTGTCATGGAATGGATGCCAACAATAGCACCAGCTAAAAGCCCCACCAACTCCCTGCAGATTGTAAGGAATAAACTTTTTTGAGCATCATTCAGCTCTTAAGTCATGAGTTCTACAACGACAAAGATGATCCACAAAAATATATTATCTACTGTAAAAAGTAACTTCACAATAAACAGCTCATCGGATATTAATGCAAAACTTTTAGTGTCATTTTTTCTAGGCAGGTCTGTTCAATATTTTCAATCCCAATTGAAATTCCATGATATTGATCTTTCCAGTAAATAATTGGAAAAGTGCACCTTACACCTTAATTAAATGGGGATAAATGGAAGGAGAGCAAACAAAAGTAAAGGTAAGGATAGGTTATACATGGTTTCTATATTTGTTAACATTGTCAAAATGTGGGAAGGAAATAAAGGGATTGGTTTTCAAATTGACATAAAGTTCTTATGTGATAATTGATAAACACAGACTAAGAATAAGTTCATCCAATAAATTGGGAAATAGCCTTCAAACTCCTACGGCTAAATATTGCTTAACCTATTCAAGCTACAACGTGTTGGGGTATCAAGAACATCTCTGACAGAATTAGTATATTAAATATAAAAATTCAGAGGCCAAGATAAATAGTGAATGAAAGGAGGTGTGTATTTGGTAGACAAGGATTTCATTTTGTCAAGAGAAAGCCACTAGCACTTACCTGTATGTTACATTCTTGTAAAATTCCACATACTCATCAACATTCAGCTCAATTGCTTTGTGTTTCAACATTTGAAGTCTTTCTTCGTCTGAATTATTTCTACAGCTACCAACAAATTGGAGCTTAGGTTTCGGCAAGTTAGAATCTAATCTTTTAATGGCAGTGGAAAAGGCCTCAAGTTGGAGAGCATGGGCCTGTGATGGAGAGAAACGTGTAAACTTGCTATAATCAATAAAAGGCTCAATAACCTAACATCGAAAGCTGTTGACCTCTTGCGTGTTAGGTTTATATGATCATACCCACCTTCTCTGGTCGAAATTGTGCAACAGATATTATTGCTGGCGTCTCAGCTGGTCTTTCCAAAGGAAGCACCTGCTCATATTGCTAACATCAGGAAATTACCACAATAGATGAAGCAAGCATATGGATAACTATAATACTAAATACAAAACATTTAGATGGAGTTATAAAACCAACCAACTAAGCCATATTAGTGGGTATAATTCTCGTGTCTATAAATGATTACTGAATTGGCTCATATTGGATTAGTAAAATTTGGTCAGACTAATAATAACATATTTAAGAAAGCAAATTACTGAATACTGAGATTGAATTCGAGTGTCAGAAAGAATAATAACAGAAAATTTGAACAATGGTCTCCCAAAGGAGACACCAAGGGGGGAGGGACCATGAAGATTTTCCATGTGACAGTGCAACAAGCAATCTGCTAGTTGTCCACTGCATACATAGTCAGGGAACAGAGATGACGGGGAGGCTTAACTATGCACTGACAATATTTCCAAAAGACAAGTAGAAATTGCACACCTGGAGTCCTGAGGTGTCACAAGGAGGATAGACCCGCTTAATACGGTCTGGAATCCGCCACAGCTTTTCAATATGGGATTTCGTCCATGAGGAATTGACCATAGCTAAATGTGCACATGATCCAACAGCCCCATACATCAAGCTGAAGAATCTATAATAGATTATTTTGCACTGGGAGAGCCAAATACTGCCAGAAAATTACTGTCAGGTCCCACAGCAGAGAAGAATAGGTAACAAACAATTTTATCAAAGATGAATTCATAGAAACCATAGAATTCTACATGATTATTGCTTTTGGCTTAGGAAGATTATACTAAATCTTAGGCATGACATAGATACTAATTCCAAATTCAGACAACAACCGTAGATCAAGCCCATATTATCTAATTGCAGTGTGTATTTGTTGAAAAAGGAAAGAAAAATAAGAGAAAACCACCAGCACTGAAGGTTCACACCCGCATAAAGAAAAGGTCAGTTCAGACAATCATCAGTAATAACATAAAAAAATTTATATGAAGACAGATGCACACTTGGAGCATAAGCAATAATTAATTTGAGACCATCCTCCCCCATCCCCCCTTCTGCACCAAAAGGAAATGCTTTTAGGCAGCTAAAACATTCAAAGTTACCAAAAGAAGTAGGACCATTATCATAATGTTCCAATCTTAGAGAACAGCAAAGGGAGAGAGGAATTCGTGTAACTACAAGAGAAGTATGGCAAAAAATAATACAAAACCCAATAGTTAGAAATCAAACCTTTTTGCAATTAAGCTGTCATTATTATACATTGAACTGCGCTGCTGAACACGAGATAGCATGTCTGTACTGATAGTAGGGTAATGTGTATAGCAGATAACTTTGCATCCAAACATCCGTGCAAGAGGATATGTAAAAGCATATCCACTTGTGTCAAAATAATATGAAGGGGTAAACGTGCTCAAAGCTTCCCATGCGAGATAAACAGAACCCAGACTTTGACCAATCATAGTAAAATGTGGGTACGTGGTTTCTTCAATCCACTTTCTGTTGTACAAATGGACCACCTGAGAATTAACAACAATAACAAGAAAAATTAAGGTATCAATACAGAAAGAGGACTATAAATTTTCCACATAATTATTAGAACACAAGCCAGTTACTTCATGACAGGATAGCATGCCATGTCACAACTGCAAGAATCATGCAATGATGAATATCACTGTTTTATAAGTATTTAGTATATATTTAGTATTAATTTACCATTGCAGTCTCCCTAAATATCCTCTGCTTATTGCTGCAGATTAGCAACTATAAAACAGCTTTCCATTGGAGAAATTATTGATTATTGATACACGGACTGAGAGGTTGATAAAATAACAAGAAATAAATAAAACAAACAAAATCTCATCACATAAATTAGGCACTACCCAATATTCTATATTGCTATATTCCCAGGAAAGTTAACGCCTTGAAGGCAATGATGTTAAATTCATAAGAAGATTAAATAAATTGATAAAATCCCATCCCAGAAAAACTGATCCAACCCCAAAAGTAACGGTGAGAGGAAGCACGAGGCATGTTTACCAAGGGAGAAGAGGGCAACTTGACCCCAAAGCGGTCAATGGCTCGAGCCATCAAGCTCTGAGGCGTAGCATCGTGATCTCCAGTGTAAACGACAATATCCAGGTCAGGGCTCTCTTCTTGGATAGCTCTGACGGCGCACCAGAGAACTCTTTCGCCTCCACCGCCATCATTGGTGTATGGATGAAAGAATCCGACGGCTTTCTTCCTATTCCTTCTAGCGTTGGTTACATGAGAAACGAATACCAAAATGAAAGTAAACAAAGCTGTGATCAGCGGCAAAATTATCAATCCAATTGCCATAATGGATCTGCAAAATTAGGTGAGTAGCGTCTAGTCTTCTTCAAGTATTTGACACACGGTGCAGGAGCAGCAGCAGCTAGAAACGGCACTAGACTTTGACGTCGTCTCGTTTCAGGTACCAGAACCTGTCTAATCTTTGTTTGGAGTTTAAACTCAGAATCGTGACTCAAAACGACGAGAGCCGTCGCAAGCAATGATTATTTTGGCCCGGGTAACTAGGGTCAGCCCGTGGGCCCACTTTTAAACTAAATTAAGGGAATTAATTTTACCACTCTTTTTTTTTTGTCACATTTTATTCCAAAAATATTTTATATGAAAAAATTCAATTTTCACTTAAATAAATAGATATGTCTTGAAAATTAAAATTGTTAAGTCTCATAAGTGCCCCATCATTTAATTGGAAATTTAATTTTCACATAAACAACATAAAAAAGTTAAAAATTTAATTTTCACATCAACACGCAAATTGAATTTCCAATGCTTATGTGGTGGTAGTGGAAATTTAATCTTGTTATAACAATAAAAAATTTAAATTATAAATAAAATACTTAAAAATTTTAAATTTATATAAAATCATGATTTAACGGTTTACCTTCATTAGTAAGTGTTTAAAACTTAATTACTCTTAAATAAGTAAATTCCTCCTCTATAACCAGATCAATTTTGCCTTTGATTCCCAATTGAACCGGTTTCACTAACCAGCTCGGTCTAACTTTTTAATCATTGTAATAGAGCTAATGACGGCTATAAAAAAGCCAGCACAAATGGCAATATTGAGTCCATTGATGAGGCATGGCCAAAGTAATAGGATAAACTACTAATAGGCAATATTAATGGATGGGAGTTCCTATAATGCCAACTTAAATGAGTTATGTTTAAATAGTGAGAACTAAATTAGACTAGTTAGTTTAATCAGCCGAGTTATACACTGATTCTTAAATTGATTCATTTAAATAATAAAAATTAGTTAAAATTGATCAAAATTAGACTAGTTTAAGTTTGAAGAGAAATTTTTTTATAAACTTAAACCTCTTAATTATAAAAGAATAATGTACAACATTATGATACACTTGTATATATAAATAAAAGTAAAATATTTCTTTGAATATATTTAATTGTCGAACATAGTTCATGCAGATGCTTTAATTTCTTTCCATATCATACCAAACAAAGTTTAGTAATTAAAACTTCTTTTTCTTATTCCTATTTCGTCTCTTTGAATTCTTTCTACTAAACGGCTGTTAAACCTTCTGCAAATACGCCAAAATATCATTAGCTTAGTATTATATAACTATACCCTTTATTATTTTCAAACTTTGAGAACGTTCAAATACATGTTATTTTATATATTATAATTAATTTAATAGCATAAAAGTTTTAGTTTGATATAATGTACTATTATAAAGTTTATTTTCATACACTGTTCGTCACAAACTGATCAAGAGAGAGCCAACTCTTACTAAAATAAAGATTTATATAAAAATCATAAGTTATTCACTCCTTAATTGAATTAATAAGTTTATGCATACAAACCTAATTTGAATTTACGCTAAGGCAATAGGAAAATTAATCATCATTAAATTAAATGTAGAAACACGAGCATATATAATACAATCACCTAAAATGCTGTTTTACCAGCCAATCTTTGGTTTCTTTGTCTTCATCTTTTGGCTTCTTTGAGAGACTCATGCCCTTTGTGTGTAATTTTAGTGGGTATTTACCTTCTCATTTAATGCAAAATAGTGTTTGTCAATACTTGTTCATTGATCTGCACTTGTGAAATTGAATTCATCATGGCTTGAAATATTTGAAATTTCCTTCAGGGGCAAGCACACAATTTCAAGATCAGCTTCCATTATGGTTTTGATGGCTCCAACAGCAGCAACATTCTTCTTGCTTCTCCACAAAAGCAACCCTGCTCTCTATGCCAGCACTGCCATAATAGGAGTGTCCACAACCACTGAGCTATTTGGGGCAAAGGGTTTCCTGTGAACCATAATGTGGTGGTGTCTAACATTTCCTTAGGCTCCTTTCTCTTTAGCTACTTTGCTGGAGTTCTCTACGGAAAAGAAGGCCATGTTGCAGATGGCAAGTGCATGGGCATGGAATGCTACAGACACACTTTCATCATCATGAAGACGCGAAAGTTTTACTCGCATATATAATAAGATACATGTCTAATCATAACCTTTCTTTAGCATACATAACAAGTAAGTCCCAAAGAAACAAAAGGAACCCCAGATGATGAAAGTGTGTCGGTAGTATTCCATGCTCATGCACTTGCCATCTGCAACATGGCCTTCTTTTCTGTAGAGAACTCCAGCAAAGTAGCCAAAGAGAAAGGAGCCCAAGGAAATGTTGGACACCACCACATTATGGTTCACAGAGAAACCCTTTGCCCCAAACAGCTCAGTGGTTGAGGACACAGCTATGAGACTGTCCCATCTTTGATTTCTGGTATAGAAAACGAAGATTACGCACAAAACTTTGAGTGTCCGAAATGAAAATGTCATTTTGAGTACCGATTTCATGTATATTTGTATAATATAAGTTATGTAGATATATATGGCTCGAGAACTAAGGAAGAACCATAATTTAGACAAATTTTTTCCCATAACATAAGCAATAGTTCAAGTGGTGACAACAAACCCACACAATATAAAATATCTCTAAGAAAACCTTTTTGTCTTTTGTTCTACTTTTATAGTTTAAACTTATGCATTTTTATATTATTTCGATAAAAGACTAATTCTTATTTAAAATATAGAGTATTAAACAAAAAATTTCCTCCAACAAATGTAATTTTCACTTTCAATACTCAATTTTGAAACTTGATATGTTTAAGTTATTAGTTTTATTCGATAAGTTTTGGTGGTTACTTTATATTCAAACATAAAATTCACAAAGATGCAAATTAGGCAAGTGCTACCTAAGAGGGGTAACACTACCCTGTTTGGAAAGACTTTTAGGTGAGACTAGGACTAACAACATACAATTTCTTATGAAGTACAAGAACAACACAATATATTAAAAGTTGACAAGAATATTTTTAGAGTAAAACCAAACTTTAGTTTTTTATATTTGAAGATTAAAATAATTTAGTCCCTCTTATTTGAAACATTTTAAAAATTGATCAATTTGATCTTTTTGTCATACTCCAATGACTTCCCATCATCTCAGTATCTGGCCAAAATGGAGTCTTTTCTCCAGGAAATTGAACTGGTTCTTTATGGGTTGTTCCCATTAATTTCAACATCAACCCCATAAGATAAGAGAGCTCACATGGTATATATGTACTTGGCATGTCATGATTTGTTGAGTTAGTTTCACGTGGTCATAGTCATATGGTCAGGTTATAACAGTCAGATCGGCCCAAGCATGTGGCCCAACAACTAGGCCCATCATGACCCAAGAGCTTAAATTACGATAATGCCATCATCGAGATGTTCACGACGAATGATCATATGGCAATCAACTAAAAATTAATGGAGCGTTATGGTTGATCTCATGAGCATTGTTCATTTGTTTTTGCAGTGATGCAGAGATAAAAAGGATAAAAGTGAAGAGAAAAAAATAATTTCTCACATTTTCTCTTTTATGGTTATTGGCTATTGATACCTATATAGTACATAAATTTATTATCAAATTTTTTAATTTACAACTAATTTAGTTTGAGAACTTAAATGAGATAAAATTTTTAAATTTTTTTTTTTGTATATATATAAACTTAAATTCAAATTAACATATAAATAATTTCAACTCTTTATTATTAGAACCAATATTTATTGACATGTTCGTGCCTAAGCAGTCGTTGGCCGTGATTGTCTAAGACTGTTAGAAATAAGATGCCCATTTTTATTAAGTGGCTTAACTTTATAATAATGATAATATTTAAAGAATTAATATATAGTGAATATTAAATTTAGTGGTCCATTTTTATTTTTATTTTTATTTTTTAGCAATTTTATCTCTAAAGTAACGGGTGTACACAGAAATGTGAATAAGCGAATGGGCTTTTTTAAAAAGAGAAATAGTTGTTTTTTTAAAAGAAGAAACACTTCAACTTAAAATACTTGAATAAACTTTATTTTAGAAGTATTTTACGGGTGGCCATAAAAAAAAAAAAAAGTGCAATAAAAGAGAGAGAATATATATAAATAATTTTAAAGTCTTATTTTAATTTGTAAATATTTTTTTTATAATTTTAAAAGTATTTTTTAATATTGTATTCAAATATAAAATAATTTCTACTTTCAATAAAAATATTTTTAATAAAAACACATTAAAATATATATATATGTGTGTGTGTGTGTGTGTGTGTGTATATATTTTTTAAATTCCATTGAAACGGACATCAAGTGGTGTGCAACTATTATTAGTAGCCAAGGCAAAGAGGCAATGAAGTAGTAAATGTGATGGGGAAATTGTTCATATGAACCATCAATTCACACTCACAGGGGGACCTGTAGTTTAACTTAGAAGGAACGTTGATGTTGATTTCCAAGCACTTATGTATTTGAAATTTCTTATATAGCACGCCGCGTATTTAAGTCGTGTACATGGAATGGAATTTCATGCCACAATCAATTTCGGTGAGCATCTAGAATATTTCTCAAGACAAATATTTTTTGATTCAATCTATCTTTTTAAAATCATACTTTGTTTTATTTATAACAATATTATTGGTCTCATTTTTAACATGAATTAGTCTCATATCTAAATAAAAATTAATACACAAAATTACTTTATTTTTTTAAAATTATAAGTTATTATTACTTATTTTACACTTTAAGAAATATAGTTAGGTAATTAAAAAAAAATACATTCTTCATTTGATGTTTTTATTTAATATTTTAAAAATTGATAAAAATAATTATTCTTAAATCAAATACACGGTGAATAATTAAAATAAAACTTTAATACAAATTTTTTTAATAATATTTTATAATTTTAATATTATATTCAAATATAAAATAATTTTTACTTTCAATAAAGCATTTTTAATAAAAACACATTAAAAAATATTTTTTTTTTTAAAATTCCACTTGAAACGGACATTAAGTGGTGTGCAACTATTATTAGTAGCCAAGGCAAAGAGGCATGAGTCTATGAGGCAATGGAGTAGTAAATGTGATGGGGAAATTGTTCATATGAATTGACCACTCCATGGCCATCAATTCACACTTACAGGGGGACCTGTAGTTTAACTTAGAAGGAATGTTGATGTTGATTTCCAAGCACTTCCGTATTTGAAATTTCACGCCGCGTAATTAAGTCGTGTACATGGAATGGAATTTCATGCCACAATCAATTTCGGTGAGCACCTAGAATATTTCTCAAGACAAATATTTTTTGATTCAATCTATCTTTTCAAAATCATACTTTGTTTTATTTATAACAATATTATTGGTCTCATTCTTAACATGAATTAGTCTCATATCTAAATAAAAATTAATACAAAAAATTACTTTATTTGTTTAAAATTATAAGTTATTATTACTTATTTTACACTTTAAGAAATATAGTTAGGTAATTAAAGAAAGATACATTCTTCATTTGATGTTT
This sequence comes from Bauhinia variegata, assembly GCA_022379115.2. Lineage (NCBI taxonomy): Eukaryota > Viridiplantae > Streptophyta > Magnoliopsida > Fabales > Fabaceae > Bauhinia > Bauhinia variegata. Next base: position 5,601,367 of record CM039437.1, on the reverse strand, counting down.
TTATTTAATATTTTAAAAATTGATAAAAATAATTATTCTTAAATCAAATACACGGTGAATAATTAAAATAAAACTTTAATACAAATTTTTTTAATAATATTTTATAATTTTAAACGTATTACATTTCATTCTTAATTCTTTTCCCATTTCAATTTCATAATTTTCATTCTATGTAATAATCGAGCCAAAACTCTAAAACATATTCCTCCTAAAATAACTAGTTTAGGTATATAATTTTTATAGAATCTATTTATGTTGTAAAATAATTGAGTAAAACTGGATGAACTGATAAAGTCAGGCATAAATAGCAAATAATTAAGTCTTTTAAATATGTTGATAGATATTCAATCTCTAATTGTATGTATAGAAAATTTTTTGATTAAAAAGACATATCTACTTTAATGACATTAGTGTCTTGAATGATTAAGGATACTCTTAGTGCGACCATAAAGAAAGTACAAGTAGATGAGATGACCAACCATATGCAATTGTGCATTCTTATTAACCGTCAAGTACTAAAAGCTTCCCTGTTCTGGCTCCCAACTCACGCATGAAGCTCTTCATGGTTAATTAGAATTTATATTTATTCAAATTGTCAAACTGAGATTATAGTTTACCCCCACTGTTCACGGAACCAATCAAGGAGGTCTTTGTGTATATATATATTTTTTATAATTTTTTAAATATTATTTTATTTTTATTTATAATTTTATTCTTACAATCAACTTCAAATTTCTGAAACATAGACACTTTTCGGTTGCTTTTCAAATTGATGGAAAGGAGAATAAATACTATGTTTCAAGGAAAGAGATTGATTGTCTTTTTGTCTGTATAACCATTTTCTGCCATCAATTGTCATGACCCTACATATATTAATTATCTTCTGTCATTTTGTTTTGATTAATTAAAATAACATTATAATTATTATTATATTATTGAAATTTCTTGAACACTAAGAACAAGTGAAACAACAAAATAATACAATAGATTATAAGATAGTACATATTATTTTATGAGACATGACCTATACAAATTAAGTCGCAATTACAAATATTAATACATGTTTTTTCCCACAAAATTACACACGTGTGAGCATGAATGCCGAAAATATAGTTTTTACAAGTTTTAAAAAAAATTTCAGTGTACTACAAACGTGTGTGTACACACACTTTAGGCAAGCACGCCTATTATAGTGTAGTAGGTAAGCTAGTATTAACGCCAAACCTCAAGCAAAGATAACAATTACTAGTTAACCTCTATGTCTAATTGCAATTCTTTAGAGTGTAAAATTACCACTTAATGAATTCTCACTTAATTAGATTCCATTATGCTAGAAATCGTATGCACCTAATTCTCTCAAATTCGGTTATGTAAGATCATTTATATTAGAGTGATCTATCTCAATTAGGAATCCTCATTCTCTAATTAATTATCAGGACTTTGGTTAGGTGTATGCAAATTTAACTAAATTCAAGTAATCATCTAAAACAAATCTAGTTGAATATGTATGTATCCCTAGAAAATCAAGAAAGTATTACAAGATTCACATAAATTTCATTAGTTTTCAACTCCTAAAGAGTTCAATAATACATCATCACAATGCAAAATCTACATAAGGAAATATCAAATAAACCTCCTTAAAATTTAGGTTATGTGTATCTTATCCTCAAATATTTTAAAATGTGCATTTAATTTTCTTAACCTTTGAAAATGTGTGCTAATTATCTCCAAAACCTTAACTTCCATCAAAAAATTAATATAAAAATTCACGTGCAAGTCACATGGCATACAATAATATTCATCTTGTCTTTCAAGTCATGTGCAAGTCTCGTGCACATGACCTTTTATGTTAATTTTGGACAAAAACTAGAGTTAATTTGGAGGTATAGTCTACATTTTAAAAAATTAAAGAAGTTAAATGCACATCACTTAAAGATAAAATGGGAATTATTAGGCTTTTCCAGTTTACATATCTTAACATTTTACCAGAATGCAAGCTATTTGTTTGTTTGCATATCTTCTCATTTTCCTTTTCTAGGGAATTGTTTACAAAGTTGAACCCCAAAAAAGGAGCTCTTACAAGTCCATAGACCAAATATTAGTTTCACTTTAGAGACTTGACTGCTGCCTAAAAGTCCATATATTTCAGGCTTAACTTCAGGAAAAAAAATTTAGAAACTCTAGAAGAAAAATTTTACCATTTCGATCAGAATTTTTTTATTCCATTATTAATGCTCAAAAGTGGCCATTAATTTTTCTTTTCCATTTTTATTAGTACACTTTTCGTAATTAATTAAGATTTTAAATATTTTCTTTTGTATAGCAATATTTTAGTCTACAAAGCCGAAATACCATTCAGAATTCTATTTTGAAGTCTGATACACATGCATGAACTTTTCTTACACTTCAATTTCTAAACCAAGTTTAGCGGATCAGTCCACAATTACACAACCATGTTTTTCAAGACACTGTGACGAGTGAATCATGAAAAAGTTCTAAGTTAATATCAAAGTTGGCCCCACTTCAGTTTCATGGATCATATTTTTTTTTGACTTCTTTAATAAGTTGGGTCGGGTCTCTCAGTCCATTTTAATCATTTATCTTTATTTGCTATTTAACATATTACTTAGCACACATTTTTTGAGTGAATTTATACTTTGCCCATAAGCTGTATCCTTTACGTCATGTTGACAAAACACAGTTGTCACAGCCAAAACAGTGCCCCACCTATGCAACCTCATTCACTACAAAAGGCACCATGCATAGTGTTTATAACATGGTACACATCTAAGGTTTGCAATACTTGATTAATGAGAATATTGCTGTAACACGTAACTGCCATAAGTTCCTCTTCAAAGCTTCACCATTCTATACCAAATTTTAGTTTCAAACCCTTCTCTGTCTCTTCTTTGATGATTTCATTCACTGCATAATCTCTTCTTTTTCATTTTATAAACTATTTCACCATGCCAACATCTTCAAGCACTGCTCTTCAATGGCTAAGCCTTGTGGCCATCATATGGCTCCAAGCCATAAATGGCACAAACACCAACTTCCCAGCTTACTCCTCTGAACTTAAGCAGTTTCTTTCAATCTCCCAAGTTCAGCTCAACAACCTTGCTTTTGCTTCTGATGCAGGAAAGCTCTTTGGCTGGTTTTCTGGCATGGCTTCTCTTTATCTCCCTCTTTGGCTTGTCCTCTTGATTGGTTCAATTCTTGGGTTAATTGGTTATGGAGTCCAATATCTCTTCATCACAGACAAAATCTCCTCTCTTTCCTACTGCCATGTTTTCTTGCTCACCGTTGTGGCAGGAAACGGTATTTGCTGGTTTAACACGGTTTGCTATGTTGTCGCAATAAGAAACTTCCCGTGTAATCGCCAAGTCGCCGTGGGGATAACAAATAGTTATCAAGGATTAAGTGCCAAGATTTACACAAACATTGTTGAAGCTGTTTCCCCACAGCATAAAGCTAGAACCTTTCTTCTGCTAAATGCTGTTTTACCAGCCATTGTGACCATAATAACTGCCCCTTTTGCCAGAGAAATTGAAAACACGGGGTCTAAGCAAATGGGTATTGGATTTATTGTAATGTTTGCGGTTACAATTGGAACTGGGATTTATGCTGTGGCCACCAGCTTGCAATCTGTGTCAAGAAAAATGTCAGCACTTAGTATTTTAATTGGTATTCTTGTGTCCCTTTTATTGCCTCTAATAATCCCAGTTTCAATGAAGTTCAAAGAACTAGCAGATGCATGGAAAATGAAGAGAGAAAGGCTAAGAGTTTATCATTCAACTGTGGAACAGAACAGTGTTGCAGCAGAAGAGAGAATGGAGAATGATGAGGAGAAAGAAGGAGAAGAAGAAGAAGAAAGTAGAGAAGTTCAAGAAAGTGATGTCAGCAGAGAAGAAATAGGTTGGAATTTAATGCTAAGAAGAATAGATTTCTGGTTATATTACTTTGTGTATCTTTTTGGTGCAACTATAGGGATGGTTTTTCTGAATAATTTGGGGCAAATAGCTGAGTCTCGTGGGTTCTCTAGTACCAATTCTTTGGTTTCTTTGTCTTCATCTTTTGGCTTCTTTGGGAGACTCATGCCATCGTTAGTGGACTACTTCTACAGGTAATTAATTAACCATTTTCTCTCTTAGTGGGTATTTACCTTCTCATTCAATGCAAAATAGTGTTTGTCAATACTTGTTGGTTGATCTGCACTTGTGAAATTGAACTGATCATAGCTAGTTAGCCCATGAAATTATAAGTGCCTTCTTTGTTCTTTGGACAAATATGCATGTGGCATTCAATAAGAGAAATTATATTGGTGATACGGTTATTTCATTTGGCTTCTTTAAGTGGGAAAGAAATTGTATACAAGTACAACATATGAAAAAATTCATTTCTTGATGTAGAGTTTATCTTAGTTTGATAAATATATGCTCCAAAAGTTTTAGCTATGTTTTAGTTTTTATACCATTTGATGTGACATAAATCACATCTAAATTATTTTTTTAACATTTTAATTTTATTTGTATTAGATTCCATTTAGTTTGACTTTTCTTCTCTTTTTTTTCTTATTAAATTTTTTTTTAGTCAATAAAACACTTCGTGCGTAATTTTAGCACATATGAATTGGCTTAAAAAATATTAAAAGCAAAAACATGAGATTCCTCTATAAAAAAACCAGAAGTAGAAGTGAGTTAGTGTTTTATAAAAAAAATAAAAAATAAAAAAATTATTTTTAATTTTTATATTTTAAAATTATATTCTTAAAAACAATTCAAACAGTCTTTTTAGTTTGACACAAATGACGTAACTTAAAAGAATCATGCTAAATGAGTTGTGTGAAGAAAAAATGGCATTGGTGACATCAAAGAGGGCATACATGGCTTCCCCAAAGTATATCAGTACTAAAATCACACGTAATTATCATACTTGACCTCTTCTAGACTAATAGATTCTACTTGATTTTTCTAATTACCATTGAATTATATTATATCTATTTATTCTAAAAGAATAATGCTATATACACACCCCATTTATATATACTTTTTTTTTTTTATATCTTTTATTTACAGTTTTACCTTTATAATATCTCACAAACTAAGAGGTGTATATCAAGAATTATGCACCTAGCATTTTTCATTCCAAAACATAGAAGACTTTTAATTTGGTTTGAAATATTTGAAATTTCCTTCAGGGGTAAGCACACAATTTCAAGACCAGCTTCCATTATGGTTTTGATGGCTCCAACACCAGCGGCATTCTTCTTGCTTCTCCACAAAAGCAACCTTGCTCTCTATGCCAGCACTGCCATAATAGGAGTGTGCAGTGGAGCAATCACTTCCATTGCTGTGTCCACAACCACTGAGCTATTTGGGGCAAAGGGTTTCTCTGTGAACCATAATTTGGTGGTGTCCAACATTTCCTTAGGCTCCTTTCTCTTTGGCTACTTTGCTGGAGTTCTCTACAGAAAAGAGGGCCATGTTGCAGATGGCAAGTGCATGGGCATGGAATGCTACAGACACACTTTCATCATCTGGGGTTCTCTTTGTTTCTTTGGGACTTTCTTGGCTTTCATTCTACATATGAGGACTCGAAAGTTTTACTCGCATAGATAATAACATACACGTCTAACCATAATTTTTCTTTAGTTTATATTTAAAATATCCTCGTGCCTGTTAAGTACGAGATTGATTGTTTGAGAAGAATGTATCATTGCTGGTGAGTATACTCTATATTCAAACACAATATTCACAAATTCAAATGAATTTACAAAAAGATTTTTGCATGAGTCTAAGACGTATAACATATAATTACTTACAAAGTACAATAATGACATAATATATTAAAATTTGACAAAAATATTTTTACATCTTGTTGCTCGTGTTTTATAAGAAAAACATATAATCGTAATTTAATTTTTCGAGATCTTTGTAACAACACCAAAATCACTACTTAAATCCCATCTAACTCCTCCCAATTGAAGGGTAAATCTACCCCTCTAATTAGAAGGTGGATATAGGTCTACCTCAGCCAAGAGGGTAAATCTATCCCTCTTCAAGGGTAGATAGGTCTGCTGTCACCTAAAATTTATGCATACTTGAGAAAGAAAATTTTGTCCATATTATCATACACCATTCTCTTGCCGGTCTTAACTTTAAGCATAATAGTGGGCATTGCCTTCTAAATGTTTCATTTCCCACAATAATAATGTGAAAAGGGTTAGTATTGAAATGGGTAGCTAGGCAAAAGAGTCATGAATATGAGGCAATGAGGTAGTGGCGGTGACCATGAAGTGGGCATTGATGTGAATTGACCATTTTCTATTTATTGATCTGGAGACAAAATTTCATATTTCACATTTTCTTCTAAACTTTATTCAACAACTCAGTGATTAATTAAACATTCAAGTAATACAACTAGTATTGTCATTTTAATATATTTAACCAATCACATGATCTTATGCCAGAACTTATGATAAAGTGTGTGGCAAAGAATTTTGTTAGATTAATCTCTCACAAGTGGTCATTTACACAACCAGCAATTATTTTTTGAAAAAAATCATCTTTTACTTCTTCACACTATCGTCAATTTTAAAAGGACTTTCATGTTTTAAACTAGACAAAATGAGCCATCATATTTTAAGCCTAGAATAAAAGTGAACCTTTTGTACAGATAAAAAATACCTTAATAAAGTCTACGTTTGTTCTTGGTTTGAAATGTGAGAATTTATTTTATCCAGTTTAAAATGTTATGATTCTTTTTGAAATTTGTGATAGTGCGAGGGGGTAAAAGAGAAGTTTTTTTTTTTTTGTAGTTTAACTTAGAAGTAACGTTGAAGTTGATGTTGATACATGATATAAATTTTCCACGCACTTCCATGTGTGAACATTCAAAAATAGCACGTCGTGTGCAAGCCATCCAAGGAATGGAGTTCCATGTCGACATCTGTTAAAGAAGCAAATCCCTTAAGAAGAGACCTGGATTTCCTGCAGTCGCTGCAGTCGACTGCAGGCCGTCCGATCTGTTGAAGCTACATAGTCAGCACAGATCGGACGACCTGTAGTTGATTGCAGCGACCGTAGGAAATCCAAATTTCTTAAGAAGATGGGTGTCTGCCAAAAAGGGAAGAGTAGGGGCAGGTGAATAATAGCTACCACATTCATGACCTATTTTTAATAAAGCAAAACAAGTAGAATAGCTATTTCATTTCAAGGCTTATTTATAACTAGAAATGAACAATCATTCCATGCCATGCTCTTTGAAAAATCAGCCCTTGATTTTTTTTTTTATTCTAGTTAATTATACTTTTATTTTATTTCTAGCTAAGGGTATTATTGTCTTTTAAGATAATCACGATTTCATTTAAGATATTAATTCTGTGAAAGTATTTTAAGTCTCAAAATGTTATAGTTTAAAAATTTTGCGTTTAAAACATTAAATTTACTATTATTAGATGTTATTTATTAAGTAACGTAAACTAAAAAAGAGAAAAAATATATATATAATAAAAATTCATTATATTCCATTCTTATTTTAATTTTCATTACAATTACATAATGTTTATTCTTTATTGGGTGAGCCAAAACTCTAGAACACACTCCTCGTAAAATAACTAGTTTAGGTGTATAATATAATGGTTCAACAATATTTTATGTTGTCACATAAGTAGAAGTAGATGATATATATTACCATGTCAAGTCCTCAAATTCTCCCAAACGAAAAATGAAGTTAATTTAATAATTGTCACTCTCTTATAAAAATTATATAAACTTTTCACTTATATTTAAATTTAAATTAAAATTCTTACGTATATAACTTTTTCTCTCTTATTTACTTAAAAAAAAAACAAAGTCTTCCCAAATAGTCAAACTGAGAATGTGTCAATGTGATTAACAAATGAGCATATGTGTAAAAAGACAATTTTATCCCTAAAACATAGTACCATTTTTTCATTTCCACCAAATTGAAAGCAATTGAAAAATGTCAATATTCCAGAAAAATAGATTGACCTCATTGATTTGGGTCGGTGGACAACGGAGGTGACCAACATTTTCTGCCATTAATTGTCAAGACCCAACATTGACTTGGAGTGTGTGATAAACGACCTAGGAATACAAAGGGTATATATATATATAGAAAAGTAAAATATTTCTTTTAAATTATTCTTCAAATATTACTTTTGTCCTTAAGTTATGTTTTATATTAATTTGTTCTTCAAATAACTATATGGCAAACCAAATTTGCTCTTCATAACCTTTAAATTCTTCTTCTTCTTCTTTTTCACATAGAGTGTTTCCACAATTTTTAAATATAGACTAATTTTACTTAAAATAAGAGTAATAATTAATAAATTTTTTATAATTAACTTTTAAAATATCTTAATATTTAACTTATTTTTATTAAATGAATACTTTATTGATTTATCATGATTGATTTAATACACAAAATGATTAACTTTTTTTCTCACAAAATCTTCTCTTTCTTATTTTTGCTCAAACTTTGGGCATATTCTATTACCCGTGATTTAAATAGGGTTTAAACTCTTAGAAATAATATAATATTAAATAAATTAAATATTTTATTGCTTATATTTAAAAATATAAAAAATGGATAATTATTATGGGTTTAGCGTTCTTTTTAATTGTTAGGAAATATAATTTAACCAAGTTGACAAAAAATTTTAAAAATATAAGGAACATAATTATTAATAAAAAATAATTTAATACATTAACGTAATTTTAAAAATAAAATTATGACATTTTTATATTCCTAGACCATTCCTACCTTACTGGTAGACCACCGTTGTCCGGTGGGTCCTCTTCCGACCACACGGATGACGCAAACATGATCAATGCTTTATATAATCTTCCAAATTGTACGGACTCACTCTTTCGCTTAAAAATTTATATTCCAAAAACAAAAAAGAAAAACGTAAAAACCAAAATAGAGCTTTTAGATTTTTTTTTTTCTCTCATAAACTGCAACTGACTTTTGCTTTTTTCAAATAAATTTTCTGAAATACTTTTGAAAAGTATAGGTATCTTGATTCTTTGGAGGAGTGGTTATTTTCTTCTAAATTTAATTCTAATATTCAAAAATTATATAAAAATATTTTTAGCTAAAAATGTTGATGTTTTTGATGAAAAAAATTAATTCAAATTAATTATAATTTTTTTATATATTTCACTTTTTACTTTTTGTTTTTTGTTTCAATCCTTTTTAATTGGTCATCAAATTATTGCAGTAATTGAGATAGAATATATAAATCTCTAATAATTATTTTCATGAAATTTTATTTATGAATGTTATGTTATACTGTTATAATGATTAAAATTGGAAAATTAAAATAAGAATAAGAATAAAAATGAAATAAAATGACTATTTCATTTGTAGTTTAGTGGAATGAAATGAAATTATATGTAACTAGTTTGAAAGATAATAATAATCCTCATTAAAAATAAAACAAATAAAAAATAATATATTGATTCCATAGAGCATAAAATAAACTCATTCAATGTAATAAAGCATAAAATGGAATCATCTCATTCCATAAACAAAACAAGCCATAATACACACACATATTGTGAAAATTATTTGGCATCCAATGTTATATTGGAATCAACTAATTTGAATTTAAGTCAGGTAAGATTACTAAGGGTGTAACTACTAAGTACATAGATCAATTAGTACGGAATTATTTTAGCTTAACTAAAGTTCTCGAGTTCAAGTTTTGAGAATATAGTTGCGTTAAAACTTAATTGGAATAGCTTTATTATCCTTGCAGTCCTATCTAATTTAAATCAAAAAAATTTTTTATTAAATTTTAATGTAATTATATTAACAAAATTTAAACTTGAAACTTTTAATTAAACTAAGGACATCTTTAACCGTGGTACTCATCAGGGTTCTATATATTAATTATTTATATTATTTTTATGGGTCTCAAGATGACACATCACTCTATACAACTTATACAATTTTCTCTTTATTCATACAACTTCAAAAAAAAATTTAAATGGGTCTCACTTTTTTTTAATTACTCATTACTTAAACAAGTAACCCACTATCTCCTTTCTCTTCCACCTCACCACTCTCTACTAATGGTACTACCTCTTTCTTGGTTGCATAGTGCTATGCAACACCAAACTACCACCACTAGAGATGGTCTAAAATGATATGTGGTAAACTATGATTTACTCTTTTGATGGTAAACAAGCCATAAATTATTACTCTGTACCATGTACCATATGTGCATTAGAACCTTGAATAATTTCTCTTGTTTTTTATGGTATCGTTGTTTTTAATTGTTATTATTATTATTATAGAATACTAAATGAGATGGTTTAAGGAACATTCAACCAAAAAATTAAGAAAAAAATAATAAATTTTATCGATCAATTATATGAATTAAACGATACTATTAAATTATATTAAAATGTCATTCATTGTAACATCTTTATTTTTTTATGATAAAAGTATAAAAAAAATTAAATAAAGGTCAAGCATTGTTTTTGGGACTTGGATTAGTTGTAGTCATCAAGCATCCGATCAACATAAAACTATACAGTAAATATAATTATATGTTAATTGAAAGATTGACAATTGGCTCCAACTAATTTAAATTCTTATTTTTGTGATGAACGCGTGATGACAGATTCTATGAATGAATGCTCTTAATTTTCCCAATTAGCTTCTAGATTTTTGAATTTATGCATCCATCTATGCACATTCAAATCATCATAGACCATAGAAAAAAATTTGAATGAATTTTAGAAATTTCTCCGAATTTATGAACATTGAAATTTAATTGCTTCACAAACACGTGCATTTCAGTTCAATTTCCAAGCCAAGTCTCATTTTTTCTGCTTGGTCTTTATGTGGAAAATTTTCAAGTAATTCACTGAATTTTAATTAATTTAGGTCAAAGTCTATATGTGACAAAACAAAAATGAAAAATATCATTACCCTCGCGCGAAGGAAAAGAATTAATGATTCGTCTATTCTCGCAGTCGCAGGGGAGAAACGTCGGATTCTATCTTGTGACTTGTTTGTTCTCACATGTACTTTTATTTGGTTGAATTTGTCATCTAGGGGACTTTGACTCAATTAGTCAATTAGCTTGCTCGATGTTAAATAATTATTTATTTTGGGAAAATTTTATTTTATTTTGTGTCATATTTTTAATTAATTAAAAATAATTTTTTTATCAATAAAAAATAAGTTAGATTTATTTACCAATTTATCAATGGTGACTTATGTATATAAATGTATATAATCTAAGGATCAAGATCATCTTATCATGTTGGCCTTTGAACATACACTATCATATTATTTTTTGGTTATTTACGATTAACTTTTGTAGAGTACAAATTTATTATCAGATCTTAAATAAAGTTTTTTTTTTTTTTTATTTAGAAAATTGCACTTTTAATTTTACTTTCACACCTTATCCTTGTTTTTGGTTCTTTGTTTTTCCTATTTAACAAGCATGGAATAAGGCTTGGCCATTAAACTTTGGTCTTTCATTGCACTTCTAATTTGTTTCTTCCCCCATTTTTTCAATCTTAATTTGTCTCTTTGTCCATTTTTCTTTCTATTTGATAGCTTTCACTTAGAATTTTACTTTCTTCCTTTGTCTATTTCCTTTTTAGTTCTTTGCTTTTGTATATATTATAACTCCATCATTGTGCTCTATCATTAATTCATTGGCAAGGCTTATCCATCCTTGTTAAATAGGAAAAAGCAAAGGAACTAGACAAAGAAAGAAAGTAAAATTCAGAGTGGAAGCTATCAATTAGAAAGAAAATGGACAAAGAAACAAATTAAGATTGAAAAAATGGGCAAAGAGAAAAATTGGATGTGCAATGAAAGACCAAAGGTTGATTGGATTGACACCAAAGAAATAATAAGTTTGCTAATTTTATCCATTGATTTAATTGATTTAGTTTAAAAGAGATTAAATTGTTAAGATTTTAATAACATGATAGTGTGTGTTAAAAGTTAAAATGAGAATTTAGATATAATAATCTAAAATGATTGATGTTAAATGGGTAGTTTGTCAGATGGATCCCTCGATGTTGGGGACTCCTGTATATATAAACTTGAGTGCGGGCTCTTTAGTTGGGCCGCGCTGGAGGCTCTGGGTGGTATGGGCTATGAGCCTAACTGGGCTTGTCTGGTTATGATGCCTCGGCCCAATCTTTGACCCAGTTGTCACGATTTGGCCCACATCATCAGCCCCCTAGCTTGGGCCTCTCGAGTGTTTGAGATGAGCAAGTTGAAGTGAGGTTGACTTACGACGTTTGGGGCCTGAAAGGTCTTGGGACACAACGAAGGTAACGTTGTCGCTTAGCCACCTTCATTAATTGCTCCTATCAAGGCGTGCTCGTTCGCTTCTTGCTTCGGGACACGTGGTAGCTCCCCAAATGTTTTAGGGTTTAGGTTGGCGTGTGACACCTCGTATCTCAGTTTGCTTTTCAGCTGCTTTGTCGATGCTGTCTTAATGATAGACGTCAAGGCTCACTTCTCGGAGGCATGGTATCCTCCTTTTGTCCTCTCCTATCCTGAGCTAATTAGTGGCGTCACCTTGTCTCTGCCTTTTTTTTTTTTTTTTTTATCTATATAAAGAGGGTTATCTGTCTTTCTTTCTTTTTTCCATTTTCGTTTCTCCGCCTCTGTGTTCGTCTACTAGCGTGTTCTGCTTTCCTCTGGTATTCATTGGTCTCTGCGCTTATTCTCCTTTTGCCTGCTCGCAATCTTTGCTTAGGTTAGTGTATTTCCATTTTCTGCTCTCGTTTCTCCCAATACCCTCTCTGCCTTAGCATTTTTCCTCTTCTGTTCTTTTCTTTTCTACGGTCATTTTAGGTATTGCCGCCGGCTACTAAGGTTTGCTTCTGAGTGGGTTACCGTTAGGGGTATCGCTTAGGGATTCAGAGTGATTTAGGACACTAAGGTGTGGTCGTTTTCGTAGAATTTTTGTCGCATTGGGCGTTACTATGGGTCGGGATGCAATTGCTAGTGTTTTTGGGGTAGAGACCTCTCCTGCTCAAGACGAGATTGACGACATTAACATAGTTATCATTGTCACGACGACTTTGACACGGAAGATGCTCCAACGACGAGCGACCTCAGCAGTGCGTGGTGGGTCTCAAAAGAAATTGTGGGGACCGATTCGATGTTAAACGACGAAGGTGTTCGATCTGTTCGGGATTCATTATATCATTTCTCGGAACGTTGGTATGACATCACGGCCTGCCCTCTTGGGATCGGAGTATGCGAGGGACAGTATGGGGAAAGGTTCTTTACGTGGAACCTGTATTACTCTTATCGCTGCGGGATTTCCCTCCCCTTCACTGACTTCGAGATGAGAGTTATGGATACTCTTCAGGTGGCTCCGACTCAACTTCATCCTAACGCCTGGGCGACCCTTCACGCATTTCAAGGAATATGCGAGAGTTTCGGTAGGCTGATGAGGTTCAATGTGTTCTTTTATTTCTACTTAAAGAATCCGAGGAAAAACGAGGTGGGCTACTTGTACTTCACTGCCAAGAGAGGTAAATCATTGATTCTTCCAATCGAGGAGTTCGCTAAGCAGTTTAAAAGGTGGTTCTTTTGGGTGACTGAGCTACCGTCTGGTCACTCGTTCTTCGTCAACGAGGAAGGAAAACCAAGGTTTTCTTTGCTGTGGCGTCAGTAGTTCGGGAGAGTAGATGAGATCTCTAGGGCCGTCTTGGGACTCGCTGTTATTTTCTTGATCAAAGAATTGGAGATTAGGGTCTACACCGATCCTACAAAAGCGACTTTCCGGGCACTCTCATTTATCGGTGTGTGGACGTTTGTGCAGGTCATCGCTTACTTTATATGGATTCTAACCTTGCTTCTTTGTGCAGATCGCAAAGCAATGCCGAACATTCGGAGATTCATGGAAAGGTCGGGGAGTGAGGCTGAGGTATTTATTTATTTATTTTACACTGTCATTTGCAGCCCCTCCCAGTTCAGATTCAGAGCCTTCCACCGGGAAAAGTGTTCCAGACGTGGCTGGTGGAGCGCCAGAAGACACACAATCTGCCAAGCCATATGGTCCTAATACTATCGCCCCTCCAGAGGATTGCTCGGGTGCCGGCCCGTCTCATGAAGGATGTCCTGTTCCTCCTTTGGTACTATCGACGACTTTGCTCTCTCTTTTCTTATTTACTTAGTTTGACACCCCTTTATCTTTGTCTGTGTTCGTAGTCCGAGAAATTTTTGCCCGTTGATCCGATTGTGCTACTGGAAGAGTTTCGGCACATGCATTCCTCTTCTATGCTATGTGAGCTAAGAGCCACATTTCACCATTGTTTTGGAGTTGTTCAAGTGCTTAATGATCAGTTGAAAGCAGAGGAGATCTTGGTCATTGACTCAGATGGTCTTTGTGCGGCCGAAGAAAATGCAGCCTAAGCCAAACGGCGAGCACTAACTGCTTAGGAGAAAGTTGTTGCTCTTGAGTGCAACCTGGATGCAGCTCGGAAAGAAGCTGCCAATGCCGAGGAACGAGCTTTCGTTTCTCCTTCTCGACTAGCTGAATCCCAGAATAAATCTTCTATTTTGGAAAGGGAGTTGGCCTCTATTTGAGGTTGCCTAACTACTTTTGAAGAGAAGGACAAAGCCTCGGCCGCCAAAATCTCCAACCTTCAAGCCGATGTCTTATCGAAAGAAGCTCGGATACTCTTATTGGAAGGTCGGGTGATCACTGCTGAGTCCTTGTTAGAGAAGCAGACTGCTGAGGGGAGGTCGGCCATAAAAAAATTATCTGCTTTGGTGCACCATCGAAAAGATCGAAGGGACTGGGTTGCTGCATCCCGATCAAGAGTTCTTGATCGTACTCGAAAAAAGCTAGGGAACGTCTTTGTTGGTGCTTCTCGGGATGGGTTCGACAATTGTCTTGACTAAATTTCGGTATATCAAAGTACTTTTTCCTAAGAAGAGCTTGTATCAGTTATGGATTATCAAAAGGTAGTTCGTGATGAAGTGATAGCCGAGCCCGATGATGGCGATGACTTGGATTTATCTTTTCCTATGTCAGATGTCGAATTTAGTTCGGATGAAGATTAGTTTTTTTTTTTTTTTTTTTTTGTAATGACCTATCGGCCATAATCAATGTTTTGCTTTCTTTTAACTGTTCACGCTGGATTGATTAACTTGACCGAGCTTACGCATTTATAAGTAAAATGAATTGGGACGGTCGATTTCGTAAAGGGAACGATTTAATGTCAATACCCCATTTTGAGAATGGCCATGGTTCTATGACGTTATGGAGTTCGGTCGCTGGTGCCAGGATGTTTGTCGCGAATTTCTGGCACTTGTCACACATTCTGACCATCTTCTTGGCGTCTTCTTTCATTGTCGGCCAAAAATAGCCCGACCACATGACTTTGGAGACCAAACTTCTAGCCCCGATATGGTGTCCACATATTCCCTCGTGTATTTCTCTCAGTATATACTGAGCCTATTCTATGCCGACGCATTTCAACAAAGGCTAGGAATACCCTCTTCTATATAGCTCATCTCTGTAAATGCAGTAATAAACGACTACCCGAGCTATTCTTTTTGCCTCAGTTTAATCTGGCAGAAGCTTCCCGTCTTATAGGTACTCTTTTATTTGCGTCCTCCAATCGTGTGCCGAGCATTCTTGCACCATCAAGACACTATTTTTTTCGATCGATATACTTGGCATTGTCAAAGTTTCCTGAATTATAGATCGGTGGTTTTGTGTAGGTTTGGAACTCGCCAACTTTAATAGCAAGTCGGCACGAACGTTTTGTTCCCTTGGAATGTGCTCAATATCTTTCTTCTCGAATTCTTCTAAGAGCTCCTTCACTAGGTCGTGGTATTTCTGCATGCTCTCCTCTCTTGCCTGGAACTGCCCTTTTACCTGACTAGTTACTAATTGGGAGTCCGATCGGATCCTTATTTTCCTTGCTCCCATCTATTTTGTCAATCTCAGGCCGGCGATCAGTGCTTCATATTCCAACTGATTGTTCGAGGCTAGGAACGCAAATCTAAGTGTGTACTCAATGGATACTCCATTCGAGTTTTCTACTATGATTCCTGCTCCTGATCCTTTATTGTTTGAGGCTCCGTAGACGTGGAGAGTCCAAAATAAGTCATGTTGGTTATCTTGGGTCACGCCTTGTTTGGTCGTGAATTCTGCTACAAAGTCTGCCAAGGCTTGCTCCTTTATCGCCCCCCGGGGTTCGAAGATTATTCTATGTTCTGACAGCTCCACTACCCATGCTAGCATTCGACCTGAGAGGTTAGGCTTTTGCAAGATTTGTTTTAAGATGTTGGGTTAGTTTGAACCACTACCAGGTGGCTTTGGAAGTACGACCTTAAACGCCTTGCCGCGTGTATCATTGCGTACGCTATCTTTTCGATGAATTAGTATCTAAGCTCAGCTCCGAAGAGTGCTTTGCTTGTGAAATAGATGAGCACTTGCATCCCTGCTTGCTCTTTTACTAGAGCTGCACTTATGGCCTGGTCGCAGGCTAATAGATAGATATAAAGCGTGTCCCCGGGTCGGGGTGTCGCTAATGTTGGCGGGGTCACCAAGTATTCTTTTAGTTGTTCGAAAGCAGCTTGACATTCTTCTATCCATCGGAATTGTTTGGCTTTTTTGAGCACTGTGAAGAATGGAAGGGCTCTCTAAGCTTATTGCGACACGAATGGGGCTAATGCTGCTATTCTTCCAGTCAGTTTCTTAACTTCATTCATCGTTCGGGGTGGGTTCATCTCGCAGATAGCTCGGTACTTCTCCGGATTGACCTCTATTCCTCTCTGTGTTAACATGAATCCTAAGAACTTTCTTGTCGGGGCTCTGAATGTGCATTTCTCTGGGTTTATCTTCATCTCATACCTTTTTAGGATGACAAAGGTTTCCTTTAGATCCTCCATATGCTGCTCGAAGCTCTTCGACTTAGCGAGGATGTCATCCACATATATTGTTAGGTTTCTTCCCAACTGTTCTTTGAATATCTTGTTCATGAACCTTTGGTATGTCGCCCCAGCGTTCTTCAATCCGAATGGCATAACCTTGTAACAAAAACACCTTTCTTCAATAATGAAGGTTGTCTTATCTTCGTCTTCCGGGTTCATCCTGATTTGGTTGTATCCCGAATACGCGTCTATGAAACTCAGCACCTTATAGCCTGCCGTTTGGTCTACCAGTTGGTCTATATTGGGAAGCGGGTATGGGTCTTTTGGGCACACCCTATTAAGGTCGGTAAAATCAGTGCACATCCTCCATTTTCCGCTCGCCTTTTTTACCATCACCACATTGGAAATCCACGAGGCGTAGTTTACTTCCCTTATAAAGCCGGCTTTGAGCAGCTTCTGGACTTCTTCCTTAATTGCGACCTATCTTTCCAGGCCAAGTAATCTCTTTTTTTGTGCAATTGGTCGAGTGTTAGGTTT
Organism: Bauhinia variegata; assembly: GCA_022379115.2. Lineage (NCBI taxonomy): Eukaryota > Viridiplantae > Streptophyta > Magnoliopsida > Fabales > Fabaceae > Bauhinia > Bauhinia variegata. Next base: position 5,583,916 of record CM039437.1, on the reverse strand, counting down.
AATACAAAGTTTATGAGAGATAACGCTTGGGTCTATACTTGGTATGTCAGTCGCCGTCCATGCGAACACTCCTATGTTGTCCTTTAATAGCTCCTGAAGCCGTTCCTGTTGCTCGCTCAAGAGATAAGTGGATATTTGTACGTTCTGCCCTTGTTCTCCAATCCACACTGCTCTAACCTCTCCTGCGGGCATTGACCTTTCTTCTCCCACGTCTGTTCTGACATCGAGCTCAGCTGCCTTTATCTCGAACCCATTTCGGATGCGTATCCTCCGGCAATAGTGTTTATTACTCTGGATATTCCTCGTTGCTGCTTATTTTGATCTTGAACATTATTGTCGACTGGTGCCCTATCACGTCGCCTGTCTAGTTGGCGCTCCCTGGGTCTGTCCTGGTAATCCCCCGACCTTCTGTTTTGCCCGGAATGGAGTTTAAAATTTTTCAGGTGTCCCTTCTTCAAGAGATTCTCTATCAAGTCTTTCAAGGCCTGGCATTCCTCGGTGTCATGCCCTACTCCGCGATGGTATGCGCAATACTTTCGTACACCTAGATCGGGCCTAGCCTTGATTGGCGGGGGTAATTGGGCCAGACCCGTTTGGCAGATTTCATGCAATATCGTCTATCTAGGTTTGTTCAAGGGTGTATATCGTCTATGATACAGTCGGTGCCTTCCATCATTATCCCTAGGCGACTCCCTTCACCAACTCAGTCTTGGCGCCGACCTTTTTACCTCCTCCAGGTTAATGTATCTTCCCGCCAACTGAAGCAGCTCCTGCAAGGAGTTCGGAGGGTTCAACTTGATATTCTCCCTAAACCTTCAATGTTGCAAACCAGCCATGAGGGTATGAACGACCACTTTATCTTTCAAGTCTTTTATCTGTAAGGATAGGGTTGTAAACCTCTGTATGTAATCCCTCAGTGGTTCGCCCTCCTCTTGTCTGAGTGTAGCTAATACGGCGGACGTCTTCTGCAGGGCTATGCTGGTGGAGAAACAAGCTATGAACTGTTATGCTAGCTGATCGAAACTAGCTATTGATCCCGAAGGAAGGTTGTTGAACCATTGCAATGCCGCCCTTCTAAGGGATGTCTGGAAGGTATGACATTTGATTTCGTCCTCAACCCCTGATATGAGCATGACATTCTCAAAGCTGCATATGTGCTCTATTGGGTCGGTAGACCCATCGTATAGATCTAAAGTCAGTTGTTTGAAATGGTTTGGGAGTGGGAATGACATTATCCTTGGAGTGAAAGGATGTTTGGGCTGCTTTGTTGGTGTGACCTGGGGAGAATGACGAATGTTGCTGGCAGAGGGGAGTTCAATGTTTGTCTTAGGGCTAGGACGGTTTGCGGTGGGTGATTAGGCGACAATGGGTGGTTGGGTAGTTATGGGTGACTGGGTGGTTTCTACTTGCTCGGTTGGGGTGTAGGTCTCGTCTCGTTCGTCCTGGAGCCTTTGAATCTCCAGCCTGTCCCTATTTCTCTGCTCTCTCAAGTCATGGATTTCTCTCCTCATTTCTTCTAAATAGGTGAGGAGAGTGGTCAAGGTTGTCGGGTTTTGGTTTAGTGAGTTTGTTTGAGGGGACGAGGTTAAAGGTTGTGCGGGGGTTTTTGGGAGGGGAACCGTCGCATTGGGTCCTCCCTTGAGAGGGGTTGTCATGCTTGGCTCCGCCATTTTCAGAGTAAAAGTATGCTGAAGGTTCACGCTCACCGCACCAGATGTTAGATGGGTAGTTTGTCAGATGGATTCCTCGATGTTGGGGACTTCTGTATATATAAACTTGAGTGCGGGCTCTTTAGTTGGGCTGCGTTGGAGGCTCTGGGTGGTCTGGGCTGTGAGCCTAACTGGGCTTGTCTGGTTATGATGCCTCGGCCCAGTCTTTGACCCAGTTGTCACGATTTGGCCCACATCAATTGAGGTAATCGTTTGCTATAATTGATCATTCTAAACAAATTATAAACTTAGATTTTGTCATGCAAATCATGACAAGAATCTGATGAAACATTCAAATTTAGATTCATGCATCTCCACCTTGAACTTATACTGTTAAATCATAGATGTTCTTAATTTTTTGTTCTCCAAGGATCCAATTTCCATCTTTTCACTTTCACTATATATATATATCAAATTTTTTGTTCTCCAAGGATCCAATTTCCATCCTTTCACTATATATATATATATATATATATATATATATATCAAATACATCAAAAAGAAAAATTCCATTCGTCAGACCAAGCGTGGCCATGTATGGATTATTACTGTTACTCTTATTCAATGGTATTTCATTCTTGAATGCTAATATGGAGATTGTCTATATAGTTAAGTGAATAGGCATTTGATGAATGAGATTCACAACCTGTGTATATATTGCTTAAATTAATGTTTTTTCTTTGATGAATATATTGACTGCTACTAATTTTACAATGCTTTCAAAGTAAATGATATAAAGAAAATAAAGGGTTCATTTAGTTGGCAAGAATACGGGTTCAAGTTTCATGGTTGGTATGCAAACTTTGTTAGTGGATAATCTGTTAGTATCTCAATAAATCCTTTTTATAACCATCTTCGTTGATGGTTTTTATAAGGTTGCATAGTACTATGCAATATTGCATCTAATGTTCTATGACTAGAGTTGATGTCAGGTGGATGAGAGAGGAAAAATAAGTTCCAAATTTGAAGAATGCTGCATAGCTCAAAATTGAACTTCAAATTGTACTTTCAATAATTGAAAAGTGAGAATTAGCATAAAAAAGGATAATTTGCAAGACTTATCTATGCAATTAATGAGAATTGCACAACTAGAGTCAATTTTATTTTAAGTTGTATAATAAAAAGTGATATGTTAGTGTAAAACTCACAAAAAAATTATAAAAAATAAATTAATACAACTCTTATATATTGTATGATTAAAGATCATCTAAGCCTTAAGGTCTAGTGGGCTCTCATGTTTCCCTCCTTATTTGTGATAATAAAAAAAAAAAAAAAAGAAAGAAAGAAATAATGGCCACAATTGTGATCTCATGCATTTGCGACAATCTGAACTAAAAATTGAATTCATCAATCTGGTTATTCAAAATTCATACACATTTTACATAAAAAATTAGCGTGTACAAAATTGTGCTTATATACAAATATATAGTGGCACTTCTCCAAATGGCATATTCTTGAGGAAGCATCTCCACAAGCTGCCATTTTCATCAACCTGATTCTTCCCTAACACAAGTGCTGACCCAGATAGCTCCATGGTCAGGTAAGACTGAACATTCAAAATCCACCATAAGAGGTATGGAGTAACAAAATTGTTCTGTTTTTCCTTTAGATTAATCACATATGCATGTCCACTCATTGTGCAGGACTATTAAACCATATGTAAAGCTGCTCCTTTCTTGTAGATAACCATGGCGCAGAAAAAATGATCATCGCTGTTTTTGCAGGCATGGGGAAAATGGAGGTGCTAGACAATGGAAGCTTCGATTGAGGCATGTTAGTTCAAGAAATTCTGAAGAAAATGATGAAAGGATAATAAGAGCAAAAATTACCTCATTTCCATTATTAGGAGGGATGAGGATTAGTTTTGCTCTCAAGTTGTTCTTTCCACGATTTCCAAGCCTTCCTGACCTCATCCAACTGATCATTTGGTATACTTGTGTTCTTATCCAGTTTCTCAGTCCATTCTTCCCAAGGAGATTTTGAAGGGTCCAAAAATTTTGAAACTTTGGGTAACATTACAGATGTGTAAAACTCATCAACTGCCCTGCTGATTTCTTCTGATTCAACTATTGTCAGCATTTCAGGCCTTGTTACATTTCCAGGTCGTGTTCTCAATGAGAAGTTGTGTCCCCTCAAAATTAAAACTTCTGATGGTGCAATAGGGAGGACAATTCGTGAGAACTTCAACAGTGACAGCATTATAATATCTTTTGGCAGTAACTTGCGCTTTACTGCCACAGCAGTTGCTACCATTTTCCGTATCTGTTGAGAGTACAAAATGTTACAATGCATGTGCATTATAAAACTAACAAAGGCACAATTGAGCTACTTAGCTTGTCTCTTGCAGAGAAACAGCATAATAATGGTGGATGAACTAATTCGAAGGTTAACCATCAGGACATACGATGTCTTAAAAAGAGTGATATTTTGAACATAGCCATCACAGAATAATGGGAAATTATCATGCACAAAAGGGAGAATTAGTCTGTTATCATAGGTTGTATAGATTTTCAGTTATGAGAAAAAAGCTCCAAATTAGCACTCATAAGCATAAGTGATCAAAATTTCCAAGTGAGAAATCATGCTATATTGTTTGAAATGATGGACATGAGTTTCCAGCTTTTTCAAAGATGAATATAGTTTATGCATATAAAGTTCACTACTGAATATGCATACTAGTGGCTACTTATGAATATAATTTATGCATATAAAAATAAGTTCACAGAAATCGTCAGAAGAAGAAAAGACAATTTAGTATTGAAAAACAAGATCTGGTTGTGAAATGGCATGAAACCTGGTGTTGGTCCGATTTCTTTACTTGGTAAACTTTCCAGTTGTCTGGAATAATTTTCATTTTTCTATTTTTTGGATTTTTCAATGTCCCTGGGTTTTGAATCTAAATTCTTGAAGTTGACAGCATAGGTGGTGATTATGATGGTGACAGAAAGATAGAAGACTTGAAGCTCCTTTATAGAGCATATGTTACAGATTCTTTGTCTGGTGGTCGCTTGGAAGATAAAAAGGTAAATGGCCAGTAAATTAATAAATCTCAGATAATTTAATTGTATATTTTCTGGGTGAACTAAGATCTTTTAAAGATGAGTTTGGCAATTGTTTTCATAAGGAAGAACTGTTGTATCTTCTCGTTGAACAAGTTTTTGGCAATTGTTTTCAAGCTCAATGGACTTCCACTTGAGTGGCTTGTCTTAATCTTTCATGTCTAGTTGTTCTTGACAGTTGAGATGCATACATTATGATAATCCCTTTGTAGTTTTATTTGTTACAGTCTTGTTGTTTTGAATTTGCATGCAGGTATTAAATCTATGTGCTTGTAATTGTAAAACTAGTAATATGTTTGATGTGAATAATTTATTTCTAATTTTAAGGTAGATTCTGCTATATGGACCATGACTAGGAAACTGTTTGTTTCATATAAACTGGGAAACTTGACTTGTATATTAATCATGTTCTTTGATTATACTTTGTTTTACTTTTCATATAAAGATGTAGTTAATAATAATATATTTATCTCGTCTCAGTAAGTAATGCATTTATCTTTCGTTTCAGCTGGCTGCATTAAATCAGTTAAACGTGAAGCAGAAACCATTACACTTGATGTCACATCAAAGGTATATCGGAAAAGACTTGCACAGGCTGTTTCAGGTGGTGAGCTAGAAATGGCAGATAGCAAAGCAGCTTTCCTTCAAAACATCTGTGATGAACTGCACTTTGATCCTCAAAAGGCCAGTGAAATTCATGAAGGTAAACTATTATGAAATTATCCTCATATTTCCTTCTTGCTGAAATTGAACCTTATTTAGTACCTGTGTTATAAAATATTTTGTTTCTGTAAATTTCATTTATACTGTGAGGTTCTCACTCTTAAGATTATAATAACATTGTTCAATCATTTATCTGCTTCCTTATTTGCCATGATGGCTAGGTTTTTACATAATTTGGAGATCAGTAACTTTAGTTTGGCTTGTTACTGCATTTTATTGGGATCTAATATCTATTTTGTTGTTTTTTAAGAAATTTATCGTCAGAAGCTTCAGCAGTGTGTGGCTGATGGAGAACTCAGTGACGAGGATGTTTCTGCTTTATTGAGGTTGCGTTTAATGCTCTGTATACCTCAACAGATTGTTGATGCAGCCCATTCTCCTATATGTGGTAGCTTGTTTGAAAAGGTAATAAACAATGTTTCATCTTTCATTTGTTTATCGAGTTTAATTTTATCAAAGGACATATTGGTCCTGCTCTGTATAATTGCAAGCTTTGCATGGATTTTCTGATGAAGCTATTCATGTTATTTATTGTCTGTATTAGATTTGGTAGTTGCACGGGTGTTTAGGCAAGTTGGCTACACATGCTCTCTTCTTCACATTGATTGTTTCCATGCCACTAGTTGTCTCTGAGAGTGAGTTGTTTCCTATTGAATAATGGTTCTGATCAGTCTTTTTTGTACAAATATTATATTACGTTTCTTCTGTTCTGGATTTTATGGTCTCCTTCCGAGGAAAAAATTCATTCAGTATTTAGAACAGTCAGTTTTATGGACGTATCAAAATGATCTCCAGCACTTTCTACCTATACTTACAGAACATACAGAGTTAAAATCTGTACACATGATGGAGTTTTTTGTAATTTCCAGAATTGTGTTATTTGTTTGTATCTTTCTACTTTATAGTATGCATCTCCGTACTTTGTATCTATGTACTGTATAGATTGATGATATTGATATATGAATAAATGAAGTTGTTGTTTTGTTTTTTCTTGATGTTTTAGTTTCTGCTTGATATACCTTTGAATACTGAGTTCTAATTCATGAGTTGTCTTGTATAGGTTGTGAAGAATGCAATTGCATCAGGAGTTGATGGTTACGATGCTGATGTCAAGAATTCAGTGAGAAAAGCTGCACACGGCTTGAGACTAAGTAGGGAGACGGCTATGTCCATAGCAAGCAAGGCGGTGAGTACTTATCATGGATTTGATTTTCAATGATGGAATTTTCAAATGTGCCTTAAATTGTGCCATAAATTGTCTTTATATGTTGATACAGGTAAGGAAGATATTTATTAACTACATAAAACGTGCATGATCAGCTGGAAATCGCACAGAATCTGCAAAAGAACTCAAGAAGATGATAGCTTTCAATACCTTGGTCGTGACTGAATTGGTGGAGGACATCAAAGGGGAGTCAGCTGATAATCCAATTGAAGAGCCTGTAAAGGAGGAAGTGACACAAACTGAAGATGATGAAGAATGGAGTTCAATACAAACACTTAAGAAAATAAGACCAGACAAAGAACTTCTAGCAAAAAATGGGGAAGTCTGGTCAGACAGAAATTAACCTTAAAGATGACCTTCCAGAAAGAGATAGGGCGGACCTATACAAGACATACCTGCTTTTCTGTCTAACTGGCGAGGTTATAAAGGTTCCCTTTGGTGGCCAGATTACTACGAAGAAGGATGATTCAGAGTATGTCTTTCTAAATCAGCTTGGTGGGATCTTGGGTTTTAGGCAACAAGCTGAGATAATTTTAGCTGATGGACATTTAACGAAGGCCCGGGTGGAGCAGCTTAATGATTTGCAGAAGAAAATGGGCTTACCTCCAGAATATGCTCAGAAGACAATCAAGAGTATAACTACTACAAAAATGGCAGCTGCCATTGAAACTGCAGTAACTCGAGGGAGACTTACTATAAAACAAATAAGAGAACTTAAGGAAGCAAGTGTATTTGTTGAAAAAGGAAAGAAAAATAAGAGAGAACCACCAGCACTGAAGGTTCACACCCGCATAAAGAAAAGGTCAGTTCAGACAATCATCAGTAATAACATAAAAAAATTTATATGAAGACAGATGCACACTTGGAGCATAAGCAATAATTAATTTGAGACCATCCTCCCCCATCCCCCTTCTGCACCAAAAGGAAATGCTTTTAGGCAGCTAAAACATTCGAAGTTACCAAAAGAAGTAGGACCATTATCATCATGTTCCAATCTTAGAGAACAGCAAAGGGAGAGAGGAATTCGTGTAACGACAAGAGAAGTATGGCAAAAAATAATACAAAACCCAATAGTTAGAAATCAAACCTTTTTGCAATTAAGCTGTCATTATTATATATTGAACTGCTCTGCTGAACACGAGATAGCATGTCTGTACTAATAGTAGGGTAATTTGTATATCAGACACTTTGCATCGAAACATCCGTGCAAGAGGATATATAAAAGCATATCTACTTGTGTCAAAATAATATGAAGGGGTAAACGTGCTCAAAGCTTCCCATGCGAGGTACCAGAACCCAGACTTTGACCAATCATAGTAAAATGTGGGTACGTGGTTTCTTCAATCCACTTTCTGTTGTACAAATGCACCACCTGAGAATTAAAAACAATAACAAAAAAAATTAAGGTATCAATACAGAAAGAGGACTATGAATTTTCCACATAATTATTAGAACACAAGCCAGTTACTTCATGACAGGACATAGCAGTAGCATGCCATGTCACAACTGCAAGAATCATGCAATGATGAATATCACTGTTTTATAAGTATTTAGTATATATTTAGTATACATGTCAAGTAAGTTTTACTTGCATGCATAATAGGATACATGTCTAATCATAATCTTTCTTTAGCATACATGTCAAGTAAGTCCCAAAGAAACAAAGGAAACCCCAGATGATGAAAGTGTGTCTGTAGCATTCCATGCCCATGCACTTGCCATCTGCAACATGGCCTTCTTTTCTGTAGAGAACTCCAGCAAAGTAGCCAAAGAGAAAGGAGCCCAAGGAAATGTTGGACGCCACCACATTATGGTTCACAGAGAAACCCTTTGCCCCAAATAGCTCAGTGGTTGTGTACACAGCTATGAGACTGTCCCATCTTTGATTTCTGGTATAGAAAACGAAGATTACGCACAAAACTTTGAGTGTCCGAAATGACAATGTCATTTTGAGTACCGATTTCATGTGTATTGTGTATTCGTATAAGTTATGTAGATATATATGGCTTGTGAACTAAGGAAGAACCATAATTTAGACAAAAATTTTCCCTTAACATAAGCAACACCTCAAGTGGTGACAACAAACCCACACAATATAAAGTATCTCTGAGAAAACCTTCTTGTCTTTTGTTTTACTTTTATGGTTTAAACTTATATATTCTTATATTAGACTAATTCTTATTTAAAATATAAAGTATTAAACAAAAAATTTTCTCCAACAAATGTAATTTTCACTTTCAATACTCAAATTTAAAACTTGATATGTTTAAGTTATTAGTTTTACTCGGTAAGTTTTGGTAGTTACTTTATATTCAAACATAAAATTCACAAACTCAAATGCATGCCGCTGATGCAAATTAGGCAAGTGCTACCTAAGAGGGGTAACACTACCCTGTTTGGAAAGACTTTTAGGTGAGACTAGGACTAACAACATACAATTTCTTATGAAGTACAAGAACAATACAATATATTAAAAGTTGACAAGAATATTTTTAGAGTAAAACCAAACTTTAGTTTTTAATATTTGAAGAAAAGAGAGCTCACATGGTATATCTGTACTGGGCATGTCATGATTTGTTGAGTTAGTTTCGCGTAGTCATAGTGATATGGCCAGGTTATAACAGTCAGATCGGCCCAAGCATGTGGCCCAACAACTAGGCCCATCATGATCCAAGAGCTTAAATTACGAGAATGCCATCATCGACATGTGGCACGTGGCATCTTGGACCTCGGTAGGAACGGTTTATTACTTCAAGTTCACGACGAATGATCATACGACATTCAACTAGAAATTAATGGAGCATTATGGTTGATCTCATGAGCATTGTTCATTTGCTTTTGCAGTGATGCAGAGAAAAAAAGGATAAAAGGGACGAGAAAAAAATAATTGGCTCACATTTTCTCTTTTATAATTATTGACAATTGATATTTGTATAATGCATAAATTTATTATCAAATTTTTTAATGTATAATTAATTTAGTTTAATAATCTAAATGAGATAAGACTTTTAAAAATATTTTATAAAATTTTTTATGTATATATAAATTTAAATTTAAATTAATATATAAATAATCTCAATTCTTTATTATTAAAACCAACATTTATTGATATATTCGTGTCCTTGACATTGATTGTCTAATACACCTAGAAATAAGAGGCCCATTTTTATTAAGTAGCTTTACTTTATAATAATGATAATATTTAAAGAATTAATATATAATGAATTTTGAATTTAGTGGCCCATTTTTATTTTTATTTTTTAGTAATTTTATCTGTAATGTAAGGGGTTTACACAGAAATGTGAATGAGGACCTATTTTGATGGGCTTTTTTAAAAAGAGAAATAGTTGTTTGTTTTAAAAGAAGAAACACTTCAACTTAAAATACTTAAATAAACTTTAATTTAGAATTATCTTATGGTTTGTCATAAAAAAAAAGTAAGTGCAATAAAAGAGAGAGAATAAATACAAATAATTTTAAAGTATTATTTTAATTTTTACATGTAAATATCTTTTATAATTTTAAAAGTATTTTTTAATATTATATTCAAATATAAAATAATTTTTACTTTCAATAAAGCATTTTTAATAAAAACACATTAAAAAATATTTTTTTTTAAAATTCCACTTGAAACGGACATTAAGTGGTGTGCAACTATTATTAGTAGCCAAGGCAAAGAGGCATGAGTCTATGAGGCAATGGAGTAGTAAATGTGATGGGGAAATTGTTCATATGAATTGACCACTCCATGGCCATCAATTCACACTCACAGGGGGACCTGTAGTTTAACTTAGAAGGAACGTTGATGTTGATTTCCAAGCACTTCCGTATTTGAAATTTCTTATATAGCACGCCGCGTAATTAAGTCGTGTACATGGAATGGAATTTCATGCCACAATCAATTTCGGTGAGCACCTAGAATATTTCTCAAGACAAATATTTTTTGATTCAATCTATCTTTTCAAAATCATACTTTGTTTTATTTATAACAATATTATTGGTCTCATTCTTAACATGAATTAGTCTCATATCTAAATAAAAATTAATACAAAAAATTACTTTATTTGTTTAAAATTATAAGTTATTATTACTTATTTTACACTTTAAGAAATATAGTTAGGTAATTAAAGAAAAATACATTCTTCATTTGATGTTTTTATTTAATATTTTAAAAATTGATAAAAATAATTATTCTTAAATCAAATACACGGTGAATAATTAAAATAAAACTTTAATACAAATTTTTTTAATAATATTTTATAATTTTAAACGTATTACATTTCATTCTTAATTCTTTTCCCATTTCAATTTCATAATTTTCATTCTATGTAATAATCGAGTCAAAACTCTAAAACATATTCCTCCTAAAATAACTAGTTTAGGCATATAATTTTTATAGAATCTATTTATGTTGTAAAATAATTGAGTAAAACTGGATGAACTGATAAAGTGAGGCATAAATAGCAAATAATTAAGTCTTTTAAATATGTTGATAGATATTCAATCTCTAATTGTATGTATAGAAAATTTTTTGATTAAAAAGACATATCTACTTTAATGACATTAGTGTCTTGAACAGAATTAAACTTAAGTTATTGATTAAGGATACTCTTAGTGCGACCATAAAGAAAGTACAAGTAGATGAGATGACCAACCATGTGCAATTGTGCATTCTTATTAACCGTCAAGTACTAAAAGCTTCCCTGTTCTGGCTCCCAACTCACGCATGAAGCTCTTCATGGTTAATTAGAATTTGTATTTATTCAAATTGTCAAACTGAGATTATAGTTTACCCCCACTGTTCACGGAACCAATCAAGGAGGTCTTTGTGTATATATATATTTTTTTATAATTTTTTAAATATTATTTTATTTTTATTTATAATTTTATTCTTACAAAATTTCTGAAACATAGACACTTTTCGGTTGCTTTTCAAATTAATGGAAAGGAGAATAAATACTATGTTTCAAGGAAAGAGATTGATTGTCTTTTTGTCTGTATAACCATTTTCTGCCATCAATTGTCATGACCCTACATATATTAATTATCTTCTGTCATTTTGTTTTGATTAATTAAAATAACATTATAATTATTATTATATTATTGAAATTTCTTGAACACTAAGAACAAGTGAAACAACAAAATAATACAATAGATTATAAGATAGTACATATTATTTTATGAGACATGACCTATACAAATTAAGTCGCAATTACAAATATTAATACATGTTTTTTCCCACAAAATTACACACGTGTGAGCATGAATGCCGAAAATATAGTTTTTACAAGTTTTAAAAAAAATTTCAGTGTACTACAAACGTGTGTGTACACACACTTTAGGCAAGCACGCCTATTATAGTGTAGTAGGTAAGCTAGTATTAACGCCAAACCTCAAGCAAAGATAACAATTACTAGTTAACCTCTATGTCTAATTGCATAATTAGAGTTTATTATTTTTTTGCCACAGGTGTTAGGAGACTAGGAATTTCATGGCTTTTAACGTGATCTGAGGCTTTGATTTTGGGTAAAGAAGCTAGGAAGATTTTTCTTAAGAAAATAATAACCATTAAACTAAACCTTACTTCTTCACAATTAGAGTTGATTGAATGTAAAAACTAATGGAATGAAATGACCAAATTAGAAAGATAATAACAACTAACTTTATTTTATTAAATAAAATTGGCTAAATGGATTACTTGATGTCATTAGGCTCTATCAGAAATTAAATTATTTAAAATATCATTAACTATAAAATTTCTTTTTATAACTTTTCTTGATGTCATTTTTGGTCTTTTTGTACACCTCTTTACAGAGCTAAAGATTATATGATTAATTTTTCTCACTTACACTTCTAATAGCCTTCTTTGCACATGTTCAAACTATCTTAACCGAGTTTTTATATTCTTTTTCTCAATAGATGCTACCCAATATCTCATTTTATGTGATCATTTTACATTCTCTCATTTCTTGTGCAATTATACATCCATTTTAGTATTTTATGCAATCAATTGAAATATCTTTCTAAGCAATTCTTTAGAGTGTAAAATTACCACTTAATGAATTCCCACTTAATTAGATTCAATTATGCTAGAAATCGTATGCACCTAATTCTCTCAAATTCGGTGATGTAAGATCATTTATATTAGAGTGATCTATCTCAATTAGGAATCCTCATTCTCTAATTAATTATCAGGACTTTGGTTAGGTGTATGCAAATTTAACTAAATTCAAGTAATCATCTAAAACAAATCTAGTTGAATATGTATGTATCCCTAGAAAATCAAGAAAGTATTACAAGATTCACATAAATTTCATTAGTTTTCAACTCCTAAAGAGTTCAATAATACATCATCACAATGCAAAATCTACATAAGGAAATATCAAATAAACCTCCTTAAAATTTAGGTTATGTGTATCTTATCCTCAAATATTTTAAAATGTGCATTTAATTTTCTTAACCTTTGAAAATGTGTGCTAATTATCTCCAAAACCTTAACTTCCATCAAAAAATTAATATAAAAATTCACGTGCAAGTCACATGGCATACAATAATATTCATCTTGTCTTTCAAGTCATGTGCAAGTCTCGTGCACATGACCTTTTATGTTAATTTTGGACAAAAACTAGAGTTAATTTGGAGGTATAGTCTACATTTTAAAAAATTAAAGAAGTTAAATGCACATCACTTAAAGATAAAATGGGAATTATTAGGCTTTTCCAGTTTACATATCTTAACATTTTACCAGAATGCAAGCTATTTGTTTGTTTGCATATCTTCTCATTTTCCTTTTCTAGGGAATTGTTTACAAAGTTGAACCCCAAAAAAGGAGCTCTTACAAGTCCATAGACCAAATATTAGTTTCACTTTAGAGACTTGACTGCTGCCTAAAAGTCCATATATTTCAGGCTTAACTTCAGGAAAAAAATTTTAGAAACTCTAGAAGAAAAATTTTATCATTTCGATCAGAATTTTTTTATTCCATTATTAATGCTCAAAAGTGGCCATTAATTTTTCTTTTCCATTTTTATTAGTACACTTTTCGTAATTAATTAAGATTTTAAATATTTTCTTTGTATAGCAATATTTTAGTCTACAAAGCCGAAATACCATTCAGAATTCTATTTTGAAGTCTGATACACATGCATGAACTTTTCTTACACTTCAATTTCTCAACCAAGTTTAGCGGATCAGTCCACAATTACACAACCATGTTTTTCAAGACACTGTGACGAGTGAATCATGAAAAAGTTCTAAGTTAATATCAAAGTTGGCCCCACTTCAGTTTCATGGATCATATTTTTTTTTGACTTCTTTAATAAGTTGGGTCGGGTCTCTCAGTCCATTTTAATCATTTATCTTTATTTGCTATTTAACATATTACTTAGCACACATTTTTTGAGTGAATTTATACTTTGCCCATAAGCTGTATCCTTTACGTCATGTTGACAAAACACAGTTGTCACAGCCAAAACAGTGCCCCACCTATGCAACCTCATTCACTACAAAAGGCACCATGCATAGTGTTTATAACATGGTACACATCTAAGGTTTGCAATACTTGATTAATGAGAATATTGCTGTAACACGTAACTGCCATAAGTTCCTCTTCAAAGCTTCACCATTCTATACCAAATTTTAGTTTCAAACCCTTCTCTGTCTCTTCTTTGATGATTTCATTCACTGCATAATCTCTTCTTTTTCATTTTATAAACTATTTCACCATGCCAACATCTTCAAGCACTGCTCTTCAATGGCTAAGCCTTGTGGCCATCATATGGCTCCAAGCCATAAATGGCACAAACACCAACTTCCCAGCTTACTCCTCTGAACTTAAGCAGTTTCTTTCAATCTCCCAAGTTCAGCTCAACAACCTTGCTTTTGCTTCTGATGCAGGAAAGCTCTTTGGCTGGTTTTCTGGCATGGCTTCTCTTTATCTCCCTCTTTGGCTTGTCCTCTTGATTGGTTCAATTCTTGGGTTAATTGGTTATGGAGTCCAATATCTCTTCATCACAGACAAAATCTCCTCTCTTTCCTACTGCCATGTTTTCTTGCTCACCGTTGTGGCAGGAAACGGTATTTGCTGGTTTAACACGGTTTGCTATGTTGTCGCAATAAGAAACTTCCCGTGTAATCGCCAAGTCGCCGTGGGGATAACAAATAGTTATCAAGGATTAAGTGCCAAGATTTACACAAACATTGTTGAAGCTGTTTCCCCACAGCATAAAGCTAGAACCTTTCTTCTGCTAAATGCTGTTTTACCAGCCATTGTGACCATAATAACTGCCCCTTTTGCCAGAGAAATTGAAAACACGGGGTCTAAGCAAATGGGTATTGGATTTATTGTAATGTTTGCGGTTACAATTGGAACTGGGATTTATGCTGTGGCCACCAGCTTGCAATCTGTGTCAAGAAAAATGTCAGCACTTAGTATTTTAATTGGTATTCTTGTGTCCCTTTTATTGCCTCTAATAATCCCAGTTTCAATGAAGTTCAAAGAACTAGCAGATGCATGGAAAATGAAGAGAGAAAGGCTAAGAGTTTATCATTCAACTGTGGAACAGAACAGTGTTGCAGCAGAAGAGAGAATGGAGAATGATGAGGAGAAAGAAGGAGAAGAAGAAGAAGAAAGTAGAGAAGTTCAAGAAAGTGATGTCAGCAGAGAAGAAATAGGTTGGAATTTAATGCTAAGAAGAATAGATTTCTGGTTATATTACTTTGTGTATCTTTTTGGTGCAACTATAGGGATGGTTTTTCTGAATAATTTGGGGCAAATAGCTGAGTCTCGTGGGTTCTCTAGTACCAATTCTTTGGTTTCTTTGTCTTCATCTTTTGGCTTCTTTGGGAGACTCATGCCATCGTTAGTGGACTACTTCTACAGGTAATTAATTAACCATTTTCTCTCTTAGTGGGTATTTACCTTCTCATTCAATGCAAAATAGTGTTTGTCAATACTTGTTGGTTGATCTGCACTTGTGAAATTGAACTGATCATAGCTAGTTAGCCCATGAAATTATAAGTGCCTTCTTTGTTCTTTGGACAAATATGCATGTGGCATTCAATAAGAGAAATTATATTGGTGATACGGTTATTTCATTTGGCTTCTTTAAGTGGGAAAGAAATTGTATACAAGTACAACATATGAAAAAATTCATTTCTTGATGTAGAGTTTATCTTAGTTTGATAAATATATGCTCCAAAAGTTTTAGCTATGTTTTAGTTTTTATACCATTTGATGTGACATAAATCACATCTAAATTATTTTTTTAACATTTTAATTTTATTTGTATTAGATTCCATTTAGTTTGACTTTTCTTCTCTTTTTTTTCTTATTAAATTTTTTTTTAGTCAATAAAACACTTCGTGCGTAATTTTAGCACATATGAATTGGCTTAAAAAATATTAAAAGCAAAAACATGAGATTCCTCTATAAAAAAACCAGAAGTAGAAGTGAGTTAGTGTTTTATAAAAAAAATAAAAAATAAAAAAATTATTTTTAATTTTTATATTTTAAAATTATATTCTTAAAAACAATTCAAACAGTCTTTTTAGTTTGACACAAATGACATAACTTAAAAGAATCATGCTAAATGAGTTGTGTGAAGAAAAAATGGCATTGGTGACATCAAAGAGGGCATACATGGCTTCCCCAAAGTATATCAGTACTAAAATCACACGTAATTATCATACTTGACCTCTTCTAGACTAATAGATTCTACTTGATTTTTCTAATTACCATTGAATTATATTATATCTATTTATTCTAAAAGAATAATGCTATATACACACCCCATTTATATATACTTTTTTTTTTTTATATCTTTTATTTACAGTTTTACCTTTATAATATCTCACAAACTAAGAGGTGTATATCAAGAATTATGCACCTAGCATTTTTCATTCCAAAACATAGAAGACTTTTAATTTGGTTTGAAATATTTGAAATTTCCTTCAGGGGTAAGCACACAATTTCAAGACCAGCTTCCATTATGGTTTTGATGGCTCCAACACCAGCGGCATTCTTCTTGCTTCTCCACAAAAGCAACCTTGCTCTCTATGCCAGCACTGCCATAATAGGAGTGTGCAGTGGAGCAATCACTTCCATTGCTGTGTCCACAACCACTGAGCTATTTGGGGCAAAGGGTTTCTCTGTGAACCATAATTTGGTGGTGTCCAACATTTCCTTAGGCTCCTTTCTCTTTGGCTACTTTGCTGGAGTTCTCTACAGAAAAGAGGGCCATGTTGCAGATGGCAAGTGCATGGGCATGGAATGCTACAGACACACTTTCATCATCTGGGGTTCTCTTTGTTTCTTTGGGACTTTCTTGGCTTTCATTCTACATATGAGGACTCGAAAGTTTTACTCGCATAGATAATAACATACACGTCTAACCATAATTTTTCTTTAGTTTATATTTAAAATATCCTCGTGCCTGTTAAGTACGAGATTGATTGTTTGAGAAGAATGTATCATTGCTGGTGAGTATACTCTATATTCAAACACAATATTCACAAATTCAAATGAATTTACAAAAAGATTTTTGCATGAGTCTAAGACGTATAACATATAATTACTTACAAAGTACAATAATGACATAATATATTAAAATTTGACAAAAATATTTTTACATCTTGTTGCTCGTGTTTTATAAGAAAAACATATAATCGTAATTTAATTTTTCGAGATCTTTGTAACAACACCAAAATCACTACTTAAATCCCATCTAACTCCTCCCAATTGAAGGGTAAATCTACCCCTCTAATTAGAAGGTGGATATAGGTCTACCTCAGCCAAGAGGGTAAATCTATCCCTCTTCAAGGGTAGATAGGTCTGCTGTCACCTAAAATTTATGCATACTTGAGAAAGAAAATTTTGTCCATATTATCATACACCATTCTCTTGCCGGTCTTAACTTTAAGCATAATAGTGGGCATTGCCTTCTAAATGTTTCATTTCCCACAATAATAATGTGAAAAGGGTTAGTATTGAAATGGGTAGCTAGGCAAAAGAGTCATGAATATGAGGCAATGAGGTAGTGGCGGTGACCATGAAGTGGGCATTGATGTGAATTGACCATTTTCTATTTATTGATCTGGAGACAAAATTTCATATTTCACATTTTCTTCTAAACTTTATTCAACAACTCAGTGATTAATTAAACATTCAAGTAATACAACTAGTATTGTCATTTTAATATATTTAACCAATCACATGATCTTATGCCAGAACTTATGATAAAGTGTGTGGCAAAGAATTTTGTTAGATTAATCTCTCACAAGTGGTCATTTACACAACCAGCAATTATTTTTTGAAAAAAATCATCTTTTACTTCTTCACACTATCGTCAATTTTAAAAGGACTTTCATGTTTTAAACTAGACAAAATGAGCCATCATATTTTAAGCCTAGAATAAAAGTGAACCTTTTGTACAGATAAAAAATACCTTAATAAAGTCTACGTTTGTTCTTGGTTTGAAATGTGAGAATTTATTTTATCCAGTTTAAAATGTTATGATTCTTTTTGAAATTTGTGATAGTGCGAGGGGGTAAAAGAGAAGTTTTTTTTTTTTTGTAGTTTAACTTAGAAGTAACGTTGAAGTTGATGTTGATACATGATATAAATTTTCCACGCACTTCCATGTGTGAACATTCAAAAATAGCACGTCGTGTGCAAGCCATCCAAGGAATGGAGTTCCATGTCGACATCTGTTAAAGAAGCAAATCCCTTAAGAAGAGACCTGGATTTCCTGCAGTCGCTGCAGTCGACTGCAGGCCGTCCGATCTGTTGAAGCTGTATAGTCAGCATAGATCGGACGACCTGTAGTTGATTGCAGCGACCGTAGGAAATCCAAATTTCTTAAGAAGATGGGTGTCTGCCAAAAAGGGAAGAGTAGGGGCAGGTGAATAATAGCTACCACATTCATGACCTATTTTTAATAAAGCAAAACAAGTAGAATAGCTATTTCATTTCAAGGCTTATTTATAACTAGAAATGAACAATCATTCCATGCCATGCTCTTTGAAAAATCAGCCCTTGATTTTTTTTTTTATTCTAGTTAATTATACTTTTATTTTATTTCTAGCTAAGGGTATTATTGTCTTTTAAGATAATCACGATTTCATTTAAGATATTAATTCTGTGAAAGTATTTTAAGTCTCAAAATGTTATAGTTTAAAAATTTTGCGTTTAAAACATTAAATTTACTATTATTAGATGTTATTTATTAAGTAACGTAAACTAAAAAAGAGAAAAAATATATATATATAATAAAAATTCATTATATTCCATTCTTATTTTAATTTTCATTACAATTACATAATGTTTATTCTTTATTGGGTGAGCCAAAACTCTAGAACACACTCCTCGTAAAATAACTAGTTTAGGTGTATAATATAATGGTTCAACAATATTTTATGTTGTCACATAAGTAGAAGTAGATGATATATATTACCATGTCAAGTCCTCAAATTCTCCCAAACGAAAAATGAAGTTAATTTAATAATTGTCACTCTCTTATAAAAATTATATAAACTTTTCACTTATATTTAAATTTAAATTAAAATTCTTACGTATATAACTTTTTCTCTCTTATTTACTTAAAAAAAAAACAAAGTCTTCCCAAATAGTCAAACTGAGAATGTGTCAATGTGATTAACAAATGAGCATATGTGTAAAAAGACAATTTTATCCCTAAAACATAGTACCATTTTTTCATTTCCACCAAATTGAAAGCAATTGAAAAATGTCAATATTCCAGAAAAATAGATTGACCTCATTGATTTGGGTCGGTGGACAACGGAGGTGACCAACATTTTCTGCCATTAATTGTCAAGACCCAACATTGACTTGGAGTGTGTGATAAACGACCTAGGAATACAAAGGGTATATATATATATAGAAAAGTAAAATATTTCTTTTAAATTATTCTTCAAATATTACTTTTGTCCTTAAGTTATGTTTTATATTAATTTGTTCTTCAAATAACTATATGGCAAACCAAATTTGCTCTTCATAACCTTTAAATTCTTCTTCTTCTTTTTTTTCACATAGAGTGTTTCCACAATTTTTAAATATAGACTAATTTTACTTAAAATAAGAGTAATAATTAATAAAATTTTTATAATTAACTTTTAAAATATCTTAATATTTAACTTATTTTTATTAAATGAATACTTTATTGATTTATCATGATTGATTTAATACACAAAATGATTAACTTTTTTTCTCACAAAATCTTCTCTTTCTTATTTTTGCTCAAACTTTGGGCATATTCTATTACCCGTGATTTAAATAGGGTTTAAACTCTTAGAAATAATATAATATTAAATAAATTAAATATTTTATTGCTTATATTTAAAAATATAAAAAATGGATAATTATTATGGGTTTAGCGTTCTTTTTAATTGTTAGGAAATATAATTTAACCAAGTTGACAAAAAATTTTAAAAATATAAGGAACATAATTATTAATAAAAAATAATTTAATACATTAACGTAATTTTAAAAATAAAATTATGACATTTTTATATTCCTAGACCATTCCTACCTTACTGGTAGACCACCGTTGTCCGGTGGGTCCTCTTCCGACCACACGGATGACGCAAACATGATCAATGCTTTATATAATCTTCCAAATTGTACGGACTCACTCTTTCGCTTAAAAATTTATATTCCAAAAACAAAAAAGAAAAACGTAAAAACCAAAATAGAGCTTTTAGATTTTTTTTTTCTCTCATAAACTGCAACTGACTTTTGCTTTTTTCAAATAAATTTTCTGAAATACTTTTGAAAAGTATAGGTATCTTGATTCTTTGGAGGAGTGGTTATTTTCTTCTAAATTTAATTCTAATATTCAAAAATTATATAAAAATATTTTTAGCTAAAAATGTTGATGTTTTTGATGAAAAAAATTAATTCAAATTAATTATAATTTTTTTATATATTTCACTTTTTACTTTTTGTTTTTTGTTTCAATCCTTTTTAATTGGTCATCAAATTATTGCAGTAATTGAGATAGAATATATAAATCTCTAATAATTATTTTCATGAAATTTTATTTATGAATGTTATGTTATACTGTTATAATGATTAAAATTGGAAAATTAAAATAAGAATAAGAATAAAAATGAAATAAAATGACTATTTCATTTGTAGTTTAGTGGAATGAAATGAAATTATATGTAACTAGTTTGAAAGATAATAATAATCCTCATTAAAAATAAAACAAATAAAAAATAATATATTGATTCCATAGAGCATAAAATAAACTCATTCAATGTAATAAAGCATAAAATGGAATCATCTCATTCCATAAACAAAACAAGCCATAATACACACACATATTGTGAAAATTATTTGGCATCCAATGTTATATTGGAATCAACTAATTTGAATTTAAGTCAGGTAAGATTACTAAGGGTGTAACTACTAAGTACATAGATCAATTAGTACGGAATTATTTTAGCTTAACTAAAGTTCTCGAGTTCAAGTTTTGAGAATATAGTTGCGCTAAAACTTAATTGGAATAGCTTTATTATCCTTGCAGTCCTATCTAATTTAAATCAAAAATTTTTTTTATTAAATTTTAATGTAATTATATTAACAAAATTTAAACTTGAAACTTTTAATTAAACTAAGGACATCTTTAACCGTGGTACTCATCAGGGTTCTATATATTAATTATTTATATTATTTTTATGGGTCTCAAGATGACACATCACTCTATACAACTTATACAATTTTCTCTTTATTCATACAACTTCAAAAAAAAATTTAAATGGGTCTCACTTTTTTTTAATTACTCATTACTTAAATAAGTAACCCACTATCTCCTTTCTCTTCCACCTCACCACTCTCTACTAATGGTACTACCTCTTTCTTGGTTGCATAGTGCTATGCAACACCAAACTACCACCACTAGAGATGGTCTAAAATGATATGTGGTAAACTATGATTTACTCTTTTGATGGTAAACAAGCCATAAATTATTACTCTGTACCATGTACCATATGTGCATTAGAACCTTGAATAATTTCTCTTGTTTTTTATGGTATCGTTGTTTTTAATTGTTATTATTATTATTATAGAATACTAAATGAGATGGTTTAAGGAACATTCAACCAAAAAATTAAGAAAAAAATAATAAATTTTATCGATCAGTTTATACTATTAAATTATATTAAAATGTCATTCATTGTAACATCTTTATTTTTTTATGATAAAAGTATAAAAAAAATTAAATAAAGGTCGAGCATTGTTTTTGGGACTTGGATTAGTTGTAGTCATCAAGCATCCGATCAACATAAAACTATACAGTAAATATAATTATATGTTAATTGAAAGATTGACAATTGGCTCCAACTAATTTAAATTCTTATTTTTGTGATGAACGCGTGATGACAGATTCTATGAATGAATGCTCTTAATTTTCCCAATTAGCTTCTAGATTTTTGAATTTATGCATCCATCTATGCACATTCAAATCATCATAGACCATAGAAAAAAATTTGAATGAATTTTAGAAATTTCTCCGAATTTATGAACATTGAAATTTAATTGCTTCACAAACACGTGCATTTCAGTTCAATTTCCAAGCCAAGTCTCATTTTTTCTGCTTGGTCTTTATGTGGAAAATTTTCAAGTAATTCACTGAATTTTAATTAATTTAGGTCAAAGTCTATATGTGACAAAACAAAAATGAAAAATATCATTACCCTCGCGCGAAGGAAAAGAATTAATGATTCGTCTATTCTCGCAGTCGCAGGGGAGAAACGTCGGATTCTATCTTGTGACTTGTTTGTTCTCACATGTACTTTTATTTGGTTGAATTTGTCATCTAGGGGACTTTGACTCAATTAGTCAATTAGCTTGCTCGATGTTAAATAATTATTTATTTTGGGAAAATTTTATTTTATTTTGTGTCATATTTTTAATTAATTAAAAATAATTTTTTTATCAATAAAAAATAAGTTAGATTTATTTACCAATTTATCAATGGTGACTTATGTATATAAATGTATATAATCTAAGGATCAAGATCATCTTATCATGTTGGCCTTTGAACATACACTATCATATTATTTTTTGGTTATTTACGATTAACTTTTGTAGAGTACAAATTTATTATCAGATCTTAAATAAAGTTTTTTTTTTTTTTATTTAGAAAATTGCACTTTTAATTTTACTTTCACACCTTATCCTTGTTTTTGGTTCTTTGTTTTTCCTATTTAACAAGCATGGAATAAGGCTTGGCCATTAAACTTTGGTCTTTCATTGCACTTCTAATTTGTTTCTTCCCCCATTTTTTCAATCTTAATTTGTCTCTTTGTCCATTTTTCTTTCTATTTGATAGCTTTCACTTAGAATTTTACTTTCTTCCTTTGTCTATTTCCTTTTTAGTTCTTTGCTTTTGTATATATTATAACTCCATCATTGTGCTCTATCATTAATTCATTGGCAAGGCTTATCCATCCTTGTTAAATAGGAAAAAGCAAAGGAACTAGACAAAGAAAGAAAGTAAAATTCAGAGTGGAAGCTATCAATTAGAAAGAAAATGGACAAAGAAACAAATTAAGATTGAAAAAATGGGCAAAGAGAAAAATTGGATGTGCAATGAAAGACCAAAGGTTGATTGGATTGACACCAAAGAAATAATAAGTTTGCTAATTTTATCCATTGATTTAATTGATTTAGTTTAAAAGAGATTAAATTGTTAAGATTTTAATAACATGATAGTGTGTGTTAAAAGTTAAAATGAGAATTTAGATATAATAATCTAAAATGATTGATGTTAAATGGGTAGTTTGTCAGATGGATCCCTCGATGTTGGGGACTCCTGTATATATAAACTTGAGTGCGGGCTCTTTAGTTGGGCCGCGCTGGAGGCTCTGGGTGGTATGGGCTATGAGCCTAACTGGGCTTGTCTGGTTATGATGCCTCGGCCCAATCTTTGACCCAGTTGTCACGATTTGGCCCACATCATCAGCCCCCTAGCTTGGGCCTCTCGAGTGTTTGAGATAAGCAAGTTGAAGTGAGGTTGACTTACGACGTTTGGGGCCTGAAAGGTCTTGGGACACAACGAAGGTAACGTTGTCGCTTAGCCACCTTCATTAATTGCTCCTATCAAGGCGTGCTCGTTCGCTTCTTGCTTCGGGACACGTGGTAGCTCCCCGAATGTTTTAGGGTTTAGGTTGGCGTGTGACACCTCGTATCTCAATTTGCTTTTCAGCTGCTTTGTCGATGCTGTCTTAATGATAGACGTCAAGGCTCACTTCTCGGAGGCATGGTATCCTCCTTTTGTCCTCTCCTATCCTGAGCTAATTAGTGGCGTCACCTTGTCTCTGCCTTTTTTTTTTTTTTTTTATCTATATAAAGAGGGTTATCTGTCTTTCTTTCTTTTTTCCATTTTCGTTTCTCCGCCTCTGTGTTCGTCTACTAGCGTGTTCTGCTTTCCTCTGGTATTCATTGGTCTCTGCGCTTATTCTCCTTTTGCCTGCTCGCAATCTTTGCTTAGGTTAGTGTATTTCCATTTTCTGCTCTCGTTTCTCCCAATACCCTCTCTGCCTTAGCATTTTTCCTCTTCTGTTCTTTTCTTTTCTACGGTCATTTTAGGTATTGCCGCCGGCTACTAAGGTTTGCTTCTGAGTGGGTTACCGTTAGGGGTATCGCTTAGGGATTCAGAGTGATTTAGGACACTAAGGTGTGGTCGTTTTCGTAGAATTTTTGTCGCATTGGGCGTTACTATGGGTCGGGATGCAACTGCTAGTGTTTTTGGGGTAGAGACCTCTCCTGCTCAAGACGAGATTGACGACATTAACATAGTTATCATTGTCACGACGACTTTGACACGGAAGATGCTCCAACGACGAGCGACCTCAGCAGTGCGTGGTGGGTCTCAAAAGAAATTGTGGGGACCGATTCGATGTTAAACGACGAAGGTGTTCGATCTGTTCGGGATTCATTATATCATTTCTCGGAACGTTGGTATGACATCACGGCCTGCCCTCTTGGGATCAGAGTATGCGAGGGACAGTATGGGGAAAGGTTCTTTACGTGGAACCTGTATTACTCCTATCGCTGCGGGATTTCCCTCCCCTTCACTGACTTCGAGATGAGAGTTATGGATACTCTTCAGGTGGCTCCGACTCAACTTCATCCTAACGCCTGGGCGACCCTTCACGCATTTCAAGGAATATGCGAGAGTTTCGGTAGGCTGATGAGGTTCGATGTGTTCTTTTATTTCTACTTCTTAAAGAATCCGAGGAAAAACGAGGTGGGCTACTTGTACTTCACTGCCAAGAGAGGTAAATCATTGATTCTTCCAATAGAGGAGTTCGCTAAGCAGTTTAAAAGGTGGTTCTTTTGGGTGACTGAGCTACCGTCTGGTCACTCGTTCTTCGTCAACGAGGAAGGAAAACCAAGGTTTTCTTTGCTGTGGCGTCAGTAGTTCGGGAGAGTAGATGAGATCTCTAGGGCCGTCTTGGGACTCGCTGTTATTTTCTTGATCAAAGAATTGGAGATTAGGGTCTACACCGATCCTACAAAAGCGACTTTCCGGGCACTCTCATTTATCGGTGTGTGGACGTTTGCGCAGGTCATCGCTTACTTTATATAGATTCTAACCTTGCTTCTTTGTGCAGATCGCAGGGCAATGCCGAACATTCGGAGATTCATGGAAAGGTCGGGGAGTGAGGCTGAGGTATTTATTTATTTATTTATTTTACACTGTCATTTGCAGCCCCTCCCAGTTCAGATTCAGAGCCTTCCACCGGGAAAAGTGTTCCAGACGTGGCTGGTGGAGCGCTAGAAGACACACAATCTGCCAAGCCATATGGTCCTAATACTATCGCCCCTCCAGAGGATTGCTCGGGTGCCGGCCCGTCTCATGAAGGATGTCCTATTCCTCCTTTGGTACTATCGACGACTTTGCTCTCTCTTTTCTTATTTACTTAGTTTGACACCCCTTTATCTTTGTCTGTGTTCGTAGTCCGAGAAATTTTTGCCCGTTGATCCGATTGTGCTACTGGAAGAGTTTCGGCACATGCGTTCCTCTTCTATGCTATGTGAGCTAAGAGCCACATTTCACCATTGTTTTGGAATTGTTCAAGTGCTTAATGATCAGTTGAAAGCAGAGGAGATCTTGGTCATTGACTCAGATGGTCTTTGTGCGGCTGAAGAAAATGCAGCCTAAGCCAAACGGCGAGCACTAACTGCTTAGGAGAAAGTTGTTGCTCTTGAGTGCAACCTGGATGCAGCTCGGAAAGAAGCTGCCAATGCCGAGGAACGAGCTTTCGTTTCTCCTTCTCGACTAGCTGAATCCCAGAATAAATCTTCTATTTTGGAAAGGGAGTTGGCCTCTATTTGAGGTTGCCTAACTACTTTTGAAGAGAAGGACAAAGCCTCGGCCGCCAAAATCTCCAACCTTCAAGCCGATGTCTTATCGAAAGAAGCTCGGATACTCTTATTGGAAGGTCGGGTGACCACTGCTGAGTCCTTGTTAGAGAAGCAGACTGCTGAGGGGAGGTCGGCCATAAAAAAATTATCTGCTTTGGTGCACCATCGAAAAGATCGAAGGGACTGGGTTGCTGCATCCCGATCAAGAGTTCTTGATCGTACTCGGAAAAAGCTAGGGAACGTCTTTGTTGGTGCTTCTCGGGATGGGTTCGACAATTGTCTTGACTAAATTTCGGTATATCAAAGTACTTTTTTCTAAGAAGAGCTTGTATCAGTTATGGATTATCAAAAGGTAGTTCGTGATGAAGTGATAGCCGAGCCCGATGATGGCGATGACTTGGATTTATCTTTTCCTATGTCAGATGTCGAATTTAGTTCGGATGAAGATTAGTTTTTTTTTTTTTTTTTTTTGTAATGACCTATCGGCCATAATCAATGTTTTGCTTTCTTTTAACTGTTCACGCTGGATTGATTAACTTGACCGAGCTTACGCATTTATAAGTAAAATGAATTGGGACAGTCGATTTCGTAAAGGGAACGATTTAATGTCAATACCCCATTTTGAGAATGGCCATGGTTCTATGACGTTATGGAGTTCGGTCGCTGGTGCCAGGATGTTTGTCGCGAATTTCTAGCACTTGTCACACATTCTGACCATCTTCTTGGCGTCTTCTTTCATTGTCGGCCAAAAATAGCCCGACCACATGACTTTGGAGACCAAACTTCTAGCCCCGATATGGTGTCCACATATTCCCTCGTGTATTTCTCTCAGTATATACTGAGCCTATTCTATGCCGACGCATTTCAACAAAGGCTAGGAATACCCTCTTCTATATAGCTCATCTCTGTAAATGCAGTAATAAACGACTACCCGAGCTATTCTTTTTGCCTCAGTTTAATCTGGCAGAAGCTTCCCGTCTTATAGGTACTCTTTTATTTGCGTCCTCCAATCGTGTGCCGAGCATTCTTGCACCATCAAGACACTATTTTTTTCGATCGATATACTTGGCATTGTCAAAGTTTCCTGAATTATAGATCGGTGGTTTTGTGTAGGTTTGGAACTCGCCAACTTTAATAGCAAGTCGGCACGAACGTTTTGTTCCCTTGGAATGTGCTCAATATCTTTCTTCTCGAATTCTTCTAAGAGCTCCTTCACTAGGTCGTGGTATTTCTGCATGCTCTCCTCTCTTGCCTGGAACTGCCCTTTTACCTGACTAGTTACTAATTGGGAGTCCGATCGGATCCTTATTTTCCTTGCTCCCATCTATTTTGTCAATCTCAGGCCGGCGATCAGTGCTTCATATTCCAACTGATTGTTCGAGGCTAGGAACGCAAATCTAAGTGTGTACTCAATGGATACTCCATTCGAGTTTTCTACTATGATTCCTGCTCCTGATCCTTTATTGTTTGAGGCTCCGTAGACGTGGAGAGTCCAAAATAAGTCATGTTGGTTATCTTGGGTCACGCCTTGTTTGGTCGTGAATTCTGCTACAAAGTCTGCCAAGGCTTGCTCCTTTATCGCCCCCCGGGGTTCGAAGATTATTCTATGTTCTGACAGCTCCACTACCCATGCTAGCATTCGACCTGAGAGGTTAGGCTTTTGCAAGATTTGTTTTAAGATGTTGGGTTAGTTTGAACCACTACCAGGTGGCTTTGGAAGTACGACCTTAAACGCCTTGCCGCGTGTATCATTGCGTACGCTATCTTTTCGATGAATTAGTATCTAAGCTCAGCTCCGAAGAGTGCTTTGCTTGTGAAATAGATGAGCACTTGCATCCCTGCTTGCTCTTTTACTAGAGCTGCACTTATGGCCTGGTCGCAGGCTAATAGATAGATATAAAGCGTGTCCCCGGGTCGGGGTGTCGCTAATGTTGGCGGGGTCACCAAGTATTCTTTTAGTTGTTCGAAAGCAGCTTGACATTCTTCTATCCATCGGAATTGTTTGGCTTTTTTGAGCACTGTGAAGAATGGAAGGGCTCTCTAAGCTTATTGCGACACGAATGGGGCTAATGCTGCTATTCTTCCAGTCAGTTTCTTAACTTCATTCATCGTTCGGGGTGGGTTCATCTCGCAGATAGCTCGGTACTTCTCCGGATTGACCTCTATTCCTCTCTGTGTTAACATGAATCCTAAGAACTTTCTTGTCGGGGCTCTGAATGTGCATTTCTCTGGGTTTATCTTCATCTCATACCTTTTTAGGATGACAAAGGTTTCCTTTAGATCCTCCATATGCTGCTCGAAGCTCTTCGACTTAGCGAGGATGTCATCCACATATATTGTTAGGTTTCTTCCCAACTGTTCTTTGAATATCTTGTTCATGAACCTTTGGTATGTCGCCCCAGCGTTCTTCAATCCGAATGGCATAACCTTGTAACAAAAGCACCTTTCTTCAATAATGAAGGTTGTCTTATCTTCGTCTTCCGGGTTCATCCTGATTTGGTTGTATCCCGAATACGCGTCTATGAAACTTAGCACCTTATAGCCTGCCGTTTGGTCTACCAGTTGGTCTATATTGGGCAGCGGGTATGGGTTTTTTGGGCACACCCTATTAAGGTCGGTAAAATCAGTGCACATCCTCCATTTTTCGCTCGCCTTTTTTACCATCACCACATTGGAAATCCACGAGGCGTAGTTTACTTCCCTTATAAAGCCGACTTTGAGCAGCTTCTGGACTTCTTCCTTAATTGCGACCTATCTTTCCAGGCCAAGTAATCTCTTTTTTTGTGCAATTGGTCGAGTGTTAGGTTTAATACAAAGTTTATGAGAGATAACGCTTGGGTCTATACTTGGTATGTCAGTCGCCGTCCATGCGAACACTCCTATGTTGTCCTTTAATAGCTCCTGAAGCCGTTCCTGTTGCTCGCTCAAGAGATAAGTGGATATTTGTACGTTCTGCCCTTGTTCTCCAATCCGCACTGCTCTAACCTCTCCTGCGGGCATTGACCTTTCTTCTCCCACATCTGTTCTGACATCGAGCTCAGCTGCCTTTATCTCGAACCCATTTCGGATGCGTATCCTCCGGCAATAGTGTTTATTACTCTGGATATTCCTCGTTGCTGCTCATTTTGATCTTGAACATTATTGTCGACTGGTGCCCTATCACGTCGCCTGTCTAGTTGGCGCTCCCTGGGTCTGTCCTGGTAATCCCCCGACCT
Organism: Bauhinia variegata; assembly: GCA_022379115.2. Classification (NCBI taxonomy): domain Eukaryota; kingdom Viridiplantae; phylum Streptophyta; class Magnoliopsida; order Fabales; family Fabaceae; genus Bauhinia; species Bauhinia variegata. The sequence goes on along the minus strand of CM039437.1, from coordinate 5,554,592 downwards.
TCTGTTTTGCCAGGAATGGAGTTTAAAATTTTTCAGGTGTCCCTTCTTCAAGAGATTCTCTATCAAGTCTTTCAAGGCCTGGCATTCCTCGGTGTCATGCCCTACTCCGCGATGGTATGCGCAATACTTTTGTACACCTAGATCGGGCCTAGCCTTGATTGGCGGGGGTAATTGGGCCAGACCCGTTTGGCAGATTTCATGCAATATCGTCTATCTAGGTTTGTTCAAGGGTGTATATCGTCTATGATACAGTCGGTGCCTTCCATCATTATCCCTAGGCGACTCCCTTCACCAACTCAGTCTTGGCGCCGACCTTTTTACCTCCTCCAGGTTAATGTATCTTCCCGCCAACTGAAGCAGCTCCTGCAAGGAGTTCGGAGGGTTCAACTTGATATTCTCCCTAAACCTTCAATGTTGCAAACCAGCCATGAGGGTATGAACGACCACTTTATCTTTCAAGTCTTTTATCTGTAAGGATAGGGTTGTAAACCTCTGTATGTAATCCCTCAGTGGTTCGCCCTCCTCTTGTCTGAGTGTAGCTAATACGGCGGACGTCTTCTGCAGGGCTATGCTGGTGGAGAAACAAGCTATGAACTGTTATGCTAGCTGATCGAAACTAGCTATTGATCCCGAAGGAAGGTTGTTGAACCATTGCAATGCCGCCCTTCTAAGGGATGTCTGGAAGGTATGACATTTGATTTCGTCCTCAACCCCTGATATGAGCATGACATTCTCAAAGCTGCATATGTGCTCTATTGGGTCGGTAGACCCATCGTATAGATCTAAAGTCAGTTGTTTGAAATGGTTTGGGAGTGGGAACGACATTATCCTTGGAGTGAAAGGATGTTTGGGCTGCTTTGTTGGTGTGACCTGGGGAGAATGACGAATGTTGCTGGCAGAAGGGAGTTCAATGTTTGTCTTAGGGCTAGGACGGTTTGCGGTGGGTGATTAGGCGACAATGGGTGGTTGGGTAGTTATGGGTGACTGGGTGGTTTCTACTTGCTCGGTTGGGGTGTAGGTCTCGTCTCGTTCGTCCTGGAGCCTTTGAATCTCCAGCCTGTCCCTATTTCTCTGCTCTCTCAAGTCATGGATTTCTCTCCTCATTTCTTCTAAATAGGTGAGGAGAGTGGTCAAGGTTGTCGGGTTTTGGTTTAGTGAGTTTGTTTGAGGGGACGAGGTTAAAGGTTGTGCGGGGGTTTTTGGGAGGGGAACCGTCGCATTGGGTCCTCCCTTGAGAGGGGTTGTCATGCTTGGCTCTGCCATTTTCAGAGTAAAAGTATGCTGAAGGTTCACGCTCACCGCACCAGATGTTAGATGGGTAGTTTGTCAGATGGATTCCTCGATGTTGGGGACTTCTGTATATATAAACTTGAGTGCGGGCTCTTTAGTTGGGCTGCGTTGGAGGCTCTGGGTGGTCTGGGCTGTGAGCCTAACTGGGCTTGTCTGGTTATGATGCCTCGGCCCAGTCTTTGACCCAGTTGTCACGATTTGGCCCACATCAATTGAGGTAATCGTTTGCTATAATTGATCATTCTAAACAAATTATAAACTTAGATTTTGTCATGCAAATCATGACAAGAATCTGATGAAACATTCAAATTTAGATTCATGCATCTCCACCTTGAACTTATACTGTTAAATCATAGATGTTCTTAATTTTTTGTTCTCCAAGGATCCAATTTCCATCTTTTCACTTTCACTATATATATATATCAAATTTTTTGTTCTCCAAGGATCCAATTTCCATCCTTTCACTATATATATATATATATATCAAATACATCAAAAAGAAAAATTCCATTCGTCAGACCAAGCGTGGCCATGTATGGATTATTACTGTTACTCTTATTCAATGGTATTTCATTCTTGAATGCTAATATGGAGATTGTCTATATAGTTAAGTGAATAGGCATTTGATGAATGAGATTCACAACCTGTGTATATATTGCTTAAATTAATGTTTTTTCTTTGATGAATATATTGACTGCTACTAATTTTACAATGCTTTCAAAGTAAATGATATAAAGAAAATAAAGGGTTCATTTAGTTGGCAAGAAGAATACGGGTTCAAGTTTCATGGTTGGTATGCAAACTTTGTTAGTGGATAATCTGTTAGTATCTCAATAAATCCTTTTTATAACCATCTTCGTTGATGGTTTTTATAAGGTTGCATAGTACTATGCAATATTGCATCTAATGTTCTATGACTAGAGTTGATGTCAGGTGGATGAGAGAGGAAAAATAAGTTCCAAATTTGAAGAATGCTGCATAGCTCAAAATTGAACTTTAAATTGTACTTTCAATAATTGAAAAGTGAGAATTAGCATAAAAAAGGATAATTTGCAAGACTTATCTATGCAATTAATGAGAATTGCACAACTAGAGTCAATTTTATTTTAAGTTGTATAATAAAAAGTGATATGTTAGTGTAAAACTCACAAAAAAATTATAAAAAATAAATTAATACAACTCTTATATCAATATGATTAAAGATCATCTAAGCCTTAAGGTCTAGTGGGCTCTCATGTTTCCCTCCTTATTTGTGATAATAAAAAAAAAAAAAAAAAAAGAAAGAAATAATGGCCACAATTGTGATCTCATGCATTTGCGACAATCTGAACTAAAAATTGAATTCATCAATCTGGTTATTCAAAATTCATACACATTTTACATAAAAAATTAGCGTGTACAAAATTGTGCTTATATACAAATATATAGTGGCACTTCTCCAAATGGCATATTCTTGAGGAAGCATCTCCACAAGCTGCCATTTTCATCAACCTGATTCTTCCCTAACACAAGTGCTGACCCAGATAGCTCCATGGTCAGGTAAGACTGAACATTCAAAATCCACCATAAGAGGTATGGAGTAACAAAATTGTTCTGTTTTTCCTTTAGATTAATCACATATGCATGTCCACTCATTGTGCAGGACTATTAAACCATATGTAAAGCTGCTCCTTTCTTGTAGATAACCATGGCGCAGAAAAAATGATCATCGCTGTTTTTGCAGGCATGGGGAAAATGGAGGTGCTAGACAATGGAAGCTTCGATTGAGGCATGTTAGTTCAAGAAATTCTGAAGAAAATGATGAAAGGATAATAAGAGCAAAAATTACCTCATTTCCATTATTAGGAGGGATGAGGATTAGTTTTGCTCTCAAGTTGTTCTTTCCACGATTTCCAAGCCTTCCTGACCTCATCCAACTGATCATTTGGTATACTTGTGTTCTTATCCAGTTTCTCAGTCCATTCTTCCCAAGGAGATTTTGAAGGGTCCAAAAATTTTGAAACTTTGGGTAACATTACAGATGTGTAAAACTCATCAACTGCCCTGCTGATTTCTTCTGATTCAACTATTGTCAGCATTTCAGGCCTTGTTACATTTCCAGGTCGTGTTCTCAATGAGAAGTTGTGTCCCCTCAAAATTAAAACTTCTGATGGTGCAATAGGGAGGACAATTCGTGAGAACTTCAACAGTGACAGCATTATAATATCTTTTGGCAGTAACTTGCGCTTTACTGCCACAGCAGTTGCTACCATTTTCCGTATCTGTTGAGAGTACAAAATGTTACAATGCATGTGCATTATAAAACTAACAAAGGCACAATTGAGCTACTTAGCTTGTCTCTTGCAGAGAAACAGCATAATAATGGTGGATGAACTAATTCGAAGGTTAACCATCAGGACATACGATGTCTTAAAAAGAGTGATATTTTGAACATAGCCATCACAGAATAATGGGAAATTATCATGCACAAAAGGGAGAATTAGTCTGTTATCATAGGTTGTATAGATTTTCAGTTATGAGAAAAAAGCTCCAAATTAGCACTCATAAGCATAAGTGATCAAAATTTCCAAGTGAGAAATCATGCTATATTGTTTGAAATGATGGACATGAGTTTCCAGCTTTTTCAAAGATGAATATAGTTTATGCATATAAAGTTCACTACTGAATATGCATACTAGTGGCTACTTATGAATATAATTTATGCATATAAAAATAAGTTCACAGAAATCGTCAGAAGAAGAAAAGACAATTTAGTATTGAAAAACAAGATCTGGTTGTGAAATGGCATGAAACCTGGTGTTGGTCCGATTTCTTTACTTGGTAAACTTTCCAGTTGTCTGGAATAATTTTCATTTTTCTATTTTTTGGATTTTTCAATGTCCCTGGGTTTTGAATCTAAATTCTTGAAGTTGACAGCATAGGTGGTGATTATGATGGTGACAGAAAGATAGAAGACTTGAAGCTCCTTTATAGAGCATATGTTACAGATTCTTTGTCTGGTGGTCGCTTGGAAGATAAAAAGGTAAATGGCCAGTAAATTAATAAATCTCAGATAATTTAATTGTATATTTTCTGGGTGAACTAAGATCTTTTAAAGATGAGTTTGGCAATTGTTTTCATAAGGAAGAACTGTTGTATCTTCTCGTTGAACAAGTTTTTGGCAATTGTTTTCAAGCTCAATGGACTTCCACTTGAGTGGCTTGTCTTAATCTTTCATGTCTAGTTGTTCTTGACAGTTGAGATGCATACATTATGATAATCCCTTTGTAGTTTTATTTGTTACAGTCTTGTTGTTTTGAATTTGCATGCAGGTATTAAATCTATGTGCTTGTAATTGTAAAACTAGTAATATGTTTGATGTGAATAATTTATTTCTAATTTTAAGGTAGATTCTGCTATATGGACCATGACTAGGAAACTGTTTGTTTCATATAAACTGGGAAACTTGACTTGTATATTAATCATGTTCTTTGATTATACTTTGTTTTACTTTTCATATAAAGATGTAGTTAATAATAATATATTTATCTCGTCTCAGTAAGTAATGCATTTATCTTTCGTTTCAGCTGGCTGCATTAAATCAGTTAAACGTGAAGCAGAAACCATTACACTTGATGTCACATCAAAGGTATATCGGAAAAGACTTGCACAGGCTGTTTCAGGTGGTGAGTTAGAAATGGCAGATAGCAAAGCAGCTTTCCTTCAAAACATCTGTGATGAACTGCACTTTGATCCTCAAAAGGCCAGTGAAATTCATGAAGGTAAATTATTATGAAATTATCCTCATATTTCCTTCTTGCTGAAATTGAACCTTATTTAGTACCTGTGTTATAAAATATTTTGTTTCTGTAAATTTCATTTATACTGTGAGGTTCTCACTCTTAAGATTATAATAACATTGTTCAATCATTTATCTGCTTCCTTATTTGCCATGATGGCTAGGTTTTTACATAATTTGGAGATCAGTAACTTTAGTTTGGCTTGTTACTGCATTTTATTGGGATCTAATATCTATTTTGTTGTTTTTTAAGAAATTTATCGTCAGAAGCTTCAGCAGTGTGTGGCTGATGGAGAACTCAGTGACGAGGATGTTTCTGCTTTATTGAGGTTGCGTTTAATGCTCTGTATACCTCAACAGATTGTTGATGCAGCCCATTCTCCTATATGTGGTAGCTTGTTTGAAAAGGTAATAAACAATGTTTCATCTTTCATTTGTTTATCGAGTTTAATTTTATCAAAGGACATATTGGTCCTGCTCTGTATAATTGCAAGCTTTGCATGGATTTTCTGATGAAGCTATTCATGTTATTTATTGTCTGTATTAGATTTGGTAGTTGCACGGGTGTTTAGGCAAGTTGGCTACACATGCTCTCTTCTTCACATTGATTGTTTCCATGCCACTAGTTGTCTCTGAGAGTGAGTTGTTTCCTATTGAATAATGGTTCTGATCAGTCTTTTTTGTACAAATATTATATTACGTTTCTTCTGTTCTGGATTTTATGGTCTCCTTCCGAGGAAAAAATTCATTCAGTATTTAGAACAGTCAGTTTTATGGACGTATCAAAATGATCTCCAGCACTTTCTACCTATACTTACAGAACATACAGAGTTAAAATCTGTACACATGATGGAGTTTTTTGTAATTTCCAGAATTGTGTTATTTGTTTGTATCTTTCTACTTTATAGTATGCATCTCCGTACTTTGTATCTATGTACTGTATAGATTGATGATATTGATATATGAATAAATGAAGTTGTTGTTTTGTTTTTTCTTGATGTTTTAGTTTCTGCTTGATATACCTTTGAATACTGAGTTCTAATTCATGAGTTGTCTTGTATAGGTTGTGAAGAATGCAATTGCATCAGGAGTTGATGGTTACGATGCTGATGTCAAGAATTCAGTGAGAAAAGCTGCACACGGCTTGAGACTAAGTAGGGAGACGGCTATGTCCATAGCAAGCAAGGCGGTGAGTACTTATCATGGATTTGATTTTCAATGATGGAATTTTCAAATGTGCCTTAAATTGTGCCATAAATTGTCTTTATATGTTGATACAGGTAAGGAAGATATTTATTAACTACATAAAACGTGCATGATCAGCTGGAAATCGCACAGAATCTGCAAAAGAACTCAAGAAGATGATAGCTTTCAATACCTTGGTCGTGACTGAATTGGTGGAGGACATCAAAGGGGAGTCAGCTGATAATCCAATTGAAGAGCCTGTAAAGGAGGAAGTGACACAAACTGAAGATGATGAAGAATGGAGTTCAATACAAACACTTAAGAAAATAAGACCAGACAAAGAACTTCTAGCAAAAAATGGGGAAGTCTGGTCAGACAGAAATTAACCTTAAAGATGACCTTCCAGAAAGAGATAGGGCGGACCTATACAAGACATACCTGCTTTTCTGTCTAACTGGCGAGGTTATAAAGGTTCCCTTTGGTGGCCAGATTACTACGAAGAAGGATGATTCAGAGTATGTCTTTCTAAATCAGCTTGGTGGGATCTTGGGTTTTAGGCAACAAGCTGAGATAATTTTAGCTGATGGACATTTAACGAAGGCCCGGGTGGAGCAGCTTAATGATTTGCAGAAGAAAATGGGCTTACCTCCAGAATATGCTCAGAAGACAATCAAGAGTATAACTACTACAAAAATGGCAGCTGCCATTGAAACTGCAGTAACTCGAGGGAGACTTACTATAAAACAAATAAGAGAACTTAAGGAAGCAAGTGTATTTGTTGAAAAAGGAAAGAAAAATAAGAGAGAACCACCAGCACTGAAGGTTCACACCCGCATAAAGAAAAGGTCAGTTCAGACAATCATCAGTAATAACATAAAAAAATTTATATGAAGACAGATGCACACTTGGAGCATAAGCAATAATTAATTTGAGACCATCCTCCCCCATCCCCCTTCTGCACCAAAAGGAAATGCTTTTAGGCAGCTAAAACATTCGAAGTTACCAAAAGAAGTAGGACCATTATCATCATGTTCCAATCTTAGAGAACAGCAAAGGGAGAGAGGAATTCGTGTAACGACAAGAGAAGTATGGCAAAAAATAATACAAAACCCAATAGTTAGAAATCAAACCTTTTTGCAATTAAGCTGTCATTATTATATATTGAACTGCTCTGCTGAACACGAGATAGCATGTCTGTACTAATAGTAGGGTAATTTGTATATCAGACACTTTGCATCGAAACATCCGTGCAAGAGGATATATAAAAGCATATCTACTTGTGTCAAAATAATATGAAGGGGTAAACGTGCTCAAAGCTTCCCATGCGAGGTACCAGAACCCAGACTTTGACCAATCATAGTAAAATGTGGGTACGTGGTTTCTTCAATCCACTTTCTGTTGTACAAATGCACCACCTGAGAATTAAAAACAATAACAAAAAAAATTAAGGTATCAATACAGAAAGAGGACTATGAATTTTCCACATAATTATTAGAACACAAGCCAGTTACTTCATGACAGGACATAGCAGTAGCATGCCATGTCACAACTGCAAGAATCATGCAATGATGAATATCACTGTTTTATAAGTATTTAGTATATATTTAGTATACATGTCAAGTAAGTTTTACTTGCATGCATAATAGGATACATGTCTAATCATAATCTTTCTTTAGCATACATGTCAAGTAAGTCCCAAAGAAACAAAGGAAACCCCAGATGATGAAAGTGTGTCTGTAGCATTCCATGCCCATGCACTTGCCATCTGCAACATGGCCTTCTTTTCTGTAGAGAACTCCAGCAAAGTAGCCAAAGAGAAAGGAGCCCAAGGAAATGTTGGACGCCACCACATTATGGTTCACAGAGAAACCCTTTGCCCCAAATAGCTCAGTGGTTGTGGACACAGCTATGAGACTGTCCCATCTTTGATTTCTGGTATAGAAAACGAAGATTACGCACAAAACTTTGAGTGTCCGAAATGACAATGTCATTTTGAGTACCGATTTCATGTGTATTGTGTATTCGTATAAGTTATGTAGATATATATGGCTTGTGAACTAAGGAAGAACCATAATTTAGACAAAAATTTTCCCTTAACATAAGCAACACCTCAAGTGGTGACAACAAACCCACACAATATAAAGTATCTCTGAGAAAACCTTCTTGTCTTTTGTTTTACTTTTATGGTTTAAACTTATATATTCTTATATTAGACTAATTCTTATTTAAAATATAAAGTATTAAACAAAAAATTTCCTCCAACAAATGTAATTTTCACTTTCAATACTCAAATTTAAAACTTGATATGTTTAAGTTATTAGTTTTACTCGGTAAGTTTTGGTAGTTACTTTATATTCAAACATAAAATTCACAAACTCAAATGCATGCCGCTGATGCAAATTAGGCAAGTGCTACCTAAGAGGGGTAACACTACCCTGTTTGGAAAGACTTTTAGGTGAGACTAGGACTAACAACATACAATTTCTTATGAAGTACAAGAACAATACAATATATTAAAAGTTGACAAGAATATTTTTAGAGTAAAACCAAACTTTAGTTTTTAATATTTGAAGAAAAGAGAGCTCACATGGTATATCTGTACTGGGCATGTCATGATTTGTTGAGTTAGTTTCGCATAGTCATAGTGATATGGCCAAGTTATAACAGTCAGATCGGCCCAAGCATGTGGCCCAACAACTAGGCCCATCATGATCCAAGAGCTTAAATTACGAGAATGCCATCATCGACATGTGGCACGTGGCATCTTGGACCTCGGTAGGAACGGTTTATTACTTCAAGTTCACGACGAATGATCATACGGCATTCAACTAGAAATTAATGGAGCATTATGGTTGATCTCATGAGCATTGTTCATTTGCTTTTGCAGTGATGCAGAGAAAAAAAGGATAAAAGGGACGAGAAAAAAATAATTGGCTCACATTTTCTCTTTTATAATTATTGACAATTGATATTTGTATAATGCATAAATTTATTATCAAATTTTTTAATGTATAATTAATTTAGTTTAATAATCTAAATGAGATAAGACTTTTAAAAATATTTTATAAAATTTTTTATGTATATATAAATTTAAATTTAAATTAATATATAAATAATCTCAATTCTTTATTATTAAAACCAACATTTATTGATATATTCGTGTCCTTGACATTGATTGTCTAATACACCTAGAAATAAGAGGCCCATTTTTATTAAGTAGCTTTACTTTATAATAATGATAATATTTAAAGAATTAATATATAATGAATTTTGAATTTAGTGGCCCATTTTTATTTTTATTTTTTAGTAATTTTATCTGTAATGTAACGGGTGTACACAGAAATGTGAATGAGGACCTATTTTGATGGGCTTTTTTAAAAAGAGAAATAGTTGTTTGTTTTAAAAGAAGAAACACTTCAACTTAAAATACTTAAATAAACTTTAATTTAGAATTATCTTATGGTTTGTCATAAAAAAAAAGTAAGTGCAATAAAAGAGAGAGAATAAATACAAATAATTTTAAAGTATTATTTTAATTTTTACATGTAAATATCTTTTATAATTTTAAAAGTATTTTTTAATATTATATTCAAATATAAAATAATTTTTACTTTCAATAAAGCATTTTTAATAAAAACACATTAAAAAATATTTTTTTTTAAAATTCCACTTGAAACGGACATTAAGTGGTGTGCAACTATTATTAGTAGCCAAGGCAAAGAGGCATGAGTCTATGAGGCAATGGAGTAGTAAATGTGATGGGGAAATTGTTCATATGAATTGACCACTCCATGGCCATCAATTCACACTCACAGGGGGACCTGTAGTTTAACTTAGAAGGAACGTTGATGTTGATTTCCAAGCACTTCCGTATTTGAAATTTCTTATATAGCACGCCGCGTAATTAAGTCGTGTACATGGAATGGAATTTCATGCCACAATCAATTTCGGTGAGCACCTAGAATATTTCTCAAGACAAATATTTTTTGATTCAATCTATCTTTTCAAAATCATACTTTGTTTTATTTATAACAATATTATTGGTCTCATTCTTAACATGAATTAGTCTCATATCTAAATAAAAATTAATACAAAAAATTACTTTATTTGTTTAAAATTATAAGTTATTATTACTTATTTTACACTTTAAGAAATATAGTTAGGTAATTAAAGAAAAATACATTCTTCATTTGATGTTTTTATTTAATATTTTAAAAATTGATAAAAATAATTATTCTTAAATCAAATACACGGTGAATAATTAAAATAAAACTTTAATACAAATTTTTTTAATAATATTTTATAATTTTAAACGTATTACATTTCATTCTTAATTCTTTTCCCATTTCAATTTCATAATTTTCATTCTATGTAATAATCGAGTCAAAACTCTAAAACATATTCCTCCTAAAATAACTAGTTTAGGCATATAATTTTTATAGAATCTATTTATGTTGTAAAATAATTGAGTAAAACTGGATGAACTGATAAAGTCAGGCATAAATAGCAAATAATTAAGTCTTTTAAATATGTTGATAGATATTCAATCTCTAATTGTATGTATAGAAAATTTTTTGATTAAAAAGACATATCTACTTTAATGACATTAGTGTCTTGAACAGAATTAAACTTAAGTTATTGATTAAGGATACTCTTAGTGCGACCATAAAGAAAGTACAAGTAGATGAGATGACCAACCATGTGCAATTGTGCATTCTTATTAACCGTCAAGTACTAAAAGCTTCCCTGTTCTGGCTCCCAACTCACGCATGAAGCTCTTCATGGTTAATTAGAATTTGTATTTATTCAAATTGTCAAACTGAGATTATAGTTTACCCCCACTGTTCACGGAACCAATCAAGGAGGTCTTTGTGTATATATATATATATTTTTTTTTATAATTTTTTAAATATTATTTTATTTTTATTTATAATTTTATTCTTACAAAATTTCTGAAACATAGACACTTTTCGGTTGCTTTTCAAATTGATGGAAAGGAGAATAAATACTATGTTTCAAGGAAAGAGATTGATTGTCTTTTTGTCTGTATAACCATTTTCTGCCATCAATTGTCATGACCCTACATATATTAATTATCTTCTGTCATTTTGTTTTGATTAATTAAAATAACATTATAATTATTATTATATTATTGAAATTTCTTGAACACTAAGAACAAGTGAAACAACAAAATAATACAATAGATTATAAGATAGTACATATTATTTTATGAGACATGACCTATACAAATTAAGTCGCAATTACAAATATTAATACATGTTTTTTCCCACAAAATTACACACGTGTGAGCATGAATGCCGAAAATATAGTTTTTACAAGTTTTAAAAAAAATTTCAGTGTACTACAAACGTGTGTGTACACACACTTTAGGCAAGCACGCCTATTATAGTGTAGTAGGTAAGCTAGTATTAACGCCAAACCTCAAGCAAAGATAACAATTACTAGTTAACCTCTATGTCTAATTGCAATTCTTTAGAGTGTAAAATTACCACTTAATGAATTCTCACTTAATTAGATTCCATTATGCTAGAAATCGTATGCACCTAATTCTCTCAAATTCGGTTATGTAAGATCATTTATATTAGAGTGATCTATCTCAATTAGGAATCCTCATTCTCTAATTAATTATCAGGACTTTGGTTAGGTGTATGCAAATTTAACTAAATTCAAGTAATCATCTAAAACAAATCTAGTTGAATATGTATGTATCCCTAGAAAATCAAGAAAGTATTACAAGATTCACATAAATTTCATTAGTTTTCAACTCCTAAAGAGTTCAATAATACATCATCACAATGCAAAATCTACATAAGGAAATATCAAATAAACCTCCTTAAAATTTAGGTTATGTGTATCTTATCCTCAAATATTTTAAAATGTGCATTTAATTTTCTTAACCTTTGAAAATGTGTGCTAATTATCTCCAAAACCTTAACTTCCATCAAAAAATTAATATAAAAATTGACGTGCAAGTCACATGGCATAAAATAATATTCATCTTGTCTTTCAAGTCATGTGCAAGTCTCGTGCACATGACCTTTTATGTTAATTTTGGACAAAAACTAGAGTTAATTTGGAGGTATAGTCTACATTTTAAAAAATTAAAGAAGTTAAATCCACATCACTTAAAGATAAAATGGGAATTATTAGGCTTTTCCAGTTTACATATCTTAACATTTTACCAGAATGCAAGCTATTTGTTTGTTTGCATATCTTCTCATTTTCCTTTTCTAGGGAATTGTTTACAAAGTTGAACCCCAAAAAAGGAGCTCTTACAAGTCCATAGACCAAATATTAGTTTCACTTTAGGGACTTGACTGATGCCTAAAAGTCCATATATTTCAGGCTTAACTTCAGGAAAAAATTTTAGAAACTCTAGAAGAAAAATTTTACCATTTCGATCAGAATTTTTTTATTCCATTTTTAATGCTCAAAAGTGGCCATTAATTTTTCTTTTCCATTTTTATTAGTACACTTTTCGTAATTAATTAAGATTTTAAATATTTTCTTTGTATAGCAATATTTTAGTCTACAAAGCCGAAATACCATTCAGAATTCTATTTTGAAGTCTGATACACATGCATGAACTTTTCTTACACTTCAATTTCTCAACCAAGTTTAGTGGATCAGTCCACAATTACACAACCATGTTTTTCAAGACACTGTGACGAGTGAGTCATGAAAAAGTTCTATAATTTCAAAGTTGGCCCCACTTCAGTTTCATAGATCATACTGTGTTTGATTTCTCTAATAAGTTGGGTCTATTAAGTACATTTTAATCATTTATCTTTATTTATTACTGAGCATACATTTTTTGAGTGAATTTATACTTTGCCCATAAGCTGTATCCTTTACGTCATGTTGACAAAACACAGTTGTCACAGCCAACACAGTGCCCCACCTATGCAACCTCATTCACTACAAAAGGCACCATGCATAGTGTTTATAACATGGTACACATCTAAGGTTTGCAATACTTGATTAATGAGAATATTGCTGTAACACGTAACTGCCATAAGTTCCTCTTCAAAGCTTCACCATTCATATACCAATTTTAATTTCAAACCCTTCTCTGTCTCTTCTGTGATGATTTCATTCACTGCATAATCTCTTCTTTTTCATTTTATAAACTATTTCACCATGCCAACATCTTCAAGCACTGCTCTTCAATGGCTAAGCCTTGTGGCCATCATATGGCTCCAAGCCATAAATGGCACAAACACCAACTTCCCAGCTTACTCCTCTGAACTTAAGCAGTTTCTTTCAATCTCCCAAGTTCAGCTCAACAACCTTGCTTTTGCTTCTGATGCAGGAAAGCTCTTTGGCTGGTTTTCTGGCATGGCTTCTCTTTATCTCCCTCTTTGGCTTGTCCTCTTGATTGGTTCAATTCTTGGGTTAATTGGTTATGGAGTCCAATATCTCTTCATCACAGACAAAATCTCCTCTCTTTCCTATTGCCATGTTTTCTTGCTCACCGTTGTGGCAGGAAACGGTATTTGCTGGTTTAACACGGTTTGCTATGTTGTCGCAATAAGAAACTTCCCGTGTAATCGCCAAGTCGCCGTGGGGATAACAAATAGTTATCAAGGATTAAGTGCCAAGATTTACACAAACATTGTTGAAGCTGTTTCCCCACAGCATAAAGCTAGAACCTTTCTTCTGCTAAATGCTGTTTTACCAGCCATTGTGACAATAATAACTGCCCCTTTTGCCAGAGAAATTGAAAACACGGGGTCTAAGCAAATGGGTATTGGATTTATTGTAATGTTTGTGGTTACAATTGGAACTGGGATTTATGCTGTGGCCACCAGCTTGCAATCTGTGTCAAGAAAAATGTCAGCACTTGGTATTTTAATTGGTATTCTTGTGTCCCTTTTATTGCCTCTAATAATCCCAGTTTCAATGAAGATCAAAGAACTAGCAGATGCATGGAAAATGAAGAGAGAAAGGCTAAGAGTTCATCATTCAACTGTGGAACAGAACAGTGTTGCAGCGGAAGAGAGAATAGAGAATGATGAGGAGAAAGAAGGAGAAGAAGAAGAAGAAAGTAGAGAAGTTCAAGAAAGTGATGTCAGCAGAGAAGAAATAGGTTGGAATTTAATGCTAAGAAGAATAGATTTCTGGTTATATTACTTTGTGTATCTTTTTGGTGCAACTATAGGGATGGTTTTTCTGAATAACTTGGGGCAAATAGCTGAGTCTCGTGGGTTCTCTAGTACCAATTCTTTGGTTTCTTTGTCTTCATCTTTTGGCTTCTTTGGGAGACTCATGCCATCGTTAGTGGACTACTTCTACAGGTAATTAATTAACCATTTTCTCTCTTAGTGGATATTTACCTTCTAATTCAATGCAAAATAGTGTTTGTCAATACTTGTTGGTTGATCTGCACTTGTGAAATTGAATTGAATTGAATTGATCATAGCTAGTTAGCACATGAAATTATAAGTGCCTTCTTTGTTCTTTGGACAAATATGCATGTGGCATTCAATAAGAGAAATTATATTGGTGATATGGTTATTTCATTTGGCTTCTTTAAGTGGGAAAGAAATTGTATACAAGTACAACATATGAAAAAATTTAATTTCTTGATGTAGAGTTTATCTTAGTTTGATAAATATATGCTCCAAAAGTTTTAGTTATGTTTTAGTTTTTACACCGTTTGATGTGACATAAATCACATCTAAATTATTTTTTTAACATTTTAATTTTATTTATATTAAAATCCATTTAGTTTGAATTTTTTTTTCTTATTAAAATTTTTTTTAGTCAATAAAACACTTCGTGTGTAATTTTAACACATATGAATTGGCTTAAAATTTATTAAAAGCAAAAACATGAGATTCCTCTATAAAAAAACAAACCAGAAGTAAAAGTCAGTTAGTGTTTTATAAAAAAATAAAAATTAAAAAAATATATTTTTAACTTTTTTATTTTAAAATTATATTCTTAAAAACAATTCAAACAGTCTTATAGTTTGACACAAATGACGTAACTTAAAAGGAATCATGCTAAATGAGTTGTGTGAAGAAAAAATGGCATTAGTGACATCAAATAGGGCATACATGGCTTCCCCAAAGTATATCAATACTAAGATCACACGTAATTATCATGCTTGACCTCTTCTAGACTAATAGATTCTACTTCTAATTACCATTGAATTATATTATATCTATTTATTCTAAAAGAATAATGCTATATAAATACCCCATTTATATATACTTATTATTTTATATATATTTTTATATTTTTTATTTACAATTTTACCTTTATAATATCTCACAAACTAAGAGGTGTATATCAAGAATTATGCACTTAGGATTTTTCATTCCAAAACATAGAAGACTTTTAATTTGGTTTGAAATATTTGAAATTTCCTTCAGGGGTAAGCACACAATTTCAAGACCAGCTTCCATTATGGTTTTGATGGCTCCAACACCAGCGGCATTCTTCTTGCTTCTCCACAAAAGCAACCTTGCTCTCTATGCCAGCACTGCCATAATAGGAGTGTGCAGTGGAGCAATCACTTCCATTGCTGTGTCCACAACCACTGAGCTATTTGGGGCAAAGGGTTTCTCTGTGAACCATAATTTGGTGGTGTCCAACATTTCCTTAGGCTCCTTTCTCTTTGGCTACTTTGCTGGAGTTCTCTACAGAAAAGAGGGCCATGTTGCAGATGGCAAGTGCATGGGCATGGAATGCTACAGACACACTTTCATCATCTGGGGTTCTCTTTGTTTCTTCGGGACTTTCTTGGCTTTCATTCTACATATGAGGACTCGAAAGTTTTACTCGCATAGATAATAACATACACGTCTAACCATAATTTTTCTTTAGTTTATATTTAAAATATCCTCGTGCCTGTTAAGTACGAGATTGATTGTTTGAGAAGAATGTATCATTGATTGTTTTGTTAGCTATAAATTAATGAATAATCTTTAATTCACATATCTCATCTCCAATCTTGGTATAGAAAATGACAATTATGTGCAAAACTTTGAGCATTTTAAATGACAATGTCATTTTAAATTGAGTAAGATAAATGATATTGATATATATGATTCATGAACTAAGGAGTACTTAGAGAAAAGTAGTTATCTCACCTTCAAATCCGAAACCATGGTATAAAACCGTAATATAAGTTGTACAGATCATGATTTATGGTCAACATAATAAAAGGTTCTCAGACTTATCTTTGGTAGGAATAAAAAGTAAATCTCTACTAACAAAAGTGACTCTGAAATTTCACTTTTCAATGCTTAATTTTAAAACCTAATATGTTAGGTTATTGATAGTTTTACTATATATATATATATATATATATATATATATATATATATATATATATATATATATATATATATTTTTTTTTTTTGGTGAGTATACTCTATATTCAAACACAATATTCACAAATTCAAATGGATCTGTAAAAAGATTTTTGTGTGAGATTAAGACGTATAACATATAATTACTTACAAAGTACAAGAATGACACAATATATTAAAAATTGACAAAAATATTTTTACATCTTGTTGCTCATATTTTATAAGAAAAACATGTAATTTAACAAATATTGAGTGATTTAATTTTTCGAGATCTCTGTAACAACACCAATATCACTACTTAAATCCCATCTAACTCCTCCCAATTGAAGGGTAAATCTACCCCTCTAATTAGAAGGTGGATATAGGTCTACCTCACCCAAGAGGGTAAATCTATCCTTCTTCAAGGGTAGATAGGTCTGCTGTCACCTACAATTTATGCATTATTGAGAAAGAAAATTTTGTCCATATTATCATACACCATTCTCTTGCCGGTCTTAACTTTACGCATAATAGTCGGCATTGCCTTCTAAATATTTCATTTCCCACAATAATAATGTGAAAAGGGTTAGTATTAAAATGGGTAGCTAGGCAAAAGAGTCATGAATATGAAGCAATGACGTAGTGGTGGTGATCATGAAGTGGGCATTGATGTGAATTGACCATTTTCTACTTATTGATCTGGAGACAAAATTTCATATTTCACATTTTCTTCTAAACTTTATTCAACAACTTAGTGATTAATCAAACATTAAAGTAATACAACTAGTAATGTTATTTTAATATATTTAACTAATTACAGGATCTTACGGCAGAATTTATTGTAAAGTGTGAGATAAAGAATTTTGTTAGATTGATCTCTCACAAGTGACCATTTAGATGATGAGCAATTATTTTTTTAAAAAAAATTATTTTTTACCTCTTTGTACTATCGTCAATTTTTAAAAGGATTTTCATGTTTTAAATTAAAAAAAATAAACCCTCATATTTCAAGCTTAGAATAAAAGTAAACATTTTTGTACAAATAAAAAATATCTCAATAAACTCTACATTTGTTATTGACTTAAAATGTGAGAGTTTATTTTATCTAGTTTAAAGTATTATAATTCTTTTTTAAATTAGTAGTAACGTGAGGGAAAAAAATTATTTATTTATTATTATTATTATTATTTTGTAGTTTAACTTAGAAGTAATGTTGAAGTTGATGTCGATACATGATATAAATTTTCCGCGCACTTCCATGTGTGAACATTCAAAAATATCACGCCGTGTGCAAGCCATCCAAGGAATGGAGTTCCATGCCAACATCTGTTAAAGAAGCAAATCCCTTAAGAAGATGGGTGTCTGCCAAAAAGGGAAGAGTAGGGGCAGGTGAATAATAGCTACCACATTCATCACCTATTTTAATAGAGCAAAACAAGTAGAATAGCTATTTCATTTCAAGGCTGATTTATAAGTAGAAATGAACAATCATTCCATCCCATGCTCTTTGAAAAATCAGCCCTTGATTTTTTTTTTATTCTAGTTAATTATACTTTTGTTTTATTTCTAACAAAGGGTATTATTATTTTTTAAGATAATCACAACTTCTTTTCATATTAGTTTCATATTAATTTTGTGTGCGAAGATATTGATTCTATAAAAGTATGTTAAGTTTTCAAATGTTATAATTTAAAAATTTTGAGTTTGAAACATTAAATTTACTATTATTAGAAGTTATTTATTAATTAATGTAAACTTAAAAGAAAAAAAAAAATTATGATGAAAAACCATTATATTCCATTCTTATTTTAATTTTCATTACAATTACATAATGTTTATTCTTTATTGGGTGAGCCAAAACTCTAGAACACACTCCTCATAAAATAACTAGTTTAGGTGTATAATATAATGGTTCAACAATATTTTTATGTTGTCACATAAGTAGAAGTAGATGATATACATTACCATGTCAGGTCCTCAATTTGTCACTCTCTTCCAAAAATTATATAAACTTTTCACTTATGTTTAAATTAAAATTAAAATTCTTACATATATCACTTTTTCTCTCTTATTTACTAAAAAAACAAAGTCTTCCCAAATAGTCAAACTGAGAATGTGTCAATGTGATTAACAAATGAGCATATGTGTAAAAAGACAATTTTATCCCTAAAACATAGTACATTTTTTAATTTCCACCAAATTGAAAGCAACTGAAAAATGTCAATGTTCCAGAAAAATAGATTGACCTCTTTGATGTGGGTCGGTGGACAATGGAGGCGGACCAACATTTTCTGCCATTAATTGTCAAGACTCAACATTGACTTGGAGTGTGTGATAAACGACCTAGCAATACAAAGTGGGTCACCATTACAAATATTAAGATATGCTTTCCCACATATATATATAAGTAAAATATTTCTTTTAAATTATTCTTCAAATATTACTTTTGTCCTTAAGTTATGTTTTATATTAATTTGTTCTTCAAATAACTATATGGCAAACCAAATTAGCTCTTCATAAAATTTAAATTTTTTTTTTCATATGTAGTGTTTCCACAATTTTTAAATATAGACCAATTTTACTTAAAATAAGAGCAATAATTAATAAATTTTTTATAATTAAATTTTAAAATATCTTAATATTTAACTTATTTTCATTAAATTAATATTTTATTGATTTATCATGATTGATTTAATACACAAAATGATTAACTTTTTTTTCTCACAAAATCTTCTCTTTCTTATTTTTGCTCAAACTTTGGCAGATTCTATTACTCGTGATTTAAATAGGGTTTAAACTCTTAGAAATTATATAATATTAAATAAATTAAATATTTTATTGCTTATATTAAAAATATTAAAAAAATTGATAATTATTATGGGTTTAGCGTTCTTTTTAATTGTTAGGAAATATAATTTAATCAATTGATAGAAATTTTTAAAAATATTAGGAACATAATTGTTAATAAAAAATAATTTAATACAGTAACATAATTTTAAAAATAAAATTATGATATTTTTATATTTTAAAAGACAAATTCACTAATATTCCTCGACCATTCCTACCTTACTGGTAGACCACCCTTGTCCGGTGGGTCCTCTTCCAACCACACGCATGACGCAAACATGATCAATGCTTTCTGTAATCTTCCAGATTGTACGGACTCACTCTTTCGCTTAAAAAATTATATTTCAAAAACAAAAAAGAAAAACGTAAAAACCAAAATAAAGCTTTTAGATTTTTTTTTTCTCTCGTAAACTGCAACTGACTTTTGCTTTTTTCAAATAAATTTTCTGAAATACTTTTGAAAAGTGTAGGTATTTTGATTCTTTGGAGGAGTGGTTATTTTCTTTTAAATTCAATTCAAATATTCAAAAATTATATAAAAATATTTTTAACTAAAAATGTTAATTTTTTGATAAAAAATTAATTCAAATAAATTATAATTTTTTATGTATTTCACTTTTTTACTTTTTTTTTTTTTGTTTCAATCATTTTTAATTGGTCATCAAATTATAGTAGTAATTGAGATAGAATATATAAATCTCCAATAATTATTTTCATGAAATTTTATTTATGAATGTTATGTTATACTGCTATAATGGTTAAAATTGGAAAATTAAAAAAGAATAAGAATAAAAATGAAATAAAATGACTATTTCATTTGTAGTTTAGTGGAATGAAATGAAGTTATATGTAACTAGTTTGGAAGATGATAATAATCCTTATTAAAAATAAAACAAATAAAAAATAATATATTGATTCCATAGAGCATAAAATGAACTCATTCAATGTAACAAAGCATAAAATGGAATCATCTCATTCCATAAACAAAACAAGCCATAACACACACACATATTGTGAAAATCATTTGGCATCCAATGTCATATTGGAATTAACTAATTTGAATTTAAGTTGAGTAAGATTACTAAGGGTGTTACTACTAAGTGTATAGATTAATTGTCACAAAATTATTTTAGCTTAACTAAAGTTCTCAGATTTAAGTCTTGAAAATATAGTTGTGTTAAAACTTAATTAGAAGAGCTTTATTATTCTTACAGTCCTATTTAATTTAAATTAAATTTTTTTATTAAATTTTAATATAATTATATTCACAAAATTTAAACTCGAAACTTTTAATTAAACTAAAATGATATGTGGTAAACTATAATTTACTCTTTTGATGGTAAACAAGCCATAAATTATTTCTCTGTACCATGTACCATATGTGCATTAGAACCTTGAATAATTTCTCTTGCTTTTTATGGTATCGTTGTTTTTACTTGTTATTATTATTATAAAATACTAAATGAGATGATTTAAAGAAGAACATTTAACCAAAAAATTAAGAAAAAAATAATAAATTTTACCGATCAATTATATGAATTGAACGAGACATTCATTGTAACATCTTTATTTTTTTATGATAAAGGAATACACAAAATTAAATAAAAGATCAAGCATTGTTTTTGGGACTTGGATTAATTGTAGTCGTCAAGCATCCGATCAACATAAAACTATATAGTCAATATAACTGTATGTTGATTAAAAGATTGACAAGTGACTACAACTAATTCAAATTTTTATTTTTGTCATGAACACGTGATGACAGATTCTATGAATGAATGCTCTTAATTTTCCCAATTAGCTTCTAGATTTCTGAATTTATGCATCCATCTATGCACATTCAAATCATCATAGACCATAGATAAAAATTTGAATGAATTTTAGAAATTTCTCCGAATTTATGCACATTGAAATTTAAGTGCTTCACAAACATGTGCATTTCAGTTCAATTTGCAAGCCAAGTCTCATTTTTCTGCTTGGTCTTTATGTGGAAAAATTTCAAGTAATTCACTAAATTTTAATTAATTTAGGTCAAAGTCTATATGTGACAAAACAAAAATGAAAAATATCGTTACCATCGTGCGAAGGAAAAGAATTAACAGTCTAAAAAAAAATAATTGACGTATTAATGATTCGTCTTTTCTCGCAGTCGCAGGGGAGAAACGTCGGATTCTATGTTGTGACTTGTTTGTAGTCACATGTACTTTTATTTGGTTGAATTTGTCATCTAGGGGACTTTGACTCAATTAGCTTGCTCCATGTTAAATAATTATTTATTTTTGGGAAAAATATTTTTTTATTTTATTTTGTGTCATATTTTTAATTAATCAACAAATTATAAATAATTTTATAAATATTATTAATTTATTAACAATAATTTTTTTTTTATCAATAAAAAATAAGTTAGATTTATTTACCAATTTATCAATGGTGACTTATGTATATAAATGTATATAATCTAAGGATCAAGATCCTCTTATCATGTTCCTTTAAACATACACTATCATATTATTTTTTGGTCATTTACCATTAATTTTTGTGAGGTACAAATTTATTATCACATCTTGAATAGAGTTTTTTAAATTGACTTTTCAATTTTAGTTTCACTCCTTATCGTTCTGTTTGGTTCTTTGTTTTTCCTATATTAACAAGGATGGAATGAGCCTTGGCCATTAAACTTTAGTCTTTCATTGCACTTCCAATTTGTCCATTTTTCTTTCTATTTGATAGCTTTTACTAAGAATTTTACGTTCTTCCTTTGTCTATTTCCTTTTTAGTTCTTTGCCTTTGTATATATTATAACTCCATCATTGTGCTCTGTCATTAATTCATTGGCAAGGCTTATCCATCCTTGTCAAATAAGAAAAAGCACAGGAACTAGACAAAGAAAGAAAGTAAAATTCAAAGTGGAAGCTATCAACTAGAAAGAAAATGGACAAAGAAACAAATTAGGATTGAAAAAATGGGCAAAGTGAAAAATTGGATGTGCAATGAAAGACCCAAGTTTGATTGGATTGACACCAAAGAAATAACAAGTTTGCTAATTTATGCAAATCACGACAAGAATTTGATGAAACGTTCAAATTTAGATGCATGCATCTTAAATCATAGATGTTTTTCATTTTTTGTTCTCCAAGGATCCAATTTCCATCTTTTCACTTTCACTATATATATATATATATATATATATAAAACAGATCAAAAAGAAAATTTCCATTCTTCAGACCAAGCATGGCCATGTATGGATTATTACTGTTACTCTTATTCAATGGTATTTCATTCTTGAATGCTAATATGGAGATTGTCTATATAGTTAAGAAAGAAATAGAATAGGAAAAGGGAAAAGTGAATGGGCATTTGATGAATGAGATTCACAACCTGTGTATATATTGCTTAAATTAATGTTTTTTCTTTGATGAATATATTGACTGCTACTAATTTTACAATGCTTCCAAAGTAAATGATATAAAGCAAATAAAGGGTTCGTTTAGTTGGCAAGAATATGGGTTCAAGTTTCATGGTTGGTATGCAAACTTTGTTGGTGGATAATCTGTTAGTATCTCAATAAATGCTCTTTAAAACCATCTCCATTGATGGTTTTTATAAGGTTGCATAGTACTATGCAATATTGCATCTAATGTTCTATGACTAGAGTTGATGTGAGGTGGATGAGAGAGGAAAAATAAGTTCCAAATTTGAAGAATGCTGCATAGCTCAAAATTGAACTTCAAATTGTATTTTCAATAGTTGAAAAGTGAGAATTAGTATAAGAAAGTTAATTTTGGGATAATTCGTAAGACTTATTTATGCAATTAATGAGAATTCAGTCAATTTTGTTTTAAGTTGTATAAAAAAAAATGATGTGTTGCTGTAAAACTCACAAAAAAATTATAAAAAATAAATTAATGCAACTCTTATATATTGTATGATTGAAGATCATCTAAGCCTTAAGGTCTAGTGGGCTCTCATGTTTCCCTCCTTATTTGCGATAATAAAAAAAAGAAGAAAGAAAGAAAGAAATAACGGCCACAATTGTGATCTCATGCATTTGCGACAATCTGAACTAAAAATTGAATTCATCAATCGGGTTATTCAAAATTCGTACACATTTTACATAAAAAATTAGCGCGTACAAAATTGTGCTTATATACAAATATATAGTGGCACTTCTCCAAATGGCATATTCTTGAGGAAGCATCTCCACAAGCTGCCATTTTCGTCAACCTGATTCTTCCCTAACACAAGTGCTGACCCAGATAGCTCGATGGTCAGGTAGACTGAACATTCAAAATCCACCATAAGAGGTATGGAGTGCCAAAATTGTTCTGTTTTTCCTTTAGATTAATCACATATGCATGTCCACTCATTGTGCAGGACTATTAAACCATATGTAAAGCTGCTCCTTTCTTGTAGATAACCATGGCGCAGAAACAATGATCTTCGCTGTTTTTGCAGGCATGGGGAAAAATGGAGGTGCTAGACAATGGAAGCTTCGATAGAGGCATGTTAGTTCAAGAAATTCTGAAGAAAATGATGAAAGGATAATAAGAGCAAAAATTACCTCATTTCCATTATTAGGAGGGATGAGGATTAGTTTTGCTCTCAAGTTGTTCTTTCCATGATTTCCAAGCCTTCCTGACCTCATCCAACTGATCATTTGGTATACTTGTGTTCTTATCCAGTTTCTCAGTCCATTCTTCCCAAGGAGATCTTGAAGGGTCCAAAAATTTTGAAACTTCGGGTAACATTACAGATGTGTAAAACTCATCAACTGCCCTGTTGATTTCTTCTGATTCAACTATTGTCAGCATTTCAGGCCTTGTTACATTTCCAGGTCGTGTTCTCAATGAGAAGTTGTTTCCCCTCAAAATTAAAACTTCTGATGGTGCAATAGGGAGGACAATTCGTGAGAACTTCAACAGTGACAGCATTATAATATCTTTTGGCAGTAACTTGCGCTTTACTGCCACAGCAGTTGCGACCATTTTCCGTATCTGTTGAGAGTACAAAATGTTACAATGCATGTGCATTATAAAACTAACAAAGGCACAATTGAGCTACTTAGCTTGTCTCTTGCAGAGAAACAGCATAATAATGGTGGATGAACTAATTCGAAGGTTAACCATCAGGACATACGATGTCTTAAAAAGAAGTGATATTTTGAACATAGCCATCACAGAATAATGGGAAATTATCATGCACAAAAGGGAGAATTAGTCTGTTATCATAGGTTGTATAGATTTTCAGTTATGAGAAAAAAGCTCCAAATTAGCACTCATAAGCATAAGTGATCAAAATTTCCAAGTGAGAAATCATGCTATATTGTTTGACATGATGGACATGAGTTTCCAATTTTTTCAAAGATGAATATAGTTTATGCATATAAAGTTCACTACTGAATATGCATACTAGTGGCTACTTATGAATATAATTTATGCATATAAAAATAAGTTCACAGAAATTGTCAGAAGAAGAAAAGACAATTTAGTATTGAAAAACAAGATCTGGTTGTTAAATGGCATGAAACCTGAAAGGAGCCATATAAATTCAGGTGGAGCAGCAATGACATTAGATGCAGGAAGAGTCTACAAATGAATGAAAATTTTTTTTTATAAATTAGTTGAAAATACAAGGGGAATAACTTCATCTTGCTTGCAGCTAATTCATATATACCTTATGCATACAATAGCTAATAATGTGTAATTGTCTACATGTCACATGCATGTCTTATCTGCTTAAAATTAGCATGCGAAAACATATCAAAGTAGAAAGTGTATGGAAAACCTAGCACGTTTTGACAATCAAAATTTTAAGGAATAAGAAGGGGAAAACATCTACCTGATGCAACATGAAGGACTCTCCCCATATTGAGATCTCAACATAGTCAAATCCAAGCGATCTTTCCAGCTTACCACAAGAACACCGAAAAACTTTTCTGAAATGGGAAGCACTTAATCTGTCTTTATCGTTTGGTTCATATAACCATTTTGCACGAATAATTAATTTAGCATCTTGAACATGCAAACCATTTTTGTCCTTGCTGCAAGTGTCAATAGCAGGTTCACCAAAATCATGCCTTTCTGCAGATTTTTGGCTCTGGCACGTGCTATTTTCTGTAAATGTCTCATCAATAAATATTTCATCTTCATCACTTTCTCCACTTTCAGATTCAGAGCCTGATGAGCATACACTTCCTGGCATGCTACTCTTTCTTTGTGACTGTCTATGAGGGAAATGTTTTCTGTACCTGGACCGTGCAGTATAATTATGGAAAGGATGTTCCCCCTATTAAAGGAAACTAGTTGTTAACTGATCCAGCTTTAGCGCAGGAAACACCAAAAAAAAAAAATGCAACAGACACCACAAGAAGCCTAAGCTAGCTTTTACGAAGTCCCAGCATCCTTCTGGGAAATATCTACACATTCAGCATAGAGGTCCCATTCAATAAGTCATGTACCTAAGTTAATTAAATTTATCAAGGTGTAACAATAAGATGGAGGATCACTGAACATCTTAACCATGTGTGATTTGTTGACCATTGAGTCCAGACCAAAATTTAGAGTGTCAAGTCAGCAGTGCCTTCTATATATTTATATATATTAACTAATATAAGGAAAGACCTCAAGTGTTTAATGACTAATCGAACCAGGGACCAAATATATGGAGATTTCACAAGAAAAAAAAAATAAAAAATAAAAAGAATTCCAGAATACCACACCTCAAAAGCATTTAGAATATCATTGAATTCTGATATGTGATAATCAATTTCATCAGTGCTCAAGTGGCTTTGGATTCCAATAATTTCAGCTGGAAGGAGATAGGAATACTTGCGCAAAATGCACTCCCTCCTAGGATCAAAGCTCCTAAAGACCAGAAAAAACCAAATATCAAATAATAGGAAAGTCGAAAGCATAAGAAACCCAGAAGTATGACTGAAAAAAGTTAATAATATTTACGAAATGCCATCCTAATAGATTCCTGCTTTTATTCATACTTTTGGAAGATAAATAGACATAATTTTCAACCATAAATTATTTTGGTTGTTGATAAAGTACCATAATATGGGCCTTTATCTACAATATTCTCCTGCTGATTCTTCAGAAGGGAGAATGTTCTGGCGATGATTCTTGTACCGTCGTCCATCAGTAAGAATATTTAACATCAAAATGTTTTTTTTTTTTTTTTTTTTTAAGGAAATAGAAATGCACTTCGTATTTTTTAAAGTTATAAATACTGAACAAGGAACTTGACCTCAAGCCTTACCTTTGTGAAGGTAAAATGCTAAAAACTTTGATATCACAAGGAAGATAAGAGTTGACACAATTTGCAAGGGCAAAGGCATGAGGGTCACTGCCCCATGCATTTTCAGGTATCTCCATTTTTAAGGTTATCATTGTTGCCAGAGAGTGAACCTGGAATACAATACAAGCACATGAAAAAGGAGGGAACAAACAATCTTATCCTGCATACTCACCAAAAATGGAATAGCAAGCCATTTAGATTAAGACAAATGTGTTGATTACGTACTCCTTTATCAGTTCGGCTACTTCTGGACCATGCTATCTTTTCTAGGTCCCCAAAATTGCTGTCTCGGATACCACCGGCCTTGTATATGGCTGTTTCCAGTTCTTTCTCAATAGCTAAGATTATAAAATTGCAAAACTTTAGTAAGATCCCTGTCCATATTATCAAGGCCGACTGCTATACTTTACCAGCAGAAGAAAAGGATAATACAATCCATATATTTACACAAACAAACTAGTTTTAAGGCTTTTATTGGTAATTTCTTTACCTCAAGTCTTTGCACTTTCCATTTCACCACTTGGGCACTTACAAGTTACAACATTGAATATTTAAGCTTTTAAAGTATATACTTTTTCTAGTGAATTTCCAAGTAACTCCCAAGTCCGAATTTCAATATGATTTCAAACCATTTTCGTGCCCGCGCACAATTCTCACTGCTGTCGCATTTAACCAAACACATAGACTACAAAAGCAATCCAAATACTTTTTACCCAATGCCTACAAGCGACCAATACCAGCCATACCAAACATTAAGTCTAGGAAGAAGAAGTAGAAGAAGCATACTTGATAGTGAGTGTTCATCACGTTGCATCTGAAGGCCTGAAAAGTTGACAACACAATTACAAGAAAATAATAAAGGTAGCCAAAAATGCAAAATGGGGTATCATCCAATTGTTTGAAGCCAATTCGGACCTCTGTAATCGGTACCGACGTACCCGACCCGCAACACGACCTTCTTCTTTCTAACAGGTTCCCATTTATCGTGAGAGATAGAAACTGGCTGGGCAGAAGGTGAATGAGTTAATATTTGCGCTGAACAAGAGGACGAGGAGTAGCAACGAAACCATCTCCGGGTCGCAAATGGGTCTGAACTTCGAAGACTTGGGCTTGGAATTTTTGTGAACAAAAATAAGAGTGGGACTCGGAGAGACGAAATAGCCATTGAAGGCTTCAGAGCAAAACTTGAAGAAAGTCAGTCGGATACTGGGGAGTATAAACTGTGACTAAATTATCCGGGTAGTGTAGCCTCGCCGGCACGTGAAAGTCACGTGAGGTGTATTTCATTTCGTAGCTCCATTTCATATCACCTAAATGGGCTTATTAATTTTCTCACTCTCCCATTTTAATACCCACACTCCCCTTTCCTTTTTTTTTTTTTAAACATATTTTTAAAAAATTATTCTCTATATTCAAATTATTATATCTATGAATTTACTTCAACTTAAATAAATGTCTCTTTTGAAATTTAATGAAGAGAAGACTTTGTTATCATTATAGTCTTATATGACTTAAATCTTATTAGTTGATATATAATATAATATTAAATATTAATTATTTTAAAAAATTACTATATCCATAAATGAAAATTTTGAAACATTTCATAGTTTAATTTAAGGTAAATTAAGGCGTATCTTTGTGTATTAAAATTATCGTATTTAAGAGAATTTTATTTTTATTTAAATTTTTTAATTAACTCAAATTAAATTAATTATAAATTTAAAAATTTAATAATAAATTTATATTTTAGTTAAGATAAAATAAAATTACCACATTTGTAAATTGATTTTCTATAACCTTAT
This sequence comes from Bauhinia variegata, assembly GCA_022379115.2. Classification (NCBI taxonomy): domain Eukaryota; kingdom Viridiplantae; phylum Streptophyta; class Magnoliopsida; order Fabales; family Fabaceae; genus Bauhinia; species Bauhinia variegata. The sequence goes on along the minus strand of CM039437.1, from coordinate 5,526,066 downwards.
GAAATTGTCCATGGGGAATTGAGATCACTAGAATGATTTTTTGGAAGAATTGATTTTCCAAAATTTCATAAAAAAAGAGAATGGATGGAGTATTTTAGAAATAAAAAAATTTTGCCAAAAAAAAAAGAGAGGAGAGTGTGAGAATAAAAATAGAGGGGTGGCAAAAAGTAATATCCTTTCGAAATAGCAACAAATATCCTTTTGAAATGGCAACATAAGCCCATGAAATTCACGTTGTCTTCTCACTCTCTCATCTTACTGTTGTCACTTGTCGCAGTCTCCCCTCTATCTTCTTCTTCCTTCCGTTAAACCCTATAGGCTATAAGCCTCTGCAACTGCCAACCTAATCCGACGTCGTCTTCGGGGTCCGACGTCGTCTTCGGGGGGAGTCATGAATCCTTCTACTCTCACCACTTCTCCTTCTTCTTCACATCACCCATCCCTTCTTGGCTCTCCTTTCCTCAATCGCATCCCACTCTGCATCACCAGGAACTCTACTCTTTCAAACCGACGTTGTTTCAGAGTATCAGCCCCGCGTAGTTCATCCGCATCCTCCGACGACCAACCTAGCACTTCGACACCGGCGGCTCCGAGTCTCACCAGAACAACAAAGGAGCTAAAGGGAATTGAGGTCTTGGTTGACAAATTATCACCGCCTCTCAGAATAGCAACCTCTGCGATTGTCTTTGCTGGGGCTGTAGCGGCAGGGTACGGGTTGGGGTCTCGATTTGGTGGGAGCAGGAATGCTGCACTGGGTGGCGCCGTCGCGCTTGGTGCGGCCGGTGGAGCTGCCGCTTACGCATTGAATGCTTGTGCCCCGCAAGTTGCTGCAGTGAATTTGCATAACTATGTGGCTGGATTTGATGACCCTGCTAAGGTCACCAGAGAAGACATCGAGAGCATTGCTAGCAAGTTAGTCTCAGTTGTTGCTAACGTTGAATTAATTGCAAGGCCTATTCGTTTCTTAAGATTTTAGGTTCAGAACTATTTATGGGCTTGTATTACCCCCATGGATCCTCATGGAACTATGGATGGGCTATTTTGTCGGAGGAAGCACTTTTGGATAAGCTAATGAGTTTGGCTCCCATAAAAGGCCGTTTCTTCATAAGATCAAACTCTTTAACTTAAGCAAAAGTGATTACAGCCAATCCAAACGAAGAGTTCGCTTTTGAACCCAATAAAATGCTAATCCAAATCCAAACGAGCTAATTTTGTCTCAGTGCTTGTTTGATTACAGCCCAGTATAATTTTTCTTTTATATTACATTTGTGTTTTTAACTTTGTGGCTTCAAGTTTAAAACCACATTTACTTCTGTATGGATTTTTTTTGTTTTGTTAAGGTATGGTGTGAACAAGCAAGATGAGACATTCAAAGCAGAGATTTGTGATATCTACAGCCAGTGAGTGACAAATTATCTTTCCAATTGCCTAATGTTTTTTTACTCTTATCACTTCTGTGCATGTCTAAATGATATTATTTATGGAACAAGTTTGATTGGGTTCTAACTTCTTGGAAGCGTGTGTAACTTTATGAGTAATTTGCATTTCAACTTGTCACTCAGGTTTGTGTCTTCTGTGCTTCCTCTTGGGGGCGAGGAACTTAAAGGTGATGAGGTTGATAGAATTGTCAACTTCAAAAATGCTTTAGGAATTGATGATCCAGATGCAGCTGCTATGCATATGGAGGTACAGATATACTTGTTTGGATGTGTGTGGTGATTGAGCATCTTTATTAACTTATGTGTAGTAGTTTCCATGGCTTACTAGTTTTATGCTTGTTGGAATCCAGATTGGTCGGCAAATCTTCAGGCAAAGGTTGGAAGTTGGAGATCGGGATTCTGATATTGAGCAACGACGGGTAAGTCAATTGTACCAATGCCTTAATCAAACAATTTTTGAGAGATGTGTAGGGTTTTTAAATGGAAATGTGGAGCTTGACCACTGTTAGGGAGTCTCCAGTGCAGGCATTTCAGAAGTTGATCTATGTATCGAATCTTGTCTTTGGAGACGCCTCATCTTTCCTTCTACCTTGGAAGCGTGTTTTCAAGGTCACTGATTCCCAGGTACTTATCAATCAGCTCATCTGTAAATTGGTGTTGTATTCCTGTTTGTTTGCAGCATTAGGGATTTGTCCACAAAGAAAAGGAAAAGGTTTTTTGCAACATGAATTTCATTTTGCAATTGTTTATCAACATCGACACAGATGTGATATATGATGTTATATTTTAAATAATTCATCCTCAGTAGTTTCGTGGTTATCCTGTCCTTTTCTTTATCATTTGACAATCTGGCAATAATGATCTATTTTATAGGTTGAAGTGGCTATCCGTGATAATGCCCAGCGATTGTATGCTTCTAAGCTGAAATCTGTTGGCAGAGGTAATTTTATGCTATATCTGTACCTTTATCAGATCGTAGTGCTAAGAAAGTGGTTAGGTATCTATATCAATCATTTGTAATCCATATGCCAAGTAGGATTTTGTTTAGGATGTCGGACTTTATTTGTTAGCATATTATTGCATAAAAATTCTTGTTTAGATTATGGGAAGCTAGGTAGGGTCATTTTAAATAGGTATTGTTCCTATCAGTTATGTCTGTGCATGATGATTGATTAGATTTCTTTCAAGTGCTAACTGGAAAAATCTTGCCCAGATATTGATGCTGAACAACTTGTTATGCTTAGAGAGGCACAACGTTTATATCACCTTTCCGATGAGGTATTGTCCCAACCCTCTTCTCACAAAGCATCCCTTCTCTGCATGTATGTATTGATATTGCAACTTGTTTGCTGTGATAAACCTTTACTCTTAGCTTAACTGTTACATGACGTGGTGTAATGTGCTGTTTATTAATTACAAAGAATCTTTCTCTTGAAGCTTGCTGGGAACTTGTTTAAGGAGCGTACAAGGAAATTGGTAGAGGAAAATATCTCAATGGCACTTAGTATACTTAAATCCCGCACAAGAGCAGTGTAAGATTACTACTTCCGAAAAAAGTGAGCTCTTAAATATTCTTTTTATTGAGGGGTTTGGTCATAGAAAGTTTTCTTAAAGAAGTGCTTTGCCAGCATGTTAATGTCCCCGAACACATTCCCATGTTAAACATTGAAATCTGAATTTGCTTTTCCTTGTAGTTTGTATGTTAAGTTTTCTACCAGTGTAAGCAATTTGCACATGTGGAATAGACGATATCTAACCAACTTTAGTTTTCCAGTGCTGGAGTTAGCCAAGCTGTAGAGGAACTTGATAAGATATTAGCATTCAATGATTTACTCATCTCATTAAAGAATCATCCGGATGTAGATCGACTTGCTCGTGGTGTTGGTCCGATTTCTTTACATGGTAAACTTTCCAATTGTCTGGAATAATTTTCATTTTTCTATTTTTTGGATTTGTCAGTGTGCCTGGGTTTTGAATCTAAATTCTTGAAGTTGACATTGATGTGTCTTTGGCATAGGTGGTGATTATGATGGTGACAGAAAGATAGAAGACTTGAAGCTCCTTTATAGAGCATATGTTACAGATTCTTTGTCTGGTGGTCGCTTGGAAGATAAAAAGGTAAATGGCCAGTAAATTAATAATAAATCTCAGATAATTTAATTGTATATTTTCTGGGTGAACTAAGATCTTTTAAAGATGAGTTTGGCAATTGTTTTCATAAGGAAGAACTGTTGTGTCTTCTCATTGAACAAATTTTTTGGCAATTGTTTTCAAGCTTGATGGACTTCCACTTGAGTGGGTTGTCTTAATCTTTCATGTCTAGTTGTTCTTGATAGTTGAGATGCATACATTATGATAATCCCTCTTGAATGTAGTTGTATTTATTACAGTCTTGTTGTCTTGAATTTGCATGCAGGTATTGTATCTATGTGCTTGTAATTGTAAAACTAGTAATATGTTTGATGTGAATAATTTGTTTCTAATTTTAAGGTAGATTCTGCTATATGGACCATGACTAGGGAACTGTTTGTTTCATATAAACTGTGAAACTTGACTTGTATATTAATCATGTTCTTTGATTATACTTTGTTTTACTTTTCATATAAAGATGTAGTTAATAATAATATACTTATCTTGTCTCAGTGAGTAATGCATTTATCTTTTGTTTCAGCTGGCTGCATTAAATCAGTTAAGGAATATATTTGGGTTGGGTAAACGTGAAGCAGAAACCATTACACTTGATGTCACATCAAAGGTATATCGGAAAAGACTTGCACAGGCTGTTTCAGGTGGTGAGTTAGAAATGGCAGATAGCAAAGCAGCTTTCCTTCAAAACATCTGTGATGAACTGCACTTTGATCCTCAAAAGGCCAGTGAAATTCATGAAGGTAAAATTGTTATGAAATTGTTATCATATTTCCTTCTTGCTGAAATTGAACCTTATTTAGTACCTGTGTTATAAAATATTTTGTTTCTGTAAATTTCATTTATACTGTGAGGTTCTCACTCTTAAGATTATAATAACATTGTTCAATTATTTATCTGCTTCCTTATTTGCCATGATGGCTAGGTTTTTACATAATTTGGAGATCAGTAACTTTAGTTTGGCTTGTTACTGCATTTTATTGGGATCTAATATCTATTTTGTTGTTTTTTAAGAAATTTATCGTCAGAAGCTTCAGCAGTGTGTGGCTGATGGAGAACTCAGTGACGAGGATGTTTCTGCTTTATTGAGGTTGCGTGTAATGCTCTGTATACCTCAACAGATTGTTGATGCAGCCCATTCTGATATATGTGGTAGCTTGTTTGAAAAGGTAATAAACAATGTTTCATCTTTCATTTGTTTATCGAGTTTAATTTTATCAAAGGACATATTGGTCCTGCTCTGTATAATTGCAAGCTTTGCATGGATTTTCTGATGAAGCTATTCATGTTATTTATTGTCTGTACTTAGATTTGTTAGTTGCATGGGTGTTTGGGCAAGTTGGCTACACATGCTTTCTTCTTCACATTGATTGTTTCCATGCCACTAGTGGTCTCTGGGAGTGAGAGTTATTTCCTATTGAATAATGGTTCTGATCAGTATATTTTGTACAAATATTATATTACGTTTCTTCTGCTCTGGATTTTATGGTCTCCTTCTTAGGAAAAATTTCATTCAGTATTTAGAACTCTCAGTTTTATGGACGTATCAAAATGATCTCCAGCACTTTCTACCTATACTTACAGAACATACAGAGTTAAAATCTGTACACATGATGGAGTTTTTTGTAATTTCCAGAATTGTGTTATTTGTTTGTATCTTTCTGCTTTATAGTATGCATCTCCGTACTTTGTATCTATATACTTTATAGTTTTTTGATGCTATTGATATATGAATAAATGAAGTTGTTGTTTTGTTTTTTCTTGATGTTTTAGTTTCTGCTTGATATACCTTTGAATACTGAGTTCTAATTCATGAGTTGTCTTGTATAGGTTGTGAAGGATGCAATTGCATCAGGAGTTGATGGTTACGATGCTGATGTCAAGAATTCAGTGAGAAAAGCTGCACATGGCTTGAGACTAAGTAGGGAGACAGCTATGTCCATAGCAAGCAAGGCGGTGAGTACTTATCATGAATTTGATTTTTTATGATGGAATTTTCAAATGTGCCTTAAATTGTGCCATAAATTGTCTTTATATGTTGATACAGGTAAGGAAGATATTTATTAACTACATAAAACGTGCACGATCAGCTGGAAATCGCACAGAATCTGCAAAAGAACTAAAGAAGATGATAGCTTTCAATACCTTGGTTGTGACTGAGTTGGTGGAGGACATCAAAGGGGAGTCAGCTGATACTCCAATTGAAGAGCCTGTAAAGGAGGAAGTGACACAAACTGAAGATGATGAAGAATGGGGTTCAATACAAACACTTAAGAAAATAAGACCAGACAAAGAACTTCTAGCAAAAATGGGGAAGTCTGGTCAGACAGAAATTAACCTTAAAGATGACCTTCCAGAAAGAGATAGGGCGGACCTATACAAGACATACCTGCTTTTCTGTCTAACTGGCGAGGTTACAAAGGTTCCTTTTGGTGGCCAGATTACTACGAAGAAGGATGATTCAGAGTATGTCTTTCTAAATCAGCTTGGTGGGATTTTGGGTTTGAGTGGTAAGGAGACAGTGGAAGTACATAGAGGTCTGGCCGAGCAAGCTTTTAGGCAACAAGCTGAGATAATTTTAGCTGATGGACATTTAACAAAGGCCCGGGTGGAGCAGCTTAATGATTTGCAGAAGAAAGTGGGCTTACCTTCAGAATATGCTCAGAAGATAATCAAGAGTATAACTACTACAAAAATGGCAGCTGCCATTGAAACTGCAGTAACTCAAGGGAGACTTACTATAAAACAAATAAGAGAACTTAAGGAAGCAAGTGTGGATTTAGACAGCATGGTATCTGAGAACTTAAGAGAAACCCTCTTCAAGAAAACTGTAGATGATATTTTCTCATCAGGCACCGGAGAGTTTGATGAGGAGGAAGTATATGAAAAAATCCCATCAGATCTCAACATTAATAAAGAGAAAGCAAGAGGCGTTGTTCGTGAGCTTGCTCAAAGTAGATTAACAAATTCACTCATCCAGGCCGTGGCACTATTAAGACAAAGGAATCGTGATGGCGTGGCAAGTGTTCAACTATTTGTTTTTTGTTCACATCATCACATTATTTTGATAATATGATTTTTGTATAGAGCACAATGATGTCATACAATCTATGTAATCGATTTCATCTAGTAGGTTAAGACTTGTTGCTGTATCACATTTTGATAGACTTGCAGATTTGAATGTGTGATAGCCAGGTCTGATTGCTTCTGACCTTTATGTAGGTTTCCTCCCTCAATGATCTGCTGGCTTGTGACAAGGCAGTGCCTGCAAGACCACTCTCGTGGGAAGTGCCAGAGGAGCTTGCTGATTTATACACCATATACGTGAAGACCGATCCGGCTCCTGAAAAACTATCACGATTGCAGTATGTGTTGGGCATAAACGATTCCACAGCGGCTACACTTCGTGAGATGGGAGATAGATTGCTTAATATCAGTGCAGAGGAGAACAACTTTGTTTTCTGAATGTTGTAATGACATTATTGGCATTAGGCTTTCTGGATGTAAGTTTTTGTTTGGCAGTGAGATGGGAGATAGATTGCTTAATATGATTTTTGGGAGAGAAATCAGTGCAGTGTTAAGAGGTTGAAGACCAAGAATTTCATAGAATTGTAAAAGTCACTGTTTATTCTTTTGCTATTTTCTATCAATAATAATCTTAAGAATGTTTTTGTTAGGATGGCCAGGTGGTTTACATTGTTTTTATACTTTTGAATAATGCTATAGAAACTTAGGCTATGTTTGCCAGTGTGTTTTTGGAAGGGAAGGGAAGGAGAATATATATTCAAAATAAATCTTCTATTCTCTTTAATTCCTTTCCCTCGAAACTCCCAAACATAGCCTAGGAGTTTGTTCAAAAATGGGGCTAAAAGATGATATAGTGGCAAATGATGACTGTCTCTGAATTACAAGATTAGTTTCATTTCTTGGCAGATTCATAATTTGGTAATTGCTTTAGACTTTATCTTAGGCACGTTATAATATTATCCTTTGCATTTTGTTAATCTATCTTAAATTGCTATTTCGTTGATAGGGCACTTTTCCAACCAACGCATTCCAAATGTCAATAAAGATTTCATGGACTAATGCATTTACATGAATAGTTACAAAAACCTCTGACCAAAGATGAAAAAGAAAAATCAAGAACTAATTCCTCAACATATATATATATATATATATATATATATATATATATATATAACATATTATGTACCAAGTCCAAATGTCTTGTAATTGTGTTATGTGAAATGATCTCAACATGTATCTTACACAATTTAGTAGATAAAAGAGGTCTCTATTAAATTAATTTTATAATTATTAAAGCAATTAACATTTATTTATTAAAATCATCTGTAATGATACCTTTGAGATTTTTAAAGCTCTTTGGTTCATTAACATTAATTCTGGAATCAAATTTTAGGACATTCTTTTTTAATAGGTTAAAATTTTTACAGTCACAATTTATCCAAGTTAAAAAAAGAAAGAACATTTAGGTCCTAAAGCTTTGCTTCCATGTCAAAGCTAAATCATTAGTTATCAGGTGGGGAATCCTAAGGTCTTCATATATCTTTTGACAATAACAGTAACAGGTTTAGGTGGGAAATCTTTTGACAATAAGTAACAAAAGTTCCTATATATTCCTTTCCCATACCTTGCAATTTCCAACTAAATTTTCACAGCAGAAAAAGTTTCTATCCTCACCTCACCACTCAACTATTTTCTACAAATGACAAAGAAAAGGAAATAAATTAGTCAAGTTTGTGATTTGGATAGGAATCGAAAGGGTATAAGATAAGATTCAATAGTCAATGCAATTCTCTTTAGTTGTATAGGTTTATTTTCTAATAGCTAATTAGCTACTCACATGCTATTAGTTATTCAGTTATAAAAATAACCCATTAATTGGTATTAGACCATATATTATAATACTTAGGCTATAACCCAATATAGGCCATTTTTATAGGTAAGTAGATAATAACATATGGATAGTTAATAATTTCTTTTATCTTATGTAATTTTTTAGAGTAAAATTTTATTGTGGTTTTTTATACTTAAAATTATAATCAATTAGGTACTTCACATTTATATTTATCAATTTAATCCCCCACATTTCAAAATTTACATTAATTTTTCCTTCAAGTATTTTTTGATACTTTAAACTATTACTAAACTCATAAATAATTGCTAGTATTAATAAGTTTGAAGTGTGGGAAAACAAAATTTATAAACATTTTAAAATGTAAAAGATCAAATTAATAAATTTAAAATGTGAAGAATAAAAAATAATATTACTTAATCTTTTATAAGTCTTCTCTACCATCTCATTTCTCTTTATTTTAATTTATGTAACTTAAGCAACTCTAAATTCCAATGATATAACATCAAATAGACTTCACATTACTCCACATTTTTTATATTTAATTAATTATGTTTTGTAGTGGAACCCATGATTATGTTTTGGTTGGAAGAGTTAAGTTTATAGGACCCACAATTGACTATGTACAGTAGTTTATAATAGCATACACATCAGCATGCTTATTTGCATTTCCAATAATGCCACTAGTGTAAAAGTGCAATGCACACAAGTCTTTGCAACTCTATGCAGTTTAATTAGAGATGCTCTTATATACATAGTTGTATTTTAATTTAACTACTTTAAAATTTCTCTCATTTGAACTCAATTGCTATATATGCATATTGCAAGCTCCAATTAAATACAATATCTGAAAAGCCTTATAAATACTAATATTGTAGAATTAATCACTTGCTCACACATTATGATATATTTGGCATACTAAAAACTTTAGGGTTAGGGTTTGGTATTGATCAACGAGACACACAGAATATTATAACTTTGCCAAAACTGGGAAAAAGGCAAAAAGCAGACATGTGCAAAGGATAAATGATGAAGAGCCATTGACTTAAAAGATGATATTAATTAGGTTTAGTGAGACATGAAGCATAAGTGTTCCTCAGATAAAGCCTAGAAAAGCCTCTTGTTTTTGTTAACATATAAAATATTCTCAATTTTTTCGTTTGTGACTAATATCTATTTAAAAGGACAAAATATTTAATAAATTCCTGTCTTTGAGTTAGTGATTATAATGTTTTTTTTTATCTAAAAATATCTTAAGGCTCATTCTACTTTTACTTATTAGGTTCATTGAACACTTTATTAATAAAAATGCCCCTTGTGTTATAAAGTTTTTTGCAAATGTTATTAATTTTTTTTATCTACGAAATATTCTCATTTCACATTTTGAAAATAAGACTAATATCTCATTTTAGGACAGAGTAATTATAATTATTTCTTCTTCTAATATATATTTTTTGTGGGTTTAAATTTCTGACATTATAACAAAAGCTTAATCTGCTTATTAACTAAGACACACTTTATTAGTATTTTTACAAACTAGAATAATTTATTTTACAAACTAGATTTAAATATGAACCTTTTAGACCTGCTACACCGTTTCTATTTGTTCATTATAATTAACATTATCATCATTATGCGATATGTAAAGTACTTTGGAAATTTTAAAGTGGAAACACTTATTATAAGAATGTTCTGAAGTTTGGCCAATTTGCAAATGTTGAACTTAACTTCCAATTAGACAAAATGGTTTTGTTGACTAATAAGATTCCTTTCTATTACATGTTCACACTCTAAATTACTGCAATTTATAGGCTAATTAATTAGAATCAGTATTAAGAAAACGAGAATTTAACTTATCTTAATGTATTTGGGCGAAAAGAAAAATTTAAGTAGTTTGTTTCTCTTTCTTCAGCACTTTTTTATATTGGTGAAGTAAAGAATCAATGTAAAAAGTTGGAGGAAGTAAACTAAGTCTTAGTGTACCAAATGAAAGAATTTGGGTTTAAAATTTTAAATTATACTTTTTAAAAGACATGCGTTAATGTTAAATGCTCATAATCATAATTAAGAATTAATCTTATATTTAAAAAATATAAAAATACCCAAAATATATTTGTAATTTTCTATTTGTTTACTTATATATATATATATATATATATATACACACACACTTCTTTGCATATATACTTGTATATATACATTTATTTTTTACACACAATTTTTTCTTTCGGCATTACTTACAAATAATTATAACAGTTGGAGTGTACACCAACATGTGTACAATTAGCTGTTTCCATTTTCTAAGTAGTTTGAATGTTGGCAGGCTGTGTTTCAAAAGCCCTAATAATTGAACTTCCAATGGAAGAGTTTTATTACACATTGGATTATCCCCTCTTAGCAAAGAAATTAAAGACAATGTGGAGTTGTCCCTTTCAAGGTAATTATGAATCTAGCTGTCTAACTTTCTGGATATTTATGGACCTAGGTTTGACAAAAGTTGAAAACCACGTATAATATATGCAGTTCCACGTCCTATGTCACTTTTTGTGTCATAAAATTGCCTCAATAATATATAAGACAATAGACATTGATTCTTAAAATAGATCCCCATGCATATAATTTTGTGGTACTTCTAAGATTTGAGAAAACCAAATTTTTAGAATAGTCTATTTCTATATATATTACATTTTTACTATGGAAATTTATTATTCTAGAAAAGCTTGATCCTTCAAATTTGAAGAAAGCTCCAATACTAAATAACTGGTGATGTGGAGTCATTCCTCACATAAAAAATATTACTTTTACCACAAATACCTTCTCGCATAAAATTATAAAAGTTATTTTAATTATCTTATTAAAAATCTCATTCTATTCTTTACATACCAAACAAAGTATTCATCTATTTTCATTGCATGCCAAACTTAATAATAAAACTTTCTATTTCTCTTTTTACTATTACATTTGACCATTCTATAAACTAAACATACCCAGTTTTACAAAGCATACACTACTTTGAATCTTGTGTGAAATTGATGTCATCAGTTACAAGTTTATTGGCCAGAGACCTTACGGGCCACTACCCACCAGCAGCTAGTGATTCGGTAACGAAGAAAGTTAATTAGACAATGATGTTCTAAGAATATATAGCGTGAACCAGAAATCCAGAATGGTATTTAAAGGAAAAAAGTAAGTGACCTAGTACACAATTCAAAACCTAACTCCACAAAGAGCATCAAATCTAATCACAAGTTGGAGAAGTAAAAGGTAATGGAGTTGACATTAATTCAAATGTTACATTTTTGCTTATCTGGACAAGCACTTATTTGGCAACACAGAAATTCTTCTCAAACTTAGGTTATCTTCCATGTATAAAGTATAATAGCTAGAAATTGAAGTAAACATACATTTAAATTTCATTGCAAATGGTCTCCTTTTTGATAAGTAATCTACGAGTATTATTACTATAACATTTGACATAACTTTTTTTCAAATGAGATATCTCCCTCTTTATAAACTTCTTTGTAGCAAAAAGTAAAAACATCCACTTAAATTAAGATAAAAGCCATATAAATGTACCTATGTATATGCTTGTGACAGGAAGAGTTGTTTAAATAGCATTATTCAGCTTGCTATTATATGTGACTGCATTCTTTTGGCCACAACAAGATTCATGTAATCATGTTAATAAGTCTATTCCATTTTATTACATGTTATACAATATAGGAATAATAGTTGTTCAACGCTTCTATATGACGAGGGAAGAAAGCTGTGTAGTTGTAGCCGAGCTGAGAATCATGTCGAGTAATGCGTTGGATACTCTGACACTATTAATCATGAAGTGTCTGTGCTTCTTAGTTAATAAACTAAAGAGAGTGCAGCAAGCTACACTGCCCAAGATCAACAACCTTAGTGAAGAAAAACAAACCAAGGAAGAATAATGGAACTCCAAGAAAAGATAAGAGAACAAGACTTGTATTACATTTGTGATAATGCTGAATGGAGAGTTACATAGGTATTTATAGAACTCTAATGATAAAAGGTTCAACCCCCTAATTAATTGTTAGTATATGAATCACACTAAACTAGGATTATTGTGAACATAAATTTCTAAAAAAACTAAGAAACATTATTATTTTATTATTTTCAATAGTACATAAATCACACTAAACTGACATTATTGAGAATATAAACTTCTAGAGAAACTAAGAGACATTATTCTAGAAATTACTTTACTATTTTCAACATAAACAATTGGTTGCTGGGAGTGAGATAGTCCGGTTGACCATTTGAGACAAGTGTATGCATATAAACATATAGTATAGTTACTGTTGGATTTCTAAGTTTAGGAGATCCAAAGCCATGATCATCAAAAGTGGATTCTTAGGTAATAATGCATAGGGTAGTGTCTTTCTTTTTCTTGTTCCTTATTGGACATAAGTTTGACCAAATTTGATAACCCACAGACAATCACAATTACCAGAGTGTCCAAAATGGAGCATTCTCCTCTCTATAAATAAAGCTTGAGGATCAGTGTTTGCTTCACAAGTGCAAAAGCACAAAGTGTTGGACATATTTGACTTTCCCACTTCTCACTTGGCCCTTCTCTTGTGTCTTGGCCAATGGCTTGTCACTCTCATTGTTACACCATTTGCTTCTTCATGTTATTTTGCCTGTTAAGCTTAGCCTCTGCTCAGCTATCTTCAGATTTCTATGACAGTACATGCCCCAAAGCCCTCTATACCATAAGAACTGCAGTGGTTAATGCAGTGATCAAAGAGCACCGCATGGGTGCATCCTTGCTTCGTCTCCATTTCCATGATTGCTTTGTTAATGCACGTTCTCTTCCTTCTTCTAACCTCTTCTCTCCTTTACTGATATGCATAAACATGCATGCATGTGTGTGCTCGTGCTTCTTTCTTTTTAGTGTGTGATTTTGTTTTTGTGTTCATTGTTGATTAATTTACATCATTGGAGCCAATACTATTTCTTCTATGAAACTCTCATGTTCTTGGTTAATATGGGATTCCAATTCTGATCACCTAAAGAGATTTAACATGCTCAAACGTAGTAGTTCTAATGATAGTCATAGAAGACAATATTAGCCGTCTTATATGAAAAATGTCATATGTACACTTATAAGTGTACGTTCTTTATTTACATTATGCGTGCTGTAATTATTCGCATGTGTAAAACTATATACAAAAGAATAAGGGATATAAAAAAAATATATGTATAAAAGTAGGTGTGTACATTTATAAGTCTACAGATAACACCACTCATGTTATGAAGGTCAAATTCATAATTGTCATAGTTTGGCATGATAAACTGCATGTTTTGCCAGTTAACTATGAGTGCAAATATCAAATTCAAACTGCTGTATGTGGAGTAAAAGAAAAAGGGTTGGGATTTTCTATAGTCAAAATCCTTGTAATAGTTGATGTAGGTCCACGTAAATTGTTGAATGAATGAGTTGATATATTGTACGATCTATCTAACGGCTCACACAGTGTCATGTTAATGAATTAACCCATATATATGATGTGAATCATGGGAGGATATGTCATAATACCATTTTATATATATGTTCATCACTGAATTCTGAATGTTCCATGCTTGAATATTGTATAGGGATGTGATGCATCTGTTCTGTTAGATGATACTTCAAGCTTCAAAGGAGAGAAGTCAGCCTCTGCAAATTCAGGTTCTCTGAGAGGTTTTGAAGTGATTGACTCCATTAAAACTCAGCTGGAGACCATTTGTCCTGGAACTGTTTCTTGTGCAGATATTCTAGCTGTTGCAGCCCGTGACGCCGTTCTCACAGTAAGTTCTATAGCAAATATTAGTTCAATGACATTTTGAGAAGAAAATTCATCAACTTTGGATTTACTGCAGTTAGAGGAGTGTGTGGTCCCTACAATACGTAAAAACTAAGCCATTCACGATTCTTTATCTAAGGGTTTATATTGAGTTACATTATTTTTGTAATGAAGTATGAGGCAATCGCTTATAAGGTGGCTCAATATGAATTTTCATACGAAAAAGAATGGCTTAGATTTTACCGACTGTACTCTCTTCCAATTACAGAAATCCAAATCCAAATTCATCTAAATCCAGAACTTTTCAACTGACTCATTTTATTATCTCAGTTGGCTGGTCCATCATGGACAGTAGGGTTAGGCAGAAGAGATTCAACAAGTGCAAGTTTAGATGCTGCCAATAAGGACATTCCATCCCCTCGCCTGGATCTTCTTGATCTTATATCTGCTTTTGCTAAGAAAGGGTTTAGCACCAAAGAGATGGTAGCCCTCTCAGGTACTTGAAATCTCATCGGTGCAAGTTAAAATCTATCCAATGCTTCAATCCTTTTTTTTTTTTTTTTTTTCTTTTTAATTTTTTAAATAGAAATGTATTATTGATTATAACTCAAATTCATATCATTTCATATATGATGTATGTTTCAGTTCAAGTTATACCTCACAGTTTTAAACAGATTCACTACTCAAAAGTCAATTTTATATATATATATATATATATAGAATGACTGATATTCATATTCTGATTGAAATAATTTATTAATTATTCATACATAATTAGCTTCCCACTTTCAAATTAAATTATGTTGCCATTCAAAATTAAATATTTTATTAGTAGAATTAAGTGAATTTGTAAAAGATAATTAGCTATCTTTCTTAAAAATAAATTATTATTTTATTTTGAAAAGAATTATTTTCCTATCTAAAAGTGAGACCCAGACTAATTATCCTCCCACATCGTTGGACAAAATAGTTCATTTTATAGATAGGTTGCCAATTATTTCCCTCGAACTAGGGTTCCAAGAGTATAAATTTAATGTGTATGAATAACATTTCTCTTTTTTAGTAGAAATCTTTAGTATATTACCATAAGAAATGACAATATAGTAAGATATCTTGACTTATCTAATGTAATTTTATGTCTTCAAATTGTATAGGAGCTCATACAATTGGACAAGCCAGATGTCAGATGTTCAGAACCAGGGTTCACAACGAAACCAACATTGATTCAGATTTTGCAACATCATTGAAGCCAAATTGTCCAAGCACTGGTGGTGACAATACCCTTTCCCCACTTGACGCCACAAGCCCTGTGTTCTTTGACAATGCCTATTTCAAGAACCTAGTTAAGAGAAAAGGGCTTCTGCATTCAGATCAGCAGCTCTTCAATGGCGGTTCTGCAGATTCTCAGGTCACTGCTTATAGCACTGACCCTGCAACTTTCAGTGCAGACTTTGCTAATGCCATGGTGAAAATGGCAAACCTTAAACCACTCACAGGGAAAGATGGTCAGATTCGTACCAATTGCCACAAAATAAACTAAGATTTAGGGTACTGTTTTATGTATTATGTGGAGCTAAACTTGCTCTTCTAGTTATATATATATATATATATATATATATATATGTATTATGGTATTCACAAAGTGTGTGCCATATCTTAAGGACATATGTTATTAGTGTAAGGTTCTCTTACTGTTGAAGTCATGCTTTTGTAGTTCTCTTAAAAAAGTGGGAAATAAACAAAAGCTGTTTGATTTAGTGTTCCATTAAATGTTTTGGATGAATATTATAATTTTTATGCCACTCCCCAAAATTTTATATTTAAATAAAATGACTAATAAAAAATTTGTGGGTCAAAGAATAAGCAATTAAAAACTAGAGAAACAATTGACAGGAGTTCGATTTTTAGCAATTTGTTTGAAGAAGGTTTTATAGATGAAGTCTCTACTCACTTTGATGATCTCTTCACTTGAAAAAATTACTCTCTAATTATTAGTTGAATAATACTACAAAAAGAAAACAAAAACCATAGAATAAAACGAGATAACATATATTATCTTACACATTGTACCACTTCATGTTTCATGAACTTCTGTCGTTCCCAAGTGTGTTATATCATTATCAAGTAGCTGATGAGCTCCAACTTCATATAAATACACAAATTGTTTCTTGTTCTAATCTCCTAAAACTTGGTCACGCTGGAAACAAAACAAAGCTTATAGCGATACTAATTTTAATAAACAGTAATTAAAATTTGCACTCACACACTAAACTATCGAGTTTGAATAACTTAAAAAAGAGAGTTTAGAAAAAAAAATTAATTTAATTTAACAACCTTTAAAATCACTCTAAATTATCCTATAGGTGGTATTAAGTATTATTTTTTTCTATTTAAAATTATAAAATATTATTTAAAAGACTTCATGTTTAAAAATATAAATTATTTTTAATTTTAAAAATAATTAATAATATTTTTCAAAAATATCCTTACCTCAAATGCCCTGATTTAAATCCTATTTTGATTATACCTTATATATTTGACTAGAAAAATTAAAACGTTGAGTTTCGTATAAGCTAATGATAAATAAAAAACATTATAAAAAATATATATATTTTTTAATTACCTCACTATATTCATTAAAAATATAAAGTAGATAGTAATATCTATATTTTTAAAAAATATAAAATAATGTCAGAAAGAGAGTCTTTGCTAATGGAATGATTGAAGCAGTCTATGTTAGAAAATAGAAACGTAAAGGCAAGTGTGTAATAATGAATCCAACAAAACTTGAATGTCTTATATCAGCTTACAGTAATATCATACATACATTAATCTGTTTGATGTTGCATTAAGATGAGTGTTTCAAAAATTAAAACTCAAAAAGAAAAAAAAAATTACAGTAATACACTTAATTAAATAAATCAAATTACATACAGTGAAGACAAAGAATGATTATAGCTGGCTGGTTACCTCTTCATTAAAATACAAAGGAAGGAGAATATACACGAACAACATGAGAATCTTTACATGGAAGCTAACAGATCTGTCATCTCTACTACAGATGGGACATTCTCTGCAGGGTAAATCTTGGCAACAAGTTGGACAAAACTCTCGTACTTGTCAAGAAATTCCTTCTGTTGTAATTTGCAACAAACAACCATCAGAAAACGTTCATGTTTTTCAATGTCAGAATGTAAATGCTACCTCAAATTTTGCACCTCCACAGATCAAATTTATATATACATTTAGTGCTGAATTTCATATGAAGCATTTACTATGAACACAGAACACGATCACAAGGACATCAACTATATCAAAATTATAGGACACCATAACACTGCCAAATATATTATAATATTTTGATTTAAAAGATATAAACAATTATATATTAAGATTAGATGTAAATAGTTTCTTTCTCTTTTTTTTTTTTTTTATAGTTGTGAAAGATTGTATTTTAAACCTTCAAATTTTTATGTAATTATTTGCTAAAAATTTAAAAAATAAGAAAAAAAATCAAACAAAAGTGTCTTATCTAAGTGTCTGATTCTTTTTATGGTGTTTGGGCCAACAAAATATTTTTAATTGGACATCGTTTGAGAGGGGTATCCAACACATGTCATATTGGCGTCTGGAAACATGTTTGATACTCCAACACTGCTGAATTAAGAGGAGTGTGTGCTTCCTTATTTTATTTCCCACACAGCACTCATCTAGAAGTTTCAAGATTTCTTGCAAATTTCAGCTCCTGTCTTAAAGTCTGTAAACCACTCTCAAAATCCTTCCAATATAGAGCCCCGAGATATTTACCACAAGCATTTTCCTGGGTATTTTTGTATATAGGGAGTATTTTTGTTGGCCAATTGGGATTATGTACTGCATACCTTGCATTTGTCCCACAAGGAAGGTAACAGTTCCTCTGAAGTCAAATTCTTCTGGAGTTTCTTATACATTGCAGCAATGGACTTGTCAACCTATAAAGGGAAGGGAAAACTAATTAGAAATCATAACGTGATAGTTATCAAAAGGCATTTTAAAATATGAGCATAAACTTACCCCAGATAAACTGGATTTTAACACCTTCCGCAGATCCATTTTTGACAACCCAAGCTGGAAAGGAATCTGAAAAGATGCATAAAATTATAACATTTTGAACATATGTCGAATAACCAGAATTTAAATGTCATATTTGGCCTTCTCTTTAGTTCACAAACACACGAAAAATAGAAGCAAAGTATACAAAAGTGAGAATCAAGCAATCCATAATTACAGACAATCCTTTCGGTCCATCTTATTCCATGCAGTACACCTGATATCTTTGCTAAAAGAATAAAAATAGAAAAGTGATAGATGGCAATGCAATTATGTCAGGCCAATCTGAAGATGTTAAAAATATCCGCTCTCTTGAGTTATAGTCCAAAAGTATCAGTTCTTGATCATTTTGTATGACCGCTTAAAAATGCCTGAAGTCACAACGTTAAGAATAATAGCAATCATATGCAATTAAGGTGGTTTCACATGCAGAGAAAAGGAGTTGGTGCAGTGGTACACGCCGGGAACTTAAGACTCTTCATCTCGCTAGCCCTAGGTTCGCCCCCTTCCCCATATAGGTGGAAACTCCTTTAAGCCCTCCTCTAGCTTTGCAGAAAAAAAAATGTGGTTCGGTATGCAAGATACACTTATGAAGACAGCCATAGAAAAGGGCTTTCTGAGTTATAGACACCATCACGTGGACATACACCATATTTTATATACATGAGTAGAGTTCTCCTACTTCATACTAGACTGATATGGAGCTTGCAGAAAGGAGAGGAGGTCTGTTTGCACAGTATTTCCACACAGTGCTCTTCTTGGGTGGCGTGGATTTCTGCTTTATCATGATTCAATATTGAATACCTAATGAGTAGAAGCTAGAATTTCATGGGTTACGTCCCCTTTGCTATTCATTTAGGGGAAACAGCAAATAGTCGGAGAAGCAACTGGACCATGAAATCCCATCATTTATGGCACACGATGCCCTGAAAGGAATGTGACAACAGATCTGATGTTGGCACCCACAAGATAGTCCTATTTTTGTGGATGGATAATGGGATAATAAAAGAAAACATTGTGAAGAACAGTAAAATCAACAAATGAGGAGCTATATGGAAAGGATTATGAAGAATTATCGATGGAGTCATAAACATCAATTGGTATACCAACCTCTTCAGGTGCGATTGTGAACATTAGGTCCTCAATCCTTCTAGCGAACTGGAAAAGACGCTCAAATTGCTTTCCACAAAGAAAAGGAAAGAGACAGTGTGAAATCAGGTAAGGTACCATAATATTGATTTTAATGTGCTTGACTATAAGAGGGGAAAATAAAATAGATCCCTTACATAGTAAATGATCATGCTAATGTGGCGTGTGCAAGCTTGTTCATAGGCTTCACTTGCTTGATGGTAAAACTTGGCCAAAGTGGGCACAACATTGGCAAGGTCATATAAACTGAGCAACATTAGCAAAAAGTTAAATAAATGAAAATTGAAATTCTCTTCTTTTACAAGAGGAACTTAATAAATAATGAAAAATCGAAACAATCTCCTCTAGGCAGGGCGTGCAGAAAGTGAAATACCTATTCTGAAATGCTGCATAATTCTCTAACAGAAAAATATCTGCATACTTTGGGTCCGTTTGTGAAATTTTTTCCAAAGTTGTAAACATTATGCTAACCTGTCAATCAACCATTCCCCCACCCCCAACCCAAAAAAAAAAAAAAAAATCAACCAACATTGCAACAGTCACAATTTGATCGGAAAAAACAAGAATACTAGAAGAACAGATATAAATGAACAGAATTGTTCATCATCCAAAGACTACTGCCAACACGTCTGAAATGCAGACATAAAGGGTAAGCAGTAAATAGTTGAAATGTATATTCACCCATCCACGCAGAGCTTAAGAACAAAATTCTTCATGCACAAAGGACATACCAATGCCGAAAGGAAACAATGGATACAGAAAGAAACTATCAAATGTGGAGCCAGAGAATAGGCAAAATAGTTACGCAGATAAAACTAAAAATGAAATTTAGCAAAAATTAATTGCAATATCAATTTTAGTTATTGCTTGAACACTTGTTCCTTTTGTGAAAATGAGATTAAGAACTCAACTACAAAACCACTTCCATCCAAAAAGATCACTTAATTTTTCTTAACAATCATAATACTCTTAGAATGACTGCTTATCAATATAAAAAACTAAATTTACATCAGATGTTTGACTTAATCAATTACAAAACATTTTTATCTCAATAACATGCATATACAGTATATTGTATCTCCATGAAAATAGAGTTTACCCACAAAACGCTCATTTCACTTCTTTTTTTTTTAACGTATGAAATAGAAGCTTCCTTTTATCCTTAACTTCTGACATTCAACCTATAAAGTTGAAACTGTTGCTGTTATTTTAATCTCAATCTTTCAAAGCAAGGCATTGAGAAGAATTTTTAACTAGAAACCTTCGCAGTGAAATTACAGGAAGTTATCCAGTAGGAAGCAGACATGTAGACCAACACACAGTTAGACATTGTTTAAAAAACCACTTTTTGAAGGAAACACACTCACAAATTTTGTATATGCTTGGTCAACCAAATCCCTAGACTGTCCCTGGATGTACTGTTCCATCCGTGTTGCAAGAGTTGCAAATCTATGCAAAAGCAAGCAAGAACACATTCCATGTCAGTCGTGAACATCTATGATATTGAATATAAACTTTTGTAGTTTTGCAGGTATAGCTTCAAATTGCAGCCTGAGAATTTGAATTTTAAAAAGAACAATTCATTTTCATAGTTATCAGAAATAAAGAATTTATTATTAATTTATTGCAACTTCAACTGTCAAAATAAAATAATCTGAGGTCAATATCCAGTTAAGGCATAGAGATCTCAGAAAGGTATGCATGAAAAGAATAGAGTATCTGTGCCTCTCAAGGAAGAAGAAAATCAGTCAGAAGAGGAATAAATATAACGAACATACAATCTATAAGAAAATTCCCTTACAAAAATTTGGAAGATTAATGCTCATTGATTGCCAAAATCATTTTGATTCCAAAACGCTGGGCAAAGCATTCTCAGAGTTGCATACGAATTGCCCTTTTGGAACTAGAAATAAACATGAAGATGAACCTCACTGGCTAATGCAAATATCAGAAGATACCAGTTTATGGTATATGTTTAATAAAGAGCTAAGACATGTTCTGAGCATTTGATTCTAGGTCAACATGTTCTATATTCAGAATTTGTATAACCAGTTGAAAAGAGAGCAGACAACTTATCATTCTCAAAAAGAATTCTCAATTTCTTCAGAAAAAGGAAGGAACCAATGAAGAAAAAGTCAAGAGACCCAGGATTCATTTTACCTTGGAATGTAGGATAAGACACCCACTTGGCGAACATTGCGTTCATTTCTTTCAATTTGATGGCAAGCTTCATCAACAAACTGCAAATAATTCCAGGTAAATAAACTGGTTAGTATTTTAATCTTCAGAATGCATTAGGCAAAGTTCTTCACTATTTCAGTCACATACACGGCTGAACTGCATGGATATGCGAGACTCCAAGTGACCAAGTAAAAGGCGTACAAATCCTGCTGCATCAGCTTTCTGACCAGAAAGATAGCGCTCTGTTATTCCGTGCATTGATATACAGCGCAAAGGATCAATCTTGTATGCCCAATCCACAACAGCATAGAAATCTTCCTGAAATCATATAAAGTAGCTTTCTTCCAGTAAATTCTATAAACTTTAATTTACTACAGAACTAAGCCTGAAAGTCACTAAAAACTATCTAAGCATGCAGAAGACATGCTGATCAATTCTAGACCCAACACCAATAATTCAATACATAAACAAATCAAAATTTAATCAATAGATTGGCTAAATCTTGTCT
The DNA here is from genome assembly GCA_022379115.2 of Bauhinia variegata. NCBI lineage: Eukaryota > Viridiplantae > Streptophyta > Magnoliopsida > Fabales > Fabaceae > Bauhinia > Bauhinia variegata. The sequence continues at coordinate 5,503,863 of CM039437.1, read as the reverse complement.
TCTGTTTGTATCCCAAAGGCCAAGACCAAGTCCTTTACAGCTGCCCAGAACATGATTACCAGACTCCGCAGCACCCTGGCATCTGCTCACAATCTCTTTACTTTACTTTACATTATAAATATCAACTTTCCCCGTTATGTGTCCATAGTAAAAATTTTACATGTCAAAGGACTCTTCTCTTCCATAAATGTATCAAGGCAATGCCAACTTAGGATGCTAATACACATAAGATGACATTCATAATATTGCTTTGGAGATGATGAGACTTTAGCCTAATGGGGCTATGTCTCTTCTTCTCACAAACATCAGAAGCTCAAAATTGCACCAAGAGATATATAATACAGTCTGTGCATACTTGTATTCCATCAAGCAAATCCTGAAGGGCCTCATTCAAAGCTGCAAGCTCTGCAGAATTTTTAACTGCAAAATAAGGACAAAAAAAAAAAAAGAAAAAAAAATCAAATTCTGGAAAACTTGATAGCGCAAAATCAAGTTACACTACATTAAATGAAAAACTCAAAGTAAAGAAAGATGATTCGCTTAAGGCAAGTTACATTTACCAGTTTTGTTGTCATTATCATCAATGTCCATAATTCCCAAATCATCATCATTGGCATCATCGTCATTGTATCCAGCTTTATTACCATTAGCAACACCTCCTGGAGGAACAAGAGCAGGAACTTCAAAGCACATGAAATGTGCAAAAAACGAGCTCTGCATTTTTATAAGTAAACATCAATAATAATAACAAAGACAAATAAGTTTATGAAAATAAATGAATATCAAGGACTTTCACCTCATCCACCAGAAGTGGGATAAAAATTGTAAGCATCTTTCCATAAGCCTCAGAAACATTAGAAGTGTCTGCAGCATTTACATTCTGACCAGAACCTGTGCCACCTTCAAGCCAAACAGTTGGATTTCTAGATGCTTTGGTGCTAGCACGAAGTTCATTTGCAAACTCACGAGCCTGCAGAAGGACGCAAGAAATTTTAGACTTCATATGTCACACTTTTCTACTGAAGAATCAAAATAAGGCATAAATAAAACCTAGAATTCAGATAACAAGAATGAAGCAAAAATCTCTCAAAGGACAGAAAATTGCATCCAAAAGTCACTGATTTTGCTCTGGAAGATCAGGAGTCATCAATCAAATAAAGCAAAGTAGAAAACCTACTCCTTAATAATTCAGACCCAAAAATCCAGTAAGCATGTATTTGTAAAACTACTCCAGGTTATGTAAAAGATTAAGTGGATCCCGTCCCCCTTTTCTTTCTCACAAGTTAAGCAATAAATGAGGTAAAAAGAAGTTATGTGCTGATGTTTCATTTAAAAGATGGTTGATAAGAAAACAATTGGTGATTGCCCATGTTTGACATAGAGAAGAAAGATGAAGTATCTTTCTGAAGAAAGTAAATAAAAAATACAACTGCAACTTCAAACTATTCCTTGACCAAGACCAGGTTCCTCCACGCATCTTAGGTCAAGCACAGGTCAACCAACACCCTCAATTGTTGATACACATCCTAAGAATGTAATCTTGAAGTTTGATGGGTCTGTGATGGAAGATTTGAAACGCTTAAAAAATCCATGCATATAGAGACTTGGGAAGATGACAAGTGAAGAATACTCTATCTTAAAAGGAAACCATATAAACATTTCCCTGTTATAGTCGTGCCCATAACAGTTCATTTACACCTAGTCAGCCAAATCTTATGATGATTAATCTGCTAAAATCTGAACAAATCCAATTAGCATGATTCTGGTCACTTGCTCACCTGAATTAATCTCAACTGCGTTACAATTTCATGTTCTGTATTGGATGAAGATTAAATGAGCTAATTGTACTATTTGAGCAATTTCACAATTCTGCCTTTCCTTAAAATAGAATAATATTTGTTTCCCATATTGGTTATGTTTAAGTGATAACATTAACTATTTAAAGCATTCCACATGCATAATGGTCACTTTGCAATAAACATGGACGTAGAGTATGTCATACACAAATTTCAACATCAAAAGATTAGCAAACAAATAATATCTGTTTATAAAATAAGAAATAAATAAAATCAACATGTGGTATGAATAATTTGTTATCTCAGACCTCCCTACGGAGAAGCAAGTTAAGAGAACTGCAATAAGCTTTCCTCAGAGGACCCAGGCAATCCTTATCAAGACTCTGCAAGTGCACAGAAGCATAGTTCAGAGAGACAAAGAAAAGAAAATAACTTCACATGTATATCTATGCCAACGTAATTTTTAGCAGGAACTGTGAGGTTACGCTTCTAAGAGAACACCCTAATGGTTGAGCACACGGCAATCCATCATGGATGTCCAAGGTTTAAATTCCATGAGTGAGGTTGAATTAATGGGACGAATATTGGTCACTCTCCATTGTCTAGCCTCAAGATAAAAAATTAAAAATAAATAAATTAAACAAAAGCAAAGAAGGTTGAAAGTTATGCATAATTTCACCTTTAAGTGTTGCAGAAGACGGGCATATGTCCTGCACTTGTACCGCAAGTCAGCATGATCAGGCCTCTTCAATTGGCCCCTCTGTTTGCAGCGGACAGACAAGATACTGAGAAATCCAAGACATTAAAAGGTTTACAGTCTTTAATTCTTTAAGGATTCAAACAGAAAGTACCTGAGAAAAGTAACTTTTATCACTGATCATGAAATCCACTAAACTAGCAAAATAATTCCGTAAGAACTCAGAAGCTCTCCTGACAAAAGTTGATTTTAATTTTTCAAGCTCTGCGCGCTTCTCTCTAACCTGTAGGAGTATCAAGAACCACCATAGAAAACATAACTATAAGGTTTTAAATATATATACAGACTCTACCAAAGAACTCTCATTGAGAGCCTTCCTAATGAATCAAAACAATAGAAAACAAGGAAACCACAATTGTCAACTTAAATATCAAATCACTTCTAAGTACTTTCTTAACAAGTGTAAGCAAGCATCACATGCACCATGAACAGGTTACTTTCCAAAATTAAGAACACTTTGCTATTGCACATGATGTAAAAAAAAATTAAAAAAAATGAAAAGGAAGACAGATAACGTACAGCTCGCATATTTGCATACATAGGATCTATATTAGGCACATCAAGCCCACGCAGGGCACCTGCCAACCACTCACATGCTTCCACATTTTGAATCATGCGTGCCTCATCAAATGAACCTCCCGTCAAACATGTTGCATACTAAACCAAGTGAAATATCTTCAAATAAGTATTGAGCCAAATAAGTTGATCAATGAATGCTGAAATAAAACCTATCCATCTACCAGAGCAGCAGGCAACTTACCTCAGAAGGGACACGCAATCGCTCGATAAGCTTATCAAGCTCGTCAATGAGAGCTTTGTTATTTACGGACTGCATTTCCAACTTGTTATTGCGGGTTTCTATCTGGACATTAAAGACAATATTGAGAGAAAATCACACCTAATAGAAATAGTTGTAGTCAAGAACCAAACTTTTCAATAATGAATACATATGTGTCCATACAAATTAATCATTGCAGAATTTTAGAACTCCAAAGCAACATTGTATATCAAACAGGAAGAGCTAATCAAAAGCAAGAATAAAATAGAATGATTTTAGATTTGCATCTTTTTGTTTCAGTGACAACACCAAAACGATGGTAGAAGAAAGAACATAAGTGGAACCAAGAACAACAATAGCAAAGTAGGTGCAAAAATGCACATGCATTAACTAAGGAAAGTGGAAGGAAAATTTAGCAAATAAATCTAGATTCTAGAATCATATGCTATAACAATCAGAAAATAAATTGTGCACATGGAAAAACAGACTCTCAACTTAAAAGGTATCTGCCCATACCGATTCAATATCCTCCCTCATGTGCCGGAGTTTCACATTGAAAATGCCTAACCATTCTTCCATGTCTTCCACGCAATTTGTTGCTGCTTCAATCCCTTGCAACACCTACAGCACAGAAATCAATATATAAGTAGTGCACCTTCACAATAAAAGGTGTTGGAAATAATAAGCACCAACTATAAACCATGTTACTAAAAAAAAAAACTTAATTTGAAATAATTTTAAATAACTAACTAAGAGAAGCATGAAGATTTATAGCACAAAGTAACATTTTAAGTATTGCTATTAGGGCAGCTCCACTGGAAGAAGAAAGTGAAAATTACTAGAATACTTTAACATCCAACAGACAAAGAAAAAATTAATAAGATATTAATACAGCTCAAGAACTAGACATAGCATGGGAGCTCCAAGCAGGCGATGAAATCTGGCCAAATAGTCAAACTCATCCCAAACCCATGGCGTTTGAATAATTCAGTAGTTAGTAGGTAATTTAAACAATATCAACAATAAGTTAAGTCTAACATCCTAAACTCACATGGGTTTAAAACTAAGCTTCCATAGAACATCAAGGGGTTTGTCTAAAGGGACACAACAAGGAAGAAAGTAATACTAGCAAAAAGAACGAGACATTCAACCGAAGAAAAGCTGTACCTCATCTATCAAAGGTTCGCTTTCTAAAATGGCATGCACATTTGCTGCTTCCAGAGCCTGGATCTCTCTCTTCATTCTTTCAGAAAATTCCTCTGCTTCACCAACACCCATGACATAACTGCACAACATAATTACATTGTATAAACAACAAAATTTTGTGGAAGCCTAAAAGACTAACTGGTGTATTGTGTGGAGAAAAAAAAGGCTGAATTGTGTATGTATCCGACCAACATAGCCATTTACTTGAACTTTTTAACTGCTACTAACTTATGAAATGCATATATCAACATTAATCATAGAATGTTGCTTAACTTGCTAGGCCCTTACCCCTGTAGCATGTGTCAACGTAGCAACAGAGAAGGTCTTATGAATATGCAGTCTACCCTCTACACATTTAAATAACTCATTCCCAAGCAAATGACTAAAACAGAGACAATTACTTCAATTGTCTTTATGCTCATCAGGAACTTTTAATCCCAATATAAAATTTAAGACATAGATGCATATCACCTACGTTCCCAAAAGAGCCTCCATATCCTCTTCCTCTGCCTGGGAGACAAGTTCTTTTTCAACATTGACTTTCAATTCTGTCTCAGTAACAACAGATGCAACAGGACCACCATCTTGCTGATTCCTTTGGGTGGTAACTGATGGTTTGTTTTCCTAATTCACATTTGTGAAATAATTAATTAGAAAAGCCATTGGTCAATAATAACTGATGGCACTCATCACTGCACAAAGTGCAAAAACAGAACATCCCACGAAGAAAGAACAGAAAAAATTAACATACTCGGCTTGAAATTTTGGATTTGAATATCACCAATGAAATTAATCACACTCAATACAAAGTACTAAAATAATACCAAGTATTTATTGATAAGATAAATAGAAACATAATTATTATAAATGAACCACTGCTACTTGATTGTGAAGCAATATTACATTTAAGAGATCATACAAGACCATCATATATACCTTAGCCCAAAGAGCCATCTCCACAACATCTATACCAACAACCTTAGGTAAGCGACCCAGTACATCCTTGCAGATATTTAAGATTTGCATGAGAAGGCGGTTCCTACAACATAAGTATTAGACATAATGAGAAGACCTTTCTATCCTGAAAAGAACTCAAACACTGAAGTCCTAAACTTTGCATGTTTTTCAACCATACAACCTGTCGTCAATATTGCGCATTGTCCACTGAGAAGGAGCTACAGTCTGGTTTCTGAGGTTATCAAATCCCTATAGAATATTCATTAATAAGATAAAGAAATGTATGATGTAGAAACACATCAAGAAACAAACCTCAAGTCAGGAAGAACACTACTGTTAAAATAAAGAGCTCTCTCTTGGCATGTAAAAAAGACCATTACCAGTGTAAATGTACATCCACTAGGATCATTTGTTATAACTTCCACTTTTGAAAGGTGCTTCAGCTTGTATAGCTTGGCAGGCTGCAAGTGCAGAAAAAGTATAGAATTTCTTCAGGTTTATTTTACTATTTTCCCAAAAACACAAAGGTGTAGTTTGATGTAAAAAAGACTCCTATAAAACCATGTAAGCATTAGGGAAAAGGAAAGAATGAAATTCTACATGTTTTTATTGGGCACCCATCCCAAGGGTGAGGAGGAAGGGGAAAGGAGGAGCAAATTACCTCAAGTACTCCCCCTGTTGAATATTTTAGGACTCGAAGAAAAGCTTTTGTCCTCTGACCTTTTGTTTGTACTGCACAAAATAGTAGGCTATTAATAACATAATCACATAATTCATAAATAGAATTTCACAAATCATTACAATTTACAAATGTAAAATGAACAAAGGTTACCAATGTACCACACACAACTACATAGTGTCCTTCAAAAGAAAATTGAGTTCTGCAACCAACCAGTTGAAGTTCCAATAGGATGTCACACGAGCACAAGAATCCAACAATAAATAATGAAAACAGTTGACCTTAAAAGGGATCTTAACTTTGGCAATATGCCAAATATTTTTTGATGTCACTTTTAAGCAATTTCAACAAAATTAGCATCTCATTACTTGATAATTATATACACAGTACACATCCCCAGGAAAAAGAAAACGGAATCCTTCATTTTTATTCCTTTTTTTTTAATTGGTGAACAAGAACATATTAACCACTTATGTGAATGCCTGTCCATTCATTAACTAATGTTATCATGAAATATAAATTACCTAATCAACTTGTCCCAAAACCCATAGAACTAATATATAGCACAAATTCTACAGGCCCATGACCCAATGATACTGTAGGTTCCATATTTTGATTCAAAAGTCTAAACCTAAAATAATCCTCAGATTTTTATTTTTATTTTTTTTTTTTGGGAAAGATAAGACACTTAAATCATTAGAAATTCTTTCAAACAAAACCACAATTATCAAGTGACATGCATGCCAATTAAGTTCTAAGCCAGAATCTCAAGACCATTTTCAATCCTTCCACAAATCCAGTTGAGCTATTCCTCCAAGTGAAAGGATTCTTAAACTTCCTAGATATATATATATCATCGAGGGCAAAGTAAGTTAGTTTGTAGTTGTAAACTACTATCGGAGCCAATAAGCCACCCTTGGCAAGAAATGTATCATGTTGGCATATCACACACCGATGCATAGCTTTGTTTATGGAATAGTGTTCCAGTGAATTATGGATGCTCCTTTGAATGTTACTACAACAAGCCTTATCCCAGTAAGTGAGGCCAGTTATCTGGATTGCACATGCCATTGAGCTTTATCAAATAGTGAAGGAAGATAATTGAAGGAAATGAAAGTGGAAGATTGAATTACTCACTGGAGAGAGCGAGAACCCTAGGCTTAGCCATGTGATGGCGGCCAATCTTGCCGGTTTTACCCCAGATCCCGCGACTCTTAGCAACACGAATCGCCATGATGACCTGCTGGTCGGTACCCTCAATTGCAGCCTCGCAAGCTTGCCGGAGCTCAGCATCGTCGGCGATTGATGTTGCCATTCTGAAGCCCAAGCAAGATAGACTCCGACTTCACCCGATGTCAGCACAAGGACAGAGATCAGTTCCTGGGAGCGTAGCAGCAATGAAAATACCAAAAATGGTTCGTGTTTGCCTATGAAGAAAGTAGAGAAACAAAATTTGTACCACGGTATTCTGAGTTTGAAAGTATTGACCGAGAAATACCTTTGCCTGGAAGCCGCATGACACTGTGCGACTTTTCGAAGACACTATCTTTTGATATTTTGAAGAGAGAGTCTTTTTTTAGTTTTTTAATTCAAAATATTTTTATTTTTAATATATAAATAATTAACATATATTAGAATAAAAATAAGTAAAATATATTATTTTATTTTATTATAAATAAAAAAATAACAAAAACAAAATAATTAATTAATATTGAAAACACATAAAACAAAAAAAAAAATATACACTACTGTTAACAAAATCAATATAAATAATTAAATCCATTGAACATACAATTTTATATGTTCATAAAGTAGTAATGATTAGTGTATGTCTTCATAAAAACCTTCTAATGAACTCATTCAGTTGCATAACTTCATTTTTTTATTAATTTTCATGGCTCTACCATTGTACATATTTTTTTACTTTATAAGTTTTAATAATTTTATGTACTCAAACAACTTTTGATAATAAATTTCATAAATCACTACATTTGTTAAAAAAAAAAAAATTCTCAACAACCAAATTAAATTCTCTCTCCCTTTTACTTTTTTATTCCTACATTCTTATCTTTTTTTTGTCCATATTATTTTTTCTTTTTCACGACATTATTCTCTAATCATAAAACTCATTTTAAAAATTTATAACTTTTAAACAACCGTACCAATATAGAGATTTCATGAAAGTTCACCATACTTTTAAAAATCATAATGTAGTGATGGGAATTTTAAATGCATATATTCTTAACAATTGAATACCTATGAGGAAAAAAGAAAAAAAAATTAATTAATTAAGTAGTCATAAGGTAACAAATTGCTAAATGTGCTTCATGTAGCTTATCTCTTATGACTGCATGTGATGGTACCATCAAATAATAATGTAAATATTCTACCCTTTGGCTTTTGCTTAAAAAAATGCATTTATACTTTTGTGCTCATGATATTATGCGATGTTATCATCAAATAATAATTGGATTTCTATATTCGAAAACCAATAAATACAAAGTAATATTTTGACATTTAATTCTCAAAACCAATAATTCCTCTTGCAAATGCAAAATTCCTCTTATGGCTTTTAACTGATTTCTTTCTAACACTGCTCTTCTCTTTTCTTTTTCTTTTTTTTTTTTTCTTCATTATTGGAACCAAATATTCTTTATGTCATCAACAACAGCCACCTTATAAGTTATATAGATTATACAAAAATACATTATCACTGCAATACCACTGGAACATGCTATAATTCTCCACGAATGTTTATACTTACAAATTGTGTATTAAAAATATATTTAGATTGATTTTTAAAAAAATATTTTTAAAGTATAAAAATAAGAACAAAAGTTAAAAATATCCAAAACATACAACCACATTAGATACCATAGATATAAATTACAAACACTTGAGACATGTGACTTTTAACCGACTTCTTTCTAACCATCATTTTCTTCACAGTGGAATCCAAGTCATGTATAGATTATAAAAGTTGGCATGATCACTTCTTATTTAAAACAGTTTCTAGTCTAGTTTATAAAGATACTGTCTCATACCCGTTTAGCAGATTAGTCAAAAAAAGCCTATAAAAATGTGATAAAAGTATTAATTTTAAAATAAAACTCATTTTTTTGTCCTTTTACATTATATCAATCTTAAATAAAACTCTCACACTTTACTAAATAAATTAAATATTCGTATTATAAAAATTATATCAAGATTAACTTTTCGAATAAATAAAAAAGACTTCCGAAATAATAACTTTGATATGACTTTTATAGTGTGAGAGTCAAACTTGGCAATCTTAAAACATGGAAATTTTATTTAAGATTGATAATAGTACAATGGGGTAAAAAAGATTTTTACTCTTAATTTAATCGCATGTTATATGAAAAATCAGTTGATCTTTCTGCAGTTGACTCTTATCTCTCCATTAGTTCCTGTAAGAGGGCTCATGTTTCCCATCTTTATCATTGAAACTCCAAAGTCTCTAGCAAAAGCCAACAAGTTTCTACTGTATAACTGCACCAATTTATCACTTTCGCCACCATCTCTCTTGAAGAGCTCCTGATCAGAACGAAGGAGACCCCTATTCTTCACCAAATCTCTGTAGTACGCTGTGTCAGCTCTGGTGGCAGTGGAGTCCAACGGCGACAGATTACCGTTGCCGCCGCTTGCCGGGCAGGTTCTCTTCAAGATGGCTGCAAAGCTGCGGTCTATGTTGGTGTCATTGTAGAGCCGGTTGCGGAAGGTGGCGCAACGGGCGAGGCCGATGGTGTGGCCGCCAGAGAGCACCACCAGGTCTTTGAGATTTAAGCCTTGAGACTGGAAATTGGAGAGAAGCTGTGAGAAGTTGAAGCTGGCGAGAGGGAGGTTGGAATTTGCAGCATCTCTGCTTGCTGTTCTTCCATCTCTTCTGCCTAACTCTACTTGATACCTGAATCGTGGACCTCCCAACTGTTAATTAACAGAAGCACATTGTAAGAATAGCGTTTAGAGTGAGAGAAGAAACCAATCACCACATTTGATTACAACAAAAATAATGATTACTAGGGTAGCTTAAAATTTATCTATTCCTATTATTTTACTCATACAACAAAATATCTATGGAGAATTGTGGATTTTCTGTTTAAACTTTGAGTTCTAACCAGAAGTGTCAATGAAAGACAGGCATAAACCAAAAACAGATTAAAGGTTGATTGTTTGTTGAATGCTTACTATCTCTACAGAATCACGAGCTGCCACGGCTAAAATATCTGCACATGAGACCACTGGGCGTTTACAAGCTCTGTCAACTGCTCTCTTGATTTCATCAACCACCTCAAAACCTCTAGCTGAATTATTATTTGGGCGAGCAGTTTTTTCACCAATGAAGCCAGGAAAGTCATCTAGCAGAATTGATCCATCACAGCCCTGCCATTGCAACGGTTTCAAATTTCAGGAATCAATATGTGATAGAATAAACCCTCCCTAAAAATAACTTAGAAAAAAGAAAAACAGTTGGGTTTTCTTCTATGAGATCTGAGCTAGCTAGAATACTTCAAAGACAAGTAGAAGAAAGTGTTAGATCTATGTGGCCCTCTTCTTCTAAACCTATTCCCTTTTTCAATTCCCAATCCAAGTTGGTATCTTTGAAGGTGAATAGACAATTGGAGTTGTCAAATGAAATCCCTTTTTCTTTCTAAAGATGTTTAATTAGGAAGTAGTACAGAGGAGGATGGATATACAAAGCATGCAAGTTACACATGCAACAAGATCAAGGGTGGATCTAGAAATAAAATAAGGTTGACCCAAAAAAAAAAACTTAAAAATATAAGGATTCCAAGTCTAATTATTAAAAAAAAATAATATATAAAAGTTAAAATATTTTAAAAGAGGGAGGGAGCAAGGCACCTGCTTGCCTAACTGCCCCAAATTAATAACCTTTGGCATTAATAATGCCAAGGAAGTATACATGGGATGTCTTGCACAGGCTAAAAGTTCTCCTTTATAAGTGTAGAAAACACTCATAAATTTGAGGGATTGAGTGCACATGAGTATCTCTCCTTCTAACCGAACGGAAAAAAAAAAGGAAAATAAATTAAACATACTAACTGAAAAAATAGTTTAATTTTGAAGGGAATATAAATCTAGCAGACCACATTTTGTAATATGTTGTTAAGGAAAATTGAAAGTTAGATATATATTCTATCATATCATTAACATACCTCAAATGAATCTTTAAAAAAAAAAAAAAACTCCAACCATAACTACTTATAATGAGAATGGATTAGTGGATAAAATGAGAATTGACTTATTTGTAAAAGAGAGTTTTTGCTAAATATATTTAAGTCATTCACTTAAAAATAAAAAACCCAAAATGCATATGCTAAATTAATCTTGACTATTTATTTGTTGCTCAATAGAATATGCTCGGTAAAGAAGTTAAATCTATTTTCATGCAAGTTGTAATCAACTTACATTAACAAAACAATCATGGAAATGCAAACGCAACAAGGATGCTCCCATTCGTGCTTCACGTTTGATAGCCTGTTTAACCACAGACCTTATGACTGGCAATGCCTTAGGGCAAACTCTCCTGTAGAAATCAGGAGAGAGTTGTGACTGTGCATGAGTTGGTATCAGGAATAATGTGGCCAAAGTGGCCATAAGAAACAGAAGCAAAGATTGGAAATGAGAAGCCATTGATGCAAATGAAGCTTTGAGCTCTAAGCTATTGCCTTGTGATTTGTGACTTTGCATTTAACTAGAGAGAAGGTTTATATAGAAGGAGCATGGCCATTAATTAAACCCAAGTAGTTTAGACACTTGTTTGAATTATCATGATCGATAATATTAATTTTTTTTGCTCAGGATCCTATTTCGAATAATGGGCGTGATTTCATTGACCCAAATCCTGACTTGAACCACTGGAAAATAAATAATCATATAACTTGTAACCGATGACAATGTGTTATTTATTAGTAGTAATGTTTGTTTAACTATATCTACTTTTCACTCATTTTTTTCTTATTTATGACTTTTTATCTCTTCTTTTTTTTTTTTAAATTTTATCTTTGCAAATAATTTTAATATATATACTTAAGAAAAATGCAAGAATAGAGAGTATAATCCTTATTTCCATCCTCCCAGAGAATTAAGAAACCACAAAGATTCATGAAAAAAATTTCTTATGAGAAAAAGTATATTACAATTTGAGTTATAGTACTTTTTTCTTTTAAAAAATTGAGTATTAACAATATTAAATATAAATAAATAAATAATTAACAATAAAAACTTAAATTTATAAATAATCATAAACTTTAATCAATTCATTCCAAAATGTTGGATTTTGCTTAAAAAGAGTACACTTGCTTGGAGAAGTGTGAGCATTGTCAAGCCTCCTCTGTTAATTAAAAAAAAAAAAAAATGAGAAAGTTTGAAAAGTCAAGGTTCTGTTTGTCTTGCGTAATTTTGACTCTATCTATTAGCATATTGCTCTCTTATTTAACCATAAAAATAGAGTATTTGCTCATCGATCCTTGAAGTGTGGCCATTTTGTCTCTCTTATCATTAGCAATTATGCGCATAATTAGCGCAACTGTGCAATATAGAATGAGTATGGCCAAGATGTTAGATCTAAATCGATAATCTGCCAAGAGTAAGTAAAGAGTGTGGGGTGGATGTTATTCTACTTCCACGTTTAAGTTTGTTAGGTAAATAATTATGACAGATGTTACGAGAATGTAAGTTCGAGTCTTACTATTAATTTAAAAATTTATTCATTAATATATAATTTATAAAAATATTTGTAAATATTGAGTTTTAAAATTATCTTAACCTTAGTGAGTCATCAAAATTTTACTCATTTGAACTTTTTTTTTCAAAAAAAAAAAAAAAAAAAAAACCTATAAGTTGATTATTTGATTAAGATGGTGCTTAGTTTAATTAAAATTTTTAAGTATTTTGTTTTGGACCATGCTTTAACGTTAAGTTTGGAATCATACTAAAAGCATCATTGACCTTAATGTATTTTGAGATTTAACCATTCCTTGGATTTTTTTTTTTTTGTTATAGGTAATTTAAGAGGCATAATGATTTATTGATTTAAACTAGCTCTGAGGGATTCAAATTTAAGGTAAAGAAATTAATAAAACCCTTATTAAAAGGTGATAAGTGACAGTTATTAAACCAAATATTATTTCCTCTTAGTAGAGTGGTTTTATTAATCACTTCACCCCTTGCTTTGATCTTAATTAAAATATGATTATGCAATGCTAAGAAAAACTTGCATTTGCATCCTTAGCTTGTTTAATATTTGATTCCTCGTCAAATACATTAATTACTTTACACGCATCTAATTTAATATTGAGATTTCGAGCTTCAATCACGAAGCACAGCTTATTGGATTCTTGTAAAATTTAATTATATATTGAAAAAAGTGTACTTGATATTCACATTTTAAATATCATGCACAGTCTGTTCGTGCGACATTCCTTGTTTTATATCCAGCTTATCAAAATTTTAGAAAGTCAATAAGAAAAAAAAAAGCCAAAAAAATATATTAGAGAAATTTCATAAAGCTAAAAAATATTAAATCAGATTCTTTAAAGATATTTTTAAAAATACACTAAATAAAAACAAAATATTTTTAATATTTCTAGAAATAGGTCAATAAGAAAACAAAAATGATTTTTCAAAAGTAATTTTCAGTAAAAAGAAATTACTTCTAACAAGCGCTAAAATTTTTAATATAAAAATATTTATCAAAATACACTAAAAAAAAAGCTTATTAGGAAAACAAAAATACTTTTGACAAGCATTTTTTTTATGGATATACGTGTATTAAAAATTTAAAATTTTATAAATTAATACATTGTTTATTACAATATCATTAATTTAAATTTTAGAGTTATTTTTAGGGTTTAATGTTAACATTTAACGATTAGTATCTAAAACTTGAAGTTATTAAAAGTAATTTTGAGATTATAAAATTTAAGTAGAAGAAATTAATATAATATATGATATATTAATTTATAAAATTTTAAAATGTTAATACACTTTTATTAATAATTATTGTGTACAGATAAAGAACTCATTTTCAATTCAATAAAAAGGAAATATTTTCTATAAAAATATTTTATAAATCAAATAGGCTGATAGATTACTCTGAACAAAATTATCGTAAAATGAAACTTTTAATGTGAACATTTAATTAAGAACTAAACACATCTTTTAAGAAAAAACACTTACAGAAATACATTAAAAAAGAAAATAAAAATACACACTAAATAAAGCAGAAATTATTTTCAAAATATCTAAAACAAATGATAAAAAAAAAATATACTAAACAAAGCTAAAAATTAGTTTTAATATTTATAAAAAATAATATGAAAACAAAAAATATTCTTTTAAGTAAAATTTCAGTGAAAATAATTTTTAATAAAAAAATAAAAATATTTTTAAATGAATAAGATTATCTAAAAATATTTTAAAAATACAAAAAATATTTTCAAAATATTTTTTCAAATGCGCGAAAAAAGATAAAAATATACACTAAATACCAAATGAAAAAGAAAACAACTGATAAGAATAATAAAAAAAAATTGTTTTCAACATTTCAAAGTTTAAGAAAACAAAAAAATACATTTTTGGATATTATAATTTTAAATACCAAAATTAAAATATTTTTAGAAAAACACAAAAGAAACACAGAAATTATTTTCATAATTTCTAATAACAAAAAGAAAACAGGTCTGATCAAATTCGTAAAAAATACTTTTAGAAATATAATAAGAAATTTTTTGAAGTATACAAAAATATTTTCCAAAATAAATGTACGAACATATTTTCCAAATCAAATAGGCTGATAGATTTTTTGAACAAATCTCTTTTAGAACCAAATTTTTAATATAAACTTGTTTAATCGAACATGTAAAAATAATTTCTAAAATACATTAAGAAATAAATGAATAACAAAATAATGAAAAAATATACTAAATAATTAAAAAAACTAATAAGGCAAAAATCATGCTAAATCATGTTAAGTCAAAATATTTTAAAAAATGCACTAATGCTTTTAAAATTTAATAATAAACAAATAATAAAATTTCAGTGCAAATTATTTTAGTAAACAAAATAAAGAATGAAATTATTTTCAAAATTTCCAATAAAGATCAACATAAAAAAAAAATGACATAAAAAGGTTTCATACAAATGCTTTTTAGAAAGAAAAAGTTAACAAGAAAACAAAAAGAAATTGTTTTTGCATACATATTTTCAGAAAAAAATAAATTCAAAATTTTAAAAAATTTCAATATATTTTCTACTAAAAGATAAAGCAAAAAGAAATCGTTTTTGCGTACATATTTCCAACAAAATAAGATTTTTAAAGATATTTCAAAATTTTCAGTAAAAAATAGTTTTTAAGAAAAATAAAATATTTCTAAAAATACCCACTCTTAATTTAAAATTTTATTTTGGAGTTTAAATATAAATCTTAAATTTTAAATTCTAAATACTAATACTAATTTTTAAATGTTACTTTTAAATTTAAACTTTAAACTTAAAACACTAACTTTATGATTTTTAATCTTAAATTCCAAACCTTAACACCTTAAACTTTGAATTTTAAAACTTTATAACCTTGCATTTATAAAACAATAATATTTTGAGTAAGAAAATAAAAAATATATCTTGTGTAAATTATTTTCAACAAAAATAATTTTTCTAAATTATTTTTTCTTAAAACATAAAAGTACAAATTGGATGATAGATTCTTTCAACAAAATTCTTGTACAAATAAACAACTGATGAGAAAACAAGTTATTTTTAACATTTCTAAAACAAGTAAAGATGTTTTTAAAATGCATCAAATAAAAATTCCAAATAAATATACTAAATAATAAGTAAACAACTGATGAGGTTAAAAACATATTGAATAATTAGATTAAGTAAAGATGTTTTTAAAATGTATCAAATAAAGACAAAATATATTTTCAATATTTCAAAAAAAGAAATAAGAAAACCAAAAAATTTAAACTAAATGTTAAGTAAAAATATTTTTCAAAATACACCAAAAACTAAGAACATTTTGAATTAAAAGTAATTTTTGAAATACGCAATAAAGAATTAAATTATTTTCAAAATTTCTGATAACAATCGATAAGAAATATTTGCAGAAGTTATTTTCATTATTTCTAGGAAAAGTCGATAAAAAAATTTTGAAATACAAAATAACGGAAAAAAATCAATATAAAATTTAAGTAAAAAATACTTTTTAGAAGACAAAAAGAAAATATTTTTAAATATATTTTTCAGTTAATTTTTTTAAAATTCACCAAAAAATGCTTTTAAAAAATACATCTTCGAAATAAATTTGTAGTGAAAATAATGTTCAGAAAACAAAATTAAATATTTCTGGAAATCCATTTTCAGAAAGATATATTTTTTAGAAAACAAAAAAATAACATTTTTCAATATATATTTATTTTTAGAAAATGCGGTAAATTAAATAAAAAGAGTTATAAGACTAAAAGTTGATAAGAAAATAGAAACAAATTTTCAGTAAAAATAGTTTTTGGAAAAATAAGTAAAATATTTTAAAAAAATCAAAAAATACCCATACTCTTAATTTAAATTTATATTTTAGAGTTCAAGTATAAACCTTAACCCTAAATCCCAAATACTAATCCCAAACCTTAAATGTTACTCTTAAATCCTAAATTTTAAACTTAAAACACTAACTCTATAACCTTTCACCTTTAGTCCTAAACTCTACACCTTAAACTTTGAATTTTAAAACTCTCAAACATAAATCTTAAATTTAGGTCACGGGTTATTTTAAATTTATAAAAATATTAATGTTTTGAGTAAGAAAATTAAAATACATCTTGAGTAAAATATTTTCAACAAAAATGATTTTTCAAAATTAATTTTTCTTAAAACATAAATATAATCTAAATGAAAATGAAAACAGACTAAAAACGTGTTGATTAAAATGTTGTAAAACTATTTCTCACAAGTTCCAAAAAAGTTAGTAAGAGAACAGAAAATACATTCTAAAAAAATGATTTCCAACAGAATAAGAATTTTTAAAATTTTTTAAGAAAATAAAACATTTTTAAAAATAAATTTTCTGAAATTTTTTTCCGAAATGTACAAAATTATTTTCAACCTTTCTAAAAAATATCAACAAATGATTAATAAGAAAAAAAAATACACTAAATAAAGACCGAGATTATTTTTTAAAAAAAGTTAATAAGAAAACAAAAAATAACAAAATATAGAAAAAGATATACTAAATAGTAAAAGAACAACTTATAATGTTAAAAATAGGGAAAATTATTTTAAATATTTTGATGAAACGTGAATAAGAAGACAAAAATGAGTCTTCAAAATAAATTTTAAGAGAAGAAATAATTTTAAAAATACACTAAATAAATATTGAATTTATTTTCATTAAAAATATTATTTAAATATGAAAATAAAAAGAACTATTTTTCAAAAAAATAAAAATATGTTGACTAAGATGTTGTAGAACTATTTTTAAAAAACACTAAATAAAGACGGAAATGATTTTCAAAATTTCTAACAGAGTTAGTAAAACTAAAAATATAGAAAATAAAAAAATGTAGACAACATGAAATATGAAAACAATTAATAAGATTAAAAACAGTGTTGAAAAAATATTTTTCAAAAAATACTAAGTAAAGACGGAAATTACTTTTAAAATTTCTAAAAAAGTTAGTAAGATTAAAAATATACAAAATAAAAAATATACAAAATGAAACATGAAAACAATTAATAAGACTAAAAATGGTGTTGAAAAAATATATTTGAGAATACATTTTCAGTAAAATATTTTTTAGAAAACAAAAAAAAAACATTTTTCATAAATTTTTTTTTTTCAAATGAGCTAAATTATACAAAAAGAATTAATAAGACTAAAAGTCGATAAGAAAATAGAACTAATTTTTCAAAAATTAATTTTCAATAAAAATAGTTTTTAAAAAATACATAATTTTTTTCTAAAAATATTAAAAAATACCCATGTTCTTAATTTAAATTTATATTTTAGAGCTTAAGTAAAAACATTAATAACTCTAAATCCCAAATGCTAATCTCAAACCTTAAATGTTACATTTAAATTCTAAACCTTAAACCTAAAACACTAACTCTATAACCCTTCACTTTAAATCTCAAATCTTAAAATCTTTAAACCTTGAATTTTAAAATTCTCAAACATCAATCTTAAATTTAGGTCATGGGTAATTTTAAATTTATGAAAACATTAAATATTACGAGTAAGAAAATAGAAAATGCATTTTCAGTAAAATATTTTCAGCAAAAATGATTTTTCAAAATTAATTTTCCTTAAAACATAAATGTAAAGTGAATGAAAATGAAAACAGACTAAAAACGTGTTTAATAAGATGTTGTAAAACAATTTATTTAAGAACTTAAAAAGTTTTTATCTATTAAGGAAAATGATGTTTTGACTAGCAAAGAAATCTTTATTGGATTTCAAAGAGTGATGAAAAATTTGTTTCCCTGACGAAATCGAAGAAGCAGAAAGCAATGAAGGGTAACGAAACAAAAATTACTAGGAAAATTTATTTTATGTGACAAGATAAAGTTGAATAAGTGATGCAAAGTAAAGATTTAATAGTAATAAGTACTGGAAACAGAACAAGTTACCTACTATCAAGATCCTCAAGCTCTTGCTTCACTTCATCAGGAAGACTGGCCAAATCTAACACAAGAAAAGAAAAAACCTATCGGCAAGCAAAAAACAGTACCTGTAATAATATACTTTTAGAAATACCATTTTGAAGCACATACCTAGGTGCAAAATGCAAAAGTTTTTTGTGCAATGAAGAGTATCCTGGAACCTATAATTAATTCAAATGAAGAATGATGAGGATACTAAATAAAAGACAGAAATTGTTCAATAATTTTTAAAAGTCAGCAAGATATATGTTTTGTTTGCAATTTTTCCGATAAAGAAACTATTTTTAAAAACATAATTACTTTTAAAATAAAAATAATTTAAAATAATAAGGAGGTGACTACTTTAAAATTTAAAAAATATAGATAAATATCTTATTAAGAGCTAAATACATGTTTAATTCGGTAAAGAAGAAATATTTTCAGAAAAATATATTTTGAAAACACTAAATGAATAGGAAACAATTAATAAGGTTAAAAAATGTAAAAATATCATCTAAAATACACTAAATCATTTTCAATATTTGTTAAAAAGTCAATAAAAAACAAAATATATTTTGACGATAAATAATTTTTTAAAATACACTTCCAGTAAAACATATTTTTTTTAGAGAAATACATTGTCAGTAAAAGAATTTGACAAAATACACTAAATAATATGAAAAAAAGTAATAAAGTTAAAAAAAATTAAAATTACCCTTATCCTTAAATATAAAAATTTATATTTTAGGACTTAAACACTAACCTTAAAAACTTTTATCTCATAACTTACTCTAACTCTTAAACCTTAACCTTTAAGTCTTAAACCTTAACCTTAAACCTATTAGACTCTAATAATTACAAATATTCTCTCATATTAATTAAATTTGAAACCTTAAACCCCAAAACTTAAAATCCTAAATCATAAAATATAAACTCTAAATAAAAAAGGCTAAATTGGTGAGGATGTCAATTATTCTAAGTTCAAGTATTTGGGTTCAATTTTATAAAGTGATGGAGAAATTGATGAAGATGCCACAAATAGGATACAACCTAGATGGTTAAATTGGAGAAAAGCTTTTAGTGTTATTTGTGACGGTAAAATACCTATTAAATTTAAAAGAAAGTTTTTATCATACTGTTATTCGACTAACTATACTTTATCTGAGTGAATATTGGGCTTTAAAAACATAACAAGAGCATAAAGTGCTAAAATGGATGTGTGGCTGGATAAGACATGATATAATACAAAATAATTGTATAAAAGCATACATTGGGGTAGCATCTATTAAGGAAAAGACAACAGAAAATTAGTTAAGGTGATTTGAACATGTCTGGAGGAGGCCGTTGGAGGCATTGGTGAGGAAAGTTAATCTTATGGTATTTAGCCATGTGAAAACGTGCAGAGGAAGATCTAAAAGAATACTTGAAGAAGTTATAAAAAGGGAACTTATAGTTAATAATATTTCAAAAAATATGGTTTTTAATATAGCACAATAGCATTATATAATCTATGTATTCGATCTCACATAATAGAATAAAGCTTGTTGTTGTTGTATAGTTATAGAAGTTCAAGACAATATTAATTGTTGTTTTTCTAACTATACCATTATCCTCACTAACTTTAATTATTTCACAAACTTATCATAAAATTAGGTGTTACTAATATAAATAAGGGTACACTTCTAAATTAGGCATTTTTATTTTTATTGAAAATGATGTATATTAAAAGTTTAATTAAATTCTCTCATTTATATTTTTTTTTCCTTCTCACACTTATTATTAATTGTTTTCTCTCCCTATTAATTGTGTTAATTACACATTTTTTATTCTACCTAGTAATTTAGGGTTTTATGATTTAGTGATTAGAATTTAGAATTTAAAGTTCATAGTTTAAGATTTAGGATTTAGACTTTCGTATTTAGGGTTTTAGAATTAAGTTTTTTGGATTTTAGGATTTAAGGTTTGGTGTTTATAATACATGATTTAAGAGATTTAGGGTTTAGAGTTTTAAGGTTCATACTTTTAGAACTTAGGGTTTATGATTTTATGATTTGAGGTTACATTTTTTAGGTTTTGAAGTTAGAATGTTAGGTTCACAATTTAGGATTTAGATTTATGATTCATGGTTTTTAAAAATTTAGGGTTGATAATTTTGAATTTAGAGATTAGAGTTTTAGAACTTAAGGTTTAGAATTTTTGTTTTAAGATTTATGATATGGTTTGGGGTTTCATTTTTTAGGTTTTAAAGTTAGAATTTGGGTTTAGGGTTTACAATTTAATATTTTTAGGTTTTAGAATGTGTAATTAATACTATTAATAAGAGAGATAAATAAATTTTTAAGATGTAAGTGAAACATTAAATATATAAAGATAAAAATTTGATGAGATTTTTCACCATCTTTCTTATTTAATGCACTTATTTATTGCTTATTCATAAATAAAGGTATACTAATTTTTTTAGAAATTAATACATTAATTATATTTCTTAACTTCAAATGACAAATAATACCAAGTATTTTACATTCATTTCGTCACAAGACTTTCATGGTAGAGTACAAATACTCAACTAATTAAATGTAAAATGTCTTGCAACCTTCATTTTCAGTCCATCTAATCTAAGGATTACTAACATTTATTTATAAGAGAGTTCGAGTTCCTAATATCCTCACCCAATATTAAAATTAAAATTTCACACTCATGTTGTGGAGGACTTGCTGGGTTAGCTCTCAACTAGAAGTGCATAATGGAATTTAAAAAGCAGAGACAAAAGAGACATATAATTATATAGTATTATGATATATTTTCAATTATATTTTGTCATAGATATATTTGAATCTCTATCTTGATATAATTTATTCAAACTTTAATTAATTAGTAAAACCCAAATAATTTCTACCAATAAAAAACCTATCAATACAATTATATAAAGCACAGTTGAATATATCAACTTTTTTCTTTTTAGCCTAGTATTACTTAAATTTAACAATCTTGTCTTTTGTACTAGACATGATGGTATAAAGAAAAAGACAGATTATACTGAAACCACAAACCTCGATTATTTTATTTTATTTTTTTAATTTTTGAGTGTCTCAAATCGTTCTTTTCAAGAGAACCTCATTCGCAAAACAACTAAAGGAATCAGTCTAGAGGATAATCTTATCTTATTTCTTGTATTGTATGTCAGTTCTTGGTGATTATAGAATTCCAATATATGATGGCTGCTTGTGCGTTGGTTTCAACGGAGAGGAACTTAAAATATCCCACCACATGGTGTGTATCAATTTGATTAATTACTGTGATGACTTGTTAGCTCAAAGGTCCTTCTACCCTAATCTCTTATGTAGTGTTTAGTTAGAGAGATTCGGAAGGGAAGAGAGAGATTTTTAAGATTTTCACTTGTTTACTTCAAATCATAGAAGAGGAGAGGAGAGATTTTTATTTCTCATTTTCCCTCCCCTTCCCCTCCATCTCTTTACCCCCAAAATTGGAGGGTTTTGGAGGAAGAGAAACAATTGTATTATTTTGACAAAAATACTCTCATAATTTACCCTTTTTATTATAATCGTAATTTTATACATTCTCTTATCTTCTTTTCTCTCCATTTATAAATTTTCTGCTGGATCTTTGCCTCGGACAAGAAATTCTTGTTAGTTTCTGCCCAACTGAAGAAAATTGTCATTCTTAATAAAAAGTTTGAGTAGTATGCAGAGTTATTAGAGTTTAAGTCGTATGTAGAGTTGGGGGCCAAACCTCTTTTGACTTATGGTTGGAGCTGACTTATGATGAAGTAACACGTATATCTTTGGAATTTAGCGAAACACTGCAAATTTTTTTATTAATATAAGAAAATATTAACATTGAAGCAGATTATAATGATTTTCTCAAGTAAAATATTAAATTACCATGGAGTCACTTAGTCGATTATACCCTTTCAAAACAAAGATTAAAAAATCATATATATAAAAAGAAAAAAGGATAAAAACACAATTCCTTTGATTTCAACCAGATAAATCAATACTAACAACAATTAAGATGATAATTAAGCAACACATGCTTATCAGAGTTCCAAGAATTTATTGGAAAGCAATAATAGCAGCAGATAAGAACCGTGAGAAATACGACATATAGCGTTATGGGCAGTGTCCTGAGTGATTTCTTTTATTCCAGTCCTCCATTTGGCTTTTTTACTTCATGAATCTGCTTCAAGAGAAACACGTAGGCCACTCTCAACTGGAAGGAAGAAAAATAAGTACTTTTTCCCCCTCTTCCTTAATAAAAACTGTTTGAAGAGAACAAGAGTACAATATCCAGTACATAACATAGGTAGGAAATTCAGCAACAGAAATCTGATAGCCTAAAAGGAAACCGGAGCAATCTCTCAGTGGCAAAAGCTCAATCTTGTGCAACAGGAGAAATAAATTAACAATTGAATGATTGCACAACCATCTTCACCATCTGTATGGGTAAATTTGATAATAAGTATCTAGAAAAGAAGGAATAATGGTATAAGAATGCATGTATATGAAAAATTACCAGTTATTGTGTAAGCAGGTAGATGTAATCTCTTAGTTATCAGATGGATCAGTCTCTTCACCCAGAAGAGGATAGACTGTGAACTTGATGTTGTCCTTCTTCTCCAAACTTTGGAGCATGCTAGCCATTTCCTCGGAAGGCCGCAAGATTTGCACTTCTGCTAAGGCTTTCAAGGACCACAGTTCATCAGGAAGACCCTTCAATTGCTTGCAATTATTGATGATCAAACGTCGAAGCTGAGGGATTGCATCTTTTTCCAATGTCAACTTTTCATACCACAATCCTTCCATTTGAAACACTTGGAGTTTCTTGAATCCTCCTGCGGGAAAACAAAGATCAGGCTCTGATGAATTTCTCCAATCATATTTGCCTGATTGTGATAGTTTTAATATTAGGAGTATGGGAAGGTTCATCAAAGCATTCATATATGCTGACGAAGTAACTTCTTTCAACGTTATCTTGGTAAGGTTTTGGGGAAATGCATCTGCACTCGTTGGAGGATCCCAAGTAAAGAATATTTTCAGTGTATTTAGATGAGTCAAGAATTTGAGCCTCAGTAATGCTTGATCTTGACCGGTTACACGCCATAATCCCAATTTTCTTAGTTTGGGAAACATCCCATTTTCCAAAAGGAACATATTGTCGTGGTGAAGACCAATAGTTGAGAGGGTTTGGAGATTCCCCAGCATCTTGTTTTTAGCTCCTTTTGCAGGCTTAGGTATGATGACAGACCCATTCAGATAAAGATTCCTTAAACGCTTTAGTTTCCATATTGCACGATTCAAGGACTTCGGCGACCAACCCCGGAGGTCCAAGGTTTCAAGATTCCAAAGGTTACCTATAGAACTTGAAACTTCTTTCTCGGACCTTAAAGCCTGTGCTTTGAAGTATCTCAAGTAGAAGAGGTTGTGTAACTTATAATCAAAGAAACCTGTGTTCTGCCGTCCGAGATCTAGCACTCTTACCAACTTGAATTCGTTGAGAAACCATTCTAAAGCTTCAGACCCATAAAAACTGGTAATTTCGTGGTTGAAGCAGAACAGTGATCGGGTAAATGAATGATCACATGGCCTTGAGGAATTGTAAGAATCTGTGCTACAATGAAGGGATAGTCTCCTGGGTTTGCTCCGTTTTATTGTATTGGCATCTTGACAAATTTCGAAGAACTCTTCCTCTTTGCTCACAAATATACAAAAATCACGGAGAAGATCATGGATTCGACATGTTTTGGCACCCCCATCAGACCTCTTTCTGGCTACTTGGATCAATCCACGTTGTATGAGCTCATATAAGTATTTTTCAGCAACAGATTCTGCACCAGATTCTTTTTCTAGTATAAATCCTTCAGCTATCCACTGCTGCATCAATTGCCTTACAGGGATCTCAAAGTCTTCAGGGTACATGCCCAAATACAAAAAGCAGGGCTTCAATTCTTCAGGCAAGCTGTTATAGCTAAGCTTCAGTATATCATTGACATGGCTTTCCTTATCCTCATCAAGAAATGAATTGCTGTTATAAGCCATTTCTGACCATTGTCTTGGTAGCCTTTTGTGCAATAGAAGCCCAGCTGAGAGGGCAATGAAGAGTGGTAAACCCTTACAACTTTGAACGATCTTTCTGCCATGTGGCTCTAGAAGAGGATCAGGGCAAGTTTCTTCATGAAACACTCTCTTGCAAAAGAGTTTCCAGCTATCTGCTTCATTGAGGGGTTGAAGCTCGTAAGGAAGATCAGTTGTTTGATTGTTGAAGGTAGGAGTTTGACTAGCATACAAAGCCACGGCTTTGTCATGACATGTGATCAATATTCTACTACCATTGTTTTCATTGGGAAAACAATCTTGTATTTCGTCCCAAACTTGCGTGTCCGATATGCCATCAAGAACTATAAGATACCTCATATCTATCAAGCTTCTATGCATCAGTCTCTTCATAATCAGTAAACTCGTGCTTTGACTTTCCGTTATGGACATGAAACACCTGAGAAGTGTAAGCAAAATATCTGTAGGTCTGTAATCCTTAGGCACATAAACCCATGCGATAATATCAAAGTGCTTTTCAACTTGATGACTCTCATAGATTTTTCTAGCATAGGTGGTCTTGCCCAACCCTCTCTTTCCTGTTATGGAAACCACCTTACGTGGTGAACCTGAATCCCCATCACTGAGCAGCTTGATAACTTCCTCAAAGCCTATTATCTCGTCTTCCTCAACTTCAACCCTTCTCTGGTGAAACGACCCCTCCTCAGTGGCAGCTTCTGTATCTTTCTCGATGCCATACTTGTCTATGATCTCCTTGATAGTTGTCTTTATGTTCTGTATCTCTCTGTCTACGTCATGAAGATTTAGTTGATTATCAAAGGGACCGGCATCAATCCGCAATTTGTGTCTGACCAGGTTCACGAAGTAGGTTTCAATAACATCCTCGGCTTGTTGGGCGACTTTGTTGATATTTCTAACCACCTTTCTCACTTGATCGTGCTCTTTCAGCTTCCTTTGGGAGGCTTTGAGGAAAGCATTCATAGGATCAAGCTCATTTTGGAGAGTCTTGATTTTGTTTTCCTCTTCAGATGGAAAATCGAACTTAAATTTTACCTCTTCTGTTAGCCGGGACAGGTAGTTCGAAAGGGAGGAAAGAGCAGTTTCCATAGCAATTTCCTAGAGGAAAAGAATAAGGGGAAAACAAAAAGAAATCATTGGGCAGAGGATCTGAACTGCTAGTAACTAGTTGGTGCTTCTGGCTAGTGCATATTCAACATGCTATGACACAAGATTTATACACCATTTTTCTGCCATTATCTAGGTTGAGTCAGTCACCATGTATTAAAATAATATAGTGACAACTAAAACTTTTTTATACCACATGCTCACTTAATGATGAAAACATAAAATAATACGCAATAATGCAACTGAAAGAGCAATTATTTTCTCTAATTATATAATTTCTAATTGATTTAAAGATGTATTAGTTCAACTTGTTTCTTTTTCTTTTCTTTTTTTGTCATAATTAAAAGAGAAGAGAATATACGCAATGATTTTATTATGTGGCCTTGAGAAATTTTAACATGGGTAAAAAAGTTCATAAACCTTTATAAGAGTGCGACCACTAATAAACTAACCCCAATTTTCCAACTTTTTGTTTAAGTTAGCATTATTGGATATTGTTTTATTTTATTATTTGCTAAGCTTCGTAAAGAAATTACTGTTATTATAGTTCTCACTAATAGGCAAGTTTTTTTTTTTTTTTTTTTTTAAAAAAAAATTATTATCACTAACAGACAAGTCTTGATCGATCCAAATATGTATACTGTTCATAGGAATATGAATCTATAACCAAAATGTACAATTAAATGGTGTATTCATATGGTGTCATAACATGTTGAACATGCTTAAGAAATTATTGTTGGGTGCAACTTCTTGTTTCAATTGTTTTTAACATTTTATTTGTTATTTGAATAAGTTAAGGTTATAGGAAATTGTTGCTATTAGTTGTCGCTAATTTATTTTGATGTTGATTCAACCTAATGGCAGAAAGTCATATCTGAAATTGTTGTTATATGTCTAATTGTTTGTTGGAGGTGAAATTTCTTGCTTCAGTTGCGTCATTGCATATTATTTTATTTTATTGTTTATGTAACATGGTATTAATAAAAACGTTACTGTTATTAGTTGTCACTGATTTATTTTAATATATGTTGACCCACTAAATTAACTTAATAGCAATAAGTCTTGATAGATCCAAATGATATGTTAATGTTTATAGGAGTATATGGATCCAGAGCTACTATGCACCAAATTGGTGTACTAATAATAAGATGTTATTATTTACGAAAATAAAAAAAAATAATAAGATGTTATTTTACTAATAGGGTATTGACACAATAGCAAAATAGGTTTTTTTTTTTTTGTGTGTTTTAAGCTAAATCTTAATTTGAAAACTTTTAGAGTTCACACCTAACTAAGTTATTAGGTGTAGTTTAGTAGTAAGGAGTTTGGGTAGAAGTTAAGATATTTGGGGTTTGATTATCTCTTATAATCAAAAAGAAAAGTCACACTCAATAAGAGAAATTATTATTTACTATTTCACATTTCAAACAAATTAGTTCATATCTAAAATGTGTGAGAATATTTTAAATGTAAACAAAAAAATTATTGTGCCATTTGCACATGTAGCTGAAGCTTAGAGAGCAAATCTGGCAGCACACTTGATAACAAAATATTAGATTGTGATGAGATGAACGGGAAATCTATATTAGTATATAGTAAAACAAATTCACCTACGAGATGTGGTTGAGTCTGTTTTTTTTTTTTTAAAAAAAAAAATACTTAAAACAAAATAACAATTTCTAATAATAATAATAATAATAACCTATTGTAAATCTAAATTAAAAAAATTACGTTGCCAAATTTCCTTTCCCTGCATTACTATAAATAACATCTTGAAATTACTCCTAATGCCTCCCTTCCCTACTTGAAAAACATGGTATAGCTGATGTTGGCCAAGCCCATGCTAAGTCACAATTAAAAAAAAAAAAGTAAATATTTATTTTAGTCCCTCGTACTTAAAACTCTTATTAATTTAGTTACTCACATTTTTAAGTTTATCAATTTGGTCCCTCACACTTCAAGTTTATTAATTTGATCTCTCACACTTAAAATCCTAATCAATTTAGTTCCTCGCACTTAAAACTCTAATCAATTTAATTCCTTAAACTTATAAAACTTATTAATTTAATTTCTCACACTTCAAAAATATTGATAAATTTAGAAGACGAAATTGATAAAAAATTTAAAGTGTGAAGGACTAAATTGATAAATTTAAAATGTGAGGGACGAAATTGATTAGGGTTTTAAAACGTAAGGGACAAAATTGATAAATTTAAAGTATGAGAGACCAAATTGATAAGAGTTTTAAGTGTGAGATACTAAAATAAGTATTTACTCTTAAAAAAAAATTAATTTAAGCATTAGCATCGATTAAACCAATGTAAAACTAAAAGTTATTGGTCAAATTAGTTTGACCAGAGTAATATGCATTAGCTAGGCTAACACTAATGCTCATGAAAAGTTTGCGTTGGCCAGTAGAAAGGCGTAATCTTATTGGTCCATTTTGCAATTATAATCATCGGCCCATGCCAACGTTAATTTTTCTTTTAAAAAAAAAAGATGCAATCTTTGGCCAACGCGATATGAGCTTCCCCTCCCCGCGCCTTTTCCCCTTCATTTTCCTCGATTTCCTTATCCAATTCTCCCTTGGTTCTTCCCCTCTCTCTCGCCCCACACTCAATTCTCTCTATTGTTTGAGCCTTCAATTTTTTTCTTGAATTTGCAATCAACTTCCCATCGCATTAGCTTCAATTTCAGTAAGTTTTTTTTGTTCGGTTATTTTTTTATATTTTAAATTTTATCTTTCTCACACAATTAATCTCTTTTTCAGTTAATTAATATGTTTTCTTTGTGTTTTTAGGTACCTCTAGCACTATTATCTCATGATTTTTCAAATATGGACAAATTCCTTGGCATTGTGAATTTTTGTATTATATTAATTTAATGGTGTATGTAATTTAAATTGTAATGTTATGTTAGCTTTTAAAATAGTTTTTGTTATGTTGTTATGTGAATTATTAGTATAGAAGATGTTTAAAATTTTAACATAAATTATATGCATGATATGTTACTTTTAGTGAAATATTAGCTCCTATGCTAAATTTAGTGAAATAACTTCACAACAACGACAATAATAACGACAATAGGATTCTTAAAAAATTATCTAAATATATATTAATTTAATAATTAATAATTCAATATATACAAATTAGTAATTTAATTTGCAAAAATTAATAAATTTTCTTTTTGCTCTACTATTACTTTGTGTTGGCTTGACCTATGCTAAATTTAGTGTGGGCCATCCAGACTTAAGTTGTTGACGTTAGTGACGATTTGACTGACATTAATCAGCATGAATTTCTTAAAAGTTAACTCTAAAATTAGCTTTAAGGATTTTAGCATCGTCTTGATGCTGACACTAGGTTGAGCTTTGTCTAATTAATAACCAAATTTCGTTGTGAGAATCAAATTGTGCATTAATTCCTCATCATCTACCCATTTCAAATTCAAAGTCTTATCTCCATTATATTTAGGAATCCCACTCTATCTGATGCCACTGTTTCTCTCTTCTCTTATTTTACAAAGGTGCAAGCAATGTGTCATTTATTTATGATTTTTTTTTTTTAGTGTTGTCATGTTGTGTATTCGTTTCTCATATAATGTGTGTAATTGATTGCGCCCTCTCACTCCTAACCTTCCTCCTCATTTTTCTCACATTCTTTTTCGCCCTCTCACTCTCACTCCTCATTTTTCTCATTTTTTTCTTTTCTGTTTTCTGTTCTCTTGCCAATGTGTGGGAAGAGAAAATGGGGGCTGCTGTGTTCGTTGGAAATAGCAGTCCAGGGTTTTTAAAGATTACAAGTAAAAGCACTTAGTTGGATTGCCATTTTTCTTCAACCTTCATTCATAAATAGCGTTTTTGGAATTTGAATATCGCTAGTGCAAGTGGTTTTCTTTAATTTATAAACTAAAATAATAATATTTTAATAATATATTTTAAAACAACCATAAAATCATAATTTTTTTTTTTTTTGATATTTTAACTACTTAAAAGAGCTCCTTTATTTTTTAGACACCAATGAGTTCTGCAAATTTGTTGCATGAGATATGATTGGGAGTATGTAATTTTGTTGTCTATTCATTTTATATTTCTTTTAGCAAGTCTTCTATGTTAGATTAACAAGCAACAATACTATAAAATAAAGTAACAACTAGCTTAGGAATTATATGGTTAAAAAAAAAAGCTTGGGAATTAGCCAAACTCTCAGTAGATTAAGTTGAATATAGCAAATTTTCTTAATTTAAGAAAATATTAAATTGAACCGGATCATGATGATTTTCTCAAGTAAATTTAAGATGGGGATACTTGGCTGATAAAACCGTCTCAAATGAAGACACACAAAAAAAAAATCAAGTCTTTAACTCAGTTAATACCAATTCAAACAACAATTATGATGATAATTAAGCAACATGCTTATCACAGTCCCGAGGGTTTATTGAAAAGCAATACCGGAAACAGACAACAGTCTAGAAATAAAACAAATAATGTTTTAGGGTGTGTCCTAATGATTTCCTTTATTGCAATACTCCGGCTCCGTCTGGCTTCTTTTACTGTAGGAGTATTCTTCAGGAAAATCATGCAGGCCACTTTCAACTGGAAGGAAGAAAAAGAACTCCTTTTCTTCTTTCTTCTTTCTTCTTTATTCCTTAACAAAAACAGTAGAAACGAACAATGATGGATGATCGCACAACAATCTGCACCACCTGCAGGTAAATTTGAAAATATGTGTATAGAAAGAATTCTTCTGAGAATAAAGGAACAAAGGTAGAAGAATTAATCATTGCATGTCTATGAAAAGGTACCAGTTATTGTGTAAGCAGGTAGATGCAATCTCTTAGTTATCAGATTGATCAGTCTCCTCACCCAGAGGAGGATAGACTGTGAACTTGATGTTGTCCTTCTTCTCCAAATTTTGGAGCATGTCAGCCATTTCCTTGGAAGGCCACAAGATTTGCACTTCTGCTAAGGCTTTCAAGGACCACAGTTCATCAGGAAGACCCTTCAATTGCTTGCAATTATTGATGATCAAACGTCGAAGCTGAGGGATTGCATCTTTTTCCAATGTCAACTTTTCATACCACAATCCTTCCATTTGAAACACTTGGAGTTTCTTGAATCCTCCTGCTGGAAAACAAAGATCAGGCTCTGATGAATTTCTCCAATCATATTTGCCTGATTGTGATAGTTTTAATATTAGGAGTATGGGAAGGTTCATCAAAGCATTCATATATGCTGACGAAGTAACTTCTTTCAACGTTATCTTGGTAAGGTTTTGGGGAAATGCATCTGCACTCGTTGGAGGATCCCAAGTAAAGAATATTTTCAGTGTATTTAGATGAGTCAAGAATTTGAGCCTCAGTAATGCTTGATCTTGACCGGTTACACGCCATAATCCCAATTTTCTTAGTTTGGGAAACATCCCATTTTCCAAAAGGAACATATTGTCGCGGTGAAGACCAATAGTTGAGAGGGTTTGGAGATTCCCCAGCATCTTGTTTTTGGCTCCTTTTGTAGGCTTAGGTATGATGACAGACCCATTCAAATAAAGATTCCTTAAACGCTTTAGTTTCCATATTGCACGATGCAAGGACTTCGGCGACCAACCCCGGAGGTCCAAGGTTTCAATATTCCAAAGGTTACCTATAGCATCTAAATCTTTTTCTTCCAACTTTAAAACCCCTGCTCTTAAGTATCTCAAGTAAATGAAGTTGTTTAACATAGGATCAGAAATATATGAGTGTCGAGGCCCAAGATCCAACACTCGTACCAACTTGAATTCGTTGAGAAACCTGTCCCATTCTTTATCTCTTAAACTCGTGTTGTGGCGGAAGTAGAATAATGATCGGGTAGATGAATGATCACAAGGATTTGAGTTGCAGTAAGAGTCTGTGCTACAATGAAGGGATAGTCTTCTGGGTTTGCTCCGTTCCATTTTGTTGGCATCTCCACAAATTTCAAAGAACTCTTCCTCTTTGCTCACAGTTGTACAAAGATCACGGAGAAGATCATGGATTCGACATGTTTTCACACCCCCATCAGTCCTCTTGGATCAAGCTACGACTAATGAGCTCACGCAAGTGTTTTTCAGCAACAACCTCTGGCTCGGGAGCTTCTGCTCCGGTTTGCTGTACTTGTATGAATCCTTCAGCTATCCATTGCTGGATCAATTGCCTTACAGGGATCTCGGAGTCCACAGGGTAGAGGCCGATGTATAGGAAGCAAGGCTTCAATTCTTGACGCAAGCTATTGTAGCTAAGTCTCAGTATTTCCTTGACTTGGCTTTCCTGGTCCTGACTAATAAACCAGTTGGTGTTTCTAGTGATGTCAGACCACTCTGTTGGTGTTTTGTCTTGTAAAAGCCCTGCTGCTACAACAATAGAGAGTGGTAAATTCTTACAACTTTCAACAATCTTTTTGGCATAAGGCTCTAGAACGGGATCAGTGCATGTTTCTTGGTGAAACACTCTCTTGCAGAAGAGTTTCCAGCTATCTGCAGGTTGTAGGGGTTGAAGCTCGTAAGGAGGACTTCGGTTGTTGAAGTATGGAGTTCTGCTAGCATGGGAAACCACCTCTTCAACACGACTTGTGATCAATATTCTGCTGCCATTGTTTTCATTGGGAAAACAATCTTGTATTTCATTCCAATGTTCCTTCTCCCATAAGTCATCAAGAAATATAAGATACCTCAAATCTCTCAAGCCTCTTTTCATCATACTCTTCAAATCTGGCAAACTCATGCTGTCAAAATTTGTCACCCCTTCGGAAATGGACTTGAATTCCTTGAGAAGGGAAATCAATATTTCTCTAGGTTTGAACTCCTTAGAAACGGTTGCCCATGCGACATCATCGAACTTCTTTCGAAGTTGATGGTCATTGTAGATCTTTTTAGCAAGGGTGGTCTTGCCCAACCCAGCCATGCCGTGGATGGAAACCACCTTGCGCGGACTTGAATCCAACTGATCTTTGAGCAGCTTAGCAACGTCCTCCGAGTATTTGTCAAAGCCAACTACGTCATCTTCCTCAACTTCCCTCCTCCTTTTTTCCAATGCTTCCGACTGATCGGAGGCTGCTTTGGCGTCTTCTTCGTTGGATACACCTTCTTCAAGGCCATACTTAATTCTGTTTTCAAGGATCACATCGATACTTGTCCTTAAGCCCTTGATCGATGCATCAACGTCATGAAGCCCTAGTTGATGATCAAACGTTTTAATAGTCTTCACAAGGAAGTTTCTTCTGTAATGTTGGACGAGGTTGTAGAAGTAGGTGTCAATAACATTCTCGGCTTGTTGGGCGACACCCATGATTTTGCGAACCACCATGTTTACTTCGTCGTGCGGTTTCTGCTTCTTACGAGCGGCTTCCACGAAAGCATTCATAAAATCGAGCTCATTTCGGAGATTGTCGATTTCGCTTTCCACTTCAGATGGGAAGTCGATCAGCTCCGATTTCACTGCCTGTACGATCCGGGGCAGGTTGTCCAAAATGAAGGAAAGAGCAGTTTCCATTACAATTTCCCACTAGCAAGTTAAGATTATTTGGAGAGGGGGATAGAAAGAATTCATATAGGCAGAGGATCTGAGCAGCTAGCTAGTGTGATATTTAACATGTTACGACCCATATTTATACACCACTTTTCTGCATAGTAGCTCACATGGAGTATGTCCACATATATTAAAATTAATTAATGACAACAACTTTTTACACAGAATAATAAATAATAAAATAATATGCAATAATGCAACTGAAGCTACAAAGTTGCATCCAACAATAATTTCTTACACAGCAATTAATCATTTGTCATCTTTTGTACACTACATCTTGCTTCTTTTGGCTTTTCACATGGAGTTCACTTTTTTCGGAAATTCTATCCCAAATATCTAATGAAAATTTCAGAATTTAGAGAACCAAGTGCACGGATTGACTGAGTAAACAGTTGAACGTTCCAATATTGATTATTGTCTCCCAATAACATTGAAATTTCACATCATAATATAATTTTTCCATTATCATGGCCAAAATTCAACTTCATATGCAAAGTTACAACATATTACATATTAATAACAGTTCTTTTTAGAAACATCTCCATTTTTTTTTAACAATAGAGAATCAAATACTAAACATTTTATATACTACTTCCTCTGTTTTATATTATAAAGTCATTTTTAATTGAAACACAGTTTAAAAAATTAATTAAAATTAATTATTTTATTAATTTTTTAAAACAAACTATAACATTTTAAATTTACTCCAATTTAAAGACAGCTACTGCAATAGCATATTAATTTTCTACATTAATCAAAATATAAAAATTAAAAAAAAAAGAAGATCATATTAATTAAGAGCAATTATGAAAAAAATAACATATAATTTTAAAATTTTGTAAAAAATCTTATATTAAGAATTATATAAAACTTCTAAAAAGATGTTATAATATTAAACAAATGAAGTATTATGTAAACTCCCCCACTTCTAAGCCTCATATAATGATTTATCTTAATTTTATTTTGATATTCAAAGTTGAGTTATCATTATGATGAATCAACATTAAAATAAATTGATGACAACTAACAGCAACATTTATATGTCATGCTTATAAAATAAAATAAAATATACAATAATTAATGTGACAAAAACAAGTTGCAACCAATGATAATTTTTTATTAATATAACATTTGAAGAGACTGCATTAATTAATACACCTTTATATATATAGAGAGAGACTTATCATTACGATAAATCAACATTAAAATAAATTGGTGAAAACTAATAACAACATTTATATGTCATGCCTATGAAATAACAAAATAAAATATGCAAGAATTAATGCAATAGAAACAAGTTGCAACCAATGATAATTTTTTATTCATACAACATTTGAAGAGACTATATTAATTAATACACCTTTTGACATCAAGTATCTATATGTCAAGGAGAAAGTCCAAGAGAAAGAAACCTACATCAAGTTCTTACCTACAAAACAGATGGTCACAAATCCTCTAACCAAGGGCGTGCTTGTGAAAGTGTTCCAGGACCATATTGCTCGTATAGGGTTAGTGGGGTCCTTTGATGCCTTGGCTTAATGAGAGTTTTGGGTTGTCCTATGATTGTTTTGTGATTTGATAACAGTTATGTAATTTTGATTCTATGATATGATATTATGATTATTACTATTATCATTGTTTTTTTTTTTTTATATATTATTGCCATATAAAATATATGCATAATACTGTGTTTAATAGAGTTATTTAATGGCATGATCATGGAGACATTTATGGACTTAGTCTCAATGTGCGACACTAAGGAATCATGTTGATTCTCAATGGGCATCTTGGATTGATGCCGAGGCCATTGTATAGGGATTACATGCTTTGATCACATGCTCGCTTGTTTAGCATGTCCTCCCTTCTGCATTCCATGTAGGTTAGGTCATTGGAAGTGTGAATGCCTCATGTGTATCATATTATTACTCCTATCAATGATTTTTTTTTTTTTTTTTTTTTTTGCATTGTTGATGGTCTTGCATTTCCTAAGTAGACCTATTGACTTTATTGCCGTGTTTGACACTTGTGTGGCCACACTAATCTGGAAGTTCTAGTTTCTTTGAAATTGATTGGGTAGCCCAAGTGGAAGACTGTTAGAATTTTCTATGTGGTCTAACATAATCAGATCATTTATAAAACTCAAATTAATAAGTGCCGATATAATTTATAGTAATAGGCCAATTGTGACCAATTATGTTTTGGTCTGAATGTGTTAAATCCTATATGGAGTCAGTAATGTGGCCTGTATGTATTGAGTAATTGTAATTGGTAGGTTGACCTAATTTGAGTGACATACAGACACAAGAGAAGGCCTCTATTACATGCCTATAAATGTGGTATATTTGTCCCATTAAAAATACACGTGAAATACATATAGATTAAAGGATTAGTTACTCTCCTAAATTCTCTAAGACTTTTAATCATGGATTCTTTTGCAATCTCTTTAAGGGTCCGTTTGATACACAATACAGAATAGTACAAGCAAAATAGCACAGCACAAGTAGCTAAGTTACATGATAACTTTTAATATTATTTACTGTTTGTTAGTTAATGCACTGGACAAAAAAATTTGTGTTATTTACTATTTGATTAACATAAATACTAGACAAAAGAATGTGAAATTTACTGTAATACCCTCTGTGTTATACAATATTTGTTATTAAAAATTCTTATTTTTGGATTTTACAAAATTGGAATTGTAAAAGAAAAAAAAAAAAAAAAAACTAATCCAGATATTGCATAGGTTCATTTTGCACAATAAAAAAAAAATCGATTCTGAATTTTTAAAATCTAATACTCTAAAAATCATTAAATTCTAGAATAAATGTTTGCTTTGCATTTTCGGAACTATAATCATTAAAATTTGGTACTGTGGGTCTTTTTTTGTCATTTTGTAAGAAAAAAAAAAGTATTAGTGTATAAATAGTGAAAGAGGCTTTAATTGATTTTAATCAAGCCTATTACTAATTGGAAAACCCGACTTGTTGAAAGGCTTGGATAGAGGAGGTGAGGTTAAATTTGTCTTTTTAAGTTTTTGTACTGTGAACAAAATTGTTATCTCGTGGGTTTTTGAGAGACAAAAAATAGAAAATTTATCCATTATCTTAGAATGTTTTTGTCCAGTATCATTGTCTATTTTAAAATCAAATAGAGTACAAAATTTTTTGTCTAATCCAGTCCGTTATTTTAAAGTGAATCAAACGGACCCTAAGTATGTCTCTAATTAATAATGTTTGGTACATGTCATAGATTAGACTAATATATCCTAATTAATTTCTTCATATTCAACTGTTATGACCCCGTATGAACACACCATTTTGTCGCTATAGATCTAGATTCCTATGAACAATAAGCACTTTCAGATCAATCAAGACTTGTCTATTAGTGACCACTAATATATTACCCATGCTTATGTAAATAATAACAAGTTGCACTAACACATCTTTAATTAATAGATCAAACGTTGTCTTTTTCTAGGCAACAAGATTTGTTTCAATCAGCAGACATTGAATCCTTTTGCCTATAAAATTTATGTTTTAATTTCATCGTAGGTAATAATTTGTTATAGATAATCTATAAATATTATTAAAAATTATTTTTAAAAAGCTATTTTTTTTATGTATTGGCATGTCTTGCCTTAAAATTAGATAGTTTCTTCTTGCAATAAAACTTTAATATAACCAAAAAAAAAAAAAAAAAGCTCTATTTTCTGTCCCATAAAAAGAAGAAAAAAAAAAAAAAGTTGTCCCTTTTGCCAATATGTTGAGTCAATGTAGGTCAAAATAAATTAGTAACAATTTAACATCAATAATTTATTAAATATATCATACTCAAATAAAAAATGATAGAGTAAATTACACCGGCCTCGGTTGTTCTGTTGTTTTTCACTTATCTCATATCTATTTTAAAAGCATATATTTAAATTCACTTAATGTCAACATTATCTAAAAAGCATTAAATTAAGGATTTACACAACAATAATATATTTTTTTGATCTATCAAGACTTGTTGCTATCAAGTTTAGTCACTCAACTAGAATAAAAAGTGATCAGTGACGACTAATAACAACATAGATCCATATACTCAATCAAGACGACTTCAGTATGGATCTTAAACTGAGGTAGTTTATCGATTTATCCTCTTTCAAAAATTTATCCTACTCCCTTGCAATTAAATTTCTAAATTTTTGAGTACTAAGTGCTCAGATTAACTTCGCATCACTTAACCTTTATTTACTTTAGGAATTATTAACATCTATTTACAGAACATTTGGCTTCTTATATTGTCTCCCAATACTAGATTGAAATTTAACTCACATTAATTTAAGTCAATGAAAATACATTTAAAAATTATGTTACGAAAGTTACATGTAAATAGACTTCTTTATTAACTAAATAGACCCAAACTAAATTAGTCCAATAACTACAAAATTTCCAGCTCATGAGTTGCATTTTATTCATGCAACTTGGATTTATTATGGTCCCCTAGTTGCTACCTTTGAATTTTTCTTAAATTATCATTAATTTGTAAGAATATGACTCATTTTGAAATGGACTTTAATCCAACTAAATCTACTTTAGTTTTCCAAAGCCCTACAAAACTTCTTTTATTCTATGAAATAAAATATGTTATCTAATTTAATGTTTCATTCTCTATTTCATTTGATTTTGATTTGTCACTCATGTAATTAGTGCGGAGTTAAAATATTATTTTATAGTTTCAATCAATTAAGATCAATGAGACATAGAATATGACAATAAAAACACATTTTTAAAAGAAAAAAAAATTAATATTTGAAAGTTGACTTATCATTACGATGAATCAACATTAAAATAAATTGGTGACGACTAATAACAACATTTATATGTCATGCCTATAAAAGAAAATAAAATATGCAATAATTAATGCAACTGAAACAAGTTGCAACCAATGATAATTTCTTATTCATACAACATTTGAAGAGACTGCATTAATTAATACACCTTTATATATATATATATATATATATATATATATATATATATATATATATATATAT
Organism: Bauhinia variegata; assembly: GCA_022379115.2. NCBI lineage: Eukaryota > Viridiplantae > Streptophyta > Magnoliopsida > Fabales > Fabaceae > Bauhinia > Bauhinia variegata. The sequence continues at coordinate 5,465,236 of CM039437.1, read as the reverse complement.
ATATATATATAGACTTATCATTACGATGAATCAACATTAAAATAAATTGGTGACAACTAATAACAACATTTATATGTCATGCCTATAAAATAACAAAATAAAATATGCAAGAATTAATGCAACAGAAACAAGTTGCAACCAATGATAATTTTTTATTCATACAACATTTGAAGAGACTTTATTAATTTATACACCTTTTGACATCAAGTATCTGTATGTCAAGGGGAAAGTCCAAGAGAAAGAAACCTACATCGAGTTCTTACCTACAAAACAGATGGTCCCAAATCCTCTAACCGAGGGCGTGCTTGTGAAAGTGTTCAAGGACCATATTGCTCATATAGGGTTAGTGGGGTCCTTTGATGCCTTGGCTTAATGGGAGTTTTGGGTTGTCCTATGATTGTTTTTTGTTTTGATAACAGTTACGTAATTTTGACTCTATGATATGATATTATGATTATTACTATTATCATTGTTTTTTGGTTATATCATTGCCATATAAAATATATGCATAATACTGTGTTTATTGTTATTTAATGGCGTGATCATGGTGACATTTATGGACTTAGTCTCAATGCGCAACACTAAGGAATCATGTTGATTCTCAATGGGCATCTTGGATTGATGCCGAGGCCATTGTATAGGGATTACATGCTTTGATCACATGCTCACTTGTTTAGCATGTCCTCCCTGCTGCATTCCATGTAGGTTAGGTCATCGGAAGTGTGAATGCCTCATGTGTATCATATTATTACTCCTATCAAGGATGATTTTTTTTTCATTGTTGATGGTCTTGCATTTCCTAAGTAGACCTATTAAGGTTATTGCCGTGTTTGACGCTTGCGTGGCCACACTAATCTGGAAGTTCTATTTTCTTTGAAATTGATTGGGTAGCCCAAGTAGAAGACTGTTAGAATTTTCTATGTGGGCTAACATAACCAGATTATTTATAAAACTCAAATTAATAATTGACGATATAATTCATAGTAATAGGCCAATTGTGACCAATTATGTTTTGGTCTCAATGTGTTAAATCCTATATGGAGTCAGTAATGCGGCCGTATTGAGTCATTGTAATTGGTAGGTTGACCTAATTTGAGTGAAATACAGACACAAGAGAAGGCCTCTAGTCCTTGCCTATAAATGTGGTATATTTGTCCCATTAAAAATACACATGAAATACATCTAGATTAAGGGATTAGTTACTCTCCTAAATTCTCTAAGACTATTAATTATAAATTCCTTTGCAATCTCTCCAAGTATGTCTCTAATTAATAATATTTGGTACATGTGATAGATTAGAATAATAGATCCTAATTAATTTCTTCATATTCAACTGTTATGACCCCATATGAACACACATTTTGTCGTTATAGATCTAGATTCCTATAACAATAAGCATCTTCGGATCGATCAAGACTTGTCTATTAGTGACCACTACTATATTACCCATGCTTACGTAAATAATAACAAGATGCAAGAAAGCACAAAACAACAAGTTGCACTAATACATCTTTAATTAATAGATCAAACGTTGTCTTTTTCTAGGCAACAAGATTTGTTTCAATCAGCAGACATCGAATCGTTTTGCCTATAATATTTTTGTTTTAATATCATCGTAACTAATAATTTTTTATAGATAATCTATAAATATTATTAAAAATTATTTTTAGAAAACTATTTTCTTATGTATTGGCATGTCTTGCTTCTTACAATAAAACTTTAAGATAACAAAAAAAAAAAAAAAAAAGCTCTATTTTCTGTCCCATAAAAAGAAGGAAAAAAAAAAAAAAAAGAGTTGTCCCTTTTGCCAATATGTTGAGTCAATGTAGGTCAAAATAAATCAGTAACAACTTAACATCAATAATTTATTAATTTTACCATACTCTAATAAAAAATGATAGAGTAAATTACACCGATTACACGGGCCTCCGTTGTTCTGTTATTTTTCACTTATCTCAGATCTATTTTAAAAGCATATATTTAAATTCACTTGACTAACACTATTAAAAAATATTATCTTTAGATTTTTTATCATTTTTTGAAAAAGAAAAACATGTCAAAAAAAATTTGAATAGCAAAATTACCCCATGCTTACTTGTGATGCAATAAAATAGTTAATTATAACATATTGATGACTAATTTATTAACCATGCCAAAGCAAGTAATAAAATAACATAAGATGCAATAATGCACAAAATAACAAATTGCTTCAATAAATATCGAGTTAATGTCAACATTATCTAAAAAAATAAAGTAAGGATTTACTCAACAATAATATATTTTTTTGATCTATCAAGACTTGTTGCTATTAAGTTTAGTCACTCAACTTTTATAAAAAGTGATCAGTGACGACTAATAACAACATAGATCCATATACTCAATCAAGACGACTTCAGTATGGATCTTAAACTGAGGTAGTTTATCGACTTATCCTCTTTCAAAAATTTATCCTACTCCCTCGCAATTAAATTTCTAAATTTTTGAGTACTAAGTGCTCAGATTAACTGCGCATCACTTAACCTTTATTTAGTTTATCTACTTTAGGTATTATTAACATCTATTTACAGAACATTTGGCTTCTAATATTCTCTCCCAATACTAGATTGAAATTTAATTCACATTAATTTAAGTCAATGAAAATACATTTAAAAATTGTGTACGATTGTTACATGAAAAATAAGTAAATAGACTTCTTTATTAACTACAAAATTTCCAGCTCATGAGTTGCATTTTAGTCATGCAAATTGGATTTATTATGGTCCCCTAGTTGCTACCTTTGAATTTTGCTTAAATTATCATTAATTTGTAAGAATATGACTCATTTTGAAATGGACTTTAATCCAACTAAATCTACTTTAGTTTGCCAAAGTCCTAAAAAACTTCTTTTATTCTATGAAACAAAATATGTTGTCCAATTTAATGTTTCATTCTCTATTTCATTTAATTTTGATTTGTCAGTAACGTAATTAGGGCAAAATTAAAATATTATTTTATAGTTTCAATTAATGAGGATCAATGAGACATAGAATAGAACAATAAAAATATATTTTTTAAAAAAAAATAATATTTGAAAACTAAAAACTCGTAATTTCCCCAAACACGCCCTTAATTGTGAAGTTTGGTTTCCAGATTGTGGGACTTGGTGGGGTGGTTTTCTGCAAATGGCTTAGGGGCTACGGGTTGAGACTGTGTTTTGTCTTCTAAGGTTACTTTGGTAATAACACATGTGAAAAATACTGGTAGGGATTAGATGAGAAATTTTGGGGTTATAAATGAAATGCCCAAATAATTTTAGAAAGAATAAATTTTGGGCTGCTCGGTTTAGATTGGGCCATCTGAAGGCTAAAATGGAGCTGAACAAGCTGGCCCATCCCACGCCCTATCTTCATCTCGTTTCCCGTTCGAAAATTTTAATCGATGACGGAGCTCCGTCGCCTGCCAACACTTCTAAGCATCAATTATTCAGAACTTCGATAGGAAATGCGAGCTGCAATCGTTTCGGAGATTTCTCTAGTGAAGCGGTTGCCTCGCCGGTTGAACAGAAGCTTATTCTTTTCGTCGGAAACTTTACAAGTGGACCCGGATGATCCTTTGTATTCCGATGTGCCCAAGCCTCGCTGGAAAAAGACAAGAGAGGAAGCCGTATGTGACGCCCATGAAGGTTTTAATCCACAGGGCCAAAAGGGAGAGAGAAATCCGAAAGTCACAGCCTTGACGTATGCTCGAAGAACCCCCTGACAATGGGTTATTGGTTCCTGAACTCGTTGAGGTCGCTCATCGAGTCTATCAGGCTCGTCAGTCTCTCCTCTGTGGTTTATCAGAACTTGTTCAAGTCATTCCTGTTCAACGATGCAGGTAGTTAGTTCATACTTTTGGTTTCACTTACACACTTAACTGTGATTTTTTGTTTGCTTAAAATGTTATTTTGTTTTTTCTCTTTGATTATCATGGTTTCCTGTGAAGACCCAAATGGTGAAATGTTCATCACAGGAAAGCAATTGGTGTAATAACTTCATGCATTTGAAATAGTGCATTACAGGCATTTGGGTGCTCTGAGGATAAGTAAAGGCCATTTTTTTTTTCTTATGCTCTTTCATTTCTAGAGATGTAATTTAAATAATCACTAGAAAATATGGATATCAACTTGGCTACCTGAAAATAATCATAATATTGAATCTTATGCATCTGTCTGTCACTGATCCAGTCTTTCAATCTGTTTGGAGTTTTAAAGTGCAAATCTAACAAGCTTTATTGGCTTCTACTTGTTGGGTTCTCATTTGATTGTTTCATCATTTTCGGATTTTGTAATGAGGTTCACATTGGTCATTTTGGCCATGAAATTCGAACTTGTACTGGGCCAAATAGTGGCTTCCGGAGTGCAATGCATGTCTGGAGAAGGGGAGGGGTTCAAGATGTGATCTTCTTCCCAAAATGTTTTCATCTTTATGACCGTGTTGGTAAACCAAGAGTTGGGCATGATGAGAGGCGTATTGTAAGGCGTATCCCTGCCATTGTAGAACTATGTATTCAAGCTGGTTTAGACCTCAAAAAGTATCCCACTAAGAGGAGAACCAAACCTGTATATTGTATTGAAGGAAGAATTGTAGATTTTGAATCTGTAATAGAAGATGATGAAGCTAAAAGAAATTTTTTTTGCGAGAGTAATGATTCTTTGATAAAACCATCTCATATATGGATCAAGCCTATAAAGAAGACCAAGAATTTGGTGAGGGAGAATCAATGTAAATATCTAGATCAGTTAAGCGATGAAGTAAGGAACAAACTAGGGGATTTAAGTAGAAGGACACTGGCTTCATGGTTTGAGATGATCTCAGGAGCAAAGAAGATCATGGAGAAGTATACTGTGAATGGATATTGTCCTGAGGTGCAGGTGGGTCCTGAGGGACACAAGGTGAGAATGTGTAAGGCATCAAAGCATCAGCAACGTGATGGTCTACATGCATGGCAACAGGCAACAATAGATGACCTTGTAGGTCCTAATTATGTCTGGCATGTTTGGGATCTGAAAGGGCCTGCTCTGAGTAACAATTTGAAGAGGTATTATGGCAAGGCTCCTGCTGTGGTGGAACTTTGTGTGCATGCTGGGGCTCTAATTCCTGATCAATATAGGAGTATGATGCGATTAGATGTAGTTCCCCCAGGTAGAGATGAAGCTGACCTTGTTGCCTGAAATCACATTGTTTATAGAGATAGACAATATGTGTTGAATCGACATGTGGAGCTCAGGTGGCTAACAGTTGATCTATACCTTGTAAAATCTGATTAAATTTGTACTTTGGTGTTGTTGAACTACTTTTGCTTGTTGTCTGGCCATAAGAACTAATTGATCTTTTCTGTACCTTCTAGAAAGGAATCACCAGCTTATGATATGTTCAGAAAAGACATGCAGCTTGCAGAAGGGAGAAAGAGATTACATGATTGTGATTCCAAATTGGCTTGCTTTTATGCTGAAAAACTGCAGTTTCTCATAGAACAGTGTTGCCACTGGAGCTGTCTAATGATTGTTTCTCTGTTGCATCAATATATATCGAGGAGCTTGAAGATGTTCCAGCTGACCATAATTAAAAGTTTCAAACTTGTTTGGAAATCTACTTGTCATTTGTGTCTCAAGCTCTTTCTCTGGAGAGTTGCTCAAAGCTCCATTCCAATTGCTGATATGCTGGCAAGAAGGAGTCTCAATGTTATGAATGCACTTGAATTTGATGCTTCTGCGTTATGCAATCCTGGAAAAGTATGTGTTAGACGCATTTTATGGGAAGAACTTCCCCTAGAGATCCCCTCCCCTTCCCAAATAGCACTGAAGTTCTCCCCTCCTCTATCTAACAAACCAAGAAAACAAATAGAAATAAATAAGAAATTTGTGTTGAAGTTGTCATACGTACAAAAATTGAAATTCAACTTATATCATTTTTTTTATTTTATTTAGCTCTTCATCTTCTTGGGTAGCACTTTTGGAAGATACTAGTGTGTCATCCATATGTAACTATTGTAGGTCCTTCTTTATGATTAGTTAAAAAAATAAATTAATTAATTTATAATAATATTGTTATAGTAGAATAGAGTATAGACGGTAGATTTGATCCAATACATTACATGCCAATCCAGCCAAGAAATTCCCATGCTCATATCCCTTACCACACCATCTGTTCTCCCATCCAACTATTTTCAATGAAAAAAAATGTATTCTCACTAATTTTGATTAGCATTGAAACTAAAATGATATTTTAAACAATCAAAATTCAGAAGAATGGGAAAATGGGGGAACAAGCTTCTTTGGGTTTATCTCAACTATCCATCTCCTATTTTAACAGATGCCTTGCTATCCATTTTAAGCCATTCATCTATTGACTAATAGAGAGACAACAGAGAAGTTGAACCCCAAGAATGAGACTACAAATTTTATCCAATTTTCAATAGAAGCATCAACACTGAGTTTAACAAACGCATGAGAAGGGAGGGCATATATTATATATAGCCATTGAGAATTGACAGTGTGACCGATGAGAGGTAACCAAAGATGTTTGAATCTCCGACCTAAAATCCAACGTTGCACTAGCCAAACACGACGCCGGATCAGCAATGGATTTGGCCAAGCGTGTTGCGTAACTGCCAAATAAATAGCATAAGCAGTAAAATAGAAAATAATCATTATCAATTATAAAATAATGAGAACATCCTACAAGCGCGTCCATACGTCCGAGTGCTTAAGGACACAGATTTTAAAACTGTGCACCACTGAAGTGAATTCTTTTGGCACACCCCATATTTTCTTCTTTCCTTTTTTGTGAGAAGAAATCCAATTAGGCTTTTTGATCTTAACCACGTCAGCCCATTAGTCCCAAGGAAAATTGGCTGAGTTATGTGATTTACGTATTTCTATTTTCACCACTCTCTTTCATAATCACAGCCCTGCTCCAACATAAACTGAGATGTGTACAAGAAAAGAGGGGGTGTGAAAAGAAATTTCATTAGGCTGGCCTATCATAACCGCGTGACCGTAGCCCATTTGTGCCAAAAGAAAATAGGCAGAGTTCAGTTATTTACGTACGTCTTTTTGCACCTCCTTTTTAAATTCACACCCTACAACAACTTAGGAGTGCATGTTAGAAACGAGGGGTGTGAGAAGAAATCTAATTGGACTCTCTGATCTTAATAGGGTGAGCCCATTAATCCCAAAGAAAATGGATAGAGTTCTGTGATTTAAGTATTACTTTTTTCCCCTCCCATTTTCATATTCACACGCCTACATATACTTAAACTTAGGAGTGCGTTAGAAACGAGGGGTGTGAGAAGAAATCTAATTCGGCTTTCTAATCTTAACCGCACACCCAATCTAGTAGCCCATTTATCAAAAAATAGGTCGAGTTCAGTTATTTATATATTTCTTTTTCCACATCTTCCTTTTTATTCACACTCCTGCATCAACTGAAATTTGAGTGCTTAGAAACGAGGGGTGTGAGAAAAAATCCGTTTGGGTGGCGTCACCCCATTAGTAAGAAAATAGGCCGAGTTATGTGATTTACTTATTTCGACTTTCACCTCCTTTTTTCATAATCACACCCCCGCTTCAGCTTAAACTTGAGAGTGCATGATAGAAACGAGGGGTGTGAGAAGAAATCTAATTGGTATTTTTGATCTTAACAAAGTGAGCCCATTAGTCCCAAAGAAAATGGGCCGAGTTATGTGATTACGCATGTCTATTTTCATCTCCCTTTTTCATATACACAACCCTGCATCAAATTAAACCTAGGAAGGCATGTTAGAAACGAGGGGTGTGAGAAGAAATCCATTAGGGCCTCTGATCTTAACCACGTCAGCCCAATAGTCACAAAAAATGGGCCAAGTTATGTGAATTAGGTATTTCTATCTTCACCTCCTTTTTCATATTCACACCTCCTGCATCAACTTAAACCTAGAGTGCATTTGGGTTATTATCAGCCGTCCTAAAGAAAATAGGCCGCATTGTGTGACTTACGTATTTCAATTTGCACCTCCCTTTCTCATAATCACACTACATATGTAAGAAATGAGGGATGTGAAAAGAAATATTATTGGTCCATCCAATCGTAACCGCATCACCCAATCTACGTATTTCTTTTTTGACCTCCCTTTCTTTATATTTACACGCGTGACTTAATTTAGTAACCCATTTGTCTCAAAGAAAGTGGGCCGCGTTGTGTTTTCTTTCTTTCTTTTTCCACCTCCTTTTATTATATTCACACACCTACATCAACTTAAGCTAGAAGAAATTCATTTGGACTTTCTGATTTTAACCGCGTAATCCCAATAGTCCCAAAGAAAATGGGCCGAGTTCTATGATTTATTATTTCTATTTTCACCTCTCTTTTTCATAATCACACATCTGCTTCAAGATTAATTTTTAGAAACGAGGGGTGTGAAAAGAAATCTTACCGGGCTGTCAGATCTTAGCCACGTGACCCAATGTAATTGCTCATTATTCCCAAAGAAAATGGGTTGGGTTCTGTGATTTACTTATCTCTATTTTTACCTCTTTTTTCATATCCACACCCCTGTCATCATCTTAATCTTCCTGCATGTAGGAAACAAGTGGTGTGAGAAGAAATCCAATTGGGATTTCTGATTTTAACTGCATGACTCAATCATGTAGCCGACTTCTGTGATTTACGTATTTCTTTTTTACCTAAAGAAAACATTTTATAACAGAAAAAGCATTATTTGATATCTTGACAATAAATCTTATATTTGTACCAAGCTCTCTATTCTTTGAACAAAATTCTTGTACAACGAAACTTTATGCAGAAAACAAGTTATTTTTAACATTTCTAAAAGAAGGCAATAAGAAAATAAAAATACCAAATAATAAGAAAACAACTGATAAGCTTAAAAACATGTTGAACAATTAGATTAACTAAAGATGTTTTTAAAAATGCATCAAATAAAGACAATATATTTTCAATATTTGATAAGAAAACCAAAAAATTTAAACTAAATTTTCAGTAAAAATATTTTTCAAAATACACCAAAAACTAAGAACATATTGAATTAAAAGTAATTTTTGAAATACAATAAATAATAAATTATTTTGAAAATTTCTAATAAAAATCGATAAAAAAAATATTTGCAGAATTTATTTTAATTATTTCCTGAAAAAAGTCAATAAAAAAGAAAAAATATTTTCCAAATAAACCTATCGTAAAAAATAATTTTGGATATATGTTATCAGTAAAAATATTTTTTAAAATAAAGTAAAAAAAGAAAACAAAAATAAACATTAAATAAAAGTTAAAACAACTAGTAAGGAATGACATGTTGTAAAACGATTTTCCAAAATTTCTGAAAAAGTTAGTAAGAAAACAGAAAATGCATCTTGAGAAAATAATTTCAAACGAAAAGAGACTTTCCAAAATATTTTTTAGGAAATGTAAAACTTTTTTGAAAATACATTTTCTGTAAAACATTTCCAAAAATATCGAAATTTGTTTCATAATTTTTTTAAAAAGTCAATAACAAAACAAAAAATAACAACATAGAAAAAAATAACACAATGAATGTGAAAATAGTTTTCAATATACACTAAAAAGAAAACAAAAACTACAGTAAAAAAGGTGAGCCAAAAAAATATAGTAAATGTTAGTTAAAACTAAAAGATTTCAAAATAAATTATTTTTCAAAATATTTTTGGAAATACATTAATAAAGATAAATTATTTTTAATATTTCTAGAAAAAGTCAATGAGAAAATAGGAAAAAAATTTCATAATTTTCTGTAAGAAATAGTTTTTAGAAAAGAATAAAATAGTTTTAAAAATATTAAAAAAAATACCATGCTCTTAATTTAAATTTATATTTTAAAATTTAAGTATATATTTTTTTAAAAGTATTAAAAAAAATACCTTTAAACCCTAAACTTTAAATCTAAAACACAAACTTAATAACCCTTCACTTTAAATCCCAAACCCTAAAAACCTTAATTTTTAAAACTTTCAAACATAAATTTTAAATTTAGATCACAAGTAATTTTGAATTTATGAAAATATTAATATTTTAAGTAAGAAAATAGAATTAGAATATACATCTTGAGTAAAATATTTTCAACAAAAAATAATTTTTCAAAATTAATGAAAATAAAAAAAAAAAAAACTAAAAACGTGTTGAATAAGATGTTGTAAAATTATTTTGTAAAATTTCCAAAATAGTTAGTAAGAAAACAGAAAATACATCCTGAAAAAATGATTTCCAACAAAAAAAGGGATCTTCCAAAATATTTTTTAGGAAAACATACACTAAATAAAGACCGAAATAATTTTTAAAAAAAGTAAATAAGAAAACAAAATTGAGAAAAAGATATACTAAATAGTAAAAAATAATTTATAAGGTTAAAAATAGAGAAGAATTATTTTAAATATTTTGATGAAACGTGAATAAGAAGATAAAAAAGAGTCTTCAAAATAAATTTTCAGTGAAGAAGTAATTTTAAAAATACACTAAATAAATATAGAAGTTATTTTCAGTAAAAATATTATTTAAATATGAAAATAAAAATAACTATTTTTCAAAAAACACTAAATAAAGACAAAAATGATTTTGAAAATTTCTAAAAAAGTTAGTAAGACTAAAAATATATAAAATAAAAAAATATGGACAAAATGAAAAAACAATTAATAAGACTAAAAATAGTGTTGAAAAATATTTTAAAAAAAAATACTAAAATGATTTTGAAAATTTCTAGAAAAGTTAGTAAGACTAAAAATATAGAAAATAAAAAAATATAGACAAAATAAAATACGAAAACAATTAAGAAGTAAGATATTTCTGAAAACATTACAGAAAAAGGAAGATCCCTAAATTCCACTATCCATTAGATCCTATAATTCAAGTTTAGGTCTTTAATGCTACGCTAACATATATTTACAATGAATCAACAAACAAAAGCTTACTGCTTTCATAGGATACCAACATGGAAAACTTGTTATCAGAAAAAATAAAATGCTAATCAAAGTTACGCTTTTTCAGCAGGAAAATAATAGAGCAGGCGCCCTTTATGACAGCAAGAGTGAAGAAGTATTGATTCCAGACCTCCATCCTTGTCAATTTTCATCCCTTGGGATACAGACAAGTGGATTGAAGGTGAAAGTTGGTCAGAACAGCAGCAGACAAGAGAAAACAAGGATCCGGATGACCTGTAGTCATCCTTTGCAGTCACCCTCTGTAGTCGCCCATCCAACGGCTGCAATTAGTCCTCAGCCACCCTATCCCATCGCAGCCGTCGAATTTGTTTAATGAGCCTTATTCCTATTCGACTGCTGCGATGAGATGGGGTGGCTGAGGACTGATCGCAGCCGTTAGATGGGCGACTACAGAGGGTGACTGCAAAGGATGACTACAGGTCATCCGCATAAACATGTAAAATAAGTAAAGGAATTTGATACGAACAAGGCCCTTAACCTAGATATGAATTTAAAATCTTAGATTTTATGAACTTTGAATCGATTAAAGTCAATTTCCAACTAGCCAGATAAATTGAAAAAAAAAAAAAGGACCAAAAAAGAAAAAGCTTTAGTAAGTTATTAAATGTTTTCAAGAGAACATTTCTAGCCAAAATTCTAAGAACTTAAAAAGTATTTATCTATTAAGGAAAATGATGTTTTGACTAGCAAAGAAATCTTTATTTGATTTCAAAGAATGATGAAAAATTTGTTTCCTTGACGAAAACGAAAAAGCAGAAAGCAATGAAGGGTAATGAAACATTAGAGGCTGGTCATACTGTCCTTGTCCATAGCCAAACATTCATGAATGGTTGTTTTACCGTACAGATCACAGTGATATGCCAACATCAAATATCAGCTTCCGAATTGCTTTGACAGCTACACATTGCAAACAAATGATCCGTCATTGTTTAATTACAGAACCATTTGGCAAACTTAGATATCACATCAACAAAAACTACTAACATTACTTCAAATTATAGTAAACCTAAAAATGAATTGTATACCTTTCTTTTCTGGATTAAAGTTATTTTCAGAATGTTATACAGACACATAAAATTACATTTCCTTTTTTCTGTTGATCTCATGCCCTCCCATTACAGTCAACACAATATTACTTACCGAATGATAAAATAATATTCCATAGTTTAGTATCCTAAAGTTCATTACATCTAGCAGATAAAGACTTACCAGGCTTCCCAGATTCCAGCTTCTCTTTCCCATGACTCCAACCGAAATTGTACCTACAAATATATGGTGGAGAGAAGAAACAAAAATTACTAGGAAAATTTATTTATGTGACAAGATAAAGTTGAATAAGTGATGCAAAGTGAAGATTTAATAGTAACAAGTACTGGAAACAGAACAAGTTACCTACTATCAGGATCCTCAAGCTCCTGCTTCACTTCATCAGGAAGACTGGCCAATCTAACACAAGAAAAGAAAAACCCTATCGGCAAGCAAAAAACAATATCTGTAATAATATACTTCGAGAAATACCATTTTGAAGAACATACCTAGGTACAAGATGGAAAAGGCTTTTGCGCAATGTAGAGTATCCTGGAACCTATAATTTATTTAAATAAAGAATGGTGAGGATACTAAATATCATAAAATCAACACATGGAATCCCAGCATGAATTCCTAGATCATATTTACATGCATCAGTTTGGAGAACAAACAGAAGAATTTAGTCACAAAAAAATTCAAATAATATATAATCCATCCCACTTTTCTGCCACAATCGACAAGCAGGAATTATGAAAGAAAGGATGTTTTAAACAAAGAAACTCCTTCCAATAGAGAGAAGTGTAGCCCTATTCAAATTTGTTCTCTGCACAATCCAATTCCTTCTGTGGTGCGTTCCATTAGAGTGAGTTTTAAAGAGAACGTCAAGCGAACGGCATCAAGAAATCTCCGTTTTCAACCTTTGTGGGTTCTGGTTTAAAAGACTGATCTCAGTTGACTAAAACAAAGATCATCAACAAAGAAAGAAGATTCTTGCAGAAGCGCGCCGAGGGGGAAGAGAAGCAGAGCTCAGTCGTCCCCGACATGAAAAGCCTAAAAGCTCCACAATTCCGCCTAAAATATATGCATGAAAATAAGAACATTAACCAATTGCTGCAAGGAATTAGTATTAATCATAGTAGGTTGAATATGAAGATCATGTAAATTTTTAAAATTCATAATAAATAGCACTTTATATTATAAAATTTATTTAATATCAAAAAATCTAAAATATAATGTGCTACCAACTTGGAAATTTTTACGTAATTTTTCATACTCAAGCTTAGAAAATGGTGGATAACAATTCAGCCAAGCTAAAATAACAATTCAAAACGTAAAATGATCATAGAGTGTAAAAAATATTCTCATCTCCAACAACTCAAAAGTTTTAAAAATTTATGTTAAAAACTATTAGTGATTGCCAACACTGTGAATAGAGAAAAAAAAAATGATTTTTGCCACTGACAAAATTTCCAATGATGAGGTTCACATGTTAAGGACAATTTGAGAATTAAAAAAGTTTGGGGTGTATGAAAAATTTAGTTGGGTGTAGGAAAAGAATCTCCTCGTGAGAGCAACCATCACATTTGAAATTAGGCCTAATAGTGGGCTCCTTTTAATGTTTGAATGTTTCTGATCCATAATTCGAGTTAGAGGTTCTACTTTCTAGTCTCTCAAATAAAAAACCATCACATTTTCTTCTTCTTCTTTTTTTTTTTTTTTCATTAGTTTTGACCGCGAAAGTATTTAAGGCAAATCTTTCCTTCTCAAAACATTAGTTTTAAATGTTTTTTTTTAATATAAATTTATAAATGTCATCTTTTTCCAATATATTGAAATAAATTTGAAAGTGTCTAAATTACATTAAACTTACCTACTATTTATTTAACTAAATGTACTTTCTTAGGATTTTGATACTAATTAACATGTCTTTCTTTCTTTTTTTTCCCCTTTTCTTTTCTTGTGCTTATAACAACGGTAAAAAAGAGTGCAGTTTTCTGGTTTGAAATCAAAACAAGCTTAGAACTGAGTCCAACCAAGTACAATATAAAGTGTACCTTGTCCTACCACCAGTTTTAACTTCACCCTTGCGCTGGTTTCTTTCAACAAGGCCATGAGTAAACCATCAATGATGGAATCGAATATCCGGCAATCAACGGTTCATTCTATATCACGCCAATAATTAAGTACAATAATTGACTACTAAGAATATTCACAAATCGAATCAAATTACACTAAATAAATTAAATTAAATTAAATTAAATCGAACGGAATTGATTAAAATTAACTAAAAATGATTTAAAATTAACTCTAAATATACTTAAATCGTCAGTTTAGATCAGTTTATTAATTTAAAAAATTTCAAACAGTGACAAATCAAATTGAATTGATAATATATATATATATATATATATTATAAATTTTTATTTTTAAATTGCTCTTATATTAACTCAAGATGGTGCTAAATTATCTTCAAACTACCTAAAAAAATTATAAATTTGAACAAATTCATATAAACTGACAGTTTTAAACAGTCTCCAAACCTAACCAAATCATTTTTTTTTTGGTGATTGCACTGTGTTTTTACAAGATAAAATTTGGTTTCTGCCCGTGACATGAAAATGTGAACAAGGATGACGATGATTCCCTAATAAACAAAAACAAATGGGAAGGGAAAAGAATGAGAGAGTAGTGGAAGTACCCTAGATGGAGGGGAAGTGCATGATCATGAGTTAGTCATCACAGTGTGTCAGCAAATCTACGACCAGATATCACTGTCGGTGACTCCAAGCAGTTTGGACCCACCAATTTGAAGGGCAAATCAGAGAGATAGTTAGCTTAGCTTTCTCGATCTCAGGCATGGAAATTCCAATTTGCATTGCCTTTCTTTGCTTTGCTTTGCTTTAGGGATATATATACCCACCACACCTTTCCTTTCCTTCCTGCCCGCAAATAGGGCCGACCACTCATTGCATTAAACTCCTTCCACTTCAATCATTCCTACTATTGCTTTTTGTTTCCATATAACGTTTCTTCCTTTGCTTAATAATTACTTTCTCTTTTCCAGGTCTCAGTCTAAGATAGAAAAAATATTTTTTCATTTATTTTATTTTTAAATTTTCAAATATTTTTAAACGTTGGGAAAGCATAAGTATACTCAAAAAGTGTGTGTATATTTATGTTGAATGTACACGACCATTTCAACTCTACATGCACACTTAGCTGTAGTACTGGATGTATTGGTTCTCTCACTTTGGAAAATTAGCGAAATGGGCCAGGGATGTCCTTGGAGAGTTGCTCTCATGGAATTCTCGACTTTTTCTCTTTGATTTTTTTGGCTCTTTTATTCTTTTCATTTTTTGTTTCTATGATTGATTGGTGTGAAATTAATTTTTATTTATTATTAGAATAATAATTAATAATTTTTAATAAAAATTATTATTTAACATTAATTAATCTTAAAACCAATTAATTTTTTAAGAGTATACTCAAGTCACATTAAAAATAAGATTGATCTCATTTAAAAATATAAATCAATTACAGTTATTTTTTCCTCTTAATACTTCCTCTTAATACGTTTTTTTAATAAATTTAAACTTCTATTAATCACTGCTTAATGTACTTATTAACTAAGTTGTAACTTATTAATGAAACTTAAATTATAGTTAGGGTTTGTTAGTGTTTGGCTTCTCTTATTCTAGGTAATCAAATTTGTTTTTCAATTAATTGGACATGCATTAAGATCCAAATAGTCAAAATAATCTAGCAGCCATAAATACAAAATCTTTATCATCACAACCACTACCAGTCATGTATTATAGCAGAGATGGAAATAATGTGTTTCCTGCTTCTATTTTACCTTATCCTTTTATATGATATCTCTCAATCAAATTAATTATCCATGTTATGAAAAATGGGATTACTTGTTTGTGTGGAATTACTAAATTAGCCAAAGGATGAGCAAAGCAAATAAACATACCTTTTGTAGTTTTGTGGGTGAAATAGGTAAAATCCATTTTAGGATGTACTGCACCATTGGATCCTATATCACTATCTTATCCCCAATTAAAATACTCATTAAACAACCCGTGACACAAGTTATGTTGAATAATAAATACAGCCGTCACAATCTGTGATCATGCTGCTACACAAGGATCCTATTAATTATTTCAATATTCTTAATTTTATTTTATATATGTATATATATATGAAGCAGTTTGACGCAGTAATCAATCTTTAGAAATAAACTCTAACACATTTATATTCAAAGATTAAATTAAATTTTTTTATATATTTAAGTTAATATTAAAAATTAATTATATTTTATTTTATTTTAAAAAATAAATAATTTCAATTACTTTCACCTAACGTATAGTTATTAGAGATTCCAAACATTGAAGAAGCCTTCCATATTTACTTATTAATTAAATTACATAGTTTTCTTTTCAATTCTTTAATTTCATGTTTTAGAATTTTTAATAAAAAATCATTATCTTTTAAATTAATTATAAATTTATTCCAAAATAATAGAATAACTTAAAAAATGATTACGTTGCATGAGTTACAAAACTATCGATTTTTTAATCTTATTTTCATTTAGATTTCATAATTGTTATTCCAGACAAGATGCATCATTTGATAATTTTATTACAAAGCATAAAAAAAAAAATAAACAATTTAAAAAATGAAGAGGCAATTTTCTGCATTGCCTGACATAAAGTAAACGGTGCCGTCATTAGCCGTTGCGGCCCCATTAGCCAATCAAATACAATATTAGTTTTTATATAAAAGACGAATGAGATCATCAATGATTGAGACGACAGCTCAGCACATCTAGAGCTTTGGATCAATTTAGTTAAAAAGAACTTTTAATAATTTATAACTTAATCCTTTTGTAATTACAAATAACTTTTTAGTCCAATAATGTAAATTTATATAAAAAGTGAGATTTAATTTGGTGATAAAAAAAAATATGTTCATAAGGTGATGATATAATCTAAGTTTATCATTTATATAAATTTTTTACATCATATTGTGTCACACATTGTATAGTGGAGTGACAGAATTGTAATAAAAAAATTATTTATTCATAATTATTTGTGCATACCTCTTATATTTTATGTTTTATAATTATTTATAAATGCAAAATTATAAATTTAAAATAAAAATATAAAATGTACAAGAGAACTTAAAAAAAAAATTATATAAAAATGTACAATATGTTTCTTTATAAATATATACCAAGTGATTAGCCAATTTCAGACAGACACTCAGGTAGTGCCCATGGTTCAGCAAGACTGGGACTTCTTAAACCAAACATTCAAAACCTTATATAAAAAATAAATGCAATAAAGTACTTTTTAAAATCTTTACTCTCTTTTTATTTTATTTTATATTTTTTTAAGATAAGATAAGAATATGATAAACTTATCATGTGTTTGTGATTTAGACTTAGTCAAATAGTTCATAATGAAAAATAGTTGGGCACGTAGTTCTAATAGAATTAACCTGAAGCTTGCTCCAAGTGGGCCACTTAAGCTTTAGATGGACAAATAATTCAATTAGTATTATGATTATGATTGTGACTATACCTCTCTCTAGGGTTAACATGTTTCTTGTAGGCTAAGAAACATTGCCATAATAGCTTAAGCCAATATTAATATTAAAATTAGAAACTTAAACGATCATCTCAACTACTTATTATTATTATTTCTTAAATTTAATCTCAAAAGATATTCTATGTAATTTGTTAGATTTATAATCTGATGGTGACATAATTAAATAATATATTCCATGCCATTATATAATAAAATCAAAATTTACTCCTTTTTGTTTATATTAATATTTTTCTGGACACCTCTATAATTGTTTTTTTTTTTTTTCTATCTTTGTAAACTAAATTCCAGCAAATTCCTAAAGAAGTTATCATGAATTTATGCCTTTCTAAAATTATATATATTCCAATACAAAATCATATATATACAAAATGGGCAATCAGATAATTAATCTTGACAATTATATAGCTCTGTCCCTAAACAAGCCTACCCTAGATAATTAATCTTGAACTTGAATTATAAGAATCTTTTCCACCATAAAAATAACATAAACTGATTAATTTACCCATTGAGATCAAGTTGGTCACCCATTTTATTTGGTAAAATATAATTAATAACAAAATGAAAAAAAAAAAAGAACAAAACTTAGAAAAGAAGTCTTCTTTTTTTTTTTTTTTTTAATGAGACAAAGCCCTTTCTATTTTATTTTATTTTTTTAATTTTATCTGAACCCTTTCTTTGATTCGTAGATAATGGAAACTACTACATCTGGCCTCATGTGATAAGGTTATACCTCAATTAGTAAGGCATAAATGTACCATTTCTTTCTTTATTTTTCCTCTTATTTTCTTCCAGGGGAATGTACTCTAAACAAGAAGAGTTGTAGAATCAAGAAAAGTTTATAAACAACTTATTTATCTTATTGTATAAATATTTTAGCTAAAATATGATAAGTGTTTAAGAGAACTTATGAAAATAATATATGACCTTCGCATAAACTCATTTTAGCATATTTTTATAAATTTCTCAAAGAAATTTATGGGAGCATATGAAAATAAACTCATGCAAAAATCTCATAATCGATTCCTCTAATAATTATAATAATATTGTTATGTTTATAATAGAGTCTAAATTTTTAACACTAAATTATTAAACCCTATTAACCACTAAAATTTTAAATTTTAAATCGTAAAATCTTAAACTCCTAAAATTTTAAAATTTATCCAATAAAAATAGAATATTTTACCAATATGGCTTCCAGTTTATCTGATTATCTATTCAAAAAAAAAAAAAAAGTACTTATATAGACACAGACAAACATGCACATCAACCTTAAATATATAAATATACCTTCATAAACCTCTAAGCTATTATGTTAGAATATTTCACCACTATTAGTTATAATATGTGTGCACATGCAATAATCAAATGCATATTCATTACATCTGTATATTTTATTAATAAAAAAGTAACAATCAAACTGCAAAAACCACTTATATTTAAACAATTATATCCCTCCCTACCCCCACCATTCTTTTTATTTTTAATACTAAAAGGTATTTTCACACCCTTTAAATTTAATTTTTGTTTAAAATAAAAAATAATACTAAACTCATCGTAACAAGCATACTTCAAGATTTCAAAATCAAGACTTTTAGCTTAGTATGCCTTTGAGTCCCTCTATTTTTTAAGGGGTATTTAGTATATGGATCTTTTTTTTTTTTTGAATTTTAAAATTTATGAATAATAAGAAACATGAATAATAAGATTTATCAAACATAAGATTATTAAAATATATTTAATTAGCCCTAAATATTTATAATTTTTTTTTAAATATCCTTAAGAAATTAGGAAACTAGAATTCCACTCATTTCATGAGATTTTTTTTAAAAAGAAATTTATTAAAAAAGTATATTAAAAAATATGTTTCTTAAGATTTTATTTTTCAAAAAATTTACACTAAACACAAAAAATTAAAATTTTAAATTAAAATTTTTATAATTAAAAAAAGAATTCGTCAAAAGAGAGGGTTAGAGGGCACTTATCTTTACCCATCAATTATTTGAGCTCCTTTTTTGAACCGTTACAAGATTTCCCCTCATTTGTCTCCATATACACTTTACCTTTCTAGAACCTATTTTCACCCATTCTCTTTCTCACATCCAACCATTAATAAAAGCATTTTCACTTCACCATGCAAATTTCAAGCACAAGCCAAAACTTGGACCACCGCCAAAATGACAAAATCTATTTCAACCCAAAGACAAAGACAATGTAGAGTATAGACAGTGATTTACACCCAAAAGCCCTACAACAGAGTCTCACACCAAAATGCAAAAAGAGCAAAAAATAGAGAGGGCATTACACTGACCACCAGCAAAATGAAAATAAAAGAAGATCCCCTAAGTTTCAAACCTTATACAAAAGATCATTCAAATCCAATGAGCAAGAAGATAAGCTCATCCGTATTCTGTAGGGTCCCCTAAACTGGACAACTGATGCTTGGTCCATCCCCATCCATATTTGGTACCAGATATTAATGTATGGGAGACTACTCCACGTGTTAAAGTCTAGTCCGTATATTTATGTGCCTCTCTATGTAATAATAGAATGTGGGGGTGCCCTTCAGATTCCAACTTGAAAGGGCTAGAAAATGAATATAGGGTTGTATATATATGCATATATTGATTCCCAAATCATTCGTCAATAATGGTACTGTTCTAACGGTGTTTGCCTAAGACAAGACCAAGGGCAAATGTCGGGATAGAAAATAGAATAGGCATAAGGAAAATTAAATGTAGTTAGTGCAGTAGTTGATATAATACATTGTGATATGATAAATGAACTGATCAATATATAACTTTAAACCATTAAACGGCCATAGCAAGCCACAATAGTGATTGTATTGACTACACACTGCATTGTTATGGTGTATCGTGATATATTGAATGGATCAGTCAATACATAACTTTTAATTATCTAACGGCTATAGTATGCCACAACAATGATTGTATTAACTACAATTTTTGAATATAAGAAATATGGATGCAGATGCATGCAAGACAAAATTCTCTTTCCCTAATGTGATTTCAAAATATGTTTCATGGAGCAATAATCGGTCAGTTTATATTATTTTATTATAAGTTGATAAATCACTGTATTATAAGAAAGAATTTGAGACAATATTAAGAACAAAAAATTTCATCCCAATGCAAGTAGGTGGCTTAGAAGGGGAAAGAAAACTGAAAACCAACAACCAATTCTACTCACCAGAAATCCCTCCTCTCCCCTACTACTTCTCATAAATGAAGTGTACCAACTATGGGTAGGGTACACAGCATGAATGCAAATCTATGTGGCGACAAAAAGGGCAAGAAACGATCAGAAGCTAAGTGGGATTCTCTTTATTACTATCAACCTCGTGATATTGCTCTTTTCGCACTTAACTCTGCTCAGAACTCCCTGATCCACCAACTGTATCATATGTAAGAAATAAGTGCCATCAACACAAGAGTAGAGGGGAAACTTTTTCTCTCTCATCTCATCTACATGCATGCTCTTCTATTGACCCATGTAGGGTAAAAGTAAAAGAAAGTAAAATTCTTGCTCTCTAGTTAATTTCTCCTAGCTATATATATATATAGTTACCATTTTACAGTGAATATATGGTAGAGATGAGTTTTACATTTTACCATGCAAGGTGAAGTTGCAGAAGAAGTGGGAGAAGGAGGAAGAAGGAACAAGATCTTAATAAATAAAGATGGGATATATCCAAATTTTTCTTTTGACTTTTTGGGGATCAAAATGGTTAAAGTGGGCACCACACATAATAAAGAAAAAAACAAAAGGAAGTGAGAAATAAAGTGCCCTATACGAAATTATTTGGTTCTACAAAAGGCCAGAAAGTGAAAGTTCCTGCCAAATGCAAACGTATCAATATTTTCTTTTAGAGAGAGATGAAGAAGAAGAAGGAGAAGAAAAAATATAATGTCAAGAAAAGAACAACCAAACAAAGAAGAAATGCAAGAAATGATTTGTCTATATCTTATATTATCTCATTAATTATTAGATGTATCATGATTTCAGTGGATATGTTGGTTTAATTAAATTAAAATCCAAGAATATGTTTTGTTTGGGAGTGGCTGGTGGGTCTATGTTATAATAACAAGTAGAATATTAATAAATTTGTAGATGGGGCTATGAAAATAATGATGAATAAATATGTATAATTGTATATAGAATTTAAGAAATGGTTGGCTGAGGGTCTCTTTCACACTTAGGTGGTGGTTACGCAAATAAAATAAGAGTAGCAATCACAAGGGATCGGTTTTCTTTTCATTGATGATGCTTGTAGGCTATATCTTTCTCTAGATGTTGTTTTCACAAAAAGAAATGTCAATTATAGGCATCTCAAAAAATATTCCCGTCGATATAATTATTCACATAGTACACTATAAATCGTCAAATGATTTAAAAATGACATTATTATTTTTACTATAATAAATTTAGTTTCATCTTAAAAAGATAGAGAGGGAGAGAAAAGGAAGGTATAGAGATGAATGTAATTAAATAAATTTAGATTAACTGCAGTCAGATACACTATTGGCTATTGGACAAGACTACAACTATAATATTTGTGCAGTTGTAATCTTATCTAACAGCTAATAATGTTGTCAATTTTAGCTAATCCAAGTCCATAATAAAACTTGCCTCTTAATTAAAAGGGAAAAAAGAGCTTAAATTCTAGCCTACAAGAGAGAAAACCCTAAAAATCTTCAGAACAGAGAAACCAAGTCTTTGATCGATCAAGTTGGGAAAAGAGAGAGAGCACCTGAAACTGATGCAGAACTGCAGAAAAAATGTGCAAATGATAGGCGCACGTGTGCATCACATTACAGATACAGATAGATTTTGCCCAGCAGAGATCTAGGGAGCCCGGGGACCAGATGAACAGTGGCTGGAGGGTTATATAAAGAAGGATTAGGCCTGTTCATTGTGTTGTGCTTGGTTGGTTGTTGTTGCCATTCTTGTCAGCAGCAGCAAAACAAGACAAAAGGATGAGAATGAAAAAAAAAAGAAAAAAGAATAAGAAAAATCTTTAATTCTAAATTTAAATTAATTTATACATATTCTATTGAATGATTGTTCAATATGATGGAACGGTCAACTCAATACCAACCTAGCTATGTACTGTTTATGCAGGCATGAATGATAGAGGGAAAGATAGAAAAGGATCATAAAGATATGATTCATTAATTATTTAATTTGATTTTCTTTCTTTTCATCTTTCTAACTTTCACTAGATTGTTATACAAGTGCACACCACAGATTGCGTTTCCCCCAAGTCAAGACAAAACCCAATGTCATGAATCAAAGCAAAGCAAATCAATGATGTGCTTGCCTAGTTTCCTTAATGGCATCATATCCAATGACTACCAAAACCAAAATATTAGTAAGAAAAATATTTATCTTTAGTAGAAATAAATCTCATAATTAAAATTATATAAAGAAAATATTTGAGTACAATTAAAACATTTAAAGGAAAAAGAAAGAAAGAATAATTAAGTTGAAGATGAAAATGAAGGACTTGGAGCTTTTCTAGAAAAGTGAAGCTAGCAAAATGACTCACTAGCCAGTCCTATGGCTCTTTTCATCAACACCACCAAAACAAACAAAAAGCAAATAATTCATCTTAGACACCTAGCTAGTGATAAGGGAATGAGTACCATCAACAAAGAGAATGATGATAGAGGGAGGGAATTGTTATATGATTGGGCATGACTCATTCACTCATAGATTATGCATTAATTGACAAAACAAAAATAATAATAAAAAAATTATTAATTAAAAATAAAATTGATTAATCTTGTTTGTGGGGTAACCTGATTAAATCTCAGAGAAAAACGCCAAATTTAAATATGTAAATTATAAGGCTTAATCACAATTGATTTCCTTGAATTAAAATAGATAATAGTAATAATAATTAAGTAGTGAAAAAAGTGGAAAAAATAAATTATCAAAATTATTCAATAATGCTATACGGTAGTAGTAGCAGGACTAGCGGTAGCAGCAGTTGAAGCTGCACTGGCACCTCCACCGCCAGCCGCGGTGGTTTCAACATCACCACTGCCACCGCCGCTGGAAGCTGCACCGACGCCACTACCACCGGGAACCTCCTCCCTCTGACCACTAGCGACTGCCGACACATTGGAACCCACCATGCTCGTTGCCGTTACCGTTTGCCTTTTTCGCTTCTTCTTCTCATACGGAATCCCTCTAGCTTTGGCTTGCCCTTCTCTCACTTCCCTAAGGTAAATCCTCACCGCTCTTGCCCCAAATGGGTTCGATTCTGGCCGTCCACCGTTCTCTTCGTACGCCGCTCTCAACCGTCCGATCAGCGCATCTAGGCTCCCCCAGGCTTGCTTCAGCGGGCACGCACAAGGCGCTGGCGGGTTCGGGTGTCCGAAATACGGGCACCCGCTTATGTGGACCTTCGTCTTCCCAAATTGATCCAAATACTTCAAGAACTCGATCACATGCGCGCCACTGCACCGAGCCAACGTCAATGGCGGCTTGTGATTCCTCAAGTACTGTAAAAAAGTGTTCCAGTCTCGCCGCTTCTGTGACTCGTACCGGCTCGGCGGCGCAGGCGATGACCCTTCCGCTTGCTGAGTTGCCGTCCCACCTGCCTCCGATGGACCCTCCGAGCTATTAGGGTGGGACGCACCACCCGGCCCCGCTCCCCCCGATGCTGAATCCATCAGCAAAATCCAACTGGGTCAGAATCCAAAATTCAGCTATTATCACTTCGATGACAGATTGAGTTCTCTGTTGAATTGGGTTTCCCTGTTTTTCTTCCTTTCTGATAACACTTTGTTTTTTCCCCTTCGATTTTCTGAGCTCGAGAGATCTGCAGCGATGGATCTTCTCACGGGAAAATGCCCTTCTGTTTTTTTTTTTTTTTCCTTTTTTCACGCAAGAGAGAAAGAGTTTACGGAGAAGAAGAGAATGAGAGAGAGAGAGAGAGAGAAGAGAGGCTGGGTGATGGGACGTAAAAAGCATAGATGAATGAATGAATATGAATGAGACGCTCTCACTTCAGAGAGACTAGAGAGAGAGTGAGTGGGCATGGTTATGCTGCGCGAGTGGGTGGAAGCAGAGAGCATTCTACAGTATTCACAATTTCACATGGTGGCCCCTCTCGACGGGACAGGTTTACTATTCACTACCGGAGGAATTTCACACTCTCTCTCCGACGTTACGACCACGCGCACCACAGACCACAGACAGTGCAACAAACGGCCTTCTCATTTCGGAAATGGATTAGGAGCAGCACCATCCAGGGAGTTTGCCAGTCATTGGATCTGTCTCTGATTGTGTGCAATTATCAAATAGATTTAACTGCACACTTTATTTGAGTCTAATAACATAATATTTGCATCACGCAATGAGTTCATTAGATCTTTTTACAATTGCGTGCAATTATCAATAGATCTAATGACCGATGATTGATTGGACCTTATTTGATTCCGATAATGTAATATCAATAATGCAAAGGGTATACAAAGGATGAATCATTTTGTATCATATCGCTTGTCACCTTTGTTATGTGTCTTGTAGGAAAATGGTATGTACCCACTTATTATTTTACATTTTATGTTTTATAATTGTTTATAGAAATAAAATTATAAATAAAAATAAAATATATAAAAATATTAAAAAAATATAAATATACACAATATATATATATATAAATTTATTTTTTTTATGTGTGATTGATAGTAAAATAGTATTACTTTATTTTTTTTTTCTAATTATAACACACTTGAAGCGAGACAAATAGTGAAATAGAATGGCACAAGTCTAGGACATAAATTCTTGTCCCAACTTCAAATCAAAACAACTTTTAGAAAATAAATAAATTATGTGTTTGGTTTGATCTTGAAAATGTTTTTTTTTTTTTTTTTTCTTTCTAGGTCTTATCTTTCATTTATTTGGATGATTCAAACTTGTTATTTTGTTCTTGCAACTTTTGTGATCTTATGCACTTCATTCAATCAATTTTGTGACATTAATTGATTGACTCGTGAGTACTGGA
This sequence comes from Bauhinia variegata, assembly GCA_022379115.2. NCBI lineage: Eukaryota > Viridiplantae > Streptophyta > Magnoliopsida > Fabales > Fabaceae > Bauhinia > Bauhinia variegata. The sequence goes on along the minus strand of CM039437.1, from coordinate 5,439,588 downwards.
AACATTTTGAAAAAAAAATTACCAAAAAAACAGATTGTTTTCTTCTGTGTGATAGTGTTGGCTTACATGGATGGTTGGCTTAAAACAACACAAAAATCCTTTTTAAGAAAAAATTGTGACTATAAAAATATATAGTCAAGATAGTTTAAGATATTAGAATAATACGAAATAAAATTAAGATAAAATTTTTTATCCTATTTAAATATCAAGAGTCATTCTTTCAATGCTTATTAATTAGGTATAGATATAAGATGAAATTTTATTCGAGATAAAATTATATTTTAATTTTGTCTCAAACTCTCTTATCTTATATTGATGACTTGTTTATTTTAAAAAAAAATATTATTTATGTCTTGTCATGATTTATCTTTGCCTGAACAATTAAAATGATATTATTTTATTTTTCTAATATATATACTAAGATAGGATGAAACAAAACAAGATGTTGAATGGTGTCTTTTTTTTTTTTTTTTTCAATTAAGACTTAGGCTGGGGAGCAAACTAGAAACCTTCCCGAAGAGGGGTTCAATTCCCGTCGTTTGACTTATAACAATCGTAAATAAATTCAATCTTATCTCATGTCTCAATTTGTAACATTGAAAGTTGTCCTAATTGTCTCAAGCAAAAACGATTAGCACAACATTACTCATATTCACATCAACTAATAAAAATAAAATTTAAATTTTATGTAGTTATTATTTAATAGTAATAATTTTTTTACCCATCAAATAATAACTTTATTGTACTTATAATCTCATTAATAATTATGAAGCTATTATTACTACACAATAAAGTCTGCATATTTTTAACTGTTGCATATCTAGTCCGCAAAAATGACATATTTGCCAACGTGTGAAACTCAGCGCGTGGATTATACAGGTTGTGTGGGCGCGTAAAGATGTGGCATTTCGTGGATCGGATGGCAATGAATGAGAGTCATCACAAGGTCAAATATTTCATGGTTCAAGTGCTTATATAAAGACAAAACAAGATTTTACCAAAAGATAAAACGTGAGGGGAGGGTATGGTAATAACGAGTTAAATTAAAATGTGCAAAGAAAATCATATTTCACGCAATTTCTTATAAATAAATATTTTTAAATTAATAAAATTATCTTTTACATTTTAAATTATAAATAAATATATTTTTTTATTAATGACATTAATTATTTTAAAGTAACACAGGATAAATTTTATTAAAATTTAAAATAAAAATTAATAAATATATATATTAATAATTTAATGTGTAAAAAATAATTTTATTTATTCAGAAGTATTATAACTAAATTTATTAATAATAAATAATATGAAAGAAAAAATAATTTTATCAAATTTAAAAAATTTTACAAATTACACTTTAGTATTTTTAAAGGTGATACGTAAAATAAAAATTTAATTAATAAATTTGTTAATAATTTAAAATTTAAAAAAATTTGTTAAAAAAATTATTAATAATAGTGACCGTGAAAGAAAAATAATGATTTTCTCAAATTTGTAAGATTCTAGGGATTACACTTTAGTACTTAGCTGAAAATCTAGTTATGCATACCTTATACAAGTGGCACACGGGAACGTCCCACTCTCAAAAACCCAGCTGCTAGTTTTTTAGGAACTGGAGCATGGTTTTAGGAACCGACAGTTTTTTTATTATTCCATCGATGCCTGGAACCGTACATTGGGTATTTTAGTACAAGCCTTTCATAATGTACTCATTTTAGTGTTGCGGGAAAACGTGTCTTGATGACTTTTGCAGGGAAATAGAGACTCACGAAGAATTTTTATTTTATTTTCTATGAAAAATTATTGTATTTTTATCCTAACCCATTAAACTTATAATAACACAAATTTAAATTTAAATAATATAAATTAAACAAATTTATTTATAAAAAATTATAAATTTCAAAACAATAATATTTAATTAAAAAAATCTCATTTCATAATATTAGAGATCCCGTGGGACTGATGGTATGTTCCTTATCCCGTCCCCAGCCAAGGAATTCTCGTCGGTCCTTGCCAAATGAGAGGAAATTGCCATCCGCAGTTAGAAGATGTATATTTATTTTGATGATTTTTATGTGTTAAAAGATATTAGTTTTTAATTGTGAAATTAAAAAACATTAGATTAAAAAAATATTATAAAATTAAATGTGTAAGAATTAATTTAGTTTAACTAAAAATTTTAGATTTGAGTTCTTATAATTGTGTTAAATTTTTTTATTATTTTTATAATACTGTTTATTTTAAATTAAATTAATTAAATATCCATAGTTTACGAAATAAAAATACTGTAAAAGTTAAAATATGTATATACATGGTTTTTTATTTTTTAAAATATAAAATTTATGGTGGCTCATATTTGTTGTATTTTTTTTTTATCTTTTATTAAAAAATTGTTATATGATAAAAATATAAAGCCATTTTGTAAAATCTTTATTAATAAATCAAATATAATAACTTCAAAGTAACGTATTTTTTTTTCTATTTGAATTTGAAAAATAACATATGAAATATATCTTTATCATATGACTTTAGACAATTTAAGAAACATAATTATTTCACAATTTTTTTTTAATCTTTCTTACTCTAGTAATTCTATAAAAAAAATTGTTATAAATTTATGTAATTTATTACCAGTAGACTGATTAGTAGAGTTATAGCGTTCCAAGGTAATATTCATTGAGTTGGATGCTGTCAGATGTGGTTTGACCTTCGCTTTGCTGCAGGGAGTTTTTTTTTTTAATGAATTTAATTATTATTTTTCAAAAAGAAATAAGATAGATTTAGGGGAAAAAAATAGTCAATTGAAGAAGGTAAAAGATTAGGGATTCGAAGATAATCCTTTCTGAAAGATCACCATCTTCTATATGCTTATAAATTTGCAAAATACTTAATTTTCAAGAATTTTTAAGTCGTGTAAATTCAATTGCATTATTAGAGATTTTGGGTTTAAATTTTGAAAAAATAATTATTTTAAAATTTAATAAAAAAAATTTTGTTATTTGTATAATTCTGTTTAATTCGTATTAAATTAATTAGTACCTAATATAATACTAAATACTGATTAATTAAAAAAAGAATTATATGCATTTTTAATTGAACCAATAATTAATTAGCTACTGAAAAAGCCCCCTTACCAAAAAAAATATTCTGGACGGAGTTAGAATTACTAAATGGGAAATAAAAATTACACATATATTTTTATACACTTATTTGAACACTCACTTAATTTTAATTATGTTACAAAGATAAAATTATAAAAAATATATATATATATATACAAATAAATGTGCATGTAATACCTTTTCACTAAACTTACAGCAAGTATATTAGAAGACAATACTTTAATGTATTTTATAAGAAGACTAGTTATTTTAGTACCGAATTTTTTTTGAATTTACTCAATTGAAAAACCCACAAAAATGGTATGGGATAATAAGCACCAATTTATGATATATATATTCCGCCAAAATATTTTTTTTGTTTTTTTGATAGGAATATTTTTTTTTTCTATTGATGATGAAAGACTTCACACAGAAATAAAAAAGCAACTTTCTTTTGAGTGAAATAAACGAAACTTAAATGCATTTAATATGCAAGTTTATCCAACAAAGGAGAGAATTAAAACAAAATTTTCTTTTTTTAATGAAACTAATTTTCTAAATAAAGACAAGAAAAATACAGTTTCGAAATTAAAAATATATAACTCACTTATTTTGAGAGAGAAAAAAATGCATAGAAGAGAAGGTTGATGTAATTAATTTTTTATATAAAATTTTAAGTTGAAAAATATTTATCTTTTCACATGAATCAATAAAAAATATATAAAATTCCTATGAAAATATATAAATTATTTATTATAAGAGAATTACTAGTATTAAAACTTAAATAATAGTTAATGATGTTGATTAAGTTTAAGTAACCAGATTAAACTTTTAGTGAAATTCATCAACAAGTAAATTTGTACTCATCAAAAGGATTGAACGCTTGTAGTGACTTCATGTTTATCAACAATAAGATTTGTACTCTTTTTTATTATTATTATTAAATAAAACTTGAACTCTTGTTTCTTAGCTACTGTACCAACCTTTGTTGATGTAACTTAAGTCAAATTTAATTAGCAAAGCAAAACCTAGGGTTAATTTATATATTTAAAATAAAAACAAATGAATGAATGAATAATTTATAATTCAAAATAATAAATAAATAATTGAAACAGACAAAAATAAAAATAAATAAATGGAGATGGTTAAGGAACATATAATAAAAATATACGGTACATACTCTAAATTTATTTTGCAATTTTTGAAAACTTTAGTAGAAATTTTCAAATTCCTGTAAGTAGAATTAGAATCAATAATCGCTCTCCAAATACAATAACATAAAGGGACTTATTGTGCATGTCTTATATTTAGGAAGTGATCATAAAGGATGGGTTCTAATTCTACTTGTAGAAAGTTGGAAATAGAAAGTTGGAAAACTCTTGCATTCAATTGAGCATTTGGTAAAGAGTATTTGAATCGAAAATTTCAAAAATCATATAAGAAAATTTTAAAGCATGTGTTATTATTTGGTTCTACTTGTCGCATGCTAAACTTTGAAATACATATAAGATTTTAGACATGGGTTGATGTTGCTATGTGAATATTATTGTTGCATGCTAAATGTTTATTTAAATGTCTAAAAGAAATTTGAGATTTGGGTATGTTAAAAAAATTGAATTATGGGTATATGTTGCTTTAGGTACTTTCTTGATACTTGCTAAGTGTTTGTTGAAACACTCAACTTGTTAGATTAGGAAGTATGGATTAGAAGTGGATGTTTGCCAATCGTTTATCCAATGAATATGAGGATGAAATAAAACGGTTTATTATGTTTGCAGTTGAGAATGTTGATGACCTAAATATCTTAAAAACGTTTATTAAATGTTTATATGATACGGATCTAAAAGGGGACCATCCGGATGAAATGACCGATGTAGGATTTTCAGAGTTGACCTAAATTGTTTGAACAGTTAATGAATTATGTAAAGCAATTATTGTATGATGGATGCATTAAATTCATAGGGTTGTCAGCGATGTTGAAATTGTCTAACATGAAAGCAGCTAATGGTAAGAGCTTCAAAGACTTGCCGACACTTTTGCATGATTATGTTACTAGAGAGTAATGTCTTACCAAATCGAACATATAAGGCAAAAAAAGATATTATGTTCTAGTGACATGAGTTATGAGATGATACATAAACGTCTTAACGATGGTATTTTATTGCTCATTGAAGATGTGTCCTAAATATAATGCCTCACAACACAAAAATGAAAGAAGCAACTCCCATTTACTGAGATATTTAAGGGGCATGTATGGTATAGTTTAGAAGATATGAGATATTTGACATGAGATGTAGATGAAAGGATTCAATATAACAAGCTTCAACACCCCATAAATTCTCCTTAATGGAAAAAAAAAAATTGATTATGTTTCCCTATTTTGTAGAAGAGAAAAGAAAATGCTCCTTGCATTGGCTACAGATGGAATGAACTTGCACAGTCTTCAAAGTAGCTCCCACAGTACATAGCTGATGATTTTGGTGGCTATGCATAAAAAGAGAGTATGATGTTGTCTATGTTGATATCTTGGCCTAAACAACTTGGACATTATATTGACATATACTTGGCTCTTTAAATTGAAGATTTGAAGTAAATGTAAGACACAAGTGTGGAGGTGTACAATGGGTTGAGGAAAGAAACTTTTAATTTGAGAACTATGTTGGTTGGTGCTATTAATGATTTTCTAGCATATGGTAATTTTTTAGAATATGACATCAAAGGACAATGTGCATGCCCCATTTGTGAAAATAATACATATCCTATTTTGTTGAAACATTGTAGCAAAAAGTCTTCCCTGAATATAAGAGATTTTTACCTCTAAATCATCATTTCTAATAGTGTAGAAATTTTTTTGATGAAAACTCATAAGAAGATACTCCTTTGCCATTGACTTGGAGACAACTACTTGATAAAGTCAAGCATTTGAATAATAATTTTGATGAACCTTTTGTGAAACAAGCAGGTGAAAGAAAAAGTCCATTTTCATTGAATTGTCATTGGAAAAACTTGTATGTGAGATATTTTTTTGATATGATACATACTAGTAAAAAATATATGCGGTAGTGTCGTTGTTACATTACTAAATGAGCTAGAAAAAATTAAAGATGGCATCAAAGTGAAATTGAACTTGGTTACTATGAGAATAAGAAAAGAATTAACTTTGGTGAAAAGTGGACATTGTGCTTTTTTACCTTTGGCCACTCATACCTTATCTAAGAAAGAGAATTTTATTTTATTTTTATTTTTTTAGTGAGTTTTTAAATATAGTTAAGGTTCCAAAGAAATACTCTTTGAACATTCACAATCTTGTTTTAATAAGATGGATGTACCCCATTATATGAAGATTTTAAAAAGCTATTTAGAAAGTCACGTTCGACTAAAGAGTGGTATTATTGAACAATACATAGTTGAAGATGTTGAATTATGTACCCAATACCTTTTTAATGTCAATGCCATTGGTTTTCTAAAGTTTTTTCACCTTGGAATCATTGGAAATGAAATGCTTGACCAAACTAAACACAAAAAGGGAGCAAGCACACTTACATGTTTTACACATTGAAGATGTTGACTCATATGTTGATAGGCACAAGGGCATGTTGATGAGCTTGGACCCAAATAAAAAAGAAAAATTGGTAACAAAAGAACACAGCTGACTTTTTATTCATTAACTAAAACATAAAATTTTCTCAGAATTGGATATGAACCTTCTTGGTTTAATTCCAAAAATATTGAGATGATTAGCAAGAGGACTAAGTGTACATGTCTTCTCCTACACTGGTTATCTAATTAATTGTTACACATTCGATAAGAAAGACCAAAGCGATTAGAATATAATGTAAAGTCATGGTGTAACTCCTGTAAGACTATCCATGCATATTTTTAGTGACAGCGATAGAAACCAATATGTCATACTTCGGGTTCACTCAACGAAGTTGCATTACACTATATTCTCTGTATCTGTCTTCGATTATAAGTGGATGTGAGTCCTACTTTTGATTCTGACCCAACTTACTAGTTTCTTATTTATTTTTTGACAAAACAATTGAATTTAATCCTTAAATTGGTAAATTACATAGTAATGAGTTCACGAGAATCATATTCATGATCGTTTAGTCCAAGACTTTGCAGATCCAAATCTATGGAAATGGAGTGAGCTGGCAACTATGATCATTTGACTACCAATGGGGTTCAAGGTTTCTAGAACATATACCCTAAATAATCTATATTAAGCAAAGAATAGACACAGAAATGTTTTGGAATTTGGATTTGTCAAAAACAATTTGGTTTCAACTTTTGCCTACTAAGTATATATTGTTCTTCATATCTATCTTCACAACTTGAACTACCAAGTGTTATTCTCTTAGCACTATAATAATATCATTTTTAGACTGGTGGGTCTATGATTCCTTATTCCCGTGATGCATTGTCGAGAATATAATCACAGAAAAGTTTTATAAAACCTACCATATATCCCATACGTGATTTATTGAAAATTAATCTAGAGATTATCTACATAGAATCAAATTAATCTTTTACCACAAAGCGTGTGGATTAGTTGATAGGAGATTGTTTTAGGATTTTTAAATTTGAGTCTCAAAAATATAATTATTTTCAAACATGATAACTTTACTGTCTTTTTAATCCTGACTGACTCGAACTATAAATGGTTATATCAAAAAAAATTATCCAAGGAAACTAATATCCAAGTAAATCTCGTGATTGCCAAAATCCTTAATGAATTGGGCACTTTTAAAAGGAGAAATTCTTGAATAATAGTCACAAGAAACTTTAAGCGTTTTGTACAAAAAGTCAATAAAGTTTAGGACATGGTGAATTAATTATCATTAAATATGTAAGCATGCATTCAATGTTTCTTCAATGTACCTGGCAAAAGATATGAAAGATCAAGAAAATAGGGGAAGAATCAAAGACAACCCCTTTGTTTAACAATGACAAAATGAGAATTGCTATTAGAGAACTCGTTTTCTATTCTGTGAATTAAAAAAGTAAAGGGAAGAATTATCTCTAAAGAAACAATAGTTGTAAATTTTCATTTTAAGGACTACATTGGGTGAAAAGTAAAACCATATCATATACCTTATTGAGAAAAAAAAAAAAAAAAAAAAGAAAACTGCTGTTGAGAACTAAATTGAGACAAACAATTTTGTTTAGGGATTCTTTCGCATATTAATCCACTTAATAATAACCCTAACAAGGGGAGGAAAAGCTAACAAAATCATTACTGGGTCTGTTTAGGGCAGTTAGAATCTTAATTAAAAGCATTGCAAGTGAACATAGATTTAATCTGGCTTCTTGTAGATTCATGATTAGCTTGTGATTTATGGGTGTGAGCATTCTATGTCAGAGCATATCTAACCTGAATGTTTTTTCTTGATATGATGTCTAACTTGAATTTAAAGTAAGGAAAAAGTTAAACCCTAAACCCTAATGGACTAGGTATATCTGACCTGAATTTTTTTTTTTTTTTTTCTTTTTATCTTGATCTGATGTCTAACCTGAATTTAAAGTAAGGAAAAAGAAAGGTCAGGGTATGAGTTAATGTGAGGTGCACAGTTGATGGATGGGTTACGTCATATGTGTGACTCTGATTAAAGTTTTCTTTACTTCAACCAAACACCATAGAAGGGTATATGAGGACAAAATTTTATTGCATTCATCTTGGTTTTAGAGTCCTTTGAATTATATTTTGTTTTTAATTTTTAAAAAATACTTTACACAAAAAAAAAAAAAACTGTTTGAATTAGTTTTGTAAAATAAGATATATTTTTAGAAGTTAAAAAATTTATTTTTATAAATAATTAAAAAGATATTTCTCTTTTTAACTTTTGTTTCTACTTTTTTTTTTTAATTTTTTTTAAAAATAATTAATTTCCTACAAATATACCCATGAATTTCATAGGCAAGTCTTGTTAAATACAAAAAATTTGTTGATCATTTGAAAAACTTATGCAAGTGCACGAATCATATAGCTATGATAAATCCCCTCCCGAGATACACAGAGGGGTTAATTTTACTACTTTATCTAGAAATGTTATAAATTGTATATGTTAAGAAAATTGAATATAGAGCTACCCTGGATGCAAAAATAAAGTATGCAATAATTGAGTCCGATACTCAAATTAAAAAGATAAATTAGAAGACTTGACTTCCAAAATCTGAATTTATTTCCAAACTTTAGAAGGCTAATTAATTCCAAGAACCCGATGATGTTTTAGTGCTATTGTAAATAATTGCTCTAATTTGATTATCAAACTAATGACTAACACAATTCCCTTGATTATCAATTGATTTAATCATTTATAAGGATTAAATCCTTCTGCACTCTAATTTCACAATTAAATTAAAAATTTTACACAAGATATAGGTGGGCTTATGCTTTATTTACATTTCAATCCCAAATATGACTTTCACATGCAGAGACTTATTAATATAAAGTCATTTATGGTCTTCATCTAACAAGTTAATTAAGTTTTCAACACAAAGTATAAGTGAACCTTTTTTTGTCCATGCTTTAAGTTCACAAAACTTTCGTGTTTTATATTGAATTAATTCTTGAAAAGCCTTTAGTAAAAATTAGTGATGGGGCTGTACAAAATATGCTCAAATCATTAAAGATAAAATAATAAGCTATCTGCTTTGAAGGAAGAGTAATGAGATTTTTTTTTTCCTTTCTAACAAAATATATTAATTTTTAATCAAGTTTTTGTACTTGAAATTAGAAATTAAATCATGTTTTTGATTTTAGAAAATGAAGCTAAATGATTTTGAAAATAAGTAAAAAAAAAGTCCATTCCGTTTTTAGTTTACAAACATTCTATTTTAATTGTATTTAAAAATTAAGAACATAAAATTCAAAATCATCTCTAACGGGGCCTTAGTTTGCATTTTTATCAAAAACCACACTTAATCCCACCACATTCACTCTTAAACTAAACCCAACAGCCCCGTATGGCACATCGTACTAAGCATAATAGGATAAGACCTAATAGTAGAAAGGCCTGACATAATAAGATCTGATAAAACTTTAATACTATATAATATTTAGTGAGATACTATCTGAAAATTCTGTATTATATAAAAATTAATTTTTTTGACAAAAATAACTTTTGGATCATAGAATTCCATCTTTCACAGTTTTTTTATTATGAATTTTAATATATATTTTTTATCTTTTTATCACATCACTAAATATATTTACAATTTTTTAATATTTATTTATTTTTAATTTATAAAAATTATACGAAAAATAAATATTATTATTTATAAAAAAAAATAAAAATAAAATAACTAACTTTCAAAAACTATAATCTTTTAAATAAACTATAATTCATCTTTTTCAAACACACTCATTAACTTGTCAGTTTACACAAGATTTTTTGTCTTTTTGGTAAGCATAACTTTACATGATCTGCATGGTATGATCTATGCAATCTAGTTAACATTGATTGATTGATTTATCATTTTATAGTGTTATTGGAACGGAAGACCGAAGACGCATCAATTGGCCATATACCCCACAGAATTCTTCGTACACTACAAAATATATGTCAGTCTCACTACCCCACAAATAATAACAGTTTTCCAAATTTTTTTTCTATTTAACAATTCACTTTGATTGTATATTTTTCAGAGTTTGGATTTGCTTTATTTTTATTTACGAAAGATGTCACTTATGTTCATTTAAAAATGTCTATTAAACATTACATAAAAAATTTACTAGACAAAAAAAAATTATTATTTGAAACTTATAAATTCAAAAATAACATATTAAGCTGATGACTTGTTGGTATTATATTAACATAGTTTATATAATTTAAACTAATTTATATTTTTCATACATAAAATATGTAGAGTTAAATCAATTTAAAACTTAATTTGTAAATGTGGTGGCTCTGTTGGTGCAACTAAGTATATCTTTTCTCACAATTGCATCACCAAATGTTTTGTAGTGGAAAATCTTGCGTCTAAAGAATTTTCAGCATGCCCAATCCCAAAAAACAAATCCAATTTCATCAACAAAACATTTTAGAGTGGTAAGTTATCCATGATACTCTTTATATATATATATATATATATATATATATATATATATATATATATAATTATCATACATTAATTAAGAAGTTATAATGAAACGACGTATCATTATCATTATCTATTTAGCCCTTCTTAAGAAGGAAGATGCCAAATCCATGGGCTAGAACCAGAACAAAGCAGAAAGCAAGCATAAATGGATTATTATTTTTGATTTTACGCTTTGAGTTAAAGCTTTAACATTTTTGTGTTAAGGGTTTATGATTAGATTTAGAATATTTAAGAGTTAAGGTTTTAGGGTTTAACCCTTAAAACAAACAGAAACCCTAACCCTAATATGCTTGATTTTTGCTCCTCCCCCATTGACCATTAGATCGACCTAACGCCTGGGCAGTGAAAACAGATCGAGCCATGTCCACCATATCTTCAGATTGTGTCCTCCATGGTCAATGTGTTGTGTTCGGGTCCTAACCTAAACTCAAAAGCCAAAGATGAAAGAGGTGCTATTTTCACATCTACATTCTCACACCCTTCTCTCTACTTGTATCTTTTTTTAACATCTTTCTTACTTTTCTGTTTATAATTTTATCTTTATAAACAACTACAAAATACAGAATGTATTGATGGATATACATATATAATTTTTCAAAATGAAAATACCAGATGTTCATCGTCCATAAAGAAATATTGGGATAAAATTATAAATATACAAAAGTTAGTTGAGTAGTTCATAATTTGTTAGAGTGTTAGTTGTCATTACTTTATCTATGAATACTTTCCCCTATAATTACAAATTAATTAATGTCGTTACACATTACTTCTTCTCTTTCTTTCATTTTCCTTTCCTTTCCTTTCTTCTCTGTGCTTCCTTTATCACAACATGGTATCAAAGCAAGTTCTGAACCTTACAGCCAATTCCAGACTGTTGTGTGGGAGTTCAAGAGTTCTGGATAAATTCTTGGAAGATCATAAGTTGTTCCAATTCTTGATGGGATTAAACGAGTCTTATGGTTCTGTTCGAGGTCATATTTTGCTCATGTCTCCTCTACCAAACGTTAATCAGGCCTACTCTATCCTGGTTCAAGAAGAAACGCAGACAAATTTCATCTACTACTGTTCCTTTTTCTTCTGATTCAGCAGCTATGTTTGTTCCTTCTCACAAAAATTCTTATCAGCCACTATGTCAGGGAACAACTCCTGCTAGGGTTTATTTCTATCAGCCATGTTCCAACTGCTACTCAATTGGCTGACATTATGACCGAACCCCTTCCTGCATCTAAGCATCATTCTACATTAAGCAAGCTTGGCTTGTGTCCATAATTTGTTAGAGTATTAGCTGTCATTACTTTATCTATAAATACATTCCTCTGTAATTACAGATTAATTAATGTCTTTACACATTGCCTCTCTTTCTTTCACTTTCCTTTCCTTTCTTCTTTGCGCCTCCCAAAATATGATCCATCAATCACATCAAAGATGAAAATACCAACTTAAATGCATGTCAGTTTCATGGTCCATATGTTTGTCACCTCGTTAGAAACCTCTTAAATCAAATTTATACCGTCCCAGAGGAACTTAAGCATTGAAGTAACCACTTAACCTCTTCTATTTTACTCTTCGTAAGTTGAACCCAACTTGTTTGAAAATATAGTTATTAATCGAAAATGGATTTGTTTATATTTAAGTTTGTCATATTCTTACTATATTAGCATCTGTAGAGCAGGCGAAGTACATACATAATAGATAATGAATGGCCCAAATCAAAACACAACAGTCATATTCATGGTAAGAACACGAGTGAATCCAGATCCAAACCTAATTACCTAGCTCAGCAGCCATTTATGGTTCATCTTATTGTAAAACCTACACTTTAAAAGGCACTGGAAACTATATTTATTGAAGTCCCCTCTTGCAGGACTTGGCATTCACTGGATATACTCGAACCTTCAGAAGACAGTGATGTCTCTTTTATAACAGCAACCACTCTGAGTAGTTGGAATTCATTGAGCAGCAATAGTCTGTGTTGTATCATTTTCCAAATTTAATGATAAAACGGCTTTGGCAAAAATGACAAAAAGAAAATATTTGCAAGTTTTAATCACAGAACCACCCGTGGAAAGTGGCAGAAGGATTAATCTCCCACGAACTCGTAAACTACAATTTAAATCTCCGTTGAAAGAGAAACTCGCATTTAGTGTCTAATCAATATATCAAAAGAGATTACTTCCAATATAGGATATATGCTGGAAACCTAAAAAAATAACAAAACTAATGCATGGTTAAAAAAGATTTAAACCTTATAAGATCTTTTAAAATAAAACACAGTTTAAGAAAAAATAATGAAAATTAATTAATTTATTAATTTTTGAAAAATAAAATACAACATTTTAAAATACACAGTTTAAGAAAAAGAATTTGTCTAATATTATAAGATTTTTTCAACCGAAACACAATTTAAAAAAATTAATTAATTTTTTAATTTTTTAAAAATAAAATACAACATTTTAAATTTACTCTTATTTAATGCCAAACTTTAATTAGCTATTATAGTAATATATTAATATTTCACATTAATCAAAATACGATAATTAAAAAATAGATAATATTAATTATGAGCAAATATAAAAAATAATAAATAATTCTAAAACTTCATAAAATGTCTTATATTAAAAAAGACCCAAAACTTTTAAAAAAATTCTTATAATATGAAACAGAATGAATATTATTTTAGAGTTTTCATTTTGTTTCAAAATGTGTTATTTTATAATTTTATCAATTTTTTATTCTTTTGTATCCTTATTTAATTAATGTATAGATAATTTTAAAGGTCTTCTCAACCAATTATAATTACTTTTAATACTTTTCCATCTCTTGTTTTAACCAATCATCTTTCTCTATTATCAGTAATCTTTTTTCTTATTCTCTTTTTAAATAAAAGCAATTTATAGTAAATTTTAGATATATTAATGATTTCTTGATACCTCTACAATAACTTTAAACATGTTATGGGATAGCTACACACTGTTTAAGTGCACACCTGCATAAATGTACTCTGAATTACAAGAAAAAATTTAATGTGGCCTATTTGTTTGGACTTCGATGCCTATCTAGGTTGTAATAAATGCTAGATGTACACTAGATGCAATTTTCTGAGCGAGGATTAGGGGGGGGAATTTTTCTGCAGCGTGAGGATGAGGAAAAAAAAAAAAAAAATTAAGACAAAGGTAGAGATTACACTCTTTGGTCCGTGGAATCTCTGAATTAGTAAAAATACTAAATATTTTTAAATTTAACATAAAAATATATATAAAAATAAAGATATTTTTGTAATTTTATAAATTATTTTTATATTAAATAAATGTTCTTTAATTAAAATATTAATTTTAAAATAAAAATATTTTAAAAAAATCCCATGGAGACCTACAGAGATCGATGGTAGAAGCTCGTCCTCGCACAATTGCCATCCTTAACACACACCCATTAGTCACATTTTTTTTACACCAGCTGCTTCGTATTGATTGCTGGAATAAAACTATAAATAAAAAATAATAAAAATGAAAATAAGAGATATGTAGAAAAAATAATAATAAATGAATATGCATAAATGGGCATAGACGTAACATTTCTCTATCCACATGCTATTCCAGGAAATCAAGTGAAAAAAATAACAGGTCCAGAGAGCCAAGAAAAGCACACTTCAACTAGACAATGGACCAGCATAGAGAACCCACAATACAATGAGTCTGGTTCCTTATAAACATGATTGTAACCAAATAATACATATGATCCATCAAATTAATCGCATGAGACAACAGAAAGTGCTACCCGCAGGTCATTGGATGTTCCACATGTATACATCCGATATGTTTCCATTTCTGGTTGAGAAACACTAGAAGTATGAGATGCATAGTGATTACCGTTCACCCAATCACGCAAAGAAAATATAATCTCTCTGAGAATTGGTTCGTGACCATTTAGAAGATTGCCCATGCTCAAAACTTTTCTCCATGACTGGTTGGCAGTGGGAGGGACAAACATGTTTGAGATCACTGCTCTCTCATGAATCCTCAGTTCATGTTTCTTGTGATACTCCTAAGCAAATAGAATAGAATAGAGAGGAATTACATGTCAAGTTTTTAACTTTTTATCCGTATGTCAACAAAGTTCTTCATTATTTTACCTTGACAATAGTGTCTTCTGTGGTGCTTGTCCCCATCCTGGGCGCGTAGAAGTTGTAGAAATCACTGAAAATTTCTCTAGGGAGGCGTGGTGCTTCTAGGAATTTGCGATGAAGCGAAGCTGCAACAGTCAGTAACTTCTCAACATGTTCAAAAACAACACAAAGTCGACCTAGGTCTTCAAAATGTTCACTGTCTGCAGACAAGCGATTTGCTGAGACAAAACAAACAGCAAGTTAGATAATATTCTTTTCTAAATTCAAAACTAACAAAATGATGGATACCTTGCAATGGCTTCAAAGTAGATGCCATGGTAAGGTAAAGTTGTTGCATCTTGGCTTCCATCTGTTTCAGTTCTCCATAACTAGTCTGGTTTAATGTGTTGGTTGATGCTCTGAAGGCCGTACAAACCATTTGCTCAAGCAATTGATATGGACGTAGAGTTTCCAGGTAATGAATAATCTAGAAATTTCAGGATTATAAAGTTGAATTCACAAGATAAACAGAGACTGGAAACAGTCATTCCAAGCAACTCAAATACAAAGACTTGCATTCTTTTGCATACCTAATTCACAGGGCAATATTACAACCAAACTACAATAAATGCAAAGGCGACTTCTGAACTTAATTCTTTTGCTTCTCTTCTCTATAATATTGTAACACTAGCACTTAACGAGAGGAGCCATTACTGTATTGACAGGATATATTTAACTGCTTGAGATGGTAGTGAATTTAACCTCATCTGGAACAGCAACTAAGTAATAATAACTACCTCTCCTCCCCTAACCCACAAAAGAAACGGAACAAGAGAATCTATATCACATCCCTCCATCATAAGGGAAGGAGTGAATATTTTTCTCAATTGATCATCATACTTACTGATGACCTTGAAAAACAAATAGTCAGTATTCTTAGAGTATTACTCACACCGAAGGAGCAGCAAAATATTATAACTACAACGAAGGATACATTAAGGGAAAGAGTACATAAAAGGAGGACGGCAGTAATCCTAAAACAAACGAAAGAGCAAGACAAATAAATTGAAAAAATTAGCTTAGTAGAGTTTCTCAATTCCTCAGTAAATCCATAACGTACCCCCATCCCCCTCCTCCCCCACCCCCCCCCCCCCCCCCCCCAAACCCCACCCCCGCTCCCACAAGAAGAAAGGGATAAAAAAATCAGAACACCCCCTCAGAGAAGCAGAGAAAACTAATCCATCTCATACACTTCACGTCTTGTCCTCAAATTGGTTTTAATTGTTAGAGGACAAAATGTCAGACATTAGAACAAATCAGATCGTTAAATTGTACTGGCAAACATTTGTTCAAATCAAATTCCTCACGAGAAGGAGAACACTAGAAAATTATTACAATAGCAGAATAATTTCTAGAACATTTATAGCATGTGGTTTTTTATGGTTCCATACTGACCTGAAATGCACATTCAGACCTTATGTTATACATAGGATGAAAAATGAAAATATTTTTTCTTTGGGTGGAAACAGAAATGGATTGATTAGCTAAAATGTTTTAATAATTGAGCTGTCCAGCCAACTACTGGAATCCTGTCAATCTCGACTGGTATAATTATTGTAATACTGACAATGAAGCATCAAGCAAAAGGACATTTACAATCAAATTCACAATTTCAGAAAACAGGAAGCTAAAAGGACACTAGAATATTTATAGGAGACAGACTTACTTTTTCTCCTTCTCTATTTGGATCCAAAAGAGGCTTCTGCTCAGAAGCAGGTACAGGAGGAGCACTGTTCCAAATCTTTCTCCATAAATTACCCTGCTCAGACATTCTTTTTGAGAGCCTACCTCGTGGAGGCCAATTATCTTTAGACTTCTCAGAGTCATGGCCACTCAATGGTCCACTTTCTCCTAGGGCATCGTCTTCCCAATCTCCAGGGGAATGCCACCGAATAAAATCTTCAAAAACAGCATCTGGATTCGCTGCTTTAAATGCTGACATGTCTAATATCATCAAAACCAACCATTGGTGAGTGACATGTCTAATTTTAATGTTATTTTTGCAGCAGAGAAATAATATAGATAAAGCAAGTGAGAAAGACAGGACGCTAATACATTTTTTAGTGCAACAAGTTTGGAAACAACAGGAACCATCAATGCAAGAGATGATATAATTAAATATGAAGCTGCCAGAGCAATACTGGTGGTAGGTTACACAGAAGTTGGAATATTATAAGAATACATGAAGGCCTTCAAAGGAAAAGGGTTTCATTTGTAAAATAATTCCACCGCCTCCTTTTTTCTTAAGAAGATAGAAAAACAAGAGTAGTTAAAAAGAATACCCTGTACCCTTTTTATTCCTTAAGAGCATCTTAGAATTCATATCAATCTTTTAATAGATTAGGTAAGAGAAATGCTAACAAAATTCTCAAACATTTTTCTGTACGTAACAGAGTAGGCATATAATTCATGAGAATTTTCAATTGGAAAATGAAGTCAAGAAACAATGTGCGTGTACTGTGTAAAGAGGAAGTATCACGTACATGTTCATTTTATCATTTGTCCTAATGTTAATATCAGGATTTCTATACCCATACATAATAGTTGCAAAAAAACTGATAGAAAGATCTTTGTATTTAAATCATTGTTTGGCCAACCTTGTTCACGTAAAAATAAGGGCATAATAAAAGAGTTAGCAGCCAAAGTAGTACTTAGATTTTTGAGAAAAACCCTATTTTGGTCCCTCATAATTAAAACCTTATCAATTTCGTCATTCATACTTCAAGTTTATCAATTTGGTACCTTGCACACACTTCAAAATCCTTATCAATTTCTTCCCTCACACTTCAAACTTATCAAAACTAGCAATTTTTTATGAATTTAGTGGTGGTTTAAACCATCAGGTAATGCTAAATGAATGAAATTGATAGGGATTTTGAAGTGTGGTTTCACTCTAGATTTTTCAATATCTGGCCCAAAAAAAAAAAAGAGGTGGGGGGGGGGGGAAGAAAAATAATGGAGGATGGGGCTCATGCGCACTTGGGGCTTCATTACTAGTTGCAAGTGGCCTCCATGATAATAAAAATCACCATGAGTTGGTATCTGTGAAAAGCATTGTTTCCCTAATATGATTTTACTCTTCCACCATTCATAGGTATTAATTTATGATCTGACAGCATATTACCTGAAGTTAAAATATCCCTCTCCAGCTGTGCAGAAAAGTTCTGTAATAGAATAATAGGCAACGTCTCATAATCAATGACAATGCAATACCATGTTAGAGTAATTGACATGTGAATAACAGTACTTAGGTAGCTAATATTATTTGGGCATGTAATTAGCCTGATGTTGCACCGTTATTATAAATAATAGCTGCGAGAGTTTCTGGACCCGCATGCAAAACATGCATAAATAAACCAAATTCAGAAAAGAATAAAGCTCCAAAAAAGTACAAGGCATGAGATAGGCCCACATTAGTAATTCAAATTAAACTGTTCCTACACAAAATTTGACTTTGTTTTCAAAAAAAAAAAATTATATTCTCATCAAGCCCAAGATTTGCTTGTACTTATAGCATTGATAAATATATTTTCAAAATTAATATATAGGGGAAATAAATGCAACCTGATAAGAGAAGTTAAACCATTAGAAAAAATCCAAAGCATAACATTATCTTTTTGGTTAATTTTGCGTTGTCTGCAACAGCTGTAAGAGGATTGATTTACCAATGCAAAAATCCACTTCTCGTGTTACTTAGCATAAGGCGCAATTGTTTGTCAAAGGTAATGTATATAAATATCCTACCAAAAGCTATAGCTACTACATCAGTCAGTACATTTATTATAATTTTATAATTATTGAACAGTTCCACCCATTAGTAGGAAGGATGATGAATTAAGAAGTGCATATACAAGCAGTAATATGGAAACTCTCTAACAAATAGAAAAAGATGTTGGATCAAACTCACCCGTCAAAGATATGAAAAATGGTAGACATATTTATCCAGCAACTGAATCCTACTTTTCTTACAAGGTTATAGTTTTTTGCTTTAACAATTGAAAAATATTAACTTGTAACCATGTCAGGCACGATACTCAAGACTGTAATGTGTGAACCTACATGCTCACCTAGCTAATGAAAGGCTACTGCATCACCATTAGAAAATTCACATCCTTCTCAAACAACAGAATGCCAGTGTCACAACCCTGCCTAAGTTATAGACTAAATGCCAGAACTTGTACCACTGAAATACTTTCCATATCCTTATATTTAGTCAAATAAAGCTGTCTACTACCATTCATTACCCCATGCAATACACATGATAGGTCTATGTAGTCCAATATTATATAATTAATGATTAGCAGATGTTTGCAAGAGATTTTGATCTTACAAATGAGTCACCAAAAGCTTCAACAGCCTGAAGCCGCTCCTCATGCATGTCCTCTGTCATAAGTGGGGTCTCCTGTGTGATTGCGAACTCGATGTGAAGCATTATCTTCTTCTAACTTGATGAAGAAAGAGCAGTATCATGAAATTATCAAATGGTTCCAAGATGTAAGACAAACCTGGGTGTATGGAGCATGCATGCTTTGATATGATTTTAGAAGCATCAAAGAACCAGCAATACCAGCTGAACCTCTCCTGGCACACTCTGAAGGTTTTCTATCAGTAGACAGACCCAGATCTTCAGGCTTTCCACTAACTTTTGACATTGTGCTTTCAGAATCACGTAAATCATCAGCAGTTGAAAAGCTGGCACGGAAACAAAGATTATATGCACTAATCATTTTGCATGCTTGACAAGATGAATTAATTACCAGGATATATACTAAGTTGAAATTTGAGGTAGAAATCTATCTTTACTTCTATGCTTTCCAACAATGGTTATGCATTACTGATTCGATTGGAGAATAATAATGGTAATTTGATAGGACTCTCTTTCACATTCAAAAAAACAAAGCATAGTCTAACCTTTTCTTTTTTCCTTCAATCTTGGTTCTTATCCCCCTCTATTTTTTATCTCTCTTCTTTCTCTTCACAATATTTCTTCGTTTATCAAAAATATAAACAAAAACATATATGTATATTATCAGACAGATTAGACTTAACCAAGTAGACTCTCACTTGCTAGTTCACCTGTCAACTTTCCCAGCAAAATCATCAATAGGTGTCTGCATATTCAATAAGTAATCCCCAACTACACTTTCCTCCTGCAATCCAAGATCATTTAAAGAAAAACATAAAATATTAAATTTCTACAGTGATATAATAATCAACCTAAAATCTAAAAACAAGAACAAAGTAAGTTTCTGACCTCAGAAACAAAGTCTACTTGATCCTCACTTCCAATACAATCTTGATAATCTTCAGTCTGCTGACGCTTCCTCTCAATGCATATTGCAAGCTGAAGACCAAAGCAGAAAATAACATCAACCTCATAGCCTGATCACTCTGGTTTAATATAAAAAGACCAAAACATCATGCTCACTGAAAATATTTGTATTTTTGCTCTTGAAAATTCATGCAGGGGCAGACACTTATGTGATAGAATCAGATATAGATGCTTGGGACAATCCATGTACTTTAAAAACCAGTAAAATAGATCTCTTATAGACAGCAACTAAAACAGGAACATCTGGGTATAACTAAGTCATCCAATCATAACCACCGACACTGAACTTGTCACTGAATTCAACTCTGCAACTTGTATCCTCACAATTTTCCATATTCTGGCAAGAACTTATTTCCCTTCATTTCGGTCATGTTGGTCTCCATCTGGTCCATCGCTCATCTAAAGACATCCATACAACCCAACATAACAACAACAACTATAAACCCTATCCCACTAAGTTAGGTCGGCTATATTGATCACACAACACCATTGTGCTCTATCAAAAACCAGATTTTCATGAATATTATTCACCATGAGGTCCCTTTTTATAATTTCTCCCAATGTCTTTTTTGGCCTTCCTTTATACCATGTAACCATACAATCCGACATATTAGGCATATATGAATTCTTACCCACTAACATCAAAAAATTCCCCTCAATCCAGTAGGTCAGACCAATTGATAAAGACCTAGAAGCTAAACACAGAAGTCTAGTATTTTTATTAATGAAAACACACAATTACAAGAGATATTCTCTTGTCCACAAAGCTAAGCTACTAAACAACAAATACAAGAGAATCCCCTTGTCCCAGAGCACAGCTCCTTCAAAGAATTTCTTCTCTGCCAAAACAATAAAGAAACAGTCTTCTTGCCTACCCTCCTATCCCACACATCCTACTTATAATAATACAAACATAACTCCTATAATAACTGCCATAAACTCATACAATAACTGCCATAATAACCGCCTTACAAGCATAACTTCCATTTTATCTCTCAACTCAGGTTCCTATAACTTTCATCCTGTTTCGTTCATATCAAAGACACCCTTCAACTTTATTGTTGAAATTGCATTAACATGTAGAGAGCCTCCATTCTAATCAATCATCATAGAATTAAATAAACAATTGCTAATTCATCCATAGATAGCAGATTTATTCTTCAAATGAAAACTATCAACAACTTACATCAACATAATATTTTATATAAAAAATATAAAGCTGAGCCGCATGAACCTCACCAACAAAAGATAAAAATAAATTACCATTTGAAGTTTCTGATTGACCAAACAAGTGGAAAGGTCAATTGAACCATTTGCAGGCATTCGAGGCAAAGGTTGTGACTCTTCCCAACACCACCTAACCTCTCGAACAAATTCTATCCATAATGTAGCAATAGCTGGCATACAGACCAAAGTTGAGTCACAGAAATGAAAAGATACTAATAAATCAATTCCTCGAACATGATTAATATTGTTCCTGTCTGAGTTAGGTTTTTTTTGTATTAAAACTGTCTTAGGTTAAACAACAAATAAACCCAAATTATTTTGGTACCTACCTCGAATGTTGCAGTTGCCAAACCAAAGACAATGCAAACAAAATTGTGCAAAAAGGGAGTCAAGAGGTGCGCCTTTAATTGCTCGAGATGTCTTGTGTTCAAAGTCGGCAAAAGTTGTGACTTGTACTGCTGTAGACATTAATTCAACAAGTTTAGCAAAAATAATGTAAATTATCTGCTCCTTTTTTTATCAAATATTGTCAAGAAGATTTCCAAGATATTTTTAGCCCAATTCCCCAACAATACTTGGGATTATGCATTAGCAGAGCATGATTTTTCTATGTGAAAACTGTTTGGACAATTCTATGGATGAGGTGTGGCCTAACACCTAAGGCCCAATGAAAAGAGTTAAGAGATTGTACAAGAAGAGAAAAAAAATGAAAGGAGAAATCTTTGGGAATTAAGGGTAAGAGAGGCTAGTCGGATGGAAGGGGGAATATTGTGTTGAGTGTTGAGCGTTGAGTGTTGTTAGATTGGAAGCTTACTTCCTTTGGCAGGGATCAGGCACTCTGAGGGATTTATCAATCTGATTCCTAACATAAACCAACCAAAAAAATGGAAAAATAGAGGAAAAAGAAGGTCCTTAAAAAAATTTTAAACAGATGAAAAAGTTCCCCAACTTATTATTATTTGCACATAAGACAAGGAAAAGCCTTCCTTGAAAGACATGAAAAGCAGTATTTGTGATTGGTCTATCTACTACTTGATTCCTTTCACATCTTTTTATTTGAAACAATATCAACACGCAAAGATTGCTACCAAAAATAACTAAAAATAGTGCAAAATTAGTCAAATAACCCTTACAGAGAAAATTACAATCATCCCATAACCAAAACTGAACCAAAATACTGGGGCGATGGGTGTTTAAACTTAGGTGATGCTAATCCATCCTGCATTATAATAGTAAATATTTTGTCCCACAACGCAAAGCATAATATCACTTTCATAAACTGAAGTAACAGGAAAATTTGAAATGCATAGTTCATGCTATATTTTACTGACCTAGCATCAAGATGGAAGACAACATTTAGGAAAGAGAAGAGTTAAGTACCCTCATGAAAAAGTTCTTTCAGCACCCGATCTATAACCGTTGGTGAAGGAATGACCATTGAGGATTTCAAGTTATCAGAACTAGGGTTATCAACTGCTACATGCAAGAGATATGTAAATAAAAATATAAATATAAATATAAAAAATAAAAAAGTGGAATCTTTTAACCAAATCTAACCAATAAAAACTCAAGCCTGCATGAATAAATATAATCTGTCATTGGATGGACCAAAAAGTCAACAATTCCAACCTGAGACAAAATCTTCTACGAATTGGGCCTCAAATGACATTTGCAATGCATCAACTAAGAGATGCAACTGGGAAGCAAATCCAATTTGATTCCCTTGAGAACCTTCAAGTCTATATTGATACAAAAATAAATAAACAAATAAAAGTAAAAATAAAATCAAATTCAATGGGATAAATCGCCAAAAAAAAATTATTATAAAGCAATCAAAATTCAACATGAATTGAAGAAGAAATTGCATGAGAAATAATTTACAGATAGTATCTACTGATTGCTACTAAAAATAGTATTTAAGAAATGAAATTGAAAAAAGCTAATTATTCAATCCCACAAGTGGCATCAACACCACAAGTAAAATTAACTCCTGGGATGATCTATGATGCCGTTTTATTGGACCCACATATCTCATATAAAATAAATGGCACACATCATTCTAGTTGTCAATTTCACTTGTGGCATAGAATAATTAGCCATGAAACGAATTCTTGATGCCATCTTACATCATGAAATTATGCTAGTAACTTTTGGAAATGCTCAAAATTGAAAATAGTTACATGAACCCCGAAATAAAATGAAAAGAAAAGACTTACGCAGTACCCACCTATCCATATGAATTATTTTAGACATCAATTTGTTAATGAGAAAATTGACAAACTTGGCTTTTGGCTTAGAATTGAGACTAATCTAAAGCATCTAACTTCATAATCTTTTCATCAAGTTATTTATATCATGTCAAATCAAAATCACCCTCTAAGGTCAAGTCTTTTTTCACCCTCCAATAATAAGTTCCATTTGTATGTTCACCTGGTAATCATGTGAACCAGCACAACATGGTGGTTATCATTTATTATATATACTGCAAGGCATACAAGCATTAGTAGCATACATCAATAGAATCTTGACCATATACCAACAGAATTTCTTACAAGTTTGGAGAAAAACTAGGGCAGATCAACCACTTCTCAGCCTCATGAGGTGAAGCATTTTCCAATTCGGCCATTTCCATAGAATTTTCAACCATCTTCTCAGACCATATTGCAGTCAATTCAAATCCTGCATGCAACCTATGCATAAATTAAATGGAACTGACATAGACAAAGACAATAGAAAGCTTCATGGCAAGAGTGAAGCTTGGAAAGCTTTTATCAATCAGAAAACCTAACGGGCCAACCAATGGGAGAAATGAAAGAAGGACAAGGGAGTAGTACAAAAAGAGAATACACTATCCTCCTAAATCAGAATAGGAACAAAAAGACAAAACAATTCATTAATATAAAAATATGAATGCCATAAAGCTATCCAATCCCTCTGCATATCTGAAATAATTCCCCTTTTTAAAGGACCATAAGCTTTGAACCAAATAAAAGCCAGTCATAGAACATTAGGATCTGGATCCTCTAAAGTGAAGAGTATACTTTAGACAGGAAAGGGCAGTTGAGATTTGCTACACTTCATCATTATTAACTGCTCTCTTATAATAATAATAATAATAAATATCCAATTTATAATTAAAAATTTACATATTATACCTCATAATGAATATAACAATTTGAATACCACTTAAAATAGATGTATGTAAATTAATGTAATCAATTTTCAAAATTTTCTTTTAGTTACTCTAGCTTTTTAATCATCATAAGCATATAATGACTATAACAGTTTGAATGCCTCATAACAAGAGACAAGTTAGATTTACAACATTTCTTCTTGCCTTACAAAGCAGGGTGGTGGTGAACCCAGTTTTGGCACTTCTGCAAGTA
Source organism: Bauhinia variegata (assembly GCA_022379115.2). Classification (NCBI taxonomy): domain Eukaryota; kingdom Viridiplantae; phylum Streptophyta; class Magnoliopsida; order Fabales; family Fabaceae; genus Bauhinia; species Bauhinia variegata. The sequence goes on along the minus strand of CM039437.1, from coordinate 5,414,274 downwards.
TGAATACCCGCATTCTTCCAGCTAGACCAGTTCAAAGCTACTAAGCCAGGGACAATTCACTGATTAACTAGCAGATTATTTGTTGTTTGATTGTTTATCCTAAATTTCAGCTATGAATGGTGAACCAGACCAGTCTACCTGATGGCTCACCAACTGTCGGACCAAATATACAGAGACCAGTCTATCAGACCAGTCCAGCTCTCAGAATATTCAAATTTAAAAGCTCAAATATATAGAGAGATGTTCTAATCTTAAAACTGCTCAATCTGACGACAGCATACAGATAAGAATCTAAAACTATTTTTATATATGAATTTCTACTTCCAAGAATTCACCTTTAACAGGATCTTCTGCAGAATACCACTCACTCCAAGAACAATCATCATCCCACTGTGTCCTGCTGGAGGTTTCACCAAAATGACTTTCTCCAGCTTTTGTAATTTCAGCATCAGTGCCTTTAATATCCTCATCATCATCATAAGGAAGTGTTCTGTATGTTAGCTTCATTGCAAATTGGATTTTGAAAAGATTACTGGAAAGATCCAACGTAGAGTAGGCCTTCAATATCAAATGAACATATAAATTACTATAGGAAAGAGTTTATAAGATAGTACCATGTAGATGCCAAAACTCTGCGAAAGAAACTTCCATATCAAAATTAAGTTTCAGTCCTTTCATGCAAAGAAAAACGTAAAATCTCATTTCATCTTTCAGAAGCCATTAACAAAAAAAAAAAAAAAACTACTCAATTGATCTTATGTAATATATTATTCTTTTCTGTATCAATTTAATTTTGGGTATTACTCCCCTTCATTTGCATTAACTAAGAAATTAAGAAACCACTTATCATGGCAGTAGCAGATAGTACATACATATGTATGAGATCCAAAAACAGAGTAATTAGAAGAACAATCCAGGAAAGGAACATCAGATTAAAAATGGATTAATTGCAATATCAACATACATCAGTCAAAATCATATAAACACATCAAGGAGCTAGTGGCTGGTACTTACAAACTTGGACACAAATAACTCATACAGCCCCTCCAAATGCATAAGTTTTACTGGAACTTGGCTACCAATTCGATCTGCCTCAAATCTTCTTGTAAAAACAGTTCCCATATTCTGGATTCCAATATATGCTTTCCGAGATGGATCGTGAACAGGAACAAATGCTGGCCATAGACTACATAACCAATGTTACAAAAAATGTTCCACTTCCATCTCCAATTAACTTTCCTAAGTTTCAAGCAGCTAGATATTTTAGCAATATCTATCCATTAATACAGTAACCTCAAGTTAGCTAGCAGCATTTAGTTACAGTTTACAATCTGACACAAAATGTTATATAGATGTGCCAGTAAACAAATTATTATAAATTTCTGAACTTAACCAAACTTTACAGGTCAACAAACAATAGAACTACCTTGAACAATTTGACAGAGCAATTGCAACAGCGCTCAAAAGCTTGCTAGCCTCTGGCGCATCAAGAACCACGCCACTTGCACTTTGGGGAGCAATCACCTAGTGATATACAGGAAAAGAAGAGTCTAGTTGGTGAAATATCAATTTTCAAAGGTAGATAAAGTGTTGAAAAAAGTCATACCAAAAACTCCTTTATACCAAAGCATAACTGCAGATCATGAAAAGCCAAATTCCAATCTGCAGCTTTGCCTGTCAAGCAGAAGTCAAGATAGATAGGATGACGAACTCCTGAGCCCTAAACCAAAACTTACCAAAGAAACAACAAAAAATCCCAGTTACCATGAGGGTTGGTCTCAAAATAGTACTCCATGCAATAACTTTTCGTGGCATACTTCATTTCAAATTTGACCTTGTAAAAATTATTGGAATTCTCCAAGAGAACTGCACCCTTTTCCTACAAACAAAGAAAAGACAAGCTTCATTCAAGCCAAAGAAGATAATGTCTAATTCTTTCCCACCAGCACAGGATCTTAAGACAATGTAGCATGACAATCCAGATAACATTTGAAAAAAAAAAATGCAGTTTATGAGTAGAACAGCATTGATTTTAAATGAAGTAACACATAAAAGAACAGCTCACTAGGAAAGAAACAAAACTGGCCTACCATAATTCTATATAAAATTTCAAAGCCCTCAACTCTCAATGACACAATTCCTTTACCCACTTGCAAATGTCAAGATAATTCAAAAAACAAAGCATCTTGTTCCAAAAGAAATGTATCATAAATTGTTTAAATCCATAGTTTGAAAAGAGAAACATAACTGAGTCTTTTCTGCAACAATATAACTCATTTATAGAGAAAAACAGAAGGTATCGGAAGCAAGAGATGTAGATATAATTCTCTGTCAATTCTATAAAAATAAATCTCGACTCCAAGAGATTTAACCTACAAATAAGAATTCATGATATTTATTGTCAATTTATTGTTATTATTATTATGAAAATGAGAATTCATGATATTTATTCTAAGCCTAGGACCTTTACTGCATCCATCATGTGTGCATTCCATATTGACAGAAAACAGGTAACGAGTCAAGTAAGTTTTAAAGCAAGTAGCTCACCAACAAATTCTTTGGACCATCAGCCATCCAAAGCCTACAAACTGCCTCTATTTCAGAAATAAACCTACAAAAATGACAATAATCTTGACATCATAACACGGTTCCTTGCACAATTTACAAGGTATATATCAAAAGGAGAACAATCGAGATGCATTCGACTTGATTCAACTAGGAGCTAAAGTACCTTTCCCATGAAGAGGCAAGAGTGAAATCATCAAAATGCTCAAGCTGCATAAACATAGAAGGAAAGGGAGTTAGACTTTCTAATTCTTTTCATTTCTGACTACCCTCTACACAAATTTAAGCAAATGTCCAAGATCAAAATCAATTAACCATCAGGAATTTCAATTAGTTTGGCTTGCATTATATTAAGCTTGGGGTGCTTTCAATCTTTCAGCCACATTCAACAACCAGCTGACGTTATAGAAAGACAAACATAACAAAAAACTAAATTTTGAGATAAGGGAGCTCATTGAACCAGATAAATTCAATATTAAATGCTAATATGAAGCATACCCCTTCTTCTGGAACTTCGTCGTCGTCATCAGCTTCAATCTTGCTGGAGGACGCCATGGAAGATATCAGAGATTGAGAAGCAGAACGCGATGGGAAACACAAACTGACGGTATCAAATTTTTTTTCTTTATCTAAACCAACAAATGATTTCGTGGAGAGTAAGATTGAGATCTGAATGTGATTTAAACACGAAAAGGAAGATTCAAATCGATCCTCGTTCCTGATGCTGTTCTTCAAACAATAACGACTGGAGAATATTGTCCGGTTGCCGGGTTTTTTTTTATTTTTCAGGAGTTTTTGTTTAATTCATTTTTGTACCAAAAGAAAAAAGACAGCGTAATTTAATCCGAGTTCCGATTCTCCTTTGACGAGACAACGGACGAACTAATAGACCCTATAAATTAAAATTTTAAAAAAATAATTTACCTCATTATTTTAAGTTTACTATTTTATATTTCATGGTTCATAAAAAAATTATTATTTTATGTGTTGAGGTGGCAACTGGGGCGTTTCTTTTGGCACACCCCATTTTTTTATCCACACTCCATTCTTTTTGTAAATAAAAAAAACTTTTCTCGTTAAAATTCTTTTTTTTTTTAGACTTTTTTAACGTAAGGGTCCTACGTGAGAGATCAAATTGATTTTTTTTAATATCTAAAAGTATTATCATTTCTTATTGTAAGTGAAATTAATGTTATTTGGAGACAAAGAATAATTATTAAATATTAAATAAATATAAAATAACCAAACACATTTTTAAAAAATAAATATATAAAAAATATTTCAAAAAATAAAAACATAAAATAAAAATGGAAACCAAAGAAGCCCTAAAGGTGTCAAAGAGTTCCCTTCTAAATTTGGGGAAAAGGATACATAATTTATTGCCCTTCATTTTTTTTATTTATTTCATTTGTCATTTAATGGTATTATATTCTTTTCATCACAATTTAATTCCATTCATTCATTGTGTTCTCCTAATAAACAATGGAATACCTAAGTCTTTTATTATTTTCCTTAATATACCAAACAAAGCAAATGAGCTTTCATACCATTTTAAATTCCCAGTTTATTATTTTCCTTAATATACCAAACAAATAAATGAGCTTCCATACCATTTTAAATTCCCAGTTATTTTCCTCGTTCCATTTTCACTTGTACCCATTCAAGCCTACCAAACAAGCTCCCAGTTTTCTTTCCTTTTCATTTTCAGGTAAAATATATTTTCCCTCCCCCAGCATTCTCTCCATATAAACTTAGCACTAAATGCCAAGTGGGCAAAGATGGAAACTCAATTGTTTGAGACAACTTACCAAGATAAGACACTAGAAGCTACCCTTTGAGATTAGACTAGGACATGATGACTTGTCCAAGGAGTTAAGAATATATTATGAATGACAAAATTTCTATCTCATCTCATCTTATGTCCTAATTTCTCTTATTTTAAATTCTTATTTTATTTATTTTAGTGAGATTTAAATTAAATATCTTTTATAAAAAAGCATTAAATACTCAATTTTTGTAATTATTCTCTTTTTGACATAGCATATCACATATGATTAACTATGTTCTTTTTCAGATCAAAATCTTCATGATGTTAAATAATAATATCACAATGTCATATTAGTAAAATTATAAGTCTTTAATCTCATTAAAAGCAAATCAAACCATGACTATAACATTCTTTCTCTTCCCTCAATACTCACAATTTTACTAGCTCTTTCTGTTTTTTTTTTTCTCTTTTTTTTCTCCCCTTCAATCTCCAATTCCATTTCATTTAACCCTTTAAGCAAAAATGCACATAACAGGATAGAGTTATTTTTCTTTATTTTAGGAAGAGGGCTATCAATGAATTAAAAATGATGTTCTTCTTCAAATAAGTGATTCTTTAAAATATTGTATGACATAAGTTTGTATATGTGATTCACATTAATTAATTAATTAGGTTACAGTTGTGTTTTGTGGACAATGTTTATTAGGCCATTTATTGAGCTAATTGCTGATTGATAGGTTAGTGCAATAACCAATTAAGGTTAACATGGAAGCTTCTAATCTTTTTCACAAATACATGTATTATTATCCATTTAAGTAACACGATTGTCAATATTATATATTTTTCTCATTAAGTGCAATATGAAATTCACTTCTTCCCTAAGTAATTATATCTCAATTCTCTTGATACATGCTATGTATTGCCTACAAATCAAGGATTTGGAATGTTCATGTTGGGGTGCTAATATGATTATCATGTTCGCGCTCCTATGTGAGCAGAGAAAAGTAAATAATGATATGATCATATAGAATAAAGTTTACCACTTCAATATTAACATATTGAACTTTCACTTGGAACAGAGCACAAATGATCTCTTGATTATTAGATTGTCATTTTGCTTAATATATGACTTATATGTTGTTTTTAATTTGAGTTAATGATTAAACAACTATTTGTATTCTGTTTTAAGTGAAATTTTAGTATGTTAATCTTAAAGTGATAAGATTTGTTTTGTATAGTCAAATTATTATTTATTATTTTTGCTCACATTGGGGCTGTGAACATAACGGTTAAATTGGCACCCCAACCCCAACATATCCAAATCCAAATCCACAAATCAATGTTTGTATGTTATTTAAATTCTTTCAAATTCTCCTTGTCAAGTCATTATGCCAACACCTCTACTAGCTGTCTTCTTACCAAAGATGCATTTACACAGAGATTTAATTAATCCACTCTCCCGTTAAAAATTAACATAACTTAATACCTAAATTACTCCTCTCCCTTCTTACTTAGCCCAAATCCTAACCATCACACACTCCCCCATTCTCTTTTTCCCTTCTTCATCGACAGCAAGAGCTCCGCCTTCTTCACCACACGCACTAATGCCTTCCTCTATTTTCATAGCTTGCTGAGGGTTTTGCAAAGCCAATTGAGGTGTACATCAATCCCCTACCTGGCTTTTCATTAAGTAAATGGTTTTGTAAAGCTATTTCAAGCAATTAAATTTTTTGTATGATGCCATAAATGGCTTTTATAGCTTCGATTTGTAGCTTCAACGCCTTTTCACAAGATAAATAATTATATATAACCATTTCAATTAAACACTATAAATTTTTTTTATTAAACTACTTTAAAAAGTCATTTCGCCTATGTTAAAAATTTTTAAACATTCAAACAGCTTTATAAAATTATTTTTTTACTTGAATAGAACATGACATAGCCCTAGAAAACCGTGCAATGCACAACCAACATTTTTAACCGAACTTCGACCTCAATTTGGATCACTTTTCTTCGATTCTTCAACCTTGGTTGCAAAGATAAACTTTTAAGAAGTAGAAATTTACCAACTTTGATGAATTGATCAAAGAAAATTGATAAAAAAAAAATAAAATAGAAGTGAGAGTGGAAAAGAGTGAGAGAAACGAAAGAGTGTTTCTGATGAAAAGGCAAAGTTAGTGGGGGTAATTGTATAATTTTTATGATTTGAGGCGTGTGTTAATTATAGTGGGGTGTCTTACCCTTACACAGATCTCCCTTTGAAAGGAAAGTGGGAAAGTCATCTTTTTGCAAAGAAAGCTCTTTTTCTTGCAAAATGGACATACGAAGAAAGATAGGTGCCTCGAGTTGAGAGCAATCAACCATCAAAGTGCTAAGCCTCATATTCAAGGAATTAGAACAGGTTACACACGCTTCAAGTCTTCTTTTGTTGATTTAATAACAATTTCATCCATGATGGAGCTACTGATTGTGGTGGAGCATGATATTCTGCAGAGACAATACCCAAGAAAGGGCCATCATAGGGAATGTGGATTAGAGATTTACTCTGAGTTTTTTTATTTTGGATACTTGATTATTTATGTATGTGGAGTATTAATCTATTATTAAGTTCTTTAACTCAACTAATTTAATTGAAGCTGATTGGAAGATTCAGATGAGAGTAGAGCTCTTCCAAAAAATCTTCTGTATATATATAGACTCGAACTTAAGTTAACATGCTTAAATGAAACTAGCTAATAGATTAGGTCTTAAAAACTCATCAAAGGCAAGGCACGTAAAGTGTTTATTAAAATTCTTATAGATCACTCACAAACAAAATTCTCGTATCAAAAATAAACCCAAACTCACCTCTTTTTGTGGGATGTGAATTATGTGTTTGCCAACTAAACTAACCTTTATTAATAATTTTTTATTAATTTTTTTGACAAAAATTAGAATTTAGGATAAAGTGTATATCTTAAATAATTCAGTATATGTTTTAAAAAGACCATGGTTTATTATTATTAGTTTTGCTATAATTAAGACAAAAATATAAATTTTTAATATTAATTTAAATATTTAAGAAATAAATTAATTTTGATCCCATGATAAAGGGTGTGTTAGTTACTCAAAGACCAGGGTTTGATAACCTTTCCCTTCTCTTTATACTTTTTTATTATATATGCTTTTGGTTATTTGCAATGGAAAACGTGATTCAGTTAATATGAAACGGACCCACTCAATGGAAAGTAGCTCTAAACCCGCAGCTGATATGGCAAAGTTCACCTCCCTAATTACCGGCCCTCAGATATACCTATTAAAGTCCATTTTTGATTTCTTTATGCAGTGGGTCACGTGGCAGACACAGGTAACAACAACTTTACGATCCAATCAAACTCAAAGCCCGGTCCCACATTCTCCCATAGACGACACGGCTTGACCATCGTTTCAATCATCTTCGTCACCTTCATTTTATAATGTAATGGAATCAGTGCATTTCCATCAACCTCTCAAGTCACTCTCTATCGGATCAAGATCTACAGTAATACAGTAAAGATTTATCAACCGTTGAATAAATTAGATCGAAATTTTAATATAATTATAATTTTATTTAACGATTAAAAAGTTATTATTTTATTATAGTATACATATTTCTTTTTTTTTTTTCAATTCACATTCATTCACATTAAGTAATATTATAAAAAGATATAACTATTAAGTTATATCAAATTTTAGATAAATTAGTATATAATTATTCTAATTTAATTAAAAATTTTGTATTTTTACTGTAGGAATGTAGCTTTGTCAAGCTTTGGATGAATTAATACGCTATGATTCAAAGGTCTTGGATTCTAGATAAATGCAGTCTTATTAAAAATTTGTAAGAAAATTTTAGACTTGAAGGAGATTAGAAAACACAGCATTAGATTTTACATTTATTATTCCCTCTTCTCTTTCTTCCACTCTCCCACTGGAGAAAACAAAACTACTGCTCGCTTGCTCCTTCCCATTTACTTGTCAGAGAAGCTCAGAGAGAAAAATATGGCGAGCAGCGTCATAAATCTGCTATTCTGCTCTTGATTTACTCTTCATGCGACTCGCTCTACCTCTGGTACCCTCGACCACCCTCTCTAGCACCGTCGCCGGTGCCGGCAGCTGAGCCTACCTCGTCACTCTGTCTTTCAGTCTAGCCCGGTTGCTTTCACTCTCGTACTCTCAGTCACGCAGAGGTAATTTGTTTTTTAATCTTCATTTGTTGATTTTCACTGAGATTGTTGATTTTTCTTTTTTATGGGTTCTGATTAATCTGTAATTCCACAACTGGGTCTAGCCCACATTTTGTACCTTTGTTCAGCAATGGCTGCTGCCTTGGAGTGTTGGTCTAGCAGGGCGAGCACAGATGAGGACATGGTCGAGCAGGTTTTGATGAGGACTAATGACAGATCCGAGGGCCAACTGTCGGAGACTTCTTCTGGCGCAGGAGCTAAGGAATCTTCGGCGATGCAGAAGAAGTTTCAGAAGCTGAGTCGGAACGTGTCTGAGGCTATAGCTTCGCTCAAGAACTCACTCAATCTGGACTCAGCTCGCGACCCACCTCCTTCTAAGATTGATACTAATTCTCGGAAAGTTGTTTGGGGCAGCGTCGTACGGAATCTCACGCAACTTTATCCTGGTAGCCAGCTACCGGAGAAGCTCATGTCCAACATTCGCAAGCATTACGATTCGTTGCCTCTCAGGTGGGTTGCTGGTGCAGATTCAATCATTTTTCGATGCACTTAAAAATAAATGGGTAATTGCTACACTCAAAAAGGGGCCAAAACTGACTTGAATTATACTGTCTGGTTAAGCTCATTTGAGTAATGGGTTCTGTTTACTTCAAAGCTAGCTCTGAGATTTCTTTTACCAGCTTACTCATTCTGCTTTTGCTTTGGCTCTTAAGCTAAATGAAGCATTTGGGTGTCTAGTTTTGCTATGAAGTCCACGGATTCAACATAGTTTTATTTCTTTTTTCATTGAATTTCATCATATAACTTTTTCCCCTGTCACTTGCATTTTCAGTTATGCTCAAGCAGGGTTTGATATGAAAGATGTGTTTATTCACATCAAATTGATAGAGCAGGCATCAGCAGAAGACCAGCCTGCAATTTTAATTCAGGAAGAGATTGATAATGAGATTCAAGGGTCTTTATTCAAGCTGACATTTGCCTGTAACTCTCCAATTTCATGGCCAGCAATGTCCAGTGCACTGGATAGTTCATCCATTTGCTGCAAGAAGATACAGATCTTTGAGAAGAAAGGATTCACCCTTGGGATTGTTCTTCTTCTTATTCAATCTGGGCAAGATAAATTAGTACGAACCCGAGTCGAAAATGCTCTGAAATTTGCTATGAAGAAGCCCAAATCCAGTGCTGTGAAGCTGCCGTTTGGGCTTTGTGGATGTCAAGAAGAGAACTCCAAGGGGAGAGAGCTGGGAGAAATTGAAGAAGATGGTGGCGATGCTTATTATGGAAATGGGTTTGAAAGTTCTTGTCAAAAGGTTCAGCTTCAGATGCCCCTCCCCACCTCATCTTTTCTTGTAACAGTAGATGAATGGCAAACAATTCAGAAAGGTGGAGATGAGATAGAAAAGTGGCTATTGAACTCAGAAAATCTCGAGTTCATAGAGCAGATTGGTCCCAATTCATATAAGGGGGTCTATATGGGGAAAAGGGTTGGAATTGAGAAGCTTAAAGGATGTGATAAAGGAAATTCTTATGAGTTTGAGCTCCGTAAAGATCTGTTGCAACTGATGACTTGTGGGCATAAAAACATTCTGCAATTCTATGGTGTTTGTGTAGATGAGAATCATGGGTTATGTGTACTGACAAAGTGCATGGAAGGTGGATCAGTTCATGACATAATGCTAAAGAACAAGAAGATTCAGACTAAGGATATTATAAGGCTTGCAGTTGATGTAGCTGAAGGGATCAAGTTTATGAATGATCATGATGTTTCATACAGAGATCTCAATACACAGCGGATTCTATTGGATCGACACGGGAATGCTTGCTTGGGAGATATGGGTATTGTCACAGCATGCAAGAGTGTTGGAGAGGCAATGGAGTATGAAACTGATGGTTATCGGTGGCTAGCTCCAGAGGTTTGACTCCAATCACTCTGTTCATAACTTCTTATAACTTCTGCAATCATGCATATCTGTAATTATATGTTGCATCTATCAATCATAGTCCATAATTTTTCTGTTGATGTGCTTTTGTCTTTTTAAAAATTGAATAAAATTAAATATCAGGCTCCCATTCCCATAATGGTATCTCTCCCCTTATTGAAGCATAGGTTCGCACCTTACCTTAATGCTAAGGCATCTAATCTGAATTGACATGGCTATTAGAAAAGGCTATAAAAGATGGGTGTGATTCTTAACCTCCTACTTCAGTAATTATTTAACATGAACTGACTGATTCTGAACATTTCTAACGTGATAAAATATCAATGTTCTGTCTCTCAATAATCTGTTTTTTTTAATTACCAACATGGAGAAAGAAAATTTTTTCTGCTTGCAACGCTTAGTAGCCATATTTGGCAGCTCCATTTGTAAATTTAGAACTTTGATTTGAAATTTAATGTTTTAATCTTAGGAAGAAATTATTACTGCACTTTGGATCTGCTATCTTATGTTCATCAATCTAGATAGTTCAAGAAACAAATTTTCTCTAACATTTCATTATATTTGGCATATTTGCAAGGCAGATATATTCTTACCGACGACTAATTAAACATCTGGAATCGATTTGTTGTATTAATTATTTCTCTTCTTACCCAAAAAAATGAATTCTCTCCACACGCACTGCCCAAACCATCTTTTTAGTTGTTCCGCATGTCCTCATTTGCATTTATTCAATCACTTTAATTTCTGGTGTAAAGTGTTTGAGCTCTTTTATCTTTGTCTCCACTCTTGATGGACTAATACGATGCCGAAAAGACATACAGAGCAATCAGCAATCTATAGTAACTTTTGTGAGTTTTATTGTCTGGGAGGATGTTGTTTAGATCCATTGTATGTGAGATGGATTACTAAACTAGCACATATTTGAAAGAGACTTTGTCACCTGTCCTGGCATCATTGTTTGAGCATGCCTAACATGTCCTCATAATTGTTTTTTGCTTTCACTTTATATAGTGTGCGCCTTTATTTAAGCACTCCTGTATACAATTAAATAAATCAGTGGCTGCTTGAGGCCAATTATACCAAACTTAATTCCATTGATTGGGCCCGCTTGTCAAAAAGCTTTAGCATGATGTTTCTCCCATTTTTCTAGTGATTTGTCCTATTGGTAAAGCTACTTAGAATGACCTCACATCCCGTGTGCAAGCAAAAAAACAACAGCTAAAAAGTAAATTGGTAAAGCCATTGTTTAGAAACAATATTGCCCAACATCTAAATGGGTGAAAGATTCTGTATTATATATTTGATATTTTGCAATGAACTTCCTTTAGAGCCACTATAACTTTGGGTGAAATTTTAGAGTAAAATAATGTTTTTTGCCCCTCAAGAATTCTTAAGATTTAGATAACTCCCTCACTTATGTGATGCCTCATGTAAGACCTCTAAAAATTAAAACACGTTAGAAGATAAGTCTCTCATCTATGTATGGAGGGTTCTATTTGAGCATGTTTTAATCTTTGGAGGTCTTATCTGAGATGTTACATAAATAAGAGATTTATTTGATTTTCAAGAATTCTTGAGGAATGAAAATAGTATTTTACTCAAAATTTTATACAACTTTGTCTGATTGACAGTATATAGATGTTTGGTTTAGTAAACCACCTAGACCCGCGCTGACTTGCTTTTTGTGCCTCTTTTTTGTTGAAAGCAGATAATTGCAGGTGACCCAGAGAGTGTTACGGAGACATGGATGAGTAATGTCTACAGTTTTGGAATGGTAATTTGGGAGATGGTTACTGGTGAGGCAGCCTATGCTTCATATTCACCTGTGCAGGCAGCAGTTGGCATTGCTGCTTGTGGCCTTAGACCTGAGATCCCCAAGGACTGCCCACAAATTCTCAAATCTCTGATGACTAAGTGCTGGAACAACAACCCTTCAAAGCGCCCACAATTCTCTGAAATTTTATCCATTTTGCTGCGACCGAACAACAATCGGTAAACATATACAGGTCTTAAACTTAATGATATCAAATTTGTTAATCTGTTGATAGTAAATCATATCAAGTTGCCTGCCAGGGATTTTCACGCATAAACATGAATTCCCAATGCTCATATAGCAGTAATGAAGATGTAAAGTTTCCAATGCTTTTCAATTTTGTTCCATCTCTTCATAGAATCAAAAACTCAGGTGTGGGGTGACTAGGACCTTAGAAATGTCTCCTACTGACTGATGACCTGTCGGTCTGGTGGCGTCTGTACCGGTCAGAAGAACCAAGTTGTTTGATGTCAAGGATTTGATTCTCTCAACCCTCTTTGTATCAAAGAAAAAACACCAAAAAGGGGTCTTTTTTCCATCCTAAAACATACTATTTTCACTTTGTGATAGCAATGATGGAAAATATGGAAAAAGAAACGTTTCGAATTGATGTGCTATGAATGATACTTGAAATTTATCTTGTGAAAACTAGGTTAATGTGATCAATATTTGGAAAAATATACAAAACGACAGGGTTTTAGTGGCCTACCAATGTGGAATGATATGAGGTATTTTTATGGTTCTCCTTTTGTTTCTGTCATGGCTGTCTGAAGGGTCCCAATAAAGGGGTCTCTCTTGATTTTATGTTTCTTAAGTAATGAAAACTGAGGCAACCCCAGTTACCCCTTTTTCTTGATACCCATCTTTTCCAACTTTTATGGACCAGCATCTGGGGACATTTTCCTGTTTTTCCACATTGAATTTGCCATATCTGTGACCCACATTGACCCTATCTATCTGTGATGATCATGTTTAGGTCCTTAACCAACTAGAAATTAATCCTAATGGAAAAGTTGATTAAACAAATAATTAATGCCAACTTAGCATTGTCAATGTCAAATGTCTTTATTTAAGAAATGTATATGATATAACAGTATTACTTAGATTAAACCCTAAACTAAAATTATCCAGTGTTTATAACAAAATTATCCCAAAAATTTATTAAACAAATAATTAATGTTAAGTTAGCATTGTCTATGTCAAATGTCATTATTTAATAGATGCATAGGTTATAAATTTTTTATCAATGACTAGAATGTAGACCCGTGCTTTGCATGGGGTGTGCAAATCAGTACACCAAAGTAGTGATAATTTCATATACTTGTAATCAATTAGCACCAAGATTGGCAAAATTAATTGTTTTTTTTACATACTAAATTATAAATAAGGACTATTAAAAACACCACTACACGGTAAGAACAACACAACTATTAAATTCTCTAATGTAACATTAACATATTATTAATATATGTGTTTACATTCATTAATATATGTATTTACATTCAAGATGTGTGAAGAACAAAACTTAGCTTGAAAAAATTTTATAATAATAAAATATAACATAAAAATAATAATAATAATAATAAAATAATACTTCTTGGTAATGGTAGTGAGAGGACACATGCGCATGTTAGAGTGGATACTCTGTGTCTAATAGCTAAGTGGTCACTTTACATGTATCAACACCACAATGATCAACAATAGTTTAATTTAGATAAACTCATCCAGTTTTTTTTAGTTTAGATAAATATAATAATTCAAATCACTGATATCGATGTTTATTTATTTATTATTTATATTGATATTAACTGATTGATTTAGAAAAAAGATAAAAAAGAAGAGAGAGTTAAGTGTGTTTAAAAAGAAAAAAGGAGTTTTGTTAATATAAACTTGACATGTGTCAAGTAGTGAAGGCCACACTTTCCAAGTGTCAAGCTCATGTTGAAAGAAAGATGTGTATTTTAGCAAAACCCATCCAACTTCTTTTAGATTACTAGAATGTAGATCCGTGCTCTACACGTGGTGTACAAATTAGTACGCCAAAGTAGTCATAAGTCTATATACTTGTAATCAATTAGTACCAATATTGGCAAAATTAATTATTTTTTTACATACCAAATTACAAATAAGGACTATTAAACTGTTTTATGTCATTTTTCACGTGCTCTAACTTCACCCATCAAAAATTAGAAAATATAATTAATATAATATAATTGATATAATAAAATAATAAAAACAAGACTTCTTCCTAATGGTGGTGAGAGGACACATGTGTATGTTAGAGTAGATAATCCATGTGTGTAATAGTTAAGTAGTTACTTTATACATGTCAACACCACAATCTTATCTCATAGCCCTTCCCTGTCATCCTTCACGTTCACTTGCTCTAACTTCAACCATAACAAATTAGAAAATATAATATAATTTAATATAATATAACAATAAAATAATAAAAACAACACTTCTTCTTAACGGTGGTGAGAGGACGCATGGGCATGTTAGAGTGGATAATCTATGTATCTAATAGTTAAGTAATTACTTTATACGTGTCAACAGCACAACGATCAACGATGGTATAATTTAGATAAACTCAAGCTAAGAAAAAGTTATCCCACTTCCCAACTAAGAAAAAGCTAATGAAAACACAACTGAAACTTTGAATTTTTTTTTAAAAAAAATAAAAATACACACACACCTTCAAGAGTGTGAATAGGCGGCAATAAAAACCATCTCCTACTCTGTGAGAATGAAAGAGGATTGAGATGAAGAAAAGGGTCTTAAAATGGTATCCACTTTCATTGGAAACTCAACTTCAAATCAAAAGATGTTTAGGAGAGTTAGCAAGCAGCTCACGGCTATGTTCAAGCGCAAGGCTTTCTTGCATTGGTACACTATTGAAAGAATGAATAAAATTGTGTGCACTAAGGGTGAAAGCAACATGAACGACTTGGTAAAATTTTAGATAATTTATTTTTTTGGAGGTCGCCATTCAATACGATGTTTATATTTGTTGGTTTTCCTAACTAATAGTAATCGATTTTTCTTTTTTAATATTTTATGAATAATTTTTCTAATTATTGTAAGAATATCTTAATTGATTTTGTATGATTTAATTTTCTTAAGAGTGTCTTAATTTGTTGATTAATAATCATTATTATTTCAATCTAATTTGATTTTATTGCAAATTAATTAGTTTCTTAAATGCAATCTTACAATCAAATCAATCGTAATAAGAATCTTACAATCAAATTGATTAAAATAAAATTGTGTTGATTTGCTCACTCACGAGGATAAAAAAAAAAATTAATTAAGAAAAAAATATTTTTTAACAAAATTATTACAATCTTACAATAATATTATAATAAAATTATTTTCTCTAACTTATTTTCTTGAAAGATAATTTTAATATATAATTTCGTTATATCGTAATTAAGATTTTAATATATTATCATGTATTTTTTAGTTGGCAAGCTAAGTGTCAATACTATAGAATTGTCAACTACTTTTGTAATATATTAAAATTAAATCATGCACTGTAAGCATATAATTATATACAAAATTTTTAAGAAATATAAGCCATCTCTTCCCTCTAGTGTTCAAACTTAGGTGATCGAAATTATTAAAAAAACATTATAAATCTCACTTAATTAGGAAAGTCATTATAGAAATACTCCAAAAGACACTATTGACCATATATATGCAAAGAAATACTCATTTATAATAGATAATGTTAATACCACATATATGCAAACTATATTTATAATATAATAGATTAGATTAGAATATTAGATTAAATTTTAAAAGCAAAACAAAAAATAAAAAATAAAGAGGTGGGTGACGTAAGTTAAGTGACTTAATGGAATATATTTATATTGATTAATTGATTTGGTAAAAAAATAAAATGAAGAGAGAGTTAAGTGTGTTAAAAAAAAAATAAAAGAATTTTGCTAACATAAACTTGACATGTGTCAAGTGAAGGTTATACTTTCCAAGTGTCAAGCCCATGTTAAAAGAAAGATGTACATTTTATCAAAACCAACGTGTGCATTTTAGCAAAACCCATCCAGCTTCTTCTATATTATATTATTATATTAGATTATATAAGATCTAGACTAGATTATATAGATTATAAAAGATAAATAGATTTATAAAAAGACAGAAAAAGAGGAGTGTGTGGTTAGAAAAATATGGAGGTACCAAACTGTTCAAATAATAAAGGGCCTAAATTGAAAATTTTTATATTATAAATTATATTCATAAAAATATAAAGTTAATTGATATTTTATCATATGATTTTATTTTATTAATTAAAAAGTACAAATTATTACTTAGATTTAATACTTAATAAGTATGCAAATGAATCTCTCCCCATGAGAAATATATATATATATATATATATGAGTGAGATCAACAACATTATCATCATGTTTATACATATATAAAGATAATCACATAGAATTAATAATATTTTGATTATTTTAGACGTTTTATATTTTTCAAAATTTTAATTAAGTTTTTGAAGGAAAAACTGTTGAAAAAAAAAAATGATGTCGTGATAGGGACTCAAGATAGAATCTTGCTTTTATTAAAGGGAGAATCTAAGAAAAGATAAAATCCCATCACTATGAATTAAAGAGATTAAGAGGGGAAAAAAAAAAGGAAAGGAAAATTGTGGTTCTACCAAACACATTATAATTTAATAATATAGAATCACATGAGACCATGTGAATAACGGTGCTTCTTTATTTGCAGCTAATTCCTGTGGTAACCTTTTTCCTAACCACTTTTCCTCATATTGCTCCCAAAAGAGAATGAAGAAGAAAGAGGGAGTTTGACTTTAATACCAATGTTTTGCAAAATTATTTTATTATATTGAAACTAATGATGATATTTGGAAACTAAAAAAAAGAAGAAGTCATGACTCTAATATTTTTAAGTATAAACTATTTGCAATTAATATCATATTAAGTATCGATTAATTCGATTTAAATTTAATAAAATTATAAGAATAATAATTTTTTTATTAAATTTTAATTGATTAATAAATAATGAAACATGTTTCCCATAATTATTTTTCAATGATTTTTTTTAAAAAAAAAAAATTACTTAAAACACTCTCTTTAATCGAGAGTGTGTTTAAAATAACACACTAATTAAGTGTGCACTGAGCACTTCTCACAACAAAATTGGAATGGATGAAATTCTAGTTTTCAAATGACTAATGGATTATTGATATTCTAAAATGCGAGGGGTTATGTGAGAAAAAAAGAGGGGTGGTAAAAGAAACTACCGCTTGAAGACCCAAAATTTAGAGAGTCTAACTCTTTAGAATTGAGCCCAATTCGTATTGCAAGATGCATTTTTATGGGCTGTGGTATTAATTAGTTATTTGAGTGTTTTACTGTTTTTGTAGTCTTGAAATAAATTATTGATATCTAATATATCAATGATTTGCATAAAAAAAAAAATTAAGCATGTTTACTTGTCTCTAGGCATGGTCATTGTAATGCAAATTAAGCCTAGCTTAATTGGGCTGTAGAGTTGGTTTAGTGGGACAAAATCTTTTCATTTATATAATTTTTTTTAAACTATTACTAATTTTAAAAAAGATTCTAAAATTTTAAATAAAATAAAATAAATCCACACATCTCAAGTAAAAAATAAAAGAAAATTTTATTAAAATATTTTTTGTCCATACAAAAAGTTTACTTTTGTTCTAGACTTGAAATGTGAGAGTTTATTTTGTCTAATTTAAAACGTAAAAATCTTTTTTAAAATTGAAGATAGTACTAAAAAAAAAAAAAATTCTCTTTATTTTATTTGGTGTGTCAAGTATTATCCTTTAAAATTATGATTGACTAAATATTTATCATTTTGATCAATTATAACACTATAAAATAATATTTAGCATGTTAAATGAGATAAAAATATTATTTTAGGTTCAATTGTTAGTGTGGAGAGGCTCTCGTCCACTAAGGTTTGGTTGACATTTTTATGTTGTCAGACCTTTGTCTCCCTAGGGACATGGGTTGATTAGGTTCTTACCAAAAATAAATTTATTATCAAATTCCTTTAATATATACAATCAATCGATAAGAATAATACAATAAAACAAATATGTTTGGCCTCTTCTTCTCTTCTAAATTGTTCTAGAAAGATCTACCATCTTACACCATCTCTCATGTTTCCACTCTTGTACGGCAAGGCATTTGCTAAACGGAAAATTGTAGGTGTATAATTATAATAATTGGTGTATATTTTAGTAATCTTTAATTTGTGAATTATTAATAAATAAAAGAGATAAATTATTAAAAATATAAAAATAAGGGTACAAAAAATAATACGTAGTTATTACCACTCTTTAGTTAAACATTTTTTATACCTAAGCAACAAAATTAATTATCTCATATGTTATTTTATTGAATTTAACTAATTTTATAATTATGTGAGACTCTAAATTAAAGTTGGCAAAATGGCCGATAGGCTTGAATTGTTTTTTTTTTTTTTTTTTTTTTAAATTCTTTTAAACTTTCAAACCACTTATATATATAACAATACTTTATTGACACTAAATTGCTCTTAAAATAATTATTTCTCATATGTCAAACGTAAGCCCTCATACTTATAAAGACTGTATACATTGAATAAATATTTTTAGTTTTTAATATTTTTGTTTTTTTACATGAAATTAGTAAAGAATATATTAAGTAATTCACTTGCTTATTTATTTCATATTGTCATTTGATATCATACATTTGATATGTACATGTTAATTGTATTTGAAGACATAGACGTAACATTGTATTATTTTAATCGATAAATATTAATGTTTTGGTAACTTGAGTATTTATTTTTCAAAATCAATAATTCAACATTTATATTCTTTAAAAGATGACTTGATTCATAAGATTTTGGACATTTCATACATATTCTTTTAATAACAAAAACTTCTCAAATTTATTGCATTTTAATATATATATATATATATATATATATTCAAATGGTCTAAAAATTCAAGGTTTTTTTTTTTAATATTAAAATGCAATAAATTTGAGAAGTTTTTGTTATTAAAAAATATATGTATGAAAAGTTTTTAAACTTAAATAAATTCATTACTGTCTTCAATTTTTTAAGCTCAAAAGAAAACAAATAATTTTAGCCTTAACCATTTAAGTTCGTAACTTGTGACAGGTCAATATAAAATAAACTAGTTAACTCATTTTGTTATCTCTATATTAAATAAGATGATAAATTTTATTTTGTATAAACGACAAAATTGTCCTATAGAGTGTTTCCTTCCTAGTTCAAAGAAAAACCATTTATTATATAATATAACATGAGATAATAACTGAGACAATATATTTTTTTTTAAAAAAAAAATGATGTTATGCAATGCAGAATGACTGTTCCATCCGACGTCGTTTTTCGGTCCATGAAAAGAACGACGACGTTTGGGGCGCCCCCGTCAAACTCTTACAGGCCCACAGCTAGTCTCTCTCTTAACACTTGACTGACTTTTTTCTCTTCCTCTCTGTACTTTGTTTTGCTTTCTCTCTCTCTCAGACGAAGGAGAGAGAGATGGTACCCTTCTCTCAAACAGCACCTGTCCGCATGTCCCCAAACCCTGGATGCACATAGTTTTGCAAATCCATAAATACCCTTCTCTCTCTCACCCTTATATTAAACCCCTCTGATCACAAATCTTCATTTCTAGATAAACAAACCCAAAGCAGAGAAAGAGAAAAGCTTCGAAACAAGGAAAGTTCTCACAAATTGTTCCCTTTCTCACTCGTTCTCTCTCTCAGATTCCATTCTTCTTCTTCTCAACCGAAGTTCCAATCGGTACGTTTCGTAGCTTGATTAAATTTTTCTTCTTTTGCCAGATTAATCTTTCATTTGCTTCATTTCTTTGCATTTCGATCATGTTTGGATTAGGGTTAGGGTTTATGCTTTTGGTACCGATCATTGCTCTCTTTGTGCAATTGGGTTTTCCTTTTCCTGATCATCTAGTTAATCGCTTCTTGATTACTTCCTTTGGTGTTGTTTTGATAATCTTCGTGATGGGGTTGTTCAGCAGCTCACTACTGCACTATATGCTTCCTAGAAAGAGACCTTGTGAAGGAGTGGTTGTAGAAGAAGACAGTGGTGACAACAAGAACAACAACGTAGGTGCGTCGTTTCCTAAGAAGAATCGGATCGGCTGCTTCGCTTCCTCGCCAGCTGATACCACCGAAGTCGCGGTGAATAACAGCAACCAGAGCTTTAGTAGCAGTAGTAACAACAACCACAGTAGCTGTAAATTGGTTGGAGAAGAGTCAATTATGGCTTTGGGTGATTCTAATCCACCCGATATTGATGAGGATCTGCACAGTCGTCAGCTCGCTGTTTATGGTCGTGAGACCATGAGGAGGCTTTTTGCGTCCAATGTCCTGGTTTCGGGGTTGCAGGGTCTTGGTGTCGAGATTGGTATGGTTATTCAACACCCTTTTAATTGTTTTTCCTTGTATGGTGATTGTGTTAATTAATTGTTGGTAGTCTGATAAGAATTTAGATATTGAATGTCTGATTTCATTTCTGGTGCATCCTTCTTGTATATATTAATATTTGTTATTATCCATTTGATCGATTGTCATGGTAAATAATTTGCCAACTCTACTCCACTCTTAAATCCTACATTCAGTAACTAAAATGCAGGTTACTTTGGCTACCAAGCCCACTCCTCTTTTCTTGCATTTTCATCTGTCTTGTTTTTTTTTTGCCTTTAGTGCTCTTGCAAGAGACTTGTTTGATTTCTAAAAAACTGAATCGGTGTTTTGTAGTTACAAGGAGCTGTTGATGATCTCGTTATTTGTGATCGGTGTTCATTTTTTTTATGCAAAAGTCAAGTAATCCCACGTGAGACCCTCTTTCTTTTGTGCTATATAAAAGAATGTGAAGGCTGTGGATGGCTTTCCTTTCCACTTTTTGTTTGCTGCATCTCTTTCTTCCTCACTTATTTTCTCCTCTGCATCCATTGGTTTTCCATCAAGTCCCTGCAGATATCATCTGATTCATCTTCCCTTTCAAGTTGTTTTGTATTCAATTCAGTTCTAAGATGGTTTGTTTACAGAGTATATTGCCAGTGTTCATGAGGTTTTGTGAGATCTGACTTTATACAATATATGTTTTTTGTGTCATGATATAGTGTGCTGACATTCTTGTACTATATGTTGGCTAATGTACTCTAATGCTTTCAATCGTACTTGCAGCCAAGAATCTGATTCTTGCTGGTGTGAAATCTGTAACCTTGCATGATGAAGGGACTGTTGAGTTGTGGGATTTGTCTAGTAATTTTGTGTTTTCAGAGAATGATGTTGGTAAGAACAGGGCAATAGCGTCAGTTAGTAAGTTACAGGAGCTCAACAATGCAGTGCTTGTAAACACATTGACAACTAAGTTGACAAACGAAACACTTTCTAATTTTCAGGTACCCCCGTCTCCCTCAGTTTATTTTATTTTTTAATTGATTTTTATTTGTACCCCGTGTTTTTTTCCAGTGAACTATTTTATAGTCGTTTTGCCTTTCCATTCTGATCATGACTTTATGCCTGCCATGTAAATATTTTATGTACCATAAAACCCATATTTACTACAAACATATTGATTAATAGTGGATAAATTGTTCACCTTCTAATTTCTATGGTAGATGGTAGGGTAAAAATTTTACCATTTTAAGTATGATTAGGCTTATACAAAAGTGAAGGAAGATTATTGGGAAGCAAGTGCTCTAGAGATTCAATGGTTCACATCTTACCATACTCTGGCTTGGCATCTGTGATTCTATGACTGCCATGTCTTTGTAGTAACTATAATGAAGCTCTTGGATGGTGCATAATTTTCGGTTTTATGCCTTTTTTTTTTTTATGGTTATTGACCTTGTATTCCATACTTTATTAAGTTACTTGTTTCTTGTCAGTTATAAAGGAAATATTTTGTTATTGGGTATTTGGAATAAGTTTAGTGATCTTGATGCTTTATACCTTTATTCACACAGGTTCAATAGTTTATACCGACAAACTTAATTTCTTTTAGTTGGTCTATATTGTCCTTGAGCATATCAGTATTAGCAAGCAAATAATCTGGACGAACTTAATTGTAAATTTTGATAGTTAATGCCTTAATGGAGAGTTTTGGCTAATTGATCAGAACAAGGTTTATGGGTGTAATTCAGGTGCTTTTGTGGTAGTTTTGAAGTAATTCTAATCTGTAGTAGCAAGCAAATAATCTGGAGGAACTTTATTGTAAAGTTTGATAGTTAATGGAAAGTTTTGGTTAATTGATCAGAACAAGGATTTATGTGTGTAATTCAGGTGCTTTTGTGGTAGTTTGGACTTTGGAAGTAAGTCTAATGTGACGAGACAATTGATTAATTATATGCATTTCTGTAATATCAGTTAAGTGTTTATCAACAAAAAGTAAATGGAATCTTCTTGAATGGTTTTTCGATTATTGGTAGAACGTGACAACATTACTGGACATTAGATAAAGTAATACATAATGAAACCATGCAGGAAGAACTAATTTGAATTACTTTAAGCATCTTGCATTGTTTATCTTTATTTGATCAATATTTGTTCAAGTTATGTACCTATCAGATTGTGCATGCTGTTGCAATAGTTTGATATAACATGCAAGTTTGTCTGCTTTTGGTTAACATCAGTGTGAGTTTATTTGCAACTTATTGGATTGTATTCATACATTTTTTTTTTTTTTTCGGCCTTTTAAAACTGTTTTACAGGCTGTTGTGTTTACTGATATCGGTCTTGAGAAGGCTGTCGAGTTCAATAATTACTGTCATAGTCATGAGCCTCCTATTGCTTTTATCAAAAGTGAAGTCAGAGGCCTTTTTGGTTCTGTGTTCTGTGATTTTGGGCCAGAGTTCACTGTTTTTGATGTGGATGGTGAGGAACCCCATACGGGTATAATTGCATCCATTAGCAATGACAACCCTGCTTCGGTATACTGTGTGGATGATGAAAGGCTTGAGTTTCAGGATGGAGATCTTGTTGTATTTTCTGAAGTTCATGGTATGACCGAATTGAATGATGGAAAGCCAAGAAAAGTTAAAAATGCAAGAGCATACTCATTTACTCTTGAAGAAGATACCACAAAGTTTGGTACCTATGAGAAAGGTGGTATTGTCACACAGGTGAAACAGCCAAAGGTGTTGAACTTTAAGCCTCTAAGGGAAGCACTCAATGATCCTGGGGATTTTCTTTTGAGTGATTTTTCCAAGTTTGATCGTCCACCTCTTCTGCATTTGGCATTCCAGGCTTTGGATAAGTTTGTCTCTGAATTGGGACGCTTCCCTGTTGCTGGTTCAGAAGATGATGCTCAGAAGCTTATATCTATTGCCAGTAACATTAATGAGAGAGTTGGTGATGGAAAATTGGAAGATATCAACCCAAAACTTCTGCGGCACTTTGCCTTTGGTGCTAGGGCAGTGTTGAACCCAATGGCTGCTATGTTTGGTGGAATAGTTGGACAAGAGGTGGTTAAAGCATTCTCTGGGAAGTTTCATCCACTTTTCCAGGTTAGTATATTTTTGGGTGCTATGTCTGGAGTTTGGATTTTTTTTTTATGAACTGCAAGTGATCAGTGATGTAAGCCAAGATAAATGCACTGATTACATCGGTTGGATGAAAAGCTGAGATGTGCATAGGATTAATTGTTTAGTTTGGATTGCTTATGGTTCATAGAAGCCATGTGCACTGCTTCAGATGATTATAGCTTTAAGGTTGAGTTAGAGACAGAAGCTCCACTTCTGAAGGTTGAATGTCTTTGTGGAGATTTTTTTATATAAATAAAAATTGTTTAAGTATAGTTTTAAGTTGGGGTTTTCTATATAACTATGATGCATTGATAATCTGTGGCTTAATTAGTTCAAACTGTTATGAATGAAATTTGCTTCTTTAGGACCACTATTGAATTTTAGTGATTAGCTAATTGATTTTACTGTCAATTGTTAGGATTGAAATTCACTTCTCTAGGACCACTATTTAGTTTTATTTCCTGCATATGCATAAATCATAATTTGAACTGCTATATCTACTGGCTCGAATTCTGTATCTGTTAAATTCTAGCATTAAAGGATTGAGTGTACCTGTCCATGTCCATCAGCCAAAGTTGAACCTCTTTAAGAAGTTTGTGTTTGAGTGCATTCATACATACCTGGGGTGACTCAGTTAAACATGCATTTAAATGGGTGTGTTGGAATTCCTGATGTCTTTACATTGCTCTTAAAGGGGGCAGCTGCATTATTGATTTCAAGAGTAACTAGATTTATTGGTATGATAAATAACTAGAGGCATAACCTATATTCGTCACATCTTAGTATTTTCATTTGCTCTGTAACTTCAGCATTCAGGTCAGAGCTTAGAATATTCTTATTTCATGTTATCTTGATTAATGATAGTAGTTTTAATTTCTCCTGCCCTCTGCAGTTTTTCTACTTTGACTCTGTGGAATCACTTCCTACAGAGCCACTGGATCCAAGTGATGTTAGGCCCGTGAACAGCCGCTATGATGCACAGATTTCTGTTTTTGGTTCCAAGTTACAGAAGAAATTAGAGGATGCAAAAACGTTCATGGTTGGATCCGGTGCTTTGGGATGTGAGTTTTTGAAAAATCTCGCGCTAATGGGAGTCTCTTGTGGCAGTCAGGGTAAGCTGACAATTACTGATGATGATGTTATTGAGAAGAGTAACCTAAGCAGGCAGTTCCTGTTCCGTGATTGGAATATCGGCCAAGCTAAGTCTACAGTTGCTGCTTCAGCTGCCTCATCTATAAATGCTAGTTTGAATATTGAAGCACTGCAAAATCTCGTTGGCCCTGAAACTGAGAATGTTTTTAATGATTCTTTCTGGGAAAACTTGAGTGTTGTCATCAATGCACTTGACAATGTCAATGCTAGACTGTATGTTGATCAGAGATGTTTGTATTTCCAAAAGCCTCTTCTTGAGTCAGGAACTCTGGGAGCCAAATGCAATACCCAGATGGTCATTCCGCACTTAACTGAAAATTATGGTGCTTCAAGAGACCCGCCTGAGAAACAAGCACCAATGTGCACAGTACACTCTTTTCCCCACAACATTGACCACTGCTTAACATGGGCTCGATCAGAGTTTGAGGGTTTGCTTGAGAAAACTCCAGCTGAGGTGAATGCTTATTTGTCCAATCCAAGTGAATATGCTAGTGCAAGGAGGAGTGCTGGTGATGCTCAGGCAAGAGATAACTTGGAGCGTGTTCTTGAGTGTCTTGACCGGGAGAAGTGTGACACTTTCGAAGACTGTATTACATGGGCTCGGCTAAAGTATGTCACATTCATCAACTTTTATGCATTTCTCTTTCATTTCATCATAGAAGAATGATTTTTTTTTTTTTGTGCTAGTCCTTTAAAATTCTCACATGATTTTATTTCACAGGTTTGAAGATTATTTTTCTAACCGGGTGAAGCAGTTGATTTATACTTTCCCTGAAAATGCTACAACTAGTACTGGTGCTCCTTTCTGGTCTGCACCAAAGAGATTCCCTCATCCGTTACAGTTCTCTGCTTCCGATCCAGGTCATCTCCACTTTGTGATGGCAGCATCAATACTACGAGCGGAGACATTTGGTATCCCAATACCCGATTGGGTGAAGAACCCCAAGAAGTTGGCTGAAGCTGTTGATAGGGTGATAGTTCCAGACTTTCAGCCTAGGAAAGACGTGCAGATAGAGACAGATGAGAAGGCCACCAGTCTGTCTACTGCTTCTCTGGATGATGGAGCAGTCATCAATGATCTCATAATCAAGTTAGAGCGATGTCAGGCAAATTTATCCGAAGGCTTCAGGATGAAACCAGTTCAATTTGAAAAGGTCAGATTTTCTCCCGGTACTTTTTCTACTTATTGCATCTTTCCAGTTTTAACCAATAGGATAGTTCCTTTGTGTGATCTTGGTGGTCAAATTTTGCAGTCACGATTGATGATTGTGGGTATTGTAACTATCACACTATGTGATTATATTTCTTCTAAGTACACTTCTATAAATCAATATTCTGCTGTAAAATTGCAGGATGACGATACAAACTATCATATGGACCTGATAGCTGGGCTTGCCAACATGAGGGCGAGGAATTACAGCATTCCTGAAGTGGACAAACTGAAAGCGAAGTTCATTGCCGGGCGGATTATTCCTGCAATTGCAACCTCGACTGCCATGGCAACCGGTCTGGTCTGCCTCGAGCTCTATAAAGCTTTGGATGGAGGACACAAGGTAGAGGACTACCGAAACACATTTGCCAACCTTGCACTGCCTCTCTTCTCCATGGCCGAGCCAGTTCCGCCGAAGGTGATCGAGCACCAAGACATGCAGTGGACTGTATGGGACAGGTGGATTCTGAAAGACAATCCTACTCTGAGGCAACTTATTGACTGGCTGAAGGAGAAGGGCCTGAATGCTTATAGCATTTCATGCGGAAGTTGCCTTCTTTACAACAGCATGTTCCCTCGACATAAAGACAGAATGGACAAGAAAGTAGCAGATCTTGCAAGGGAGGTGGCCAAGGTAGAACTTCCTTCATATCGTGATCACTTGGATGTTGTGGTTGCCTGCGAGGACGATGAAGATAATGACATTGACATTCCTCAAATATCCATTTATTTCCGCTAGCTTGTTTTCATCCTTTCATATTTGTTGTCTATGGGATTTATATTAGCAGCTACTATACCTTTCTTTTCAGTTCAGTATACAGGGAAGTAAACATTCTGAACTATATCAGAGTTGAAATATGAATTAAAAAGCTACTCATTATTGTTTATTGCTTGCTTGCTTCTTAAGATATACTATATCTTCTAATGTTTGATCTCTCACTTTTTCTTCTTGTTTTTAGCGAAATATGGGTAGTGGATAATTGCAAGATTCTGCTTACCATATGGGTATATATATTAATAATTATTTAAAAAATCATATATAATTTTATGATAAAGATAATTTTGTCATTTTCATACAATTTATATTATATCTATGTATGATCTAATTTACTTTAAACATAATATATATGATAATATAATACTATGGAGTAAAATATCAAATATACATCAAATGCTAGATAAAATAAGAGCATATTTAACTTTTATTATATCTTACTTTTATTGAGTCTTGTTATTTTATACCTATCCTATTATGAGCTAAATGAACCTTTAGAGTGCTAAATCCTATTTCATAAGGTTATGATTGACTAATGATAACCACGTAAGAGAAGATTTGATGCATCAAATAAGATAGAGGATATTGTCTTAGGTTTAGTTAGGTTTCCATTGATTTGGCTACTACTTATATAAAGCACTACTCGGGAAATTCTTTTTGCACAATAATTAGGTATATCTTAGTGTACATCTCATTTTTTGTAGTTATATTATAGGAGTAAAAATTATAAACAAAAAAATAAGAAAGATAAACAATAAGAGAAATGCAAAAAGATAAAAAAAAAGAAAAAAGAAAAAAGAAAAAAAAGTAAATATAAATTAAAAAGTATACATATAACACATCTTATTCTTTGTTTCAAATGTTAGGTATATTAATGAAAATGGGAATTTTCTTTGTGATAGCTTCTTTAATTTCTTGGATAAAGAATTGAACCAATCTTATCAAGGTTTCTTCTTGTGGTGATTTACAGGGTATTCTTTTAAAACATTCTATAGAGTTTCTCCCACACCCTAAAAAAATTAAAATTTTCAAAATAATCCTATCACCTTTAAACATTTCACACACTCTATTTTATCTTTTTAAGTTTAAAACTCCCTCTCTAACACCATCAAAAACCATAATCTTTTCTACTCCTATGGTTATTTGATGTTTTGAACAAGAATTTATCATTATTTTAATTTTTTTTTACCATTTATAACTCTAGGATGTGCAAAAACATGTGAGCTTTCGAATCTGTTTGTGTTTTATTTTTTGTCATTTTATATTACGAATTTTAAGAAATAATAAAAATCTATAATTATGTCTAAGTTTTGTTAAGAATTTTAAAAAAATTTAGTTATAAATAAACATTTTATATATTTTGAAACACTTTTTTAATATATAATAATATTTATTAGTTATAAGGATGTTTCATTAACACAAAGTAAACATAAAAGAGTACCCGACTTAAAATTACAATATGTAAAATTAATTAGTTTATTATTATAAATCTTCAAAATCTATAATAAAAGAACAATTTTATATTACAGATTTTGATAAATCTGTAAGTATAATTCACAGTTCAATATAAAACTATTACGGATTATAAATTTTCGTAGTTATTATTATTTATAATTACGGATTTTGATATTTCACAAATAAAAAATAAAATAAAACTCACGAAGGGTGTTTGTTTTCATCAAAATTACACGCTTTTGAATATAGAAAACTTAATGATTTCAACAAAATCACCAAAACTTGACAATTCCAAAGGAACAAGAACTTGAGTTGCTCTATTGGCATGGTGAGCCAATCAATATGTCCTACTAAAATTGGGTGTGAGAAATTATAGGTTTTGGTGTGTGCTACTAGAAAAAGGAAGTGCATTAAGGGACATTGGTGTGAGAGAAATTTGATGACATCTTTGAAGAAGAAGATGGATGTGACAAAATTGAGTTTGGGGAAGAAGAGGGTGTGAGAATTTTAGGTAGGAAAGCTATTTTGGGAATTTAATTTTTTAGGGTATGGAAAAGGTTATGTGGGGTATTTTAAAAGAATCCCTTAACTTTATGGTTCTCGAAAAAAAAAAAAGGAATATATCTTTTTTTTTTATTCCTTGTATCAAGCACTCTACTCACAAGTTGAGCCAATCAAAATGTTGATTCTATGGAATAATACGAGCAATCTTACTTGTCAAGGTAGGAATTCTCATGCATACTTTATAAAAAATTAAAATAATGAGTAAAATCTTTTTTACTCCTCATATTGTAGTTGGTGGCAAGTAAATACAAAAATAACGTTTGTATCTCGGTTGCATTAAGTTAGGTCTTTTTTGAATCGTACTAAATTTACAAGAGCAAATAAAGAGTCGGTTACGTGATACTCCAACACTCAAATTAGTGTAAAGGTTTAAGAAAATAAGGAATGAAAGTATAATTGAATTAGGATTTCTTTTTTAACTTACTTATAATGAGGGTTTTTTTTTTTAATAATTTTTTGGTTTTAAAGGTATTTTATTATTTTTGCAAGGGTGCGAAGACGAAATTGGGCTTTTGAATTTTGGACTTAATTTTTACACTGCGTGAGCAACTGATAATTTTGGTTCATATTCGTTAATCTTAAATAAAATTTTATATTTTAAATTTGATAAATTAAAATCTTATATTATAAAAAGGTAATTTTTCATAAAAAAAAGATATTCAAAAAATTAATTTTGATAGAGTTTTTGTAGAATAAGTATTTAATTTGATAAGTTTAAAACATAAAAATTATTTTTTTTTAAAATCAACAAAAATATGAATAAAAAAAAGTTTTAGTTTAAAATAAATAACTATTTCATATTTCTTTTTGGCCATAAAGTATAAAATAGGATGATTTCACGGACTAAATGATGAAATGAATCACCATTCCTTACACCAAACAAGCCATAAATAAAATCAAATACATCCTTATTACCAAGCTAATTTTTAAAAGTAAACGCTTTAGGATTTTTTGCTTATCCTGCCCTAGAATAAGGGAGTGGTCTACCCTACAAAAGGAATCGTTTCCTTACAAGTCCTAAATCTATAACTATTTTGAAATTATTTATTTTTTAATGTTTATGAAGACAGGACCACTTTTTCGCCCATGTTTCATATTCAAGGCGTGCACCCCAAGTCAGGGCCTTGTGCCGTATTCTTTTGCGTGAAGTGCCTTTAATTTCGTTCACTTAAGGCAATATTCCTAAAAGAAAAAAAAAAATATAACAAAGTTTTGAGTTCATAAAAAAAAAAATATATATTGACAGAAGATATTTTCGTTTTTGATCCTCTCAAAAAAATTTTTCTAAGAAAAAATAGTTTATCGCCTTCAATCCTGCAAGGAATTGAGACCCGTAAATCTATGTGAGGAATTTTTTAAAGATATTTTTATATAAAAATTTGATATTTTAATTAAATAAATTTAATTTAATACAAAATAATTTATAAAATTAAAAAATCTTATTTATATATATAATTTTAAAATTAAAAATATTTTAATACTTTTATTAATTCAAGAATATTCGACCTCTCCATCTCTATTCTTGCAGGAAAAATTTTCCTCTGATCTCCATTGAGTCTTTATTCATTTAAAGAAAATTGTCATTTATAAAAATAATTATAATTACTCTATTTTTAAATAAAATTAACTTCATTTTCAATATAATATAAAAATACAACGTAATATAGAAATACTCATTATAAAATCAAGAAAATAAAAGGCAAAAAAAGTACAATTTATGTGATTGCACTGTGGCTGTGGTTATTTCAGGTGCAATAAATTCAATGAGGTTAATGGTTGATTTAATATTAAAATCATTTATTTTAAAAAAAAACAGTTTTACATAATGATGCAATTCTAAAAAACAAGACTCTAAAATATTACGAGATTTAACTATAATTATATTTCACATTTATTAAATAATAAAATAACTTAAAAATCATTCCATTTCTTGAGCTGCTAACTTAAAGAATAAAGTTTTGATTTCGTTTTTTTTTTCAGAGGCATCAAAATCTAGAAACTTTTAGCATTATTTCAATATATATATATATAAAATCGATAAGAATAATGCAATAAAACAAATAAGTTTAATCTCTTCCACTCTTCTAAGTTGTTCTAGAAAAATCTATCATCTTACCCATTCGTTAAATATCTATGGTGTTATGCAATACAGAATGACAGTCCAATCCGACGTCGTTTTCTAGTCCATGAAGAGAAAACGACGACGTTTTGTATACTTGACTCTCTATCTAAACACTTGACAGACTTATCTCTCTTCTTCTCTGTACTTTGTTTTGCTTTCTTTCTCTCAGACGAAGGAGAGAGAGAGATGGTACCCTTCTCCTCTCAAACAGCACCTGTCCGCATGTCCCCAAACCCTAGATGCACATAGTTTTGCAAATCCATAAATACCCTTTTCTCTCTCACCCTTATATTAAACCCATCTGATCACAAATCTTCCTTTCTAGATAAATAAACCCCAAGCAGAAAAAGAGAGAAGCTTCGGAACAAGGAAAGTTCTCACAAATTCTACCCTTTCTCACTCATTCTCTCGCTCAGATTCCATTCTTCTTCTTCTCAACCTAAGTTCCAATCGGTACGTTTCGTAGCTTGCTTGAACTTTCATTCTTTTTCCAGATTAATCTTTCATTTGCTTCATTCTTTGCATTTCAATCATGTGTGGATTAGGGTTAGGGTTTATGCTTTTGGTACCGATCATTGCTTTCTTTGTGCATCTGGGTTTTTGTTTTTCTGATCATCTAGTTAATCGCTTCTTGATTACTTTTCTCGGTGTTGTTTTGATAATATCCGTGATGGGGCTTTGTCGATGGTTCAGCAGCTCACTACTGCACTATATGCTTCCTAGAAAGAGATCTTGTGAAGGAGTGGTTGTAGAAGAAGACAGTAGTGACAATAACAACAACGTAGGTGCGTCGTTTCCTAAGAAGAATCGGATCGGCTGCTTCGCTGCCTCGCCAGCTGATACCACCGAAGCCGCGGTGAATAACAGCAACCAGAGCTTTAGTAGCAGCAGTAACAACAACCACAGTAGCAGTAAATTGGTTGGAGAAGAGTCAATCATGGCTTTGGGTGATTCTAATCCACCCGATATTGATGAGGATCTGCACAGTCGTCAGCTCGCTGTGTATGGTCGTGAGACCATGAGGAGGCTTTTTGCGTCCAATGTCCTGGTCTCGGGGTTGCAGGGTCTTGGTGTCGAGATTGGTATGGTTATTCAACACCCTTTTAATTGTTTTTCCTTGTATGGTGATCGTGTTAATTAATTGTTGGTATTCTGGTAAGAATTTAAATTGTGAATGTCTGATTTCATTACTTGTGCATCCTTCTTGTATATATTTGTTATTGTCTGATTGATCGATTGTCATGGTAAATAATTTGTCAACTCTGCTCTACTCTTGAACCCTACACAGTAAAATGCTAGGTTACTATGGCTGCCCATTCTTTTCTTGCATTTTATTTTTCTGCCTTTAGTGCTCTTGCAAGAGACTTGTTTAATTGCTAAAAGACAGAATCGGTGTTGGTAGTTACAAGGAGCTATTGATGATCTTGTTATTTGTTGTCAATGTTCATAAATTTTTCTGCAAATTCCAAGTAATTCCATGTGAGACCCTCTTTCTTTTGTGTTGTATAAAAGAATGTGAAGGTTGTGGATGGCTTTCCTCTTTTAATTTGCTTGTCTCATCCTTACGTCTTTTTGCCTCTGCATCCAATGGTTTTCCCTCAAGTGCCTGCAGATATCATTTTATTCCATCTTCCCTTTCAAGTTGGTTTGTTTTCATTTCTAAGATGGTTAGTTTACAGAGTCTATTGCCAGTGTTCATGAGGTCTTGTGAGTTGTGACTTTATCTAATTTTTTTTTGTGTCATGATATTTAATATCAAATAGCGTGTTGACATTCTGATACTATATATTTCCTAATGTGCTCTAATGCTTTCAATCCAACCTGCAGCCAAGAATCTGATTCTTGCCGGTGTGAAATCTGTAACCTTGCATGATGAAGGGACCGTTGAGTTGTGGGATTTGTCTAGTAATTTTGTGTTTTCAGAGAATGATGTTGGTAAGAACAGGGCAATAGCATCTGTTAGTAAGTTACAGGAGCTCAACAATGCAGTGCTTGTAAACACATTGACAACTAAGTTGACAAAGGAAACACTTTCTAATTTCCAGGTACCCATCTCCCTCATTTTATTTTATTTTTTAATTGATTTTTATTTGTACCCCATGTACCCCAGGAAACACTTTCTTTTTTATAGTGGTTTTGCTCGTCCACTCTGTGATCATGACTTTATGCCCTCTATGTAAATATTTTATTTACCATAAAACCTGTATTTACTACAAACATATTGATTAATAATGCATGAATTGTTCACCTTTTAATTTCTATGGTAGGGCAAAAATTTTACCATGAGAAGTATGATTAGGCTTATAAAAAAGTGAAGGAAGATTCTTGGGAAGCAAGTGCTCTAGAGATTCAGTGGTTCACATCTTACCATACACCATGTGGCTTTGCACATTTGATTCTTTGACTTCTACGTCTTTATAGTAACTATAATGAAGCTCTGGGATGGTGCTTAATTTAAGGTTTTATGCCTGGTTATTAACCTTGTTTTTCATGCTTTATTAAGATACTTGTCACGTGTCAGTTATAAAGGAAATATTTAGTTATTGGGTATGTTGAATAAGTTTATGATTTTGATGCTTTATACCTGTTCACACACAGGTTTAATAATTGTACCTACAAACTTAGTTTCTTTTGGTTGGTCTATATTGTCCTTAAGCAGATCTGTAGTAGCAAGCAAATAATCTGGAGGAACTTTATTGTAAAGTTTGATAGTTAATGGAAAGTTTTGGTTAATTGATCAGAACAAGGATTTATGTGTGTAATTCAGGTGCTTTTGTGGTAGTTTGGACTTTGGAAGTAAGTCTAATGTGACGAGACAATTGATTAATTATATGCATTTCTGTAATATCAGTTTAGTGTTTATCAACAAAAAGTAAATGGAATCTTCTTGAATGGTTTTTCGATTATTGGTAGAACGTGACAACATTACTGGACATTAGATAAAGTAATACATAATGAAACCATGCAGGAAGAACTAATTTGAATTACTTTAAGCATCTTGCATTGTTTATCTTTATTTGATCAATATTTGTTCAAGTTATGTACCTATCAGATTGTGCATGCTGTTGCAATAGTTTGATATAACATGCAAGTTTGTCTGCTTTTGGTTAACATCAGTGTGAGTTTATTTGCAACTTATTGGATTGTATTCATACATTTTTTTTTTTTTTTTCGGCCTTTTAAAACTGTTTTACAGGCTGTTGTGTTTACTGATATCGGTCTTGAGAAGGCTGTCGAGTTCAATAATTACTGTCATAGTCATGAGCCTCCTATTGCTTTTATCAAAAGTGAAGTCAGAGGCCTTTTTGGTTCTGTGTTCTGTGATTTTGGGCCAGAGTTCACTGTTTTTGATGTGGATGGTGAGGAACCCCATACGGGTATAATTGCATCCATTAGCAATGACAACCCTGCTTCGGTATACTGTGTGGATGATGAAAGGCTTGAGTTTCAGGATGGAGATCTTGTTGTATTTTCTGAAGTTCATGGTATGACCGAATTGAATGATGGAAAGCCAAGAAAAGTTAAAAATGCAAGAGCATACTCATTTACTCTTGAAGAAGATACCACAAAATTTGGTACCTATGAGAAAGGTGGTATTGTCACACAGGTGAAACAGCCAAAGGTGTTGAACTTTAAGCCTCTAAGGGAAGCACTCAATGATCCTGGGGATTTTCTTTTGAGTGATTTTTCCAAGTTTGATCGTCCACCTCTTCTGCATTTGGCATTCCAGGCTTTGGATAAGTTTGTCTCTGAATTGGGACGCTTCCCTGTTGCTGGTTCAGAAGATGATGCTCAGAAGCTGATATCTATTGCCAGTAACATTAATGAGAGAGTTGGTGATGGAAAATTGGAAGATATCAACCCAAAACTTCTGCGGCACTTTGCCTTTGGTGCTAGGGCAGTGTTGAACCCAATGGCTGCTATGTTTGGTGGAATAGTTGGACAAGAGGTGGTTAAAGCATGCTCTGGGAAGTTTCATCCACTTTTCCAGGTTAGTGTATTTTTGGGTGATTGTCTTGTTAGTACAAAATCTCTGGAGTTTGGAATTTTTTTTATGAACTGTGAGTGAAGTAAGCCAAGATAAATGCACTTATTACATTGGTTGGATGAAAAGCTGAGATGTGGTTAGGATAAATTGTTGTTTAGTTTGGATTGCTTATGGTTCATAGAAGCCATGTGCACTGCTTCAGATGTTTATAGCTTTAAGGTTGAGTTAGAGATACAAGCTCCACTTCTGAAGGTTGAATGTCTTTGTGAAGATTTTTTTTTAAAAAAAAATTATTGTAATGTGTGTAGTCTTAGGTTGGGGTGTTTTTATATAACTATGATGCATTGATAATCTGTGGCTTAATTAGTTCAAACTGTTACGAATGAAATTCACTTCTCTAAGACCACTATTGAATTTTAGTAATTAGCTTATTGATTTTATTGTCAACTGTTAGGAATGAAATTCACTTCTCTGAGATCACTATTTAGTTCTAAATTTAATAATTAATTTAGCTTATTGATTGTCTCTGCTGGCTCAAATTCCATATTACTATCTGCTAATTCTAGCATTCAAGGATTGCATGATGTCTTATAATTAATTGATCGAGTGTACCTGTCTATGTAATCATTCAAAGTTAAACCTCTTGAAGAAGTTTATGTTTAAGTGCATAACTGGAGTCAGTCAGTTAAACATGAATTTACATGGGTGGGTTGGAATTCCTGATATCTTTACATTGCTCTTAAAGGTGGCGGCTGCATTATTGATTTCAACAGTGACTAGATTTATTGGTATTAGATGATAAATAACAAGAGGCATGGTCTGTTTTTGACATCTTAGTGTTTTCATCTGCTCTGTAACTTTAGCATTCATGTCAGAGCTTAGAATATTCTTATTTCATGTTATCTTGATTACTGATAATAGTTTTAAATTTTAATTTCTCCTGCCCTCTGCAGTTTTTCTACTTTGACTCTGTGGAATCACTTCCTACAGAGCCACTGGATCCAAGTGATGTTAGGCCCGTGAACAGCCGCTATGATGCACAGATTTCTGTTTTTGGTTCCAAGTTACAGAAGAAATTAGAGGATGCAAAAACGTTCATGGTTGGATCCGGTGCTTTGGGATGTGAGTTTTTGAAAAATCTCGCGCTAATGGGAGTCTCTTGTGGCAGTCAGGGTAAGCTGACAATTACTGATGATGATGTTATTGAGAAGAGTAACCTAAGCAGGCAGTTCCTGTTCCGTGATTGGAATATCGGCCAAGCTAAGTCTACAGTTGCTGCTTCAGCTGCCTTATCTATAAATGCTAGTTTGAATATTGAAGCACTGCAAAATCGCGTTGGCCCTGAAACTGAGAATGTTTTTAATGATTCTTTCTGGGAAAACTTGAGTGTTGTCATCAATGCACTTGACAATGTCAATGCTAGACTGTATGTTGATCAGAGATGTTTGTATTTCCAAAAGCCTCTTCTTGAGTCAGGAACTCTGGGAGCCAAATGCAATACCCAGATGGTCATTCCGCACTTAACTGAAAATTATGGTGCTTCAAGAGACCCGCCTGAGAAACAAGCACCAATGTGCACAGTACACTCTTTTCCCCACAACATTGACCACTGCTTAACATGGGCTCGATCAGAGTTTGAGGGTTTGCTTGAGAAAACTCCAGCTGAGGTGAATGCTTATTTGTCCAATCCAAGTGAATATGCTAGTGCAAGGAGGAGTGCTGGTGATGCTCAGGCAAGAGATAACTTGGAGCGTGTTCTTGAGTGTCTTGACCGGGAGAAGTGTGACACTTTCGAAGACTGTATTACATGGGCTCGGCTAAAGTATGTCACATTCATCAACTTTTATGCATTTCTCTTTCATTTCAACATAGAAGAATGAATTTTTTTTTTTGTGCTAGTCCTTTAAAATTCTCACATGATTTTATTTCACAGGTTTGAAGATTATTTTTCTAACCGGGTGAAGCAGTTGATTTATACTTTCCCTGAAAATGCTACAACTAGTACTGGTGCTCCTTTCTGGTCTGCACCAAAGAGATTCCCTCATCCGTTACAGTTCTCTGCTTCCGATCCAGGTCATCTCCACTTTGTGATGGCAGCATCAATACTACGAGCGGAGACATTTGGTATCCCAATACCCGATTGGGTGAAGAACCCCAAGAAGTTGGCTGAAGCTGTTGATAGGGTGATAGTTCCAGACTTTCAGCCTAGGACAGACGTGAAGATAGAGACAGATGAGAAGGCCACCAGTCTGTCTACTGCTTCTGTGGATGATGGAGCAGTCATCAATGATCTCATAATCAAGTTAGAGCGATGTCGGGCAAATTTATCCGAAGGCTTCAGGATGAAACCAGTTCAATTTGAAAAGGTCGGATTTTCTCCCGGTACTTTTTCTACTTATTGCGTCTTTCCAGTTTTAACCAATAGGATAGGGCCTTTTTGTGATCTTGGTGATCAAATTTTGCAGTCATGATTGATGATTGTGGGTATTGTAACTATCACACTATGTGATTACATTTCTTCTAAGTACACTTCTATAAATCAATATTCTGCTGTAAAATTGCAGGATGACGATACAAACTATCATATGGACCTGATAGCTGGGCTTGCCAACATGAGGGCGAGGAATTACAGCATTCCTGAAGTGGACAAACTGAAGGCCAAGTTCATTGCCGGGCGGATTATTCCTGCAATTGCAACCTCGACTGCCATGGCAACTGGTCTGGTCTGCCTCGAGCTCTATAAAGCTTTGGATGGAGGACACAAGGTAGAGGACTACCGAAACACATTTGCAAACCTTGCACTGCCTCTCTTCTCGATGGCCGAGCCAGTTCCACCGAAGGTGATCAAGCACCAAGACATGCAGTGGACTGTATGGGATAGGTGGATTCTGAAAGACAATCCTACTCTGAGGCAACTTATTGACTGGCTGAAGGAGAAGGGCCTGAATGCTTATAGCATTTCATGCGGAAGTTGCCTTCTTTACAACAGCATGTTCCCTCGACACAAAGACAGAATGGACAAGAAAGTAGCAGATCTTGCAAGGGAGGTGGCCAAGGTAGAACTTCCTTCATATCGTGATCACTTGGATGTTGTGGTTGCCTGCGAGGACGATGAAGATAATGACATTGACATTCCTCAAATATCCATTTATTTCCGCTAGCTTGTTTTGTTTTCATCCTATCATGCTTCTCGTCTATGGGATTTGTATTAGCA
The DNA here is from genome assembly GCA_022379115.2 of Bauhinia variegata. Taxonomy (NCBI): domain Eukaryota; kingdom Viridiplantae; phylum Streptophyta; class Magnoliopsida; order Fabales; family Fabaceae; genus Bauhinia; species Bauhinia variegata. Next base: position 5,375,913 of record CM039437.1, on the reverse strand, counting down.
GCTACTGTAGCTTTCTTTCAGTGTGTTGGACTCACTGTTCAATATTCATAAATGAGTACACAGAAAACTAGCATTCGGAACTATATCAAGAGTTGAAATATGAATTAAAATGCTACTTATTCCTTTATCTTTCTTATTATTGCATGTTTGCTCTTTAAGATTTGTTGCTTGAGGCTTGTCCAACTGCAATTCATTTTCATTCCTTTCGATGCCCATTTATATATCATGTTGATGTTGGTTTGGCTATCATATTTATTTTCTAATGTTGACGTTCGTTTGGTTTCTCTTACACGTTTAAGATGATTTTATGTTTATAAACTTTTAAAATTTTAACGTTTTACTTATAAACTCATATTGAGAAGATGGGTAACGATGAGTAAGTTGAAAAATATATGAAAATGATTAAATTTGTAATTTTTTAATTAAAATGGTGTTTTATTTTATTGGTTATCCTTCATTTTAGGGTGAAAAGAATTTTGAGATTTTGGAAGGAAAAGAAAGAAATATTTGGGCTTGAACTAGCTCAAAGATGAGGTAATCCGAGCATCTTTGTCCAAGATAATAGAACAATCTTTGTTTTTGCAACACACTCGGTAATTTGTGAGAACTGTGAATACAACGTTCCTAATAAAAACAAGCCACCAAACACAAGTATTGGTTCTAGTAGGTATAAAGGCAAATGCAGATAACGTCAAAATCAGTTTTTGTCAGCTCCCTCATCAAAATCTCTGGCAACTCCAGCTCGGAAATCCAGTTGCTTCTGATGCTTTGCGCGGCGGCGCCCATCAAAATTGTCCCACCCTTCATACTGCAAGAAAAGCACACAATATTTTCATTTTGGACATTGCATGCTCCAGTCACTTGAATTGAAGAATGCAAGAAAAGTTCACACCTGACGAAGAGCATCAATGGTTAGTTCTGTGTTGTGGAGATCCAATGTGGAGAGCTGAAGGCAACTCTTGAATAGTTTAGAAGGGAGAGACTTCATCCCATTGTTGCTAAGATGCAAAGCCTATAAAGTACTCAGAAAGATGGAGTTAGATGCAGGAAGAGTTGTGGCAATACATGTGCCAATGTCCCACTCTTCTTGATTGGTCTAAAAATATAAAATAATACTGGCAATTCTTATTAGGAGAGATAAAATATATTTTTTTGATTAATTAAGAGGAGTGTGACAGTGTACGGGATAATAGATTTTGTCTCGTTTCTGAAAGTACATGCATATCTCATGGCACCAAGTTCAACTCAAGCTTTATGAATTTACCTTGTTACATGCTTCAAAAATCCCTTTTTTCCTTCGTTTTTCGGTTTTATATAGGTATCTTCCAATTAGAGGTAATATTATTCAAGACATTATGGGGTTTAAGTTACACTAATGACCCACTTGGTTGAACCAATGGCTTCAAAGGATTTAAGTTAAGAGCTTCATTAAAATATTATTTAGAAGCAGTCAATGCAAAGTTCTCATGTAAAAAGAGTTAAACTGCAAAATTCCCTTTTGTTTTCTTTAATAAGGTGAAAAGATAAGCTACCTTCAAATTGCTCAAACTGCTAAATGTCTCTGGCAATTCTGACAGAAAATTTGATGACAAGTCAACCTGCATTACAGGATTATCCCGGTAAGCATTATACATTCGCGTGATCCAGAAAATGCTTTATCATCCAGCTGAGAGAAAAGAAGGTGAATCATTGTACCTCAACAAGAGAATGACAATTCCCTATAAACTGAGTGATGGTATTCATCCTGAGAAAAAATCAGTCAATCATCAGAATCATTAATTTATTACTGTAATAGAACTATGTTCATTAAACTAGTAAGGTCATTAGGAATGTTTAGACTTTGGATTAAATCGTCTAGAAGGAATGTGTCAAAAACTGGTTCATCCCAAAAACATAAGCTATTAGGAGAATCATCTATGGTTTTACATTATATTCCAACACGATGGATGAAGGCTAATTGTGAACCTCAAAAAAAAAAAAAAAAAAAGAATTCTAGTGGTAAATGAACAGAAAACACCTAATCTTTTCAGTATTATAGTATATTTAGTCATTTGGAGAAAACAAAACACAATGATCCCAACAAGAAATAACAGCAAACTCAGAAACATATACTGAATAAACAAGGCAGTGTAGGGCTATGAAGAAAGTTTCCAGTTGGACCACATCTAATCATGCATGAAAGCATGCCAGTAAGTAATTGACCACACTTTAACAAGTACATGCTTTTGAATGTTACCTATTATTGTTGGCTTTCAAAACTTCTAGACGAGAGAGAAGTCCTATTTCATTAGGGAGGCTACCCAACTTATTATTGGAGACATGCAGCTCCCTGATAGAGGTTAGAGATCCCAGTGCAGATGGTAAAGTTGTTAACCTGCACAAATCATGTCAACTGAACAAATCACGTAAAAGGACATAATCCTAACCAACTTCAATTGCCACAATAATCCAGCAGTCAAAATCAGCTAAAAGAATGGGACTTTTTCTTTCACATTTGTTGTGAAGTTGGTCTGATGAACAGAAAAAATGTTTTTCAACCAAAACATGCGTTTCATAGAGCGATTAGTCTAACATGCAATGCAAGCCACCTCAATCATTCTGCATTAAACACCAGAAGATGTTGAAAAGATAGGAAATTTTATTCTCCTTTAATACCCTTTATATTTGGAACAGGTGACTGCATCCGGTAAATTAGGTGGTAGATGAATAAAAATTCATCATGCTAGATAAATCAATATATATTAAAAAATAGTGAGGCATTTGGCATCAGATAAGTACATGTAGTCTAGAGATAAATACTTTTGTTGTTTAATGTGCAAAAACAATATAAGCACGCACTAAAATGATAAATGATAAGATCTACTCACTGGTTCTGGTTCAATGATAATACTGTTAAGTACTTCAGAGGTGTTAGTCCTTCCCAGCTAATTGATTCATCCAATAAGTCATTCGCATTTAGGAATAGTTTCTAGAACATTTTGAAAGTTAGGAGATGTGTTAAATACTAGTTCTAATAATAATTACAGAATGTAGCGGAAAACAAAAACAAAAAGCTTATAAAGAGAGAAGTTTATCCTGCCTCAACACCAGTTAGAGATGCAATTTGTAGAGGTACACTTCGGATTGAGTTGTTGCTGCAATCTAGAACTCTTGCAGAAGGCCCACAAGTCCACACTTCATCAGGTATGGCCTATGAAAATTAAAATTTTCAGGGAAAATAAGAGGATGTTCCACACCAAAGAGGCAGGCCATAAATATTCATAAACATGAAAATTCTTTAATTTTCTCAGATTTTCTTCATTCTTCTTTCCCCCCTCTCCTTTTTTTGGTTCTTTAAGGTAAAGAACTTTCTTTTGAGTGTTCATATTGACTCTAAAAAGACTGCTCAACCTTATCATTGGCCTTCTAGTAATAGCTTATACAGTAAACCCCTACTGTCTACATTTATAACAAGAGACTTGAGGTGTTAGAATTCTGATTCATATGCCTAATGTCCTAGCTAGACCCTATTCAAATTGATTACTTTTATGACTGTCAGGTAAATGGAATTAATTTTATGCAGACTATTCTACTCGTTTTATAACTCAACATCAGAAAACCCTACATTATCGGGACATTGAATTGCAAAATACAATCGAGATGAATAGTTTGATTAATGGCATAAATCAAAATTCTCAAAAGCTTTACTACTGATTTCTTTTCTTGGAGCAGATGCACTACAGAATGTACATGTTTTGTTTATCCACATCAAAGGAACTCAATATACAATTACGAAGTCTTCAGAAACATTTCATCAAGTAAAAGTCAAGACATTCCTCATCTCTCTAAATTTCTACTTGGCATTAAATTCAACCATCCATCTAGTTTAGGTATTGATGAGGTTGAAGGTTTCCTTAAGTGCAAAACTTGATTTATCACAAAACCAACAGCATATTACCTTCAAATTGCATTCAGACAATGCTAAAACTCCTGTGGCAGCCCATCGTTCCAACCTGCTCTTCACAGGAATTGTTTTCATTTCATTGCTCAAGCTAGAGCTTCCATCTCTCCTTGATCTTGGTACAACCTGAGCTTTTTTCAATACAGGACCATCCTACACAAACAAGTCTAAGATCAAATAACTTACTAAGATTTTAACACTTCAAAGGGAATTTATTTTACCAACGAAAAAAAGGAAAGATTGCATTTGTTATGAGTAGCACAGAAAGAAAAGTAATCTTCTCATAGTGCACCTACAACCTTAATTGTTTTACTAAGAAGCTCAATAAAATTCATCACACAGCTTTTGTAGGCTTCTAACTAAGTAGGTATCATCTATATGAAAGGAATTCATCTGTTTAGTTCGTGAGCCAGTTATCAGGTTCCAAAAAGATATTTTGCAAGATAGAATATTCCACTATGGAAGCATTCATTTTAATCTTTTCTATTGGTTTATGTACCTTCATAACCAAAATGAAAAGAAATCAGACTACCATCTTGTTGATGAACGGTATTGCTTTAGTACTGTTAAATTCTGGTTACTTTGGTTCAATTTAGCTTATTTAACATTGGTTGCATCCATATTTTTCCTCAATAAAAAAAAAAAAAAATTAATTAAATTTTATTTCCATTGACATATCATTAGAGAGAAATATGAAACTAGAATTCCAGAGCTAAGAAAGGAATCAATGTATAATACCCCTTGATGTAAACCCTGAGAAGCAACAAGCATAAGCTTGGACCCATTAGTCAATTCGGATGCTGTCAGCGTCATTGAATCCTCCAAAACTCTTCCTGTTAGAATACCCACCCATCAATACACGATTGCTTCAGAAAGAGAAGGAAACCACCAATAAAAAAAAAAATAGAAACTTTCTGAGAAAGACAAGTGTAAAACCTTTAAAGATGAGCTTTTGGCCGCGAGGGAGGACATTAGTGGCATCCAAGAGGAGGGACTTGAGGTCTTTGATCGTAGATTGAGATGAGATTGAGATGGGTATCGATCTCCCACTGAACTTGATGCTGATATTGATTGTATCTGGGGAATTGGGTTCACTAGCTACTGTAGTAGTAGAGCTGGGTTCCATGGCGCTCTTGCTTGTGTATGTCGAGAAACAGGGACAGAGACCAAAATCATACGATGGAACAATTGGAATTTCGAAGGTTATCACTGAATCCTGCGTTAAAAAATTGGGTCTACTGTTCTCGGGTAGAAATGATTTTCGACTTTTCCTTGGTTTTTTTTTAATGACACAGAACTAATACCAAATAATTTCTCAATAATGAGAACGACTTTATTTGAAGCTTAGAGACATTTTAGGGCAAATGCCACACTTGTTAATTTATTATTAGAAGATTTTATAGTTAGTTTTAGAAAAATCATAAAAAAAAGTGTAAAATGAACAAAAATCTTTCTAATGTAATCGAATCCTCCTACTCCCTTAGGTTTTTGTTTGGAATAGATGCTCTTTTCCTAAGATGTCTTTCATTGCTCGGAGAATTTTACACGCATATACTAAATAAAAAAATTATTATTAATATATATTATTTTTAAAAATATGTATAAATATAAATTATTTTTTAGATATCATATTATAATAATATGATATCTGAATAATATTACATTACGATAATATAATATTTAATCAAAAAGTTGATAACTTACAAATATTGCATTACGGTAATAAGATATTCACGAATATCGCAATACTGTAAGACGATATTAATATTACATTATCGTACTACAATATTAGTAATACCACATATCTAAAAGGAGAGAGTGAATTAAATTATTTTGTAAATAAAAAATAAAATAAAGCATAAAAATGTGAATTTTCATGGAGAGAATAAAATGATATGTCATCTCAATTTATCAAATCGCACTTTACAATTTTTTATTTTTTTTACAAATAAAACATAAAAAAGAGTCTCTGTAAAGTTTTTTAAACACGTATACAACATCTAAAAATTATCACTAATACATACCACTTTTATAAATATTTACTAATATATATTACTTTTAATAAAATTGCATCACCCTCTTACAACTTTACTTTTTTTAATATAAATTTATTATACTTTTTTAATTTAATTAAATAAGTAATTAATTAAAATAAAATACATAATTAAATATTAATATAATTTTATTAATAATTGAAAATAAAATTTTAAAAAATAATTTATTTAATTTTTTTTATCCTTTTCTTTAATTTCGTACAATTTTTTTATTAGATTTTTTACGCATTTATTTTATTTAATTGAAAATAAAAAAATTATTTAATTTCACTCTTCTTCCTCCACATAAAAATATACAGACAAGTGATATCGCATTACGATATTGCGATATTAGTAATATCGCATTACCGTACTACGATATTTGTGAATATCACATTACTGTACTACAATATTTGTGAGTTGTTAGATTTTTGGTTAAATATCGCATTACCATATTGCGATATTTAAAAAAGTGATACATATTGATATATATTTTTAAAAGTGATATATATTGATAATAATTTTTTTGTTTGGTATATCTATGTAAAATTCTCTATTTTTCATAGCAAACTACCACAAAAGGATATCGATTGGTTAGAATGAATTTAGTGTAAAACGACTTAAGTGTGCTATGGAATACTCACCTTGAAAGAAGAGATAGTCTCTTTTTTGAATGTGATTTTTTTGTTGGGATTTTGAAGAAGTTAATGCAATTGGTGGATTTTGATGGTCATTCCCTTGGGTTCTTGACTTGGTAGTATATTTTTGTGTATTCAACACATAAGTCTTATTTGTACAATTATTTGTGTGATTTGATGGGTTAGAAATAATGTTACTTTTAAACATAAAAAATTACAATTGTGATACTATATACAATAGAGTGATTAATGATCTTAAGGTGAGATGGACATCTCTTTCAATAGATGGGAATAGGCATACCAAAACTATAGGAAGGAGGTTTAATCTCTGAGTTTGTGGGTTTTAGCACTTTTTGAAGTAAGTAGCTTTAGGATCATAGTTTATTCTCTTTGAGTTTGTGGGATTTGCTCATTTTGTTGTAAATAGCTCTTTGAACTCTTGTGAATCTTCAAGAAAAAAAAAACTATTTAAATTAATGATAGGATGGAAGATAAAAATAAGTTGTTGAGTTCAAGCTTAGCTCATGTAAAATTTAATGAGTTTAAGCTTGACTCTTTTAATTGGTGAGTTAATTTTTTTAATTCATTTTAAAATTCATAAGCTCTGACTAACTTTATTAAGTAAAATATATACTAATCACATTTATTATATAAAATGAATAAATAACATTGTAAATTATTAAAAATAAACATTAATTAATAAATTATCTTAATAAGATAACAAAAAAAAAAAGGTACAAAATCTCTATAAATATTATAAAATAACTCTATAAAACATTTGTGTTCTATTAAAAATGAGATAAAAACATTATGTACTTACGGTATTAAGAATTATGAGAGAAACGAATTGTTCAAGTCTATCTACATAACGATATATTGCTATAGCATAATATATAATGATATAATCATATGCAACATATTATTATATATACACAAGTAAGTCACCCTATGAGTTAATGAGCTAAACTTATAAAAATTTAAACTTAATTCATTTAATAAACAAGTTAAAATTATTAGTTCAAGCTCAACTTATTAGCTCGTAAGTTTAATTTATCTGGCCGTTAATAAATCGAGTTAATTTAACTTATTTTTATTCATAGCCCAGAGATTGCTTTGTTTTTAAGGAGGATATGGTAAATTCACCAACTTCCCTTTAAAACTCTCCTATAAATACTTAACAATTTATTCATGTACGCATCTTTTCACATCAAATTATCAATATTCTTCTAAAGTCACCTAGGCATCATAATGAGCCCTTAAGACCACCCTTTTGATCTGTCTTGTGCCTACTTTTCTTGTTCTTTCTAAGTCAATTTCAATCCAATTCATAGCTCAACAAACAATACTATATAATTGTAGTTGATATTGATGGATGATACTTAGTTATTTGATGTGTACAAATTCAAAATAAATTCACTTACTACTATTAGTGTCAAATATCCCCATTAAATACTTGGCCAATATTGATTTGAAGTGTGTCTTGATTTATTAATTTAAATACTAATATGTTTATTACTGAAAAAAAAAGAATATTAGATTTGTGCCTTAATTCCCAAAAGTTGGAATTATTATTTTCACCAAGTTGAATGGTGGTTCTTCTTGGGTATGAACAATTCCAAATTTATATATATTGCATATTTTTTCTGCCAAATGTAAGAAAATAATGAAATCGAACTATTTTATTCCACTTATTTTATTTTATTTTAAAATGAGTTTTCCTCCCAACATACAATGGAAATGCAATGAGTGAGTGGGAATGGCATGGCACTTTCATCTCTTTCCATTATTGCAAAAGAATGATGATTTCTATGTTTAGTATATGTTTAAAAGATTTAAAAGAAAAATTTTATTTTGATGTATCCATTACCAAAATATAAAATGCCTCTCTCTCTCTCTCTCTCTCTCTCTCTCTCTCTCTATATATATATATATATATATATATATATATTACGACGAAGTAAATCTATTATTTTATAAGGTATTTTATTTTTTATTTCACTTATTATTTATTATTTTAAATTAATAAAATTACTTTTTAAAAATATTATTTTATAATTTTTTGATTAATTACATTGACTAGAATAAAAAATAAGATAAAAAAATTTTGTTTCTAATTTATTGATATAAAAAAAAATTAACTAAATCCCAATAGAGTTTGCACCAACTTTTTTACTTCTTGTTTATGGAATGCCATGTTAAGTCACAAAACAAAATTTTCTCACTCTATTTATGTGTCAAATTCTATACACATTATTTTAGAATTAGTCAAAAATAATTTAATTAATTTGATTTATAGTATTATGTAATAAAATTTTAATTAATTTTAATAGTATAACACAAGATTTGACATGTGAATGGGACAAAAGGCTCAGTCTTGCCAAGCCACTCCAATAAATCTGAAGCCAGGCTGTGACAGTAAACCAAAGAGACGAAGAATGGAGACAGATTTTCTTAGCCTTCAGACTCTGCTAGACTTAAATATAGATTAATCTAAGTTGTCATTCACTGAGATACCAAAGCAATAATAATAGCACTATAGTCTTTAGTCAAGCCTAACATTGTAGAGCACCCAAATCAAGGAATAAGAAAATTGCATCACATCACATGATGATGGAGAAAAGATGGAAAAAGGGTATCTTTGCTCCATATTGTCCAATTGATTAAAATATGTTGTGTGATTTCTTTATCTCATTTTTTTAATATAAATTTATTATTAAAATTTTGTTTATAATTAATTTAAATTAAATTAATTAAAAAACTTAAATAAGTATAGAATTTTTTTAAAGATATTTTTTAATACATTTAGACTCGATAAAAGATTAATATGTTTAAAAAACCTTAATTTTTTACTACTACAATTATCGAAGGTTAATTCTTTATCCTATTATTTGTTTCACGTTTTATGATTAATTAAAAAATATAAATTAACATTATTATCACACTCGTCGATATTTCTTTCCACTAACATATTATAACGGAACAATATAGAAACACTGTATAAAATAACCCTATATATTTGATCCCTTGTCCAATTCAACCCTACCTTCAATGTTAAATCAATGAGTAGAGAGTACATGGCATGTGGGGTTTGTTTGTTTAATTACTATCTCTGCTTCCCTGCTTTCACTTTTCTTTTTTCCTTTTTCTCTGCCTCCACGTGAGGCTTTTCAGAATCCACTCACACCCACTTGGATTAAAACTTTAGCTTTTGGAAGCCATTGATTCAGTACTGCCAAACACGCCTTGTTTCCTGAACCAGTTATTATTATTTATATGTATACTTGGTCCCAACCCAAGTGAAGTGAAGTGATGACCACATGGATTGGATATTTGCTTTTAATTTTTTTTTTCTTCCCTTAATTTTTATCATTTTTATGATTTTGTTCAACTTAAATCAAAGCTTTCAAAAAAAAAAAATCATAAACAAAATAATATATAAAGTAGATAATATTTATTTTGATCTATAAGTTCAAATTCAATTGCAACTTAAAAATGAGACCCCTAAGTATTAATTTTGAGTTTTTACAATAATATCAACAATAAAAATTAATTCTATTCTAAACTCTTAATAACTTTCCCTACGCATCAATAAAATAGAACAGAGTATTAATTAATGTTGGTCTTAGTAATAAAAAATTAAGTTTATTTAAGTATATTAATAGATTTAAATTCATCTGTGTGCATAAAATGTTTTTAAAAATAATTTTATTATTATTTGAATATTTTAGTTAACTCAGATTAAATTAACTATAAATTAAAAGATTTGACAATAAATTTATACTCTTTGATACCAATCGTCAAGTAAAAAAATAAATAAATAAGGATATATAGAGTCCACATTTTTTTTTTCTCATAGCACTTATAATAGTAAGTATAGCAATTAGGGATACTTGTCTTAATTGGTGTTAGCTGTGCTGCCAGTGTCTGCTGGTAGACATGCACTTGTCAATCAACAATTAATGGGCAAAGGGCTTAGCTTGGAAACATCGTATGCTTCCTTACTCATTGTCTCCTTATACTCATGAACAATGCTTACTTTAGTTTATCAAATGATTATTGATTATTGATAAATACTTTGTAAAATTTGAAAGAAAAAAAAAATCTAATTTAGATTTCATTTATTTCATTTAAAAAGTTATTTTTTAGCATTTAGGGTAAAATTTATTATAAGAAATTTGCTTCCAGTAATTTTCTATGTTTGGTGTAATAGTTGATAGAGAATACTTCCCTTGTAATGCTTGCCACCTTTTTAAGAATGAATTGATCAAGCTCTGTTCAATATATATAATATAAAAATTTATGTTAGTTGAGTCTTAATATTCATCAAAATTAAGATAATTTTTAAGATTTAAAGAGTATCATAAAAAATATTTACTAATTAATTATTAATAAAATATTTACATAGATAGTAAAACTCAAATTTATATTCTAATAAAATATGTATGATCTCGATTATTATTATTTACACTAACTTTTTTAGCTCAATAAAAGTGTTTTTTTTACCTAAACATCCATTGCATGTCCTGATCGATTTTAATTTGATCATCAGAGTCAACTTATTTTCTGCAAGACAAACAAAGTGTTATATTCTTCCAAAACCATGATGGTTAAGCACATGGTCTGTATCCAAAGTTGGTGGGAAAATGTAGAAAATTACATTAAAAATAAGAAAATTAAAGCAGCATAAGTCCAACATGGGTAATCTTACCCTTGAGAATATTCTGGATACTTCAAAGATTGAGATACTTTATCTTTTTTCTAAGGGACACATAGTTTTATTTTAGTTCATATTAATTGAAAAAATTATTTTTAACCTTCACTTAATAATTTATTTTTTAATTAAATTAATTATTAATATAATATCAAATTATTTTAATTAAATACAAATTTTTGTTTTAGTTATGTAAAGAAAATTGAGTCTAAAGCTATTCCATTCCATGTCAAAAGTCACTATTTTAACGAGGGATTGCTGTTTATTTTCTGTCATTTTAAACAAAAATTAATATCATACTCAGTTAGTCGAAAATTTTATAGAGCTTAAAAAATATAAAGTGATTTTTTTTTTGCTGTAAAAAAAAATATAAAGTGATTTTTTTCCTTTTATTATTACACATGTGATTGAGATACTTATGAGTTAATATAAGAAGTAGATCACAAAGTGTATAGATTAATTAGCACGAGATATTTTAACTTAATTATAGGAATCAGATTTGAGAATAAAAATATTTTAAAATTTAGTAGGAAGAACTTTGTTGTGTTATATTCAAATTGAACTAAATTAGTTATAAGTTAAAGAATTTAATGATAAATTTATGCTCACTAATGATAAAAATTAAAAAAAATATAAGTAGTCCAGACTGTTTTGAACATAATAATGTCCAAAAATAAACTAAGCTTATCCATAGAAAAGAATTAATAATAATTATAAAAAAATAATACTCTTTCTATTTACAACACCCTTTAAACAGAAATACATACTTTAAAAAAGTAATTAAAATTAATTAATTTATTAATTTTTAAAATATAAAATATAACATTTTAAATTTATCTCATTTAATATTAGATTCTAATGAACTATTCCAGTTGTGTATTAATTTTTCACATTTAATCAAAATATGAGAATTGAAAAAAATTAGTTAAGGGTTAATATGATAAAAATAATAAATAATTTAAAAACTTCTATATTAAAAAACACCCAAAAGTAATAAACTAAGCTTGTGTGGTCCATCTATAATTAGTGATTTTTTTGAACTCTCTTGTAATTATTAGCATTAAATAGAGTCTTGCAATACAGGCCACTTATCTTTCATTTCAGCTCTCTTTCTTAAAGCCCAGTAACATTAACGCTTAATAAACCAAACCCCTCAACTACCATAACCACCCGCCTCAGCCTCAGATTCCCTTCTCTCAACCCTAACGCACAGAAGCAGCTAAAGAGAAAACAAAAAGCTGAGAGCCTCCCAAATTCACCCGCTTTCGCAGCTCCTCCCTCAATCGCAAACCCTAAACTTCAAGCAATCAAATCCTCTTCTCTTCTCTATAACAATCCCAGTTTTCAAATTTCCTGATTTCTTTTGCTCCTTTCTTCCAATCCCATTTCTCAATCTTCCTTCCTCCATCCACTACGAATCCCAATCAAGGAAACAAAGCCAATTCCTAATTTGCAGATTCCTACGCTCATTTCTTCCAATCCCATCTCTCAATTTTCCTTCCTTCACCCACTTGAAATCCCTTTATTTCGATTTCGTCTTCTCTGTTCCAAGCAAAGAAACAAAACCAGTAGCCAAATTTGCAGCTTTCTTTCAATCCGATTTCTCAATTTTTCTTCCTCCACCCACTTGAAATCCCTTTATTTCAATTTTCTCTTTTATATCCCAAACAACGAGACAAACCCAATTCCCCATTTACCGATTTTCCCTTTAATTCAAACCCATTTTGAATCAGTTTTCTCTTATCACACCCTTCAAGAAGAAAAGTTCAATTTTTTCTGATTTCCGAATTCCTCCACTCAATGTGGCGGTCGTGGAGCAAATCATCGGTTCAAGTTCACCACCACACGTCGTCGCCTCATTCTCCCAATTTCTCCTGTTCTTCCTTCAAAGATATCCAAACCCTCTGCTTAGACGAACCCCCACAAACCCCCACCTACAGAAAGGCCTCCATTATTTTCCACCGAGTCCGAGTCGCCAACTCGCTCCTCCGATCCTGGTCAGCTCTCACACCAAACAAACTCGAGCAACTACGGAAACCCGAGCCCGAACCCGATGTCGCACTTCCTGACCCATCAAGCAGAAATCTAACCCACACCGCCAATCCGCCTCCACCGCCGCCACCATTGATATCCATTCCCGGCGCCGAGCAGCGCATTGTGGTGTTCTTCACGAGCCTACGTGTGGTGAGGTCGACATTCGAAGACTGCAGGGCCGTCCGATCTATTCTGCGGGGATTTCGTGTTTCGGTGGACGAACGAGATCTGTCGATGGATTCAAGGTTCATGAGCGAGTTGCGGGAGATATTAGGTCAAAGAAAGTTGACTCTGCCGCGGGTTTTCATTGGTGGAAGGTACATTGGTGGGGCCGAGGAGGTCAGACAATTGAACGAGACTGGCGAGCTCAAGAAGTTAGTAGAAGGCTTGTCCGCAGCTGATTTGAGCGCCTGTGACGTGTGCGGCGGTCATAAGTTCATTCTGTGCAACGACTGTGACGGTAGCCGGAAGTTATACACAGAGAAAGCTGGCTTCAAAGTGTGCACGGTATGCAATGAGAACGGTCTGATCAGGTGCCCTTCTTGTTCTTGTGCACCATTTTGATATTAAAAAAAAAAAAAAATTATTTTATTTTATTTTATTTTTGGGGTTTTAGTAGATTTACCGCCAAAATATTTGTTGGGCGTGTAAGAAAATGTGTAGGGTCAAGCCCAACAGATAATGGGGTTAGATACAATGTCACCACTGCCTCTAAATTGTTATTAATTAGTTTTTTTTTTGGTACAAAATTATTATAATTAGCTAACTTTTTTAATAATTAAAAATGTAATCTTTTTGTAGGCTGAGTTAATGATATATATATTTTTTGAGTTCAAATCCTATGTAGGAATTGGAAAGTGGACTCTAAATTGAAGGCTTGAGGGTAATCTTTCGAAATTAAATTATGTATATTTTTATTTAGAAATTCATTTTATTCTCTTATTTCAATTATTTTCTTTTCATCTTGTAGTATTTTGTTGTTATATTAATGAATAATAAAAATTATAATTAGAGGCAAAAATTAGTGTGGCTAATTTAGTAAACAATGTCTCGAGTGGAATATAATGATTATTTTGGTTTATATTTTGATAGCTCATAGAATGTGATGATTTTTTTTTTTAAATAAAGAATTAAAGCTATTACATTATTTCGTACACATGATTAATTAGAACAATGATTAATTTAAAAGACAATATTAACATTTTTTATGAAAATGATCTGATATATGGCATTACAATAGTCTATAAATTTTAATTAATCTTGTTTGAGTTAGATAAGATTATAAATATAATAAAGTTTTTTTTTTTAATCAAATTTTAGTGTAATACTAACTAGTAGACAATAATACCATTTTGTGAAAATATTATAAAATAGAGAATTATCAATAGCTTAAACCAAATAGGATGTTGATTTATCGGGAATGAAATGAATAATTCTATTTCTCAACGCGTGAATGAATATTTATTTATTTTTCTTAATTATCAAATATAAGATTACTCAAAGGAATAAAATTTAGTTTAATGATTATGTTCTTGTTAATTTCTTTACTCGATATCAAATTTACTCGAGATTACGTAAAAATTTGTAAAGTATTTGCTCCCCTAATATTTATGGTAAAATAAATAAATAAATAAGATTACTCTTTTTATGGAATGAAGCAATGAGTGAGGGCATTGTTTTGTGTGGGTATATTTTTTATCAAGATAAAATAATCAATTAATGGTAAATACTATTACTTGAGCAAATAGTTTTTATTCATTTCCCATCTCAAGAGGGGGAAAAAAGAAATAATTTAACTTGGTTTTGGTTAGGCTTATCCTCACCTAGAACTAGGTTCACTTTTTCTATTGTCCTTATTGAAAATATTTAAATTGATAGATAGCTTAATGGCGTCAACCTTTTTGCCAACTTTGGTGTTTCCCTCTTTTCTCTTTCAAATATTGAAAATTGTCCTTTTTAGTTGGGTAGAGGAATGAAAATTAAAGTACTCACCTACCATTCTATAGTAATAATTCCAAAAAAGAAAAAAAAAAAAAAAGAAACTAAAAATCATGAGCTCCTTTTTTAAAAATTTAGATCTAAATTATCTGCCGTCGAACTACTATTATGTGAACTGACAAAGGATTTATGTCCCCTTTTCCTCCCATCCCATGCTAAATAAAAAATAAACTTCATCAAATAAATAATTCGTTTATACATTTCAGTTGTTTTCTAAAAAAGTTCTTGGGTAAAACTCCAATCTTGGAAGCTTAGACTATACATCTTATCTTGTTCACTGTTATGCTATGTTTGGTTGTAGTTATAATTTTTAAACAGCTTGTTGAGTAAGTGTTTACTCAGTAGGTGAATGATTATGTAAGTCTATTACTATGCTTGGTTAACAAAAACTTTCTCAATAATAAGTTATTGTCTTAAGTTTTTCTCAAAATTTCATTTTTCTAGTGAAATAAAAATATCTACATGCAAATTTAAAAAAATTAAAATTCTTTACAATTATTGTTTCATGGTAAATTAATTTTTTTGATGATATATATTCTATCAAACAAGAACTTGAGTTTGCAAGGAAAGTAAAAAACTTTTCTTATATTAAACACCCCATTAATATTTTTAAATTAACGTCTAGATGTAATATATATATATATATAAAATTAGGGGTTATTATGATTTTAGGTAAAGTTCTTTCTAACCACAGTCTATGGGCTTTATGGTACAATAGGGTTTAGAGAGTGCCAAGGAAGGGCGTGTGATTAGAAATTATGACGTGTGCTAAAATGAATTCACCTTAGGACTAATGCCACTTCAAGTCTGACCTTGTCAACTGTTAGTCGTCTTTAACTGCAAGGAAAGCAAAACCTTAGCTTGTTGATAATGGGTTTTACACAGTAATTAATATGGCAAAACATGTTAGTTCTAATCCACCCTTTTGTGCTAAGTGAAATTTGATTGAGTTGGCACCACGTTAATATTATAGTTTCAACATCCGAGTTTGATTTTGTCTTCGCTTTCTTCAAGTTAAAATTTTTGAGTTCTCTTATTATTTTTTTTTCAAAAAAAAAAAACTACTCTTCATTAAATCTTGATGAGATTCCTTACGCGAGATCTAATTTACTAGAGTTCCCAAGTTGAAATCTTTAATATATCCTCTTCCTCTTTCTATGTAGGTAAAAAAAAAAAGAAAAAAAAAAAGAGAGTAAAACTTCAGCTGTTAGATGCCATAGATTTTATCTAACAACCTAGATTCTTTTTGTACATTCAAAAGTAGGGAAAAGAAAAATATATACTGAATATGGTATAAATTTGTCAAGATTTTACAGTGAAGGTAATATTAGCCACTGTTATTGGAGATGGTAATTAAGAAGGGTAAATTTACACAAGATAAATATTTAAGCGAGTAGAACAATTTTACACGAGTAGATATTATACACTGTACATAGCACAAGTTAAAACTCTAGTTTCTTCCTAAATGTAGACAGAGAAACTCAGGAATTTCAATTTGAAGAATACGAGTTTAAACCCGAGAAATAAGAATGCAAAGCTTTAACTCTAATGCTTTGTTTGGACGAGGAGAGAAAATGAGTGAAAAGAAAATAGAGGGAGAGAAGAGAAAAATTGAGAGAACATGTCTTCTTCTTTGTATTTTGATGAATGGGAGAAATATAGAGAAAAGAAAAGTTATCTACTATTGTTATGGGATAATTTTGTAATAAAAAAATAAATGTGAAGTAAACTTTATCTTCAAAATCTCTATATATTTAAAGAGTTTTATAAAACCAATGTATTCACATACTTGCCCTGGCCAAGGAGTTCAAATTCTAATTAATATCACAATTAATGGGACAAAATCTATAGAATTATAGGTAAAAAAGACAAATTTTTAAATATATATTTTTTGAAATGAGATATATAATAGCATATTCCATTAGCACCCTAAAAACTACAAATTTTGATTTTGAAGTGAAAGAAATTTTTAAAAAATAAAACAAAAAGCACTCTGTCCTTGTAGTATGAAGAGATTTTTTATTTGAGAAGTTGTAATTACCTTATATTTTTCAAAAAAAAGAAAAATTAGAGAAATTGTAACTGTTAAGATGATAATATGGACACAATAATTATAAGATGATAATAGATTTGGGTGTATACACATAATGGTACAAATAGCATTTTTTTTTTTTTAAATATTTTAACCTTTGTATTTGCTTAGATATTATAATAACCCAAGTTCATTTTTCATTATTGATTTTATTTTTGTTCTATTTTCTATTACTCAAACCCTAATCTATACTACCAAAAAAACCTTAATCTATGCTATTCGAATTCAAATTTATTGAACGTAACTAAAATAAATATAATGTATATGGAGCTGTAAATTTATAAATATGCAATTGATATTTCTCATGCACCCTCAAGTTAATTCCCAACATCAATGCTACCTAACTTCCCCTCTGCCTTGACACCTAACAATAATCCAAATGGTCCAATTAATGGTTGACACATCCCTGTTGATTTTCTGGGTTTAATTAAATAAACAAGCTCCATTTCCCTCCAACCCAAAAAGAATGTGGTTTTAAGTTTCACCATTTCTCTATCTTCATCAATAGAGGCTCAGAGGCAGAACCATGGCAATTGCAAATAAGGAGAGAGATGGATCATCACAATATACACCTCTGTTGCTGGATGACAATCTGCATGGTGCAACTGAAGTGGGAGCTGGTGAAGATGTCAGCAATAACAAGAATCAAACCTCTTTCCTCAAGACCTGTTTCCATTGCACTAATGAAATGAATCAGGAAAGATTTCGACATCTTAACTTCTAAAGTTTCTAGCTGAGCCGTCATATCCTTCATGTGCATGATATGATCACGTACGTCTCTAATCCCGGTGAGCTTCATGGATAAAAATTGCATAATTAAGGTGCTAGAAAGAGCCTTATCAAATGTTGTAAACTGCTCATCGATGGCTTTCAAAAGGTCTTTGACCTTATCATGCTATTCGACAGAACCACGGATGCCATCTGATATCTTAGTCTTTATGAACATAATTGAGAGACGATTAGATCGCTCCCATTTTTCATAAAGATCAACAGCATCTGGAGTGCTGGTTTCAGTAATGGTAGGTGGTTCATCTTTCCTTATAGCATAATCAATATCCATCCATCCCAAATGCAGAAGAATTCTCTCTTTCCACACCTTATAGTTATCACCCCTTAATTTGGGAATGTCACACTTAATATCAGAAATGTTGGCAGGTTGAAAAACTGCAAATTTTCAAACATACATGTTTATTAACTAAATTTGAGACCTTAAAACAAAATGTCATGTTTTACCAATGTAAATCATGCTTTAATCCATGAATCTAGTGACATGAAACTTGCCTAAGGGCCAAAGTCTTACTCAATTAGATTCATCTTACAACTTTAGATAAAACTATCAAATTATGTTCCTTTTCTTAATTCCTGTGGGTAGATTAAGAAATATAATTTAATATTTATCCTTATTAATCATACTAATATAACAAAATTCTTGTGAGTAAATTTCATTATATCACATATGATTAATTACAACTAATGTTTTAATGTAATCCTTAAAGTTAATATATAATTCTAATTAAATAATTAATTAAAATTATATTAATCACTTAACATTAATTAACTCCCAATAAAGAGCTCCATATATGCTTAAATCATAAACTTCAATGTGCATAAATTATTTAAAATTGTATGCTTAAATAAACACCAAAATAAAACATACAATTCAATAAAATAAATAAATAATTTAAACACATAAATAAATTAAAATTAGGAAATAAATTCAGCAATTACCGTGGGAAAGGAAGGTAAAAAATTGAACCACAAAAATAGTAAACATAAAGCTAGAAATTGAATTCCAGAGACATAAGAGCACTGTGGTCTGAGTTCCACGTTGTGGCCGTGGAGACATGGGTTTAACTCGTAGCAGCCACACAAAATTGGTTTTGCACAGACCCAAAACGACATGTAGTTTATATCGTCTTCAACCTCTATCCGGGTCATTTTGACCTGGTTGCGACTCGCGGCCCCGAATGGAGAACCCGAAGGTTTTCCGGCCATTTTTAAAGTTAAATCAATTATTTCAAAGCCCAAAACGCATAGAAACCTAGTTTCCTATTAATTTATAACCTTTATATTTATTAAAAAACATCAAAATGGCTTGCCCGATATGGAACTTCAAAACCGGTAATGGAGAACCCAATATCAGACTATATTCTGAATTGATTTCCCAATGGAAATTGACACGGAGAACAGAGCATTAATCTCTGTTAATCACTAGAGTTTTAACGTAAAATTCCAACATTAATAGCATTTCAGGTTTGAAAATTTTCTTTCTCTTTTCTCTCAAAAATATTTTTTGGAATTTAAATTTTTTAAGTCGCAGTTCACAACCAATATTGAACATTGCAGAACTTGAAAATTCTAACAATCAGTATCAGTATGAAGAAAGTATTTGTAGCTAAAGTGGAGAAATATAATTTATACAATGCAAAATATATATATATATATATATATATATATATATATATATATATATATATATATATATATATATATATATATATAGATATATATAGTAGTTTCAATACATGTAGCAAGAGAAAAAGAGTTCCTCTATGATAATGTTTTCTTTGTCCTAGTTTTTTTCATAATTCCCCCCTCCACACACACACACACACAGAGTTTTCTCATTCTTAAGTCCACTATTCTCTTTAAAATTATTTCATTTTAAAACATTTTAAAATGAATTTGCCTCATTCCTTCAACAAAAATAGTATTTTTAAGATTAGACATAGCTTTAAATATGCTATTTTTGTTTAATTAATTTTGTCATCTCATCATCATACTATATTAGGTTAAAGTAAGCTAGTCAATATTTATCTAAAAGTAGCAGTTGCACTTGCAACTACTATACATTACTATCCACAATTTAGTTGATATAACTTAATTTTCAGTTTCAGTAAACCAGTTGGGTATAAATTTCATGAAGAAAAAACTACCAAAGCTTCTGCTGTTTTTCTTTTTCTTTTCAGGAAGTGGAATAATTTCAATCCCATTTGCCCTAGCTTCTGGAGGATGGCTAAGCTTGATCCTTCTGTTCATGGTCTCCATGGCTGCCCATTATTCAGGCAAAATGATTCAGAAATGCATGGACTTGAATTCCAATATCAAACTCTTCCATGACTTGGGGCAACAAGCATTTGGAAACAAGGGAAGAATCTTTATTTTAATTGTCATGAACTGTGAACTCTACATGGTTGTAACAGGCTACTTGATTCTTGAAGGGGACAACATGAGCAAAATTTGGCCAAATCTGAAAATGGATATTGCAGGGCTAACCCTAAATGGCACACAACTGTTTATCATTATTACTGCTCTCATTATTTTGCCTCTATTGTGGTTGGATAACTTGGTCTACCTTTCTTATGTGTCTGCAACTGGGGCTTCTGCATCAGTTATCTTCTTGTGCGCATTGTTGTGGTATGGTGCATTTGATGGGCCAGGGTTCACTCAAGAGGGAACTGTTATCAACTGGAGTGGAATTCCTTCTGCTGTTAGCTTGTATGCATTTTGTTATAGTGCCCACCCAGTTTTTCCAAATCTCTACCCTTCCATGAGAAACAAGAAGCAATTTCCCAATGTAAGTAAGTATGCTATTAATAATGCAAGATACTCCCTCTCTCCGCTCTAGGTCGGCTTTTAAAAGAAAATTTTGGTTTATTTTATAAGGCGATGTGTTGGAAAAATGGAAATTTTTTTATGTATATCCTTTTGTATTAATTGCTGCACATAGAGAATAGACACAGTAGAGTATGAGAAATATGTAATATGATGCTTTCACTATTTTTTATTGGTAGAGAGATATTAAAATAATTTATTTAATTATTATAATAAATAAGGGTAAAATTATAAATATATGATGTCTTTTGTGAAAACTAAGTATAAAAGAAATTCTTTTAAGACTCGTGAATTAATTAAGAACACTCTATATTTAAAATCAAAGAGAGTATATAAATTGGATATGCATTTACATTTGGAATGTTAATTTTAAGCTTGGCTCATTTAATAAATAAGTGTAACTTAAATAAGAACTAATTGAAAAATTAAGCCTTTTTAGGCTAGGCTCATTTTAATCAATCTAGCTTGGTTTTCATTTTTTTTTTTCCTTTTTCTTTTATATTGTTAATTATTTTTTTGAATTTCTTTCTTTTAAGATAATTTGATTGGAAAATAACAAATTATATATACCATACTGGATCCATTTTTCTAATTAATTTTTAAATTTTATTACAGGTCTTGCTTTTATCCTTCATCTTGTGCTCCTTCATATATGCAGCAACAGCTATTGCTGGTTATCTAATGTTTGGCTCAGAGGTTGAATCAGAGATAACTCTAAACCTCTCATCAAGCAAAGTGAGTGCAAAAGTGGCTATATACATCATCACGGTGAGTCCCATAGCCAAATATCCAATCACAATTACACCAGTTTTGGATTCTATAAAGAATGCAATTCCAGAAAACTACAACAAAAGAATCACACACCTTGCTTTGAGCACTTGTGTGCTCATCAGCACAGTTGCTGTAGCTCTAGGGGTTTCCTTTTTTGCTTATCTCACGTCACTTGGTGGAGCACTGTGCAGTGTCACATGTGCACTCCTGGTGCCATGTGTGTGCTATCTGAAGATGACAAATGCTTTCAGAAAGGTTAAAGTGGAAAGTGTTATTAATTGGGGGATAATAGTATTTGGGATTGCAATTTTGATAGCAGGCACTTATGCATCTCTTGTAGAGATTATGGAAGCACATTGATTTGTGAAATTTTTATTCTTCTTTTTTAATAGTTAAGTTTGCAATAAAATTTTCCTTAATAGGTGATTTGGGAATTTATCTTTGTCCTGTTTATTATTGGAATAATATATTTTGTTTCACAATTTTATATCACAATGTGTGCACTGATTTTTTAATTGGCCAAGAAATTAAATTTCAGTTACTTGATAATACTTGTGTTATTATTATATTTTTTTTTTGGTAAGAGACATACTTATGTTATTTAATTAATTAGTTTTTTCACCTATCAAAAAAAGTGACACACATTATAATACATATTGGATAGGAAATATGAGTTTTGAAATTGATAAAAATTATAAAATATTGTTGCAATTATTATTAACTTATTAAAAATGATTTTGACCTTAATAAAATAAAAAATATTATTTTGATCAATTAAAAGAGGAGTGAAACAAGAAGTGGGAGAGGAGACGTGGAATACTTATTTGGTACATGAAATGGTAATCTCATTCCTTGCTTTATTCCTTTGAATGAGCATCTTTATATTATGTAGGAAAAGTTACGTGAAAGAGTAATTATATTCTAAGCTTGATTCCATAAAAGCTGGAACAAGTTGTTCATTCCATGTATCATAAAACCATGGCTTCATTTTTTTTTTTTTTTCAATCTACCCTCTTCATCCATACTTTATTTTCATTTTTAATAAGAGGTATTATTGAATTTTAAACTAATTATGATTCCATCTTCATTAATTTTGTGTACTTATAAGCTATGAAATGGCTTAAAAAGGCATTTCATTCAATGAGCTAAGAATAATTTTTTATTTTTATCCTCATTCCAATTTCATAATTTTAATTCCACGTATCAAAAGAGTCTAATGGCTTTGTTCAGTAGGAGATACAAGGAGTAACATTAATTGAAGGTACAAAATTTTAATTTCATGCAATATCGTTGGCATACCATATGAAGTTTACGTTAGTAGAATTAAAGATTCGTGAAAGATATATATGTAAAAAAGACTCACACAGTTATTAACTTAAGCTTTTGAATATAAAGTAATATTAAATCCACAAAATATATCTCTTTATAAGGTCTGATTCATCGTATAATAGTGATTCTCTTTGCCGCCGTTAATAAATAAGGTCTTTTGTCATAGGCATGACATTTTTCCCCCTTTTAGAACAAATTTACATGACATGTTTATTTTAGCAAATATATATTTTGTCCCTTAAGATAAATTTCAAAATGTGAAATGACTTAAAATTTATCCTGAAATATGATCATCATATTCATATTTGTTTGCTCATTGAAATTGAATTAAAGTTAACATTCAACCTAACCTTTATTTCTTTTTCTTTTTCTTTTTTTAATACATGATTGCAAAGACATTTAATTTATGATATTTTGCATACTGCCAAAAGACCAGAGGAAGATAGGGGAAGAGAGTGAAAGTAAGCTTATCTTTATTTTATTTATTTATTTATTTTTTATCTCATCTCTTTCTCCCTCTTATTGTAGCTAAAATTTTATCATAAAGAATCTAATTTAATAATCTTTATTATCCAATGTGATCTAGTGATAATGGCTTTCAAATTTGATAACAGGAATTCATTTGCATGAGGATTGAAGCAAGAAGATACCAACAATTGAAAGTGACACAATATGAATTCCATAACGTCTTAAAATTGTCATTCATAATTTGTTGTGCTGGAAGATTGATCATTGAACCAATGATCGATTTCAAAGAACCTTTTTCATAACAAGCCAATTTACATTGAAATTATGCCATTGAAAGCATCCCTCTTGATAATATTCTTTAATAGTACTTATAGTATCATTTTGTAATTTTTAATTAATAAAAAAGTATATAACAAAAAAAAAGACAATATGTAAAACAAATTAAAGATGTTTATTCACAAGTAAAACTTGAGAATATAATAAAATAAACATTAGCTCAATATTACTATCTTCTTAAAAGGTAGTCTTATCTCTCTTTCTTTGGATGGAGTTTGTTTGGGTGTAAAATGTAATTTTGGTATTATATTGAAAAATTTAATCAATTGAGTTATCTAATATGTCTTTAATAATCAATTTCTTATAAAATAAAAATAACACCATGTTAAAAATACCATAAAGTAAACTTGAAAACTGACTTCATGGCACATGCTCTATTATACTGTTATTGTATTTTATAAAAAAAATATTAGTTTAAATATATTATGTGACTTAATTTTTTAATTTATATTAGGTGGGAATAGCATTATACTCCTTGAGATGGATAGCATAGGGCATGATTCAAAAACCTAGACAACATTCACTTGAAGAAATCACTGGGTTACTGGTCAATTGACCATCTAATCATGGAATCAAATGACCCAAAGAAAAAAAAAATAGTATAAACATTAAATGGAAAATAAGTATATAATCAACAAGTTACATAATCGAAACATAAAAGCAAGATAAATTCTACAGAAGTACGTAACCAAATCATAAACTCATACAAATTACTTAAATTATATATCACATTATAATTTTGATAACCCACTAACTTTGTTCCTTTTTTTTTTTTTCTCCCTATCAAATTCCATATTATTCATATATATAATTGTTTGTAGTTTGTACAACTATTTAGAAATGATATCCTTATTCCTTTTTGTCAGAGCGACAAGAGAAAAATAAGAAGACATGAAAAACAACAGAGATTCTCATAAAGAACTTTTGCCCAAAAGGGCAGCTATATTCATATTGGCTAAAAAGATAAGAGAAATAATTAATGGGTTGAATAATTAGGGGTGCCAAAACATCCTTGTGTCCTGCTTCAAAAGAATCTTTTTCTATCTTGTCCTATATATATTTTGAATATTTAGTATTAGGATGAGACGTGACAATAATGTTAAAGATAAGATAAAGTTAGGATTGAAACTATTTTTTAAGATTGAAACAAAATAAAAGGAAATTTCAGCTTATAACGAGAATGAGACTTTTTGTTTGAGATGGGATCAAAGATAGGTAAAATCTTATCCCGTCTGGTTCCCACGTAGATTGAAAAGGAAAGAGAAAGGAAATCCATTAGGAATATTAGATAGATATAATCGTTTTACGCATAGAATATATGCCAGAAAGTGTGGGATTGCACCAAACATTTGACGGGTTAGCAAACAAAGACAACTCAACAAGCAAGAGGATTTGGAATCAATGCTTCTCTCACAAACAGAAACAGAAACAAAACAAAACCAGAACACCCCCAACACAATCTAAAACTGTACAATCCCAAAACATCTAATTCATAAAGAGATTATACAGTTCCTTTCTTGCAAGGAAACAACTTTCAGAAGCAAGATTCCTGTTTATGGATGCACAAGAAACTAAACCAAATATTGATGAAAGCCCACGTTACTCTAATTCCAACTCAAATAAACTTGGTTATTTATTTATTTATTTAATTTTTAATGAAACTAAAAATTGTTAAATTTTGCCGTAAAATATAGTCCGATTGCAACTATAATACAAGTAGCATTATCAAGAGCACCCACCAAGAACAATTTTGTTTATCATTTTCTGCTGTAAAATCCTTTTGAAATGCATGCATGCAATAATGATCACATAAAAAGAAACTGCAATTCATCGTAACTTTTCCATTCTAAGACAGACCCACCACCATTTTTACTTAGGGAGGGTACGAGGGAGAAAATGGCAAAAAAGACAAAAGCATTTACTTGTTGAAATGCTTGTGAACTTGCGAGTTGAGGTGATTGTGGCATTGAAGAGGAGTTCGAAGGAGTAGAGAGGTAGGGTAACTGCGCAAGCAAGTAGGCAACTGAGGCTGTCTTTAACAGAGATTGCATAATGAATTGCATTGTTTATGTAATTCGAAACAACGAGTTATTAGACTATAACGTTAAAAGTTTTATGTCAACACATAAGTTGCTAGTTTATAATTAGGGGTGGGTACGGGACAGGATGTTCCAGTGTCTCGTCTCGACCCAAAGGATTCGAGACATTTGTGTCTTAGTTAATTTTCGGGACATGACCAGAACAAGTAAAATCTCGTCCTAGTCCCATCTCGAACCTTATATAAATATGTTTTGTCTTGTCTTATCTCAAAATTGTTTTGATAAGCATATATATTTGTTTCGTCCTGAATAATTTTCTTGTATCGAAATGAAATTTTTAATAAAATATTACTTTTTACGTCTCCATTTTTTTTACACATCACCTTATTTCTTTCGTACGTGCTTTCAACATCCCTTTGTTACTTTATACAACCCACTCATTCTTTTCATTTTTTGTACTTTATTTTTTTGTTTCAACTCGAAAGGGATAGGATAAAAGAGTCGGGACATAATTGGGACAAGATTTGGACAAAATTTTTATCCCAATTAATTTTCGGGATGAGATCGAGATGACCAAATTCCCAGCTTGTTCTCACCTGTGCCCACTCTTATATATAACAACTCAAAAATTATGTTGTATTATTGATTACGTTGCTCACAGATTTATTACGTAAGTTGCATAAATTATAAACATAAAAGATCTGTACAATTTATTTAAAAAATTTATAATGTTGCATTGTTGGAATGAATAATTGTAAAAATTACACATAGCAATGAAAAATGATATGGCATTAGAAGGCATGCTAAAAATGAATTTTGGTTTTGATTACCAATATTTGTAGAGTATAAACTTATTACTAAGTTTTTTAAGTTCTAACTGATTCGATTTAAACTAATTGATGGATTCAAATGAAAGTACAGTTCTCTTGAAAATATTTTTTTACATACTTATAGACTTAAATTCGCATTAATATACTTAAATAATCTTAATTTTTTATCATTAGAACTAACATTTATTAATTAATATATTAAAAATAATTAAAATAAGTATAAGTAACTCAAGGATAATTCCACCCTTAGAGATTGCCTCAGAAACTCATTGAAAATTGAAAAATATGAACCTAGCAACCTAAACTGTAAAATAAATGAAACTCTAAACTCATTCATTGACACAGCTCTGCAGAACATGCTTTGGTCGCAGGTAAATCCGATTCAATCGGCTTTTTTCAACTTTATAAAACTGGATGTGGGGCCATGATGTCCCCACAAAACGTACTTTATGGCAATTGATGTGCAATTGATGTGTTACCATGTGACCCACCCACAACCCCCTTCCTTTCCCATGCATGCCAAACCTCTTTCTTCTATAGATTGTATAATGACCACATGTTTAGTGATGATAAGGATCTTGTCAGCTTTCTTATAATCCCCAGTTTCACGGATTTGGATTTTCTGCAGTCAAATTCTCTATAGTTGATCCTGCAGTCGATTGTAGGTCGTTTGATTTGTTTATTATTGTAAAATCAATAATTAACTGTACAATAATGGATAAATCGGACGGCCTGCAACCGACTGCACCGCGCAGTCGACTGCAGAAAATTTATTTTCCAGTATCACATGTTTCTTAAATTTATATTAAATATAAAAGATTAAATGGCTGAGTGGGCCGGCACTACCGGAAGTGAATATACAAGATCAAATTATATTCCTTTTCATTTTCTTTTTATAGATTGCTAACCTGATCTTCAAAAAGTGGCAAATTTGATTTTTTTCTTTTAATTTATTTCTGATATAGTTTCAATGATAAATTATTGTGAAAGGTTACAATTTCTTTATAGTTTAAATCTAAGAAGGGGTTAGTCGTTACAAAAATTTGAATTTTGAGAGAAATTTTCATATTTAATGAATAAAACTTTAAAAATATCTCTTAAATTTAATATTATGCGCGTTTTGTTTCTAAATGAAAATAATAGGTGAAAATAGAAAAATAAAATACATATAATTTTTTTGTTAAATTTTTAAAAAATTAAAGTTTAAGAATGATATACATAGTTTGAAGAGTTAAATGTTAATTTTAAAAGTTTTAAAAACAAAATGTATGTTGTTTTTAAAGTTTTTTTTATTTAATAATTAATTGTGCTTTTAACAAGATTATTTCTAATAAAGAATATCTATGGAAAGAAAAAGATTACAATTCTTTTTCCAATTAAATTAGTTTTTTTTTTGGTAATAGAAGAGAAGAAAAAGTTTTATTAAATTCTCAACTAAAGTTTGGGCAGCTCCATCTCTATTTATAATTAAACTCAACCCACTAAGTAATTCAACCTTCAATATTACTCTTCAAGCAAGCCTTGCTATGACTTCCATTAAAGTACTCTCAACAGTAATTTGTGGTGCAATTAATCTAAGCTAAACTGCTCAAACTGTTCAATGTAAATTGAATTACCATCAATCTGATCTCTTACGATTTAGTTTAAATTCATATATTCAAAACCAAACTGGGTGGTCTGGTTCAATTTTCAGTTTTGGAATTGAGATATTAATATTAATTTACATATATTATATTAAAGGAATTATTTCCTTTAAGATTAAGACTTGAAAACTTAGTCCTTTCTTTCATAAGATAATTCATGTCAAATTTTATGTAATCAAAGATGCTTATGTATTAAATATAAGAGATGATTTTTATTTATAATTTAAAATATAAATTCTAGAAATTTACACGTAATAAAAAAAGAAATCTATAATTTTTTAAATTCTTATAAATATGATTTACAATACCAGATATTTTTATTTTATAATTGGATATATGAAATTCATATTATATAAAAAGTTATTGAATGAATTCTAAATTTTCTAATAATAAGAAGTTAGATCTGTTTAGGTATTTTGATGAGGTTAGAGTTCATATATATATTTTAAAAAAAATTTATGAGAGTTTTATTTTATAATTAACAAATTTATACTCTACCGATAATTGTGACAATAAAAAATTATTAAATAGAATAAGTATTTAAGTCTTATTGTTAAAATAAGTAAATAACTCTCATATAAATATAGAGAGAGAGAGAGAAACATTGAAACGATGTCATCTTGTTGCTTTCCCCGATAACTTGCCATACTTTTTGATAGTAACTTTCTTTCGGGGTAACACAAACTTAAATTCCTTTATTCTTAAACAATAAGAACAAATCTCTATGATTACCTAAACTTTGTCCTTTTCAAATAAAACAACATTATTCTATAGCCAATGTTTTCTAACATATATCATGATTCATGCACTCCCACTCTGACTTTCCAAGTGGTATAAAATATACCACATGATTTCTGCAGTCAAACAACTCTATCTTGATAAGAAAACTCTGCTCCTGTGGCTGCTATATATCAGAATCCCCCTTTGTTAATTTAAACAAAGCTTTCCTTTCACGTGGAATCCAAAGTTTCAAACTTTCAACGCTGCCCTCGAGCTGAGCTATAGTCTGTGATCCATGGCGGCTAGAGAGAAAGATGGGTTGCCACTGAACACACCACTTCTGGTAGATGAGAAGCAATACGAGGTCAAGGTTTACAGTGAAGAAGAAGATAGCAAAGGCAAAGCCTCTTTCTTCAAGACTTGTTTCCACACCATCAATAGTATTACAGGTATGTTATCTTTCTTTTATGTATTTGAGCATCAAGCTTTTGAATATGGGAAACTGCAGCTATGGTTTTCTGCAATTGATATCTGCAGATGTAGTGTAACTGCAACTTAGAATTCATGAAGGATATATTGGTCATGGGAAAGATTTACCCCCTCTTCCCTCCATTATTGGGGCAGCTCCCAGAATTCCTTCCCCTTTAGGTCATTATTACCCTAGCCCCACAAATAGCTCAACAATTTTGGACTTGTGCCTTTGTTGTCCCCACTCCCCAACTTGAAAATGAAAAAAATGTTAGGAAAAGTTTGTCTCGTGTTCAGAGAAATGACATTCAATTACATCAAATTCGTGAACACGTGTTTACACATTATAAGAAAAGAGTTACGCTCTATGTACATTTATTTGTGTATGAGATTATATTTTATGTTCTATTACTTGTTTTAAATTTTGTCTCATGTATTTATATTATTTAAAAATTAATAAAATAATATTATAAGTAGATTGTAAGTTAGTTTTTTGATGAATCTTAACTCATAAAACATGATTTAGGATAGTATTTGAAATAAAAATGTTATTCTTGTACACCTAATAACTTTTCTTACTTACTACATTTCTCTTCTTTTATATATTTTTTTATTTATAATTTTAACTTTTAAATAATTGCAATATAAATGCACATAAAAAGTGATTACACAAGATGTTTTCTCACTAATAAATAAACAGAATTTTAAGATGTTTCAAATAAAATGTTTTAAATTTCAAATATTAGCATAGCTCTTGGTAATAGCTTCTGGCTTTTTAGTGCTTGCCATCTCCACACTAAGTGCTTATTTCATTTTCATGTCTTTAGTTGTTATATATACCGTATTATCTTTTATAGTATGTGGTCATCATGACCAGACTTGGCCATCACAACTTGTATTAACAGCTAAAATTGTTGACTTAAAATAGAGGATAATTTTGATAAGGTTAATTTTAAAATTTATTAATTACTTGATTGTTTTTTGAAGTTTTTAGAAAAGCTTATAGTAACATTAAAATTTAAAACCGGGCAGTTAGTTGTAATTAAGTAAATTTACTAGTCTAAGGGTTTTTAACATGTTAAGAATTTGATTTTGCAAAAAACTATATGTTGATAAAAGAGAATAATAATTACTTAATTAACCCTAGGAACGAAATTAACTCACATCCACTATACTTAATAAAAACTAAAAAAAAAAAAATGAAATTTGGAGTTAATTTTACAATGTATTATTGGTGTGGCCCAATTGTATATACAATACATATGTAATGATTCTTATTGTAGAGATAACCTTATTTCATAACTTCTGCTTAGTTAAACATTTAACCATGCATATTAGTTGGGACCGCGATTTTAACTACAAACACTCCCATAGAGATGTGATTGTCTATTAATTTATTCCTAAATAACTCTCAAATTTATTAAGTGAAATTTGATTGAATAGGTATCACCTTAATATTATAATTTCAGCACTCAGATTTGATCCTACCCTCACTTTCTCTAGATTAAATTTTTTAGAATTCTTTATTTATCTTCATCAAACAAAGAAAAAAAGAATGATCCTCACTATGAGTCACAATGATGCTATTTCCCTAGCTTCATAAATATAGAAGCACCTTACCCATCTTGCCGCATGCATGTGGCAAAACAGATTCTCTATCTGGGTAGCTAATAATTTTCTTGAAATCCATCATATAGCGAGAACTGCAGCCGTGACTATATGCAACTTAGAATCTAACATCATCCACATTTAAGTTTTTGTAACTTCAACATAGCAGCAAGCACATAATCCACATCATTTCTTAGTGACCTATATATATATATATATAGCAGAAAAAAAATACCAAAACTTGTACTGGTTTATCTTTTCAGGAAGTGGGATAATCTCCATTCCATTTGCATTAGCTTCAGGAGGATGGCTAAGCTTGACGCTTCTCTTCGTGATCTCGATAGCTTCCTACTATTCAGGAATGCTGATTCAGAAATGCATGGAGATGAATTCCAATATCAAAGTCTATCAAGATTTAGGGCAACATGCATTTGGATATAAAGGAAGAGTAATAGTATTGATTGCCATGAACTATGAGCTGTACATGGTTGTAACAGGTTACTTGATTCTAGAAGGAGACAACATGAACAAAATTCTCCCAAATTTCCAAGTAGATGTTGCAGGATTGACCATTAGTGGTACCCAGTTGTTTATCTTAGTCACCGCTCTCATAATTTTGCCTATATTGTGGTTGGATAACTTGGTGTATCTCTCTTATGTCTCTGCAACTGGGGCTTTAGCTTCAATCATCTTCCTTTGTGCACTGTTTTGGTATGGAACTTTTGATGGACCAGGGTTCAATCAAAAGGGAACTCTCATCAGGTGGAGTGGAATTCCTTCAGCTGTTAGCTTGTTTGCATTTTGTTATAGTACCCATCCAGTCTTCCCAAATCTCTACACTACTATGAGAAACAAAACTCAATTCTCAAATGTAAGTGGAAGTTATATATATATATATAGTTGAAGATGAAATAGTGCTAATTATAAGACCCTTGTGGATAATTGTGAAAGCTGTTTATAAAACTGCAAATTTGGATCCTTTGCAGTCAATTACACTATAATTGCTATTACCAATTGTTAGATGAGGCTACGACTATAGTGTAGTCAACTACATTAGCCAATTCAACTGCTAGTAAAAACAACTACAGTGAAATCAACTTCAAAGGATTTAGATCCATAAAACTGCATTGCTGATGTGGCATGGGATAGATTGTTGGATGGTGTAATGATATGCACTGATCTATCTATCCAATTGCCCATTTTGTACTATGTTAGTGACTACACTGATTACATCAACTTTGGATCCATGCTAGTTGTGTATGTTTGTAAGAAATTCTTATTGCATCTTTCAAATTTGTGTAATTTTCTAATTTTCTTTTCTTTAAATGCAGGTCCTGCTTGTATCCTTTAGCCTGTGCACCTTCATTTATGCAGCAACAGCTGTTTTGGGTTATCTAATGTTTGGTTCAAAGGTTGCATCGGAGATAACCTTGAATCTTGCTTCTAACAAAGTGAGCACAAAAGTGGCAATATACATAGTTTTGGTGAGTCCCATAGCCAAATACCCATTAACAGTGACACCAGTGGTGGATTCTATAAAAAGTGCTTTTCCACCACATTACAACAAAAGGATAACACATGTAGTTGTAAGCACTTTTGTGCTAATAAGCACTGTGGTTGTAGCCATGGAAGTGCCCTTTTTTGCATATCTCATGTCACTGAGTGGAGCATTGTGCAGTGTCACCTGCGCATTGATAGTTCCATGCGTTTGCTACTTGAAGATTACAGACACTTTCAGAAAGATTAGAGCTGAAACGATCATCAACTGGGGAATAATAGTATTGGGTGTTGCAATTGCAATTGTGGGCACTTATGTATCTGTTGTGGAGATTATCCAAGCATATGATGATCAAGTTTCTAGCAGATTTTTCTTGAGGTTCATGTAGTTTTAGTATCTTGCTTAAGCATATTTGGTAGGTTTTCAGGCATGTATGTGGAAATTTTTTTTGTGAACCAAGAATTGTTCCTTCCCATAATTCACAATATTTTAGAGCATGCAATGTTCATAAAAGTCGGAATGGAATAAGATGATATGCTCTTCAAATGATGTTAATGATTGGTTTGGTTTTATTATTATTATTGTTGTTGTTGTTGTTGTAGTATTAATTTGTTACATTATACTCCTTTGCAATATACTAGAAATATTTTCTGGAAAATTTGTTCTATGCCTATGATGGGAGAAACAAGATAATAACAAATGGAAGAGAAACCAAAGTGTAAATAAGATTGTATTTGTTGTTGTTGAGTTGTGAACCAAGTTGGGATGACCTACAAAAAGCAATAGAGATTTGTCCCAATGTCAAAATCAAATCATAGTTATGGTTTTACAAGTATTTTTCAATTCAAAAGAATTCTATTCGAGATAATGTCAAGCATTAATTGTAAATATATTTTTTTAAAAAGATTTGAATTTGAATTCACTATATTCTGAGACTATCCCTTTGTGCTAAACCAATCCCTGTTAGTTCATAATGATAATAATAATTTGAGGTAAAAAGATTTACAACTAAGTGAATGAGTAAGTACTTATAGCAAATAAGTTGTGTTCTCCTTGAGGATAGATCAGTCATTTGACATTGGAATGGGTTGGGCGGCTGTTTGGGCAAGAGGCCCAAGCTTCACAGTATCTTTGCAGGCCATTTATTTTGGCATACCCATAATTTCTAACTACACAGCCCTCCCACTCACACACCCTAAACCCTACATGTATTATGTGGGTATGTGGTTAAAAAATATGGAGAGTGCCTAAAGAAACGGTCTTCTTTGCAAAATCGTCCTTCTCGCTGCCGGTTTTGTTGGGCCAGTAATTTGCATTAACCTAAGTAGATAAAAAATTATACAAAATCGTCCAACTTGGGTTATCAAATTATCTCTCTCATTTGACTTTGTCTGATTAAAAAAAATAGTCCAAATATATTTTAAAGAATTTTGAACATTGCCTGATAAAAAATAGAAATTTGAACTCTTTGAATGCAGAAAATAATAGAGGCAAAAAGATTTAATTACTTGTATAATGGAACAAACATAACAATCACAAAATATAAGTTAGTTAATAATTATGATTAACTTTATAGTGTTTGGCTTCTTTGTTGGATTAGGTGTTTGATTAGGTTTGTGCTAAACACATCTTAACCCTTCATTTAAAGCATTTAAAAGTGATACAATCTAATAAATATCTCTTGAGTTGATATGAGTTATTCATTTACTGTCTAGCAGATGAATAATAAAAAGAGTCTAACAGACAAACTAAATCCTTTTATATCGTTGGTTATCATTGAATTCACACTCTTCTTATTGCACTAATCTCATCTAAAGTGAAACAATTGCAGTTATTTCTCATCTCAACATGTGTTTTTTCATGAATTTTAACCATAGACATTGTAAATACTCTTGAAATACCGTACTTATTTATGTGCAAATCAGTAGTATATAATTATAAGTGGTTCAACAAAATCCACCATGGACATAAGATAATTAGCAAAAATAACAAGAAAACAAATTATTAGAATAAATTACATTTGAAAATTTGCAGTTAAAATTTGGATAGTAGCTAGGTAGTTCAGGGATTAAAGTTCAATTCTCTCATTCACCAATAAGAAAAAGAGGATGATGAAGAGAGTTACATCACTGCTTTCTATCTTTATCTCTATGAACTTGATTCTCAAAGATTCTCTGTTGCATCTCTGGCTCCCATCCTTCTAATGACTTATGTATCTTACCTCATTTGTTCAATGGGCAGAGTTAAGATTAAAAAGTATTCATAGTTTATACTGCTATACATTCTAAATTGATTCTGATTTAAATCTAGAAACAACCGATATAATTTAAGGAAAAATTAAAACTTAGAGGGAATATAAGTCTCCTTCTAAGGAAAGGGATAATGTAGAATGATTGCAATTGGCAAGTTGACATTATATATAGAAGAAGAAATGATCCTTTCCCATGCAACAATGGAGTGGTTCTTTGAAGCATAGTGGAGATGACATCTAATCCAAGACAAAGATGCTGCATGTAGGGTATAGAGGGATATGAAGATTCATTGTCACCCTCAAAGAATATAGGTCGTCAGACATTTTCTATTGAAACAAATAGGTTAGCTTGTCCATTTCCCAGCAGGCCCACAATTTAGGTCATGGGCTTCACTCCATTTGCAAACAACACCTAAAAGAATTCAAGAGCAAGTAATTGTCTTACCATTGGTGACGACATAGAGCTGACCCACTTGTTATTTCTCTTGATTTAATCCATATGTATTAGAAGACTTATACCTCAATTGAGTTATCCAGTTAATTTGAACTAAATTAGTTGTAAGTTTAGAAGCATAAAAATAAGTTCGTATCCTATAAATATTGATGATCAAGATCATAATTATAACTACTATCAAGAATCAATAACTTTGATTTATATGTGTTGGAGACTTGAGAATGTGCAACAAGGTATTGGATAAGTGAAAGGAAAGTTAAGATTTAAAACACTTTAGATAAAGATTACAAGTTCAAAACTTTAAAATTGTCTTTGTTGAAATGGATTACCTTTTATTATTTTTCATCGTGAACATGAATAAATGTCAAATATAAAAAGTATAAAGATATTGGAGCTTAAGGCAAAAAAAAAAAAAAAAAAAAAATTAGAGAATGACTTTTTATCTAATATATATATATTCCCCATATGAAAGGTTTTAGATTGACTAAAGCTGCTGAGCCCTTTTCATGTCAAATATAACTAAGAAAATAAGAAATTATCAACGAAATGTCTGAAAATAGTTTTATATTAAACATAAAAGTTGATTTTGACTCTCAGAAGTTTTCCTCCAGAAAGAAAAGAAAATTAGATTACAAAACTAGCATTACCGTATATCCAAAAAGGCTTCTAATGGAAGTGTTTCCATGATCCAATATGGTGGAGAATCAATTATTAGCAATATATTCATTCTGTTCTTATGTCGTTGTGGTACATAGGCCCCTAGCTGGCTTACGGTCATTGTACAATCGATTAAATATGAAGGTTCACTACACTCTTCCCCTCAATTTTATCCTAACCCAAAGTATGTTTTATATTGATTTAATTATTTTTATAACATGCATGTTAAAACTCACATTTTATGACATTGACATGTTTAAATTCTTTTATATAGTTAACATGTGATTTAATCATATTCAAGTTCTATCATTTATACATATATGAGTGTGAGATCGTTTAATGTGATGATTTTTTTAATTTTATTTTTTACATTTAAGTTATTTTTACACCTTTTGAATATAAAATTTATCTTTATCTGAAATGAAAATAATAACTAGTATATCTCTTCTAATATAGGCAATTTCAAGTTTTCAATTTTTTCTTGATATTATATAATTATTATGCATATGTTCTCTCCCCAAATTTTATGTAAAATTTACTCAAATTATGAATTTACCATTATTTACTGCTGAGACAAAACCTTATTATCCTATCAAATTTTAACGCTGTTGTATTCTAAGAGGTTGCCAATCATTCTACATGCTTGTTGGAATTACCATCTTAGGTTTAAATCTACATATTCCATAATATAAAATAGTTAGCTCTATCTGTTTAATGGTAAAAGAAAAATGTGTATATTTCCCACTAACCTTTGTAATGTAATATTAAAGTGGAGACAAGATGGCAACTGTCCTTTGTTTCTAAGTCATTTCCCCCTACAATGTTGATAGCATGCTAAAAGTCAATGAGTGGTATCATTATTATTTGTACACTTTTTCTTTGGTCAGTTTTTGGTTACAATTCTAACTTTGAGCATAAAACTTCTAAGATTAAATGATGATCTCAATTTTTGGTGTTTGCATACATCTCAACCTCTTTACTTATAGCACAATTAGAATTTAATTAAACCTAACCCCAAGGGTTTAACTTGGGAGTAAAGATGCAATAAGTGCCAAGGTAGCCAAGGTTTGAATCTTAGAGAGGTAGGGCCTACAAGAATACTTCCTATGAATCTTGGGGATTTTATATCACAATTTTTATTTCATGAGAGTACATAGATGTAAATCTATAACCTTCTCTAAACTATATACCTACTCAAATTAATTTCTCACCTAGTAACTTTGATTATTGCTTCTTCTCCTTTTTCATTTATCAACTGAAAATAAAATTACACTTTCAAAAATAAAAATAAAAGATTGATACAACAAGAAACAGTCTCATCCTACTATGTGAGATTGACTACATAAATTAAATAACGTTGTTGGGTTCAATCATAAACAAGATTTTCAAGAATATTATTAATTATAAGATCCTTTTTTTAATAACTTCTAGTTTTTTTTAGGTCTTCGTTTACCCTTTTTACATGACTAAAGATTATACGATCAACTTTCCTTATTGGCATCTCTAGCGGTCTTCTTTATATATGTCTGAACTATCTTAATCTATTTTCTATCATTTTCTCTTTAATAGGTGTTACCCCATCTCCTCTTATGCAATCAATTTTTCGTATTGTCATTTCTTGTATAGTCAAACATCTATATTAACATTCTTATTTCTGTTACTCCACTTTATGTATTACTCTTTTTTAAAAAAATAAATAAATAATATTTGACACTATATTAAGTAAATAGTTCCCTATTAAGTTTTATAATTATATTCGTAGAACTTGTATTCAAAACTTCTATTTAAATTAGACAACTTCTGTCAACTGATCTGCACACATGGTGGTGGTAGAAGAGGATTCATTACTTTACATCACCATGTTCTTGAGTCATATTCAAAGAGGATTGGATTTCGTTATCTCTCTGCACCATAAAATTTTAATTTTATTTAAACCCAGCCCCAACTCCCGTTCTTGCCCTTCACGCTATGGTCTTCCTTTCTTTTATACACTCAGTTATGTTCAATCATTATTGTGCAACCGAAAACTTAGAAACCTTTTCAATGATACTTTATATGCACCAAATAAATTAATAAAAATAAATACCTTCAACACTATATAGTTTCTACTTCATTTTCATTCACTTCTTTTTTGTAGTGCTAGTAGTTATTGAGGACCACATGCAGTTGAGGAAATATTATAGTATTTGAACTGTTAAAGGGTTTATATCTTCTGCAGGCCATAGGTCAACATAACCTTAAAATGTTCATTAATATATCATGTATGTATAGGTAGGGATCCATTCACTCAAGGATTAAAAACTTATTATACTTATTTTTTTTTAGAACTTTTCACAAAATGTAAATTTCTTAGAGCTAATCGTTGAATCAAAAAATTTCATACCATAGATCATACATATTAAATTTTATAAAAATTTAGAATTGGATAATACTTCATCAAATAACTTTTTTAACAAGTAAGAAGATTTTAAATTAAAAGGCATTATTTATTATAGAAAATAGTTAAAAATTTTATAACAATGATAACAAGTTTATCCTATTAGGTAAAGGGAACTACATAAATTGTATGTCGTTATTAGACTCTATTTAAAACCATATTTTCAATAATGTTTTAAACCCTAAGATTTATTTTTATAACTTCTTTCATTACCTTTTTAGGTCACTTTTATATCTTTTTACGTGACTAAAAATTATATGATAAACTCTTTTCAACAACACCTCTAATGACTTTTTTTGCACGTAAATGAACGTTATAATATAATATAATTTAATGGTTAGATTGATAAGATCATCTTCTAAAATAAAGTTATTGGAGGAAATAATTGTTAATCTTACCCATAGATATATATGTATAGATGTGTGTGTGTGTAACATTAAAAGAGACAAATGTGGAGTTGGGGAGCTCTTGAAAAATCTTGCACCAACTTTTATTAGAGTGAGCTGTGAAGTCGGTCACTTACGTGAATCTTAAGTATAATTTAATATCTTTCAAGTGAATACGCATATATTTCTGAGTTGAAGAGAAGGGAGTTGGCCCACGTATGAGTGATGTATAAGCAGTCAATACAAGTACACCAAAACCCATTTTTTAAGAATTTGTATAAATCTGTTGATTTCTCTCCTATTGACGATACAAGTATGCAAAAGGAGTTGGTCATACACGCAAAATAACTTGAATATTATTATTATTATTATTATTATTATTATTATTATTATGGGAAAGTCGGGTTTAAACTAAAAATATAAAAATGTTATAGCCTTAGTATTAAAAAATTATGTAATTGAGCTAAATTTATATCTTAGTTTCTATTTATTTTTAATCCACATAACCTTATCTAATAATATTAAAATAACTTATTCTTATTAAAGGCATCCGTGACCTCATTTCTCTTTAGTAACTAGTGATTTTTGACTTTTTGGTTATTTTAAATAAATTAAAATATTATTTTGACAAAAAAAAACCACTTCTGTAAATAATTTTGAATGGAATGCATTTTTATATATAATGTTGAATGGGAACCTAGAATTACATTTCCTGAAAACAAGAAGTAACATAACAAATTAGAAGTAACATGACAAAGTCTTAGACTAAGAGGAGACAAACTAGAAATATGTTATGAAAGTCTCTTGGATTAGAAGTATGAACAAAATATATGCTCATATTAAAATTTTAATTTGATTAAGAAAGTAATAGGGAATAGATTTGATCTATTAATTGAGAGCAAAATACTATCTCATATAGTATGTTATTTTAGGTCTTAGATTGCTTAGCTAACATTATTTTAAATTTTTTATTAATTATAATGCATAGAATAGAAAATAGAACGCCAAAATAAGACAATAATTTATTTTTGGCCATAATTAAAAGGGGAAAGAATATATTTAGAGATTTAAACCTACAGTCTTAAGAGATTCAAACTCGATTTTAAGCAAATATATTAAGAGTTGATGATTAACTCAACTAAAATCTTAACAAATTTTCTTTCCTTTTATTATTCGTTAAGTCAAAACGTCTCTAATATTATATTAATAATAGACTCAATCCAAAAGTTAAATTATTAAGTGAATTTCCTTTAATAGAAATTAGATCTTATACGAATAATAATAGGTGAAAACGAAGAAACAAAAATAACATTAAAAAAAATGTGAAATTTAAGATTTGATGGGCGCACGTGTGTTTTGAATATAAATATAACAAGGTGGAGTGGGTCGAAGGCCGCTATAGACAATCAAATCCTCTCTCAAGCCATTACCCGGAAACTCAAAAGCCACTTTCTCGGACTCCGTCGTCCTTCCCCGGAACACCGCCCTCCGCCACCTTCAGGTAACTTCAACTTATTAACATTTATATATATATATATATATATATATATATATATATATATATATATATATATATATAAATCACCCATACTTGTTCCTACGCGCTTTCTTCTTTGCAAGCACTTTTACTTTGGCAACTCATCACCTTCCATTAAAATTTCTTCCTTTAAATCCCTTTTATATTACCTCTTCTTCAAAATTTCTTCCATTTTTTCTCTTTGGATTTGAGAATAAAGGTCAGCCATGGAAGAGAGGTTAAAGCTCGTGGTGGGGTTCATGGTGATGCTGTCTCTGTTTTCTTTCAACCTGAAACAGAGTCTGTGTTTGGCTCTGAACGACGAAGGTACCCCACTGAGTCACTGCCATTGAAATGACAGTCTCTGAATCTGCTTTTCTGTCTTTTGAAGCATGTTTGAGATTTTAGGAAGTGGGTTGTGTTTGGATGCAGGATTGGTGCTGCTGATGGTGAGGGACAGAATAGAGAGAGACCCGTTTGGAGGTTTATCGAATTGGAGAGGTGATGGTGGAGTTGTTGATCATTGTTCCTGGTTTGGAGTTGAGTGCTCTGACGGCAAAGTTGTCAGCTTGTGAGTGTTCTTCTCTTCGTTAATTCTCTTTATTTTTCTTTCTAATTCTCTTCGTCCAAACAGTATCTAATCTCATGAAGGTATATTTTGGTTTTGGTGTTAATTCTCTGTTTTCTGTTTAATTTTTCTTTTTTTCTTTTTCTGAGTGGAAAGATGATATTTGATTTGATCTAAGTTGGGAGAGATATGAAACTATGGTTTGAATGGTTGTTGACCCATCCATTAACATGGATAGTTTTTGATTCGTTTTGGTAAAATTTTTTCCCACGTTTGAATCATGAGAATTGGTGGTTTTTTTTTTTTTATAAATTATAAGGGAAGCCATATGTTTTTTAGGCAAGTATATCATGTACCATGTGATATTATTATTTTATATATGTCATTAATTATAAATATAAAGTTATCTTTTATCAGCATAAATATATAGTTATTTTGTTTATTTCATGTTCATGTATAAAAAAATGATATAATACTAAAAAAATATTTTAACATGAGTTTGAAAATTTAAAATAATTTTGTGAAAGTATTTGATTGGTTATTACTCTCAATTTATTCTAAATAAAATTAGTCTTATCCTAAAAAATATGTTTTAATAAATTTGTATAACATGACAAACACATACTTACAAAAATACATGCTTTTGCCATTAAGTGTATAGATCAATTAGAATAAAATTGTTTTAGTTTAATTAAAAGTTTTGAATCTGAATTCTAAAAATGTAGCTATGTTAAACTCTTAGCAATCTTATTTGGTTCGAATCGATTAGTCGACACTTAATGTAGTGTTGAATACTGATGATTTATAAAAAGAAAAAAAAAAATGCATACAACAAAAGAAGTTTTCAGTTCTTCTTCAGCAGAAATAAAGAAAATAAAACTGAAAACTATTCAAATTGCAGGAACTTGAAGGATCTATGCCTCCAAGGAACTCTACCACCAGAAATTGGGAAGCTCACACACATAAAATCAATGTAAGAATATTAGTCAATGCATTATTAATCAATGAATTTCTTTTCTTTACAAAAAAAAAAATCAAATTCTTCAAAGACTCGTGTTTAATCTGCACATGCTCTTCCAGCATTTTACGCAACAATTCATTTTCTGGAGAAATTCCTGAGGAGATTCAGCAACTCAAGGAACTGGAAATTCTTGACCTGGGATACAACAACTTTAGTGGATCATTTCCATCTGATCTCACCAAAAATCCATCACTCACTGTCCTGTAAGTTGATCATTTCATATATAAATTACTTGGATCTTTTCTTTTGTTCTTTCCAGCTTTTGTTAACTTACACATCAATTTCTTTGTATATATATACTGCAGTTTACTGGACAACAATGACTATCTTGCGAACTTAACACCAGAAGTATATCAGCTCAAGACAATTTCTGAATTTCATGCAAATGAAGAGCAACTAACTGGTGCTTCCACTATAGCAGCATGTGGAAGAAGATCCGGTTTCGGGTAAGAAAGCGATGCTGCTTTTTCGAATAACTACATTATTTGGGAACAAACATTAATAAACATCACAAAAAAACCTCAGCATGAACTTGTACTGCATCAAAAACCACGTTTTGCTACACCTTCTACCTCAAAATTCACAAGGCCAAGATGTTTCTTGTCTTTCAGTTTTGCTTGGTGTTTCCTTTGTGGGATTCTTCAAATTATGTTGCTAAGAGACCAAATCTGCTATCTCATACAATGTCTAGTCAAAAAATATAAAAAACTGAACAACAACAACATTAATTTATACTTTTTTCAAGCAATCACGGGGGGAAATGAGACAGTAGATTTTAATCCGTTACTAATAGCCTTCTGTATGATTTTGCTTCAGGCGCATTACTCAACATACAGCAGCAGATAGGCGTCAACTTCTGCAGACAACAATTCCTCAAGAAATAGGTGATAATGAGAATCTTAGACTATCTCCATCATCTTCACCCTCTTCATTACCACCAGATTCTGGGCCTTTCTTATCATCACCATTATCAATTTCACCATCTGAACCTCCCTCAAATTCACCATCTGCATCGGCTCCATCGCCGTTCGTCTTTCTAGAAGTTTCCCCTTCACAGTATCCCTTTAGTAATTTTCTGACTCCTTCACCTGTGGAGGCACCAACTCCTGGCTTGTCAATCCCAGCAAATCCACCAGTTGTGTCCACTCCATCACAGTACAACTGGGTTTCAGCACCTTCTCCTAGTTTATCTTCTGGCCAAGAGAATACCAAGAGTTACAATTCAAAGCATCAGATCGTGATAATTTGGTCTACAGTTGGGAGCTTCTCCTTTCTGATCTTGGCTTCATGCATTGCTTTCGCTTTCTTCCGAAATAGCAAGGTTGTTACTGTAAAACCTTGGGCAACAGGGTTGAGTGGGCAGCTGCAGAAAGCTTTTGTAACAGGTAATTGTAGTTTATACTCTCTCATGGAAGAAGAAAAAAGGGAACTCTGCATTTACATTTTTAAAATTAATGGTAGATTAGATTGACTTTTTTTTTTTTTTTTTTTTTAAATATTTTTAAGGAGTAAAAGTAAAAACAGAAGTTAAAAGTAATTTATTTAGCTTTTAGAAATATTTTTTTCATGAAACTTACGAGCTGCTTCTGCTATTGTCTTTTTTCTTTTTAATAAGTATCTCACTGCATACTTCTGCTAGTAGAAGGATCTTTTTGGCTTCTAAAGTTGCTTATGCTTTTTCCTAAAAGCCAATTCAAATGGGACTAAATTTGTTATCTCATATAATATCTCTCACACTGTCTTAGTGTAACAAATTAGTCAAAACATATGAGGAAGTGA
This sequence comes from Bauhinia variegata, assembly GCA_022379115.2. Lineage (NCBI taxonomy): Eukaryota > Viridiplantae > Streptophyta > Magnoliopsida > Fabales > Fabaceae > Bauhinia > Bauhinia variegata. The sequence goes on along the minus strand of CM039437.1, from coordinate 5,332,073 downwards.
GACAACATCATAAATTAGTTTGCTTATTTTTTTTTTAACTAATCATGGGGAGTGGGACAAGAAATGGGATAGCTGATTTTAATCTAATCCAAATAGTTTAAAATTATATATAAGTACTTTTTTTTCTTACCAGAAGAAATTTTAGCAAGAAAATAAAAAATCCAAACAGGCTTTAAAGCTTCATTTTTAGTCTTTCCTTCCTCACAAGTATTTATCTAATGTTTCTAAGAGCATTGCATAATCGTTAAGCATTACACATGCAATATATAGGTGTACCAAATCTGAAAAGAGCAGAAATTATAGAAGCATGTGAAGATTTCAGCAATATAATTGAGTCTCTTGAAGATATTGCGATTTACAAAGGGACTCTCTCCAGTGGAGTTGAGATAGCTGTGGTAGTGCCCACTGCAGTGACCTCTTCTAAAAATTGGTCAAAACACATGGAATCTCAATTCAGAAACAAGGTATGGAATACAAGCACAAAATTAACCCTCCACAGCATTTATCATCCTGGTTCATAAATATTAACCCTCTAGTTTCCCATGATTTCAGATAGAGACGCTATCAAGAGTGAACCACAAGAACTTCGTGAATCTTATTGGGTTTTGCGAAGAAAAGAAGCCATTTACAAGAATGCTAGTTTTTGAGTATGCTCCCAATGGAACTCTCTTTGAGCATCTACACAGTGAGTACTTTTATACTTCATGTATTAGCAAGTGTTTGAAGTGACAGGACAAAAAAGAAATCTTTCTGGGTAATTTTAAATTATTTGGGTGGATTTTAACAAAAAAATAAAAGTACCTTTAGAAGTAAGAAAAATGCCTCGACAAAAGCATATTTCTAAAAAAGTAAAAGCAGAAAAAGATTATGGTTTTCATAAAAAAGAAAAAAACAAAAAAAATAAAAAGGTTATTTTTAACTTTTGTTCTTACTTCTACACTTCAAAAGTAACGTTTTTTTAAATCCAATCCAAAAGGGTCTTAATTTCTTGTGAATGAAGCACAAACATTCATAAATGTATCTAGTCTGTTTGCAAATTTCTAGGAAGTATCTAAAAAGTGTCAAATATTAAAAATGAATGTTCCTTGTTCCAAAGTACTATATAGAAGTATTAGTGTCCACTAGTGCTCACATGGCTTTTCTTAGCAACTTAAAATGTTTTCTGCACCATGAAATGGCCACTGTAGTTTTATTTCGATTCTTTTTTGTCTTGCAGTTAAAGAATCAGAGCACTTGGACTGGGGAATGAGAATGAGAATAGCAATGGGAATTGCCTTTTGTCTAGAGCATATGCATCAGCTGACACCATCTATAGCCCTCAGAAACTTGTTGTCTTCCTCTGTGTACCTCACTGAAGATTTTGCAGCTAAAATATCAGATCTCAGTTTCTGGAATGAAATAGCTTCTGCAGGAACCTGGCTCGGCGAAATATCGGTAAAGGACAATGTCTATAGCTTTGGCATGCTGTTGTTTGAGCTGATAACAGGTAGAATTCCCTATATTGTGGACAATGGCTTGGTTATCAGAGATTGGGTACTGGAATATCTGAGGGTGCAGCCCTTGAGAGATTTGGTGGATCCAACACTGAACCCTGTGCAACTGGAAGAGGTTGATAAATGGTCACAAGTGATAAAAGATTGTATGAATCCGAACTCAGAAGAAAGACCAACTATGAGAGAGATCACAGCTAAGTTGAAAGAGATTACTGGAATAGAAGCTGATGGAGCAGCACCAAAATTATCCCCTCTTTGGTGGGCAGAGCTTGAAATTTTGTCCCCAGAGTCAAGTTGAGAGATTACACTGATAATATGCAATGAATTTGGGGTTTTACCTAATTTTTTCATTTATTTTGATTTTTTTTTTTTTTTTGGTGTACTTTGAATTCTTCAATTGTATCTAACAAAAGTAACATCGAGACTGCTTGTCTCATTGATTGTAGAGTAATTATTTGTGTATATATTTGTCAAATGGTGAGTACTTTTTCATAACTTTTTCCATTCTATTGGATTTTCTTCTTGGATTTCTAGCTAAGTAACCTCATCTAGTTATGAAACTCCAACACTTATTTTTGGTACAAATTATCAATATCCAACACCACATTAGGCAATAACTAATCCATTCAAACCGGGTAAAACCACGGCACTCTTTTTTGTTTAGACAATTTTGAAGTAAAAAGGGAGAGTAGCAGGGAAACTTTTATAGAAGAAGGGATGCACTATGCATTCTTTTATGCATTAAACATTGGCGTTACATGTAGAAAGACTTAAAAAAATTGAACCTGCATTGCTACTAGATATGCTAATAAATAATGATCCTAGTTTCCTAGATTCAGTGGATATTTTGCAGACTGACAACTTGGGACAGAGAGATTCTGCCATTTTTCTTCACACGATTCTTGTCTGATGAATGTTCCTGAAAGAAATCTAAGAACACAACCATTCATTCTTTTCTCCTTTTCTTCCTCTCTCCCTTCTTTCTGGCTAAAACTGAGGGAAGAGAAAAGGAAAAGTGAATCATATATTACATCAAATTAAGAATTTGTATGAATCTCTTGGTAACCTTGTAACACAACATGAACTGCAACTGGTGTGGGACAAATCATGGTCTGCTGTTTGTTCAGTCCACTTCAGGATTCATATTTTCAGCTCAGTCCTCCATTAATCTGATCATGGAAACATAACTTAATCAGCTTAAGTTAATCTCTTTCATCCAGCTTTCTCTTGAGCCATCAAAGTGCTTGTGGGCTTCCATTTCTGTTTCAACAATTCCATAATCCATGCTCTCCTTTTCTTTCTTAATATTGTGAAGAATAGATACAGCTGCATGATATGAGATTTCTGAGGGAAAATTCAGCTCGTGGAGAGTTTCACTACAATTTCTTCACCTCTTTATCTATATGATACACATAGTTTTAGATTAAAAGTTAAGTTTTTGTGCCCTTCGATACAGATCTTGTGTGTCTGTGTGGTTTGGATCTAAGCAAAGAGCTGCTCGGCAATCTTGGACAGCAGAAGATAGGTCCCCCACTGACTCATAAAATGCAGCTCTCAGATGAAGCATTTGCAGGTCAGGCTTAAAATTTATGGCCTTGGTCAGTTCTTGCACAGCTTCGGTTTCTTTTTGCTCATCCATCATCACTGATCATATTTAACACCAAACAATAAGTATAATCCCAATTTCTCAAGTGATATTGTATTCTGGATTGACCATACAAGTTGCTTTTTCAAGTGCAGGACAAATCTAAGAAGCAGTAAGTAATTTAGAACTTAACCAGAAGTTGGAATTAGAGGAAGCAATAGAATTTGCTGACATTAAATTTACTAGACTGTTTATTCATTTGCATGCTTCATATATCCGACTTTCGAATAATAAGTCTTATCCTATTAAATGAGGTCAGCTACATGAATCAGATAATGCATTTGGGTATCAAAGACATTTTCTTTCTGACAGTTATTAACCAGCCACATAAAACTTGAACTGCAACAAAGTTTCAAAGATTTCAGGCCACAAATAAAAAAGGCTGTCCTTCTAGTATCCAGATTCAATTACGTTATTACTTTTAGTGAAGATGCCCAGAACTAATGCTTTGTTTGGATGAGGAGAGAAAATGTGAGGAAAGAAAATAGAGGGAGAGAAAAAAGAAAATGTTTTCTCTCTGTGTTTGCATGAATGGGGGAAGTAAAGGGGAAAGAAAAGTAACTTATTTTATAATAACAATAATACCCACTATTATTATGTGGAACTCATTATTATTATAGGATAATTTTGTAATCAAAAAGTTGAGAGAATGTGAAACAAGTTTTCTCTTCAAAATCTCTCTGTATTTGGAGAGAAAACTTTTATGTGAGACCCATGAGCACTTTCTTCCCAAGTTTCTCTCCTTCCCATTTTCTTCTGCTATCCAAACAAGGGAAAATCCATTTTTCCTCCAATTTTCTCTCTAGTTTTCTCTCAATCCAAACATAGAGTAAACCTCGAATGTTCTAACCAAACTAGGCATGTTAACGTTTCCATAGCCAATAAAGACGCCAAAACCATTTTGTTTTTGTCCATTGCATAAGTTTGTTGGCCTTGTGAACCAAAACATATAATCTAGAACAAAAGTACTCCATCCTAATTAACATGTAAAATTTCCCACAACCATGAAAGTACTGCAGGCAAAGGATTTGGAAAATGCACACATCAGAAAGCATGACATTGTGATCTGTACTTTGTGACTCTGTCTATCCCATTAAAATCAAACAGCAAAAGGAAAAAGTGAAAGGTGGGTAAAGTACCTGCTGCCCTATATCTGTATGGATAAGTCCTTAAAGGATCCAATTGTGTTGTTATATCAAGATCAATCTTTGCCATCTCACGGTCACAGTATTCTGATCTTTTCTCATATGCTGAAGCATTGCTCTTAGCCTTCTCAATTAGCTTGGTCATCTCATCATGTGCAGCTTTACGTTGATTCTTTTGATGATAAACACGTGCCAGACCTTGATGAGCTCTTGTGTGCCTGATTGCAAGGGCATTCATGTAGCATTTTTCTGCTAGATCCAGCTTGCCACAATCAACATACATACTCCCTAAGTTGTTCAAAGCCTGCAAATTATTGCAGCAGATGATTAAATAAGCACAAAGCACAGAAAAAAAATTGATAACAATGATATAAGTAGAGAGCACTAACTTGTCCTTTGCGGAGGCCATCAGAAGGACATTTAAGAGCTTCTTCCAGAAGTTTGATAACATAAGAAGAAGATTTAGAATCCAGATTTGCATCGGCTAAAACATATGCTTTTAGAAAAAATACTTCAAATGATCTCTGAATTGCAATGGAAGTCTCAGCCTTATACAGTGCTTCGTCACGATAGCCGGTGTCATAGTGAATCCATCCTTCATAAATTAGCTTTTCTTGCAGAGAGCAGGAATGGTTTCTGGCTAACCGCAAACTACGCATTGCAGCTTTCTGGCAGTTTAACCTATGATATCCACAGATTGCATATTCTTTATGAAAATGTGTTAAGTAATTTGAAGGCATATAGCTGTTCCATTTAATGAAACTCTCAGAAGGGTAAGACATGCATCCAAATACCAGCATTAACAATATGGATGCCATAAAATGGGATAAGCTTGTCAAATTCAAAGCCTAAGGATACAAAATCATGGGCAATAAACTTCATAACAATTGAAACTGAAGAAGAGAAATGGTTACCTCAGAAGAAGTAAGGACTGACGAAACTCTAGCAGGCTCCTTTTCGGTTCGTTCTCCAGCATCTGATGTATAATAGCCAGAGAACCAATATCATCTACAGAAGACCATTGTTCATATAGTTGCATCCAGCATTCTGCTTGATTCTTTTCCTGAACTTTATGGTTGAGTATCTGAACCAAGTATTGCCCTGAGATCCTCCCATGAAAAGTTATATAATTAGGCTCTAAAGTTAACAATGCTCTAATATCTCTCATAGCACTTTCATAGTCCTCAAGTGCAATATACAACCAAGCTCTCAATTCAAGGCAATCCGGGGAGAGCTTAAATCCAATAATCTTGTCTAGCTCCAAAATTCCTGCTTTTATCTGCTTCTCCTCTACCATTGCCAGGGCTCTGTACTTATAGGGAAATGAAAGTGTCGGATCCAATTCAGTTGCAATGTCCAAATCAACAGTCTTTTCCCTTCCCATATTATAAAGAGCACGCTCCTGATACATCCAACCAGCTGGTTTATATTCAAAGATAAGAGAACTCAATAATTTATAGGCTGAATATGGTTGACCAAGCTTTTGCTTGGCCCTGGCTACACCGGCTATAGAATAAACATGGCCTGCCTCAGCTGCTGCCTCAAAACATCGTCGGGCATCTTTATATTCTTTCCTTTCAAGCAACACACAGCCCAACTGATGAAATGCAAGGCCCTTCTGCCATTTTTCTGTAGCACATTCTCCCAATCTCTCCAACAACATCACTGTCATTTTGGAGGCCATGCTTTCCTCCATAGCCACCTGGCTCAGGAAATGGTACAGCAAGAAAGATGCATATCCCATCATGGCCAACCTTTCCTTTGCCTCAAAGGTACACAATATCTTGATCACTTTCGAATTATACAGGGACTTCGGAAGCTCTCTTAACAACACCTGTAAGCATGCCCCCACAAGAAGGGTCGCTCTTTCTCCCAATCCATAGTCAATAAGAATCAAAGCATCTTCAACATTATCAACAAAAGAAGCTAAATGGGCATCACAAGCAGACTTCATCTCCTCACAAGAGAACCTATTTGCAAAAGAAAGAAGCTCCAAAACAGTCTTGGGACAGAAAAGGTCCAACCTTTTAGTCCTACTATATAATTCCACAGCTCTCATCCCCATTGGGCATATCCCATTTTGTGAAAAATCAATCTTTTTCATCTTAGACTCTTTAAAACTACCATACAGCATAACCTTAAATGGGTCTGATAGTGCTGCCATTCTATACCGTACACAATGGATTTCCTCACTGCCAATGCAAAAAGAAACGTCACTTTCCTCATCAGGTAAAGACACATTTTCAGTACTTATTGATGTGTTAGTTCTTCCCTCAACTGGGTCTTCAAGACATTGGCAGTGATCATTGATTGAAATGGGACAATACCCAGATACCAAACTGGCCTTTGGGCATTCGAGAACATAGCCACCGCATTCCATAGAGGAAACATCCTCGAGCTCATCCTCCCTCCTTTCGTAACGCAACCATGCCGAGAGAACAACCTTCGAGAGCAAATCCTCGGCGTTCTGACGCGCCGCGCGGAGGCAACGACGTAGCAGCTTCTGGTCTCCGAGGCTGCGCAACAACGAGTACTGCTCGATGCATAATGATGCTTTCTGGGATTGTGTGCAACTCTCTAACCTGTGATAGAGCTCTGCCAAAGTCTCAACAAGATTGATAGGCTTAAGAAAAGGGTCTATAGAGGGTTCAAGGAGCTCAGTTGAAGGGAGTTGAAAAGGAAGAAGATTTTCAATTGCTGATTTGGTTGAGTTTCTAGATTTGGGTTTTGACACAAATGATATGATTCGCTGTCTATTAAGCTTAGCCCCAGTAGCTAACACACAGGTTTTATTATTGCTGCTGCTGCCAGTGGTTTCTGAAGAATTGAATGCATGAACTTGGGTGCTCTTGAAACGCTCTGTGAGCTTAAGACCGCGCATTTCTAGCATTCAAGTTCAACCCCTTCTGAGAAAAAGGCTGAAACTTCGAATGCCCATAAACTAAAGGGTGTGAGAAAAGGAAGCTCCTTTACTTACCTGCCGCAAAACCCACAAACAAAAACACAAAACATACTCATAAAGAGATGCTTCTGAAGGTTTTGACCTTGCAGCAGAGAAAGAATGATTTTTTCCTTTGTCTATTTACAAGGAAGAAGAAGAAGAAGAAGAAATGGCTGATGTTGCAGGAAGGTGGCCTAAACTGGCTTAGGTCCCTTCAAATTGACCGAAAAGGAATAAAAAATTGAGGCTTTCTATCATGTGTGTTTGGGAAAGAAAGAGTAGTAAACACAAAAAGAGCTCGTTGATTATATATAAGGGAAATTAAGCTCCTGATTTTCTCAGCTGATTAGGTTTCCATTCTCAGCTAATCCCATTAACGAATCCATTTTTTGCTTTCGCAGAAAAAGAGAGAAGAGGAAAGAGAGGGGCCAACATGCTATAACTCTTGAAAGTTGGAAGAACCACTCCAACATGGTCAACTCGTTCCATGATCGGATTCTTCTATGTTAACCATCTTCGATTTAATTAATGATTAAAATAAGCGCAAGAAATGGATTAAGATGGAATTGCATATCAAGGAAAGGTGTACAAGGTGTTGTTGAGTTGTGTAACCAATCCAATTATTGCAAGTTAAGTGGTCTTTCTTATCATCACCAAACAAGCCACAACATTTTAAAAAAATGCTCCTCCTTCTCCACTCCCTATTATAGAAGCCATTGAAAATTCTCATTCTTCACTCTTTTATCCAGGAAAAGCAATACATAGCTTTTCTTGAAACGACGATTATCATCTTAAATGATTTTGGCATATTGGTTGAATGTCTATATCGTTCCTAACTTTTTTCTTTAAATCAAAACCAAGATTTTGAAGAAAGATAAAACTTACAAAATCTTTTGTCTCATTGCATTTGTTAAATTGTATATCATATATAATTAAGAGAATTTTTTTTTTTTACCTTATTATACTATTTTCAATTTTAAAAATGATCATTTTATTTTAAACTAAATAAAATGAATCTTTACATTTCAAGCTTAGAACAAAAATGAATCTTTAATACAAATAAAAAATACTCTAATAAAATTCACTTTTATTTTTTACCTAAAATGTGAATATTTATTTTTTTTAGTTTAAAATGTTAAGGTCTTTTTTAAAATTAGTAATAATATAAAGAGACAAAAAGAATTTTTTTTCTATGAGTAATAAAAATTTAAATAATTTAACTTGTAATATTATATCAATCTCAATGCAATAGCATAATGTTTAACACATAAAAGAAAAGTAAAAATTTATCTTATTAGATTAAGAGAGAAACGTAATAATACCTCAATAACTCTTTGTAATATAATTTTATAGGACAAAGCTACAACACAATTGGTGTGTGTAAATTCAACAAAGGTTATCAAATATGATAACTTGTAAACTTAAGGATGACAAATCTTGCAACTATTAGGGAAAAATGGTAACCAATTAATTTAATTTTATTTTTTTTAACAATAGTTACTCTAAAATTTCGAAGTTAAAACCTTTTGTTTAGACAAATTTTATTATTAGTATGCATTATAGACATTGTTAAAGTCTTAAGAGAGTTAACCCGTTTAGCCTGATTTTAGGATCTGTTTGTTTCAAGAATAAATTTGGCCTGGAAAAAAGAAAGTTCAGCATTGACAGCACTTACAAAACCTAAATATACTATTCTATATTCTATTAAGCTAGTTGAATGCACATATAATATATGCAAAATGAGTAAAGTATTGGCCACAACATCTCCACAACACGTGAATTTGTGTGGACAAGCTTGAGAGCATCTAAATAAAGTGGCATTAATTAAAATCTTCTCACTTAAGCCAATGACAAATGGTCATAGACCTAATTATTGGTGGATTTGGAAGACATTAGATCTAGCAACACCTTTTATATCTTATAAAAAACTCGAATGATTTGATGTATGAATGAAAAGAAGAATGGAAAGGTAAATAAAAAGCATTATTGTTATGTTTAGTATACAATAAAAAATAAATATTTTATTTGATATGTTAATAATGAAATAAAATTCTTAACAAAATGTCTAAAATAAAATGTCTAAAATAACTTTTATACTTTTTAATAAACAAACTTCACCTAATCATTACTGAGTCTTTTGGCAACAATACTTTTTTTTAGTGTGTGAAATAGTCTATTACCACCAATTATTTGGTAATAGAGCATTTCTCAAATTTGTAGAATGAAGCTTTCCTAAATTTAAGCTTTTTCATAGTAAAAGTAACCAAATATGTACATTGAGGAAATATCCCATTTCAGGATTGTCCAAATACATGAAACAAACATACTCTAAATAAGAAGAATTAGATTTTCTACAATTGATTACAGTACAATCGTTGTTAATAGCTGTTGGATAAGGCTACTTCTATAATGTATCAAACGGCTGTCAACAATAATTACATTGCAGTTGACTAGAGAATATATAAATTCCTAAATGAGGTAAGTCTACATGTAATGTGAAGTAGAAATACAAGGGCTTAAAAAAATGAATTTTATAAATTATATATGGTGACACTTGGTTCCACTACGAGATTCTGTCTATGATTGGATTTTTGTATGATTATATTGTGTATAGTACAGAATAAAAGGCTACACATGAACATTAGTTGGAGTTCATGTTGAAAGAAACAAAGACAATGGGGAATATATACCCATTTCATGATAGCTAGATGACAATACAAGGGATCACATATCTGCTGCCACCACGTGACATTACTGAGGCAGCTTTTTTCTCTTCTGCTTCTGCACCATGCAAACAAAATTTCTCAAAATAGTTTTTTGAAAATAGATTTTCCAAAACCTGTGCAAGTTGGGATTCTAGCTCATATTATTCTATCAACTGGGCAAGTTTTATGTATTGTGTTATTACGTTAAATCACTTATTCAATCAATCTTTCAGTATTATTTAGCATAATTACAAAATTTCAATTAATAACATATTCATAAGAATTTTTTGTATTTAATTAATAATTGTGATATTAAAGTAAGCTTTGTTTTGGGGATTGACATACTAGCATTTTCACACTATTAAGTAGAAAATTGATTTTTGTTCAAAAGACATGAGTAGCAAATTGATAATTGAGAAAATTCTTTCAATAAGAATAAATCTAAGGTTTGAAATATTAAACCATTAGTCACTTAGTTAAAATTAAGAGTAAAATTTCATTTTCATCCTTTATAGTGAAGAATCCAAACAATTTGATCCTTCACCTCTCAAGCATCTCAAATCGATCTTTACGTTTTAAAAAGATACCTAATCGATCATTCCTACTATAACGATTTGTTGACAAAAATAGTGACGTAGCCAGTTAAATGCTGATTTAGACTATTATTTGCTATGTTTGTTCCCACTATAAATAAAAAAATAAAATAATAAAACACCAAAACGTGGTGGTTTGTGTCATTAAAGGAGGGAATTTTTTCAATACCCTATTAATTTCTATTATAACCCTCTTACTAACTCACCCAAAAACCCCAATCATCCCCATGATTTTCTGTTGCGTCCCAAAACTAGAGACCCTATCCTTCAAGCTTCTTTCACCGTAGTTGCCCCAAACTAAAATTAATCACGCCCATCTTACATAAAACCACTAGTGAATCTTTTGTTACACCCATGTTTTCTAACCCCACACACTGGTGTGGTTAGAAAACATGGGTAGTGCCAAAAGAATTGGACGAAACGATTGTTGACATGGAATGGAGAGCGCAACTTTATTTACTTGTTATATGGTAGTGCCTATGCAGGGGGTGGTGGGTGGTTTCTTTTTAACACTACTTTTTTTTCTTTTCACACCCCACAACTTTTGGATTGTGTATAATAAGGATTGTGACCCACCTCCAATCTGCAAACGGTCAATATTACCCATCCTCATTTCATTTTATTTTAATTTAGTTACATTCTAAGCTAGATTACCATTTTGTTTAATTACTAATACAATTTTTAATCACTTATATTCTTATTTTAAATTTATATTTACCTACAAATTTTCAATAAAAGTTATTCTTTTTTTTTTATTATTAATTTAGCTTAAAACAACTAGAATTTCAGAAAAAAACGAAATTTCTGCTAATTTTTAGCTTAATTATATTAAAATTTAAATATTTAAAATAAAAATGGGCCAGCTTGATTTGACCCATTGCCCGTGTAGTGTTAAGTTAGGCCAACGTGTTGTAGGCTTAAATAGAAAAGGGCTAAGGGGATTAATTTTTGCACCTCATTTTTAGTACCTGCACCCCTCTGTACATTATTAATTTGAGTAAAACTCTTTATTTAATTATCATATTATCATTAATCTTAAATAAAATCCTCAAGTTTTAATTTTAATAAATTAAACTCTTATATTATATAAATTATATATAAATTAATTTTTTATATAAATAAAAAAAATTAAAAAGTTAATTTTAATATAATCTTTGTAGTGTAAAAATTTAATTTGACAAATTTAAAATATATATATATATATATATATATATTTTAAAATTTGATAATAGTGTTAGGGATGAAAAGATAATTCACTCTTAACTTTTTTATTTTTTAACAAAATATCCTTAACCCCATCATTTCTAGAAATGCACTTATACACCATCAATTTCCACTTCTTTCTGTGGCTCTCTCTATCTCAATTACACTATAAAAAGAGCAAATTAAATAAGGGTATTTGTAATTAATATTGTACACTAATTAATGATTTATCAATTTATATGTAATAACTTAAAAAAAACAAAAAATTTGAGATAGAGAGAGTAGTTTTAATTTACCAATTAATTAGTTCCGTTCACCATTGGCCATACCATTGTTTGAAAAAAAAAAAAATCTCTCTATTCTATATTTTTAGTAGTTTAAAATTGTTAAATACATATTAAAAAATTATTAATTGATATAATATATCAACTATAATATTTTTATTTGATTATCTTATTTTAGGTGTAATTAAGAGAAATAAATATATTATATTTAATTAAATAAGTGTGAATATAAAAAAATAGTTTTAATAAAGTTTTAAAATTTCAAAAATGTAATAGTTTAATGGATGGAATAAGATTTGTTGTTTTACAAGTATGAGATTATTAAAAGTGTATTTGTGAGTTAATTTTAAGAGAGAGAGAGAGTGAGAGAGAGAAAAGAAATATATCTAAACTTTTTTCATGTTCCTGAGCTTTGATTGAAAAAGGTAAGAATTTTAAAGATTTTTCATACTTCTCTATTGCTTAACGGTAACTTTTAATCAACACAGTTAATGACTTAACATAGTAATCTGCTTCGCAGCTTCCTTACCTCCATCTCCATTGGTTTTGGGTTTTGAGATCTTGAATTTCTTCTCCCCTTCCTCATTGTCTGGTCAAATTCTTCTTTGGGATATGCATTAATTGATGCAAATAGAGAAGCAGAGGAAAATGAGTCTATAACAAAATTAGGGTTTAGGTGGATTGCGTTGCTTCCTTCATAAAAACCAAATCTTTTGAAGTTTGCTTGCCAAATCAAAACTATGAAGCCTTGTCATCGGATTGTGCGTGAAATTCAAGACATTAAGTCATTAGTTCAAGGAATTCAAGAGAGAAGGACAAGGTATGACTTTGAGTATCACAAAAGCAGTTCTATCAGGACCCAAAATGTCAAATGGCAAGGATATCACTTGAATTCCCACTTCATTGAGGAAGTCGATGTTGTGGGTTTTGAAGGTCCAAAAGATGAATTCGTTTGTTGGTTAATGAGAGGAACAAAAGAGCGCGATGTGATCTCAGTGGTATGAATGGATGGATTAGGAAAGACTGCTCTTGCCAAAATAGTCTTTGATAGTAAGCAAGTGATAACCCACTTTGATTGTCATGCTTGTATCATAGTTTCCCAATCATACACTGTAGAGGGATTGTTGAGGGACATGATGCAACAACTATACAAAGAGGTTAAACAACCTCTTCCTCAAGATTTTCATGGAATGGATCAGAAGTCACTAATTACAGAATTGAGGTATTACCTACGAAAGAAAAGGTATGTGATTTTCTTTGATGATGTGTGGAAAGTAAATTTTTGGGATTAGATTGAACTTTCTGTGCCAGAAAACAACAATGGAAGCAAGATTATAATTACAACTAGAAACATAGGAGTTGCTGAGAGTATTGTAAGAAATCTTGCCTTGTTCACATTCATGAATTGCAACCTTTGCCTCATAATAAAGCTTGGGAGCTCTTCTGCAAGAAGGCATTCCGTTTTGAGTTTGAAGGGCAATGTCCAGATGAGCTTGTGGATTTATCCAATGAAATTGTTCAGAGATGTAAGGGGTTACCTCTAGCAATTTTGGCCATTGGTGGACTTTTGTCAACCAAACCAAAAACCTTGGCTGAATGGGGAAAACTGCTACAAAGTCTTGGATCAGAATTAGGAAGTAATCCTCATTTGACAAGTTTAACAAGGATTTTAGCTCTTAGTTATGATGACTTGCCTTGCAATCTGAAATCTTGTTTCTTGTTTTTTGGCATATATCCAGAAGATTACTTCATTAGGCGTATGAGGTTGATTAGGCAATGGATAGCTGAGGGATTTGTTAAACATGAGGAGGGAAAAACATTAGAGGAAGTTGCTGATGAATACTTGAGAGAGTTGAGGAATAGGAGTTTGGTTCATGTCTCTCAAAATGATTTCCTTTTTGGGAGAGATAAAATTTGTCAAGTGCATGATTTGATGCGCGAAATGATCTTAAGGAAGGTAAAGGACTTAAATTTTGGTTGTTTTGTGCATGGAGATGATCAATCAATCCCAGATAGAATGACTCGACGCCTATCCTTGGCAACCGATGTCCAAGCTGTGATGAGTGTTGACCATACAAGCATCCGTTCTATATATATTTGCAAACCTGGAGTATTGCTTCCAAAATCTTATGTCCATAAATTGGTCACTACGTTCAAGCTTTTGAAGGTTGTGGATTTTGAAAGAGCTTCATTAGATTATATTTCTGACAATTCGGGAAATCTTTTTCACTTGAGGTATTTGAGCTTGAGGGAAACAGGTGTAAAAAGTCTTCCTAAATCCATTGGCAAGCTACAGAATTTAGAAACATTGGATTTAAGACAAACGTTGGTGTCTGAGTTACCAATTGAGATAAATAAGTTGACAAAGTTACGTCATCTGTTGGTTTACCATTATAACTACAAGGCGAAATCTACTTTTTCCGTTGTAAGAGGGGTGCAAGTAAAACAAGGAATTGGATGCCTAAAATCCCTGCAGAAGCTTTATCATGTGAAGGCAGATCTTGGTGGATTAGAGTTGATCATGGAGCTAAGACGGTTAAGATTGTTAAGGACTTTGTGTTTGGATGGTATAAGAAGAGAATATGGATGTAGCCTACGTGCCTTATTAGAAGAGTTGAAGCATCTAGAATCTCTTGCAATCATTGCTATAGCTGAAGATGAAATCATTGATTTGCAATTTATTTCATCTCCACCTCAACTTCAGAAACTCTCCTTGGTTGGGTGCTTAGAGAAGTTGCCAAATTGGGTTATAAAACTTGAATATCTTGTCAAGCTGATCTTGTCTTGCTCCAAGTTGATGGATGATCCATCGAAAACACTCAAAACTCTTCCAAATCTATGGTCCCTTAGTTTATCAGATAATGCCTTTGATGGGGAGAGTCTGTACTTCCAAAGAGGATTTCAAAAACTGAAGTTTCTGCATCTTCGAATGTTGAAGAGATTGACTTCCATCATTATAGAAAGAGGAGCTCTGCCCGTTCTTGAAGAATTTACAATTTGGTCCATTTTGCAATTAAAGGAGGTACCCTCCGGCATGCAATACTTAGAAGAGCTTCGAATAATGGAGTTGCTTGATATGCCAACAGAATTCATCCAAAGCATTGATCCAGATGGAGGACAAATGTATTGGACCATCAAGCATGTTCCTTCGATTAAGATTTATGATAAGGTTGGTCCGAACCTTTATGATCTTAAAATCCGCATGTTGTCAATGGAGTTGTGATTCAGTGGAGAATGCTTTTGTATCAACCAACTCTGAAATATCAAGGTAGCCCTTTATTTTTTCTAATTGTACAAAACTTCTGCTATTATAATTATAAATCCAACCTTTACATAAAATATTTCTACGTACGGGTGGGCATGAGTTAGGACTGGTAGGGAATTTGGCCGTCTCAATCTTGTTCTAAATTTTTTTTGTCCCATCCCAATTGAATTAAAAAAAGAAAAACAAAAAAAGGTACCGTAAGTAACAAGGGGGTGTTGAGAAAGAAAGAAAGTAGTGTGTAAAAAGAAAAAATAAAGGTGTAAAAAGTAATATTTAATTAAAAATTTCATTTCGAAATAAAAAAACTATTAAGGGACAAATATATGTGCTTATCGAGATAATTTTGAGATGGGATAGGACATAGGACAACATATTTATATAAAATTTGGGACGGGACAGAGATGAGATTTTACTTGTTCCGGTCTTGTCTCAAAAACTAATCAAAACACAAAATTATATCCCGATCTCATCCTAAATCTCGTCCTGTGCTCACCTCTATTTCTACCTATCTCATCCTATGTATTGATATTTTGCTTGCCATGTTCAGATTCTCCAAGTAGGATGGAAGTGGTTTTCTCGAGAGTGATTTCAGCTCTTGAAGAATGGAAATGCGGTCATCATCTTCTTCTTGACTCTTGAGAGTTTAGTAGCACTCTTTCTACTTGACATGTTTGTATTTTGTGGAATATGCTCTGTAAGGCTATCAGTTTTTATTTATTTATTTTTTTTGTTGTCCATAAACTATGGTGCTGTATTAATGTGACAATCTCTTTGCTGAATATTCTCTCGGATGAACCAGTTTGTTTTCTTTTCTTTTTTCTCTTTGCATAAGTTACCATATCTAAGACCAATTCTTCCTACGCAAGGAAGCTTACTTCATTATTCACTCACTCTAATATGAAACATGAAACTTGCATGTCATTGAGGGCATTTAGTGCAACGATCATACTCTAAGAACACAGTGGTAGAGCCAAGATTTAGAAAAAAAGAGACTTGAGATTAAAAAACCAAGACTTAGAGTGATTAAATATAAATTTGACATAAATTTTAGGAGCCAAATGTATAATAATTATATAATATTAAGGTAAAATTAACAATTTAAGAGACTCTGATCCTGTCGGTCTGCCTTTATTAGAATATGTATGTCTTTTAATGTGTCATATAATAATGATATTCTAGGTACAATTTGTTATGTTTGAATATGACAAGTCCAATTCAGATCGCTTCCAATCCAATACAACCTACAAGGTGCAAAATTAGTGACACAATCCTATAGATCTTTATAAATAGAGATGCATTTTAACAAGCAGGGACTAATTATTCTCATCATATGCGTTCTGTCAAATCATTTATTAACTTAAGTATCATAGTAGGCTCAAATTGCTTTGCCCACTTTGTTTCTTGGCTCTTTTTCCTTACTCTTTTGCAAGTCAAACTGGTTTAATCTTTAATTTTTGATTTTTATTCATGAGTATCCTTACTCCATATTGAAAATGAGCCTAATCTTATTTGAGAATTAAAGTAACCATAATTATCTCTCCTCTCAATATGTTATTTTTTACGGGCTCGAAACCCTGAGCCACACTCTGTTGATACATAGTCCTCAGTTTGGCAGCAACATAAACCAACAAAAAACCAGTGCTCAAGATATATACAACTATACTTGTAAAACAAAAAATGAGTTGAAAACCAAAAATGTCACAGCATCTGCTGAGCTTGTTAGAGCAATTTTACAACCCAAAGCTTATATCTCTTCATATACAGATATACATGACAAGGTTCAATAAGATTTGCATCAGAGAGACACTTACAGAACTTGAGGTAAGTTTCTACATTCCCAAGTTGATGGATTCTTTTCCTCAAACCTTGCAGCACAGCTACTCTGTCCAAATGCTCTGGACAGAATCCCAATTTGAGCATTTTCATGACTGTCTCTACTGCATCATTGTAATGGCCACCTTTGATATAGCCTCTTAGCAGCCATGACAGACTTTTCTTCTTCTGAAATGAACTTGCAACTTCCATCTTTGCCAGCAGCCTTGCCATGGCACTGGCCTCCTTCTGCGAAGCACAGATAGCGAGAACGATGTCATAGAGGTCCCTATCTGCCTCTTTACCTACAAGCTTCATCTCCCATAGCTGCCTCTCGGCTTCAATTCCTCGGCCAGCACAAATATACATAGCGAGGAGCCTCTCGTGAACTATTCCATGAAGAGATGGGCCACCTTCTTCAATCACCCATTTTGATAAGCGCACGCCATCAGCAATGAGATCAGATTGATACTTCTCTATAAGCTTAACATCTTCGAAATCAAGTTCAGCAATCACCCTGGCCATTGCAAAACCTTTTAACTTACGAAGAGCTTTGGCAAATTCATTCAGTTCCTTAACCACAGCAGTCATGGCAATAAGGTAGCTGTAGACATCTGGCTTCAACCCAAATTCTCTGAGACGAACTACCAATCTGACTGCACTTCTATATTCACCCTCAGCCTGAAAAAGAAGGCTTGTTCTGTCATCAAATGATCTAAAAGACAAAGTGTTAAGTAGACAGTTTTACAGTCTAGCTGCAATAGATATCTTATAATCAGTTATGTAACTAAAGATAATAAACAAGTGTGTAGGCATTCTCCAGAAAAATAAATCAAGAACCCTCAAAAAGTAGTAAAAGATCAAACACAGGATAAATAGATAAAACAAAGAAGTGACAAAACCAATTAAGAAGCAAAACTGATAACAGTTCAACTCAAATCAGATCAATCAGACAAAACCAGTACAATCCAAATGATTCAACATGACTGAGGTGAATTCTAAAGCTCCAATTAAGAAATTACAGACTAACCAAGGCAAAATCACTAAAATAGAGCCCACGTTAATTAGTGTTCTACTGTGCATAAATAACAACTACCAGTTTCTATAGAAAACAGCTAATTCCCCAAATTAATCAAACTATATGTCTTAACTATTAAGGGTGCGTTTGGAAGAGCTTATATACAGCTTATTTGGGCTTATCTCATCATGTAAGCACTTTAGTTAAAAATAAGTAATAATGCTAGCACAAGCTTACCATCATCTTCCAAGCAAGATACCCTGTTGGCCCTCCTTTGTGCCCTTCCTTACCATCCTCTGTATATGCAATTCCACGTCTCAAGACCTCTTCCACAAACATAATCCCTCTTTCTCTCTCACCCATTTCCCAATATAAAGAAATGACCTTCTCTGTCATGCTAAAACCAGGCCTCAAACCAACACAATCCATATCCACAAGTAGGTCAATCACATCACCCACATGATGCCCTTCTTGAATCAACTTTTTAACCCAGCCGCACATGATGGAAACCATAAGCTCCATAGTCTCCTCATCGACCCGATTTTCCTTACGCAACCAATCAAACACCTCAAGTGCACACCATGAGTCTCTTCCTTCTTGAGAGAAGTAGACCAAAACAAGTTGCAATTCTCTTGCAGATAGGCGATCATTCATCTCCTCGAGAATGTCCGAGGGCTCCCTCGTCATCCGCTCTAATTCCTCTATGGCCTCCGAGAATCCCTCACCCATTTCGTCTTCGTCATCGCTGGTCAAGAAATTGTCCAGTTCCACCGATTTGGTTAACCTAAATCCTCTAATTGAACTGGGTTTTGAATGATCAAAAGCAGGGCTTTTGTACTTGCAGATGCTAGCTGAAACCCCATGGCAGAATTTAAACGAAATTCTCTCAGGAAGGGTTGCAGGAGATAGAAAACGGTGTTTTCCAAGTGAAGCCAAAGATGAAAATACTAAACTCAATTCGGTTGCAGAGGCCATTTCTGCATATGAATTTGCCCTCAACAACTTCAATTCAGTGTCGGCTGTGCCAAGAATTCGGCATGTCTTTTGACTCGGAGGAATTCTGGTAAAGAAGAGAAGATTGAAACTTTCTTCTTAAATTCAGTAAGAAAGCGCTCAAATTCAAGTAATTCAACTAAAATTAGTGGGATTCAGTGCTCCTTGAGTGGAGAGTCTCCCGATGAAAAATTCTGTGACAGTGAACACCGTTTTTCCAACCGTTTCCGAGCATCCAAATAAGCAGTTGGTTCAGAAGAATTTGATGAAGAATGAACAATCAAATGTAAGATTTGGCTTCATTGCTAGACTTTCTTCAAGCTGAAGCGGTTGTAGTTTTAACGAGAGAATACGTTTACCAATGGAAACTACACAGCACTCACCTTCGTAACCAACGATTAAGGGATATGAATTATGGACTACGACAGACGACCACATTAATCACTTTCCTTGTTTCGTGGTCCCACTTTGTCGGATGGGTGAATTGGATAAACGACACTTAATCTGGATTGACATGGGGCCTTGTGGAAGCCCATTAGTTTTGAATCCAAGTACCAGGTTTTAAGTGGAATATTGGGCAATTCAACAGAGGACTTCTTCAATTCTTACCATAGAGAAGCTTACTTTGCTCTTCATGAAAACAACGTTTTTTTGCGTTTTATTGACTTTATCATGTCTTGTTAAATCTCTCGCCAAAGAGCGATGTTGCCTAGGAATTTTTATATATGGATTGAAGATTTGATTTATATAATATTTATTTTTTTTGAAAAAAATTTCTTTTTTTCCTTCACACATTACCAATTAAAAAAAAAAATTTCTTACATTTTAAATTAAATTAAATTAAATAAATCTTCACATTTCAAGCTTAGAATAAAAGTGAATATTTTGTATAAATAAAAAACACCTTAATAAAATCTATTTTTATTTTTGACTTGAAATGTAGAGGTTTATTTTGTTTAGTTTAAAATATTAGGTTTCTTTTTGAAATTGGTGATAGTGTGAGGGAGTAAAAAAAGAATTTTTCTTTTATCTTTTTCAGTTTTATGAGCAATTGATTTTGTAATTAATTTTTTTTTTATAGATTGACCATCTATAAGATTAACTTGCCATTTATGATTTATACTGAAATGTGGTTTTATAGAATTGCTTATAGAATTAATTCTTGTGATTTGTGCAAAAGCTAGAAATAAAATAATGTGAATCATACTGTTACACACAAAATTTTACAAAACGTAATAGTATCTTTGCCTATATGAGTTTCATCAAAGAACTAGCTAAATCAATATATGGAGGAGAGTTAACTATGCAAGGAATTTAGTTAGTATAGGGAATTAAACATTATAGAATTGATTAGAAGATTGTATAATGAAAGAGTAGTAGCTTATGGTGGTGGTTGCTATTAGAAGAAGAGGACATTATGGCTTAATCTTTGAACTAAATTTTAGTGGTTGTTGGAGTTTATGTAAAAGGTTCTCATTAGGAAAGTGTTTGGTGGCATTCAAGGCAGTTTTTGCTTGCTTTTCCATTTATTATGTTGTACTCAGCTTTCCCCTTTATCAATATTCAGAATAGAGAACATACTTGTTGGCATAAAGGCAGTGCAAGCCTAAGCATGTCATGTTGATTTTCAACGCTTCCGGATTTTGAAGGTCCAGAAGTATATCCAAAAATGTATAAGAAATATACTTTGGGACTTTTAAAATTTGGAAGTGTATCCGAAATGTTATTTACGATTTTGGATTTTGTAAATGTTGAAGTCGAAGTCGGAAATGGGGTTTTTTTTTTTCGACCAAAAAATATTTTGGTGTGATTTGGTTCGGTTTGAAGATGATTTGAAATGTCAATTTATATCTTTTGTTAAAATTTATAAATCTCTTTTCTTTTTGGGTGGTTTTGAGTTAGTTTAAAGGAGTGAGGGTAGTTTAAAAATGAAAATTTGTGATATACATACATGGTCGTTCAATTCAGTTTGAGATGGCTTGAAATTTTTTCAAACTTACAAAGCAAATTGAATTGACGGTTTAGGTATATTTAGAATCGATTCATACCGCCTCAGTTGATTTTGGTATGGTTTAATTTAGTTTGGTCGGTTCAATGCAGTTTGAGTCGATTTATGAACACCTTAGCCAATATAAAGCTACTAATCTATTATGTGTAGTGATATTAAAAAGAGCAAGCAACACAACATGAATCACATCAATTTTAGCAACCCCTCAGTTTCTATATAATTATATCTTCAAAAAGACATATTAAAGGTTATACACCTCATTTGGTTGTAGTATGTTGATGTCTTGACAATTGTAATACAAATAATTTTCACTGATTGAATTTTAATTTGCAATACAAATAATTTGTTGAACTTCAGATCTTTTGTGATATGAACCCGACAACATTGTGACAAAATCCGCAACGAAGATCAAATTAATAAATGAATAAATGACGTAATAGATGAAATAATTGCGATCTATAAATACATTACCCTCAATAAGTTGGGAATTCTTTGAAAAAATGAAAAAAAAAGGTTAGGTTAAGCTTACTTATTACTATTTATATTGTATTGATTGAATAAAATCGATTTCGACTTTTTACTTATTAATTTTCGCATACACCCTTATTTTTTATCTATTTTTTTGTATCTATGTCGATTATTTATGTAGTGCCAAATAATTGTTTGGTTTTTTATTTATTTTTTCATTATCTTATTTATTTAAGGATCGTTTCTATTTCAGGCTTGGATGGACAAACCGCAACCCAACACCTATATTGAGGTGTGAACCTTGGTATAGTGAAGACACCACAATCAAGGATGGATGCTTGATTGATAAGTCGAATAGCTCACAAAGAACAAGAGAGAATATGAAAAACTCACAATTTGGTTTAAACGCATATTCTCTCTAGTTCTTTGT
Source organism: Bauhinia variegata (assembly GCA_022379115.2). Classification (NCBI taxonomy): domain Eukaryota; kingdom Viridiplantae; phylum Streptophyta; class Magnoliopsida; order Fabales; family Fabaceae; genus Bauhinia; species Bauhinia variegata. The sequence continues at coordinate 5,310,070 of CM039437.1, read as the reverse complement.
GAGCTATTCGACTTATCAATCAAGCATCCATCCTTGATTGTGGCGTCTTCACTATACCAAGGTTCACACCTCAATATAGGTGCTGGGTTGCGGTTTGTCCATCCAAGCCTGAAATAGAAACGATCCTTAAACAATTTCGTTACGGGTTTTGTCACAATGTTGGTGGGTTCGTATCAGTTGGTATCAGAGACTACTTCTAGTCTTAGGTTTGCTTATCTTTAAATTACTTTTCTTTTAAGTTATTTCAATTCTGAATTCCTCTTCTCCATTTGAAAATCTGATAAAAATAAAATAAAATCAAAGAGGCCTATTTAAAAGCTTTACAAAACTAGGAAAACTTGTTCAAATAGAAAAGGAAATAAAATAAAAGTAATCTAATGTAATCTAATATAATTTAATTAAATCAGATTACTTCTAAAATTGGGAAACTAAATAGTTGACTAATTTTTAATACAATCATTCCTAAAATAGCTCAATCAATTTGTTAGCCACTTGGGCATGAATCATGTTGATTAGCTTCGGTTGACCAAGGTCCATGGGCCTCCACGAATTGGCTTGGTCCAATGCTTCTTGCACCAGCCTATTTAGGGCTTCATTGAACCTCTTTGCCCTAGCTCTTGTCATGGGACCAAGTGACACTTCAAGTGGGTCTCTACTCCACTTGGCAGCAACATTTCCGTGTGTAGTGCTGGCAGCAACGTGTCCATTGGTAGCAGCAGCTTCTCCATTGGTAGTGCTGGCAGTCACGCCTCCCTTGGCAGCAATGGTGGTCACATTCCCATCACTTTGCAACCCCAAAACATAATGAATAAAATATAATAATCACATGTTAAAAGATCACAACAATTTCGACTGCAAATTATGTAGCTATTGCAGTATAAAAATTCCTATATATATATACTGTGATAGTCTATCAAATTTCAATTCAAATAGAAAATATAGCTCAAAGAAATAAAGGAAAAACCCTCAACAAGCACATGATAATCAGGGTTCCAAATTTGTTTTACAGAAAATGCTAACAGCATCATACTTATTTTTATTTATCATTTATTATGTTGTTACCTTGAACTGAATTTTTACAACCCATATTTTTTGTTGAAAATTTTTCTGAGCATACGAAGTTCTGCATTGTTCATTTCAATTTCAGCTGAAAAATACAACAAATTGAACATTAGGAATGGCTCTAGACAAACATTCTCACAAATCAAGATCCAATTTAGCCTACAATTTGAAGTGTTTGTTGCTGAATGCGTCTGTAGTTATTCAATGTAAACTCAATTCTTTAAGCATATTTACACAAATTAGCAAGGAGGTCAAAATTTATTGTCGATTTGGGATTTAGGTAGTTTGGTATGGTGCAATTTGGTTTGGTTTAAAATGTTTTGAAATTGTCGGTTTATGTTGGTTGGTTGAAAAATTTGTAATTCTCTTTTCCTTTTGGGTGATTTTGAGTTAATTTGGGAGGGTTGGTTTGGAAATGAAAATTTGTGATACATATACATAGCCGTTCAGTTCGGTCTAGGATGGCTTGAAATTTTTTTAAACCAACAAACTAAACTGAACTGATAGTTTAAGTATATTTAGAACCAATTCAAACCGTTTTAGTCGATTTCAACACGATTCAATGCAGTTTTGTTGGATCAATGCAGTTTGAGTTGGTTTGTTTCACTCCAATTTTAGCAAGGCCGGGTTTCTATAATTTATATCTTCCAAAGATATATTAAAAGTTATACCCCTTATATGGTTGAAGTATGTTGATGTCTTCACAATTGAAATATAACCACGTGACATTAAATTTGAAACTGAATTTTCACTGATTGAATTTTAATTTGCAATACAAATAATTTGTTAAACTTCCAAAACATAAAGAATAAAATATAAGAATCACATGTTAAAAGATCACAACAATTTCGGCTGCATATTATATATAGTATATAAAAGTTACTAGCTATTGCAGTATAAAAATTCCAATACTGTGATAGTCTATCAAATTTCAATTCAAATAGAAAATATAGCTGAAAGAAATAAAGGAAAAACCCTTAACAAGCACATAATAATTAGGATACGAAATTTGTTTTACAGCAAATGCTAACAACATCATACATATTCTTACAAATCATATTGTTTGTTAAAAATTTCTCTCAACATATGCAGTTCTGCCTTGTCCATTTCATTTCAGCTGAAAAATACAAGTTGAACATCAATGATGGTTCTGGACAAACATTCTGACAAATCAAAAACCAATTTAGTGTACAATTTGAAGTGTTTAATTGTTGCTGAATGCATATATAATAACCAATCTAAACTCAATTCATAAGCATATTTACAAAAATTAGCAAGGAGGTTAGAGGTACTCAAGAAAATATCTTCTATCCTACATAATGTTCCATTATTCGTCTTAGAATTTTTGATTGGTCAAGAAAAAAAAAATTGTTGATTGGTTACCTGATTTTGTATTTAAATATAGACACTAATTAAAGGCTTTGGCACATAGAAATAAGAAGGGTGTCTGATAGAAAATGTTATCTTAATATATCATGAAATTTATGAAATATGCTTGCAGAACTTAGAAATTCCTAGTATTTAACAAGCACTATGGTCTAAGTGAACATTCACAAGTCCAATAGAGTAAGAACCTAGAGATCCCTTGTGTTCACTATTGAGAAAAAATTCACTAAGTACTGCAAACAATGATCTATTTACTATATATAAACTCTCAAGTAAGAAGAAAAAATTCAGCAGAAAAGTTCAAACTTTTAGGAACAACACTATAACCTTTTGTTTTTGTTTTTGCCACTATAGTGGATCTCTAGCATGACAAACAATATATGCAAAAGAAGAGAGGGAAAAAGAAAGGGCACAAGTTAGTTAACCTTCTTGAATTATTTTCATTTTCTCAAGATCAGCCATTTTCCGAATCATATTCTGATTCTCCATAAGCAAAATCTGGATCGTATTTGTATAGCTTGCAGCTTGTGAAAGAAGAAGGTTCGTTTCATCCTGCGTATGAAATATAAGAATACCTTAGATATGCATAAGACTTCATCAGCTAGCCATTTGAGCATAAGGCTTTGATTTCAAAGACAAGATATTAATAACATGTTTTAGGGGGCGCTATCTCGTCTACCTGTAAAATTTGAGCTTTTATCTCCAAATTTGCAACATAATATTTCTTTTTTATCCTAGATTTTTGTGCAGAAATTCGATTTGCCATGATCCTGTCCACAAAAGAATATACCCAAGAGATCTAAAACATTTAATTAAGTGCATTTTAGATATTAATTAATTAACTGCAATATTTAATTAAAAAATATTATTATAATACTGCTGGAGTTTCTTAGGATCCACATCTGCATTAAAATCTTGACCCGATTTAGGTTTCGCTGCTTGGAATATATCAACTTGCTCAGCAGCATCAACCAAGGCATCAGTTCTGGCTTCGGCTTCACCATGGCTGATGTAAGGTTTTTGCAATGAATCAGTGTCTGAAGGAAGTTTAGCTGGATCTTTCTGCCAAATCGGATTAATTTCAACAAGTTTGGTGGTGCACAATTGCTCTTCCATCGTTCCACCAACGTCTTCCTTAGTGAGTTTGTCCATTTCACAGTTGTCTACCTGCAAAAAAGGGAAATGAGACAAAAAGGCATGAATTGAGAGTTGGAAACCTGCAAAATTCATATATACAAGGTTTAGAAAAGAAGATAGATTTGTCTCCTTACAGCAGAGAAAGCAATTTTTACTCACAAAGAGGCCGATAGTTTCTTATATATACCTTGGAGTGTGAGGCCATCATGCCAGGTCCACGCCACTTCTAAGAGGAGTAAATGATATATATGAAGGATCTGAGCTGTACAAGAGAAATTTTGGTCTTAAAACTATTGCATTTTTAAAATTTCAAATTATGTCAAACATATTTTTTTTATACCCACATTTAATTCAAAGTAACTTATTTATTATATCTCTTAACTACACCATAAATAAAAGAATCAAATAATGACATTATAATTAATGTGTTACACTAATTAATGATATCTTAATGTGTGTACTAAAACCTTAAACAGGAAAAGAGCTAGGATAGAGAGAATAATTAATTAGCATAATGATGACAGCTTTCTTTGTGAATTAATCTGGATTAATGGTGGAACTGAACACTATATATGCCTAGCTTATTTTTATTATTAAGCCATTAAAAAATCAAGTGATGTGGGGCTCGTAAACTAGTTGACTCATTTCCAATCTATTTCTTATTTCACGAGAAGCACACTAAACCTATAATCAGTCATGGGGATTTTTAATTTGCCAGTCAAATTTCTAACTGTAATTGTTTATATGCCCATTAAAATTTTCTCAACTTTTCTTATCTTGAAATTTATTTCCGTTTTTTATTTTAAAATTTATTATTAAGATTGTTCATGGTTGTCCGCTTGAGTATTAAACATAGACTAACTTTATTTCAAAATTAAGCTTGTAAGAGAATTACATTCTAATAATCTTAGCAAGTGCTCACTCACTGTCAAGTGCGTAAATCAATTGGCATTGGTGCTAGAGTGGCAGATGTGCATACTTTGTTCTTAGAGCTAGCGCTCAGCACTGGAATTGTAGCGATTAACACTGACGTTGCTGTGGGTGACTTTTTGCTAGTTTTCAACCTAATTTTCACAATATAAAATGGTTTTTAAGGATTTTTGAGATATCTTTTGGACAAGACCAAGTGGAGACGGTTCTAGAAGGAAAGATTGGGGAATTCAACTGAGGATTTCTTCAATTCTTACCATAGAGAAGCTTCATTTACTCCCTTTCTTCATGAGAACAATGTTTATTTTATGTTTTATTTACTTTTTCAAGTCTTGCTAAATCTCTCACCAAGAGAGGGATGTAGTGTAAGAATTTATAAATATGTTGAAGATTTGATTTATACAATATTTATTCTTTTCAATTCTATGAGCAATTGATTTTGTAATTAATGCTTTTTATAGATTATCTACTTATAGGATTGATTTGTCATTTATGATTCACACTGAAATGTGGTGCCTTTAAGATTAATTCTTGTGGTTTGAGCGAAAACTAAAAATAGGATAACGTGGATCACATTGTTACACGCACAATTCCACAAAAATGTCGTAATGTCTTTCCCTATATGAGTTTCTGTCAAAGAATTGGATAAATCAATATAGAGAAGTGAGTTAACTCATCAAGGAATTGAATTTTAGGAATTAAACATTCATAGAATTGATTAGAAGATTATATAATGAAAGAGTAGTAGCTTATGGTGGTGGATGCTATTAGAAGAAGAGAACATTATAGCTTAATTAGTCTTTGAATTGGATTTTGGTGGTGGTTGGAGTTTATGTAAAAGGTTCTCAATAGGAAAGTGTTTGGTTGTAGTTACCGAACGTGCTTGTTGGCATAAAGGCAGTGTAAGCCTGAGCATGTCATGTTGATTTTCACAAAAATAATTCCAGACTTTGAAGGTCAAAAGTATGTTTACACTTCTGGATTTTGAAAGTCCAGAAGTATATCAAAAAAAATGTATAAGAAATACACTTTGGGACTTCTAGAATCTAGAAGTGTATCCGAAATGTCATTTACAGAGGAATATTTTGTTGAAATCATCAATGAGAAAAGGTAGGGGTGAGAAAAAAAAAAAGGTTGACAAATGCTAGAAAGTAATTTATTATTTTTTAAACAAAATTTAGGTGGGGTATATACTTTTGAAAAAGTTGACTGAATTGATTCAAACTATGCTGAGAATGCTAACAAGCCAACCTCACATCTCAAAGTAAAACTATCATTTGAACCAATAAACTTTTTCTTCTCACATTTCCAGCAAAGGCATAACATTTACAAGGATTAAAAAATGATGATAAGCTTTTCAAGAAACATCTAATTTTTTTTTTTCATCTTCTCTTGGCCAGCAATATTAGGGAGTCTGTTGGTTCCATTTGAAACTGAAATTTTATTGCCGATTTGGGATTTAGGACAGTTTGGTGTTATGCAGTTTGGTTTGGTTGAAGACGGTTTGAAATCTTGGTTTTATGTCGGTCTATTACAATTTGTAAATCTCTTTTCTTTTTGGGTGGTTTTGAATCATTTTAGGGTGAAGGCGATATGAAAATGAAATTTGTGATACATATACATGTAAAACTATGGACTAACATTAATTAATTTTCTATAAAAACCTAGATCTAATATTATGTCAATTATACGAGTATAGTAATAGAAGTCCAAGTTTGTAAGTGATCCACATATATTTCTATTGGGCTTCGCATGTTTATTGGACTTCTGAGACTAGGCCATGATATTGGGTTAACTGTTGATGGGCATGTTAACATTGTAGCCCATTAGGGTTGTCATGGAGAGCCTTTGATCTTCCCATTAAGTAACACGTGACTCCTTGTATTATAGCAAGAGATCAGAACTGCTCTCCAAGAATGGTTTTCCAATCATATAGAATCCACTATTGTTTCAGGTAATTCTAAACTCCCTACTACTATAATACATGCTATAGATCTCCTGTAGTATGGATATAATTGCTATGCCAAATTCTTTCAATACATAGTCGTTCAATTTGGTTTAATGGTGGCTTGAACTTTTTATCAAACCGATGATTTAGGTATATTTAGAATTGATTCAAATTGTCTTAGCCGATTTTAGAGCAATTCAGTTCAGTTTAGTCAATTTGATACAGTTTGAGTCGGATTATAAACACCTTTAACCAGCATAAAGCTACTAATTTACTACGTGTAGTAATGTTAAAAGAGAACTCAACACAGCATGAAACACTTCAATATTAGCAACACACTCAGTTTCTGTATAATTATATCTTCAAAAGATATATTAAAAGTTACACCTCATTTAGTTGAAGTATGCTGATGTCTAGACAATTGTGATTTAACCACGTGACATTAAATTTGAAACTGAAATTTTTCACTGATTAAATTTTAATTTGCAATATAAATAATTTGTTAAACTTCAGATTCTTGTCAACCCCAAAACATAAAGAATAAAATATGATAATCACATGTTAAAAGATCACAACAATTTCGACTGCATATTATAGGTAGATTATAAAAGTTCCTAGCTATTGTAGTATAAAAATTCCTATACTGTGATAGTCTATCAAATTTTAATTCAAATAGAAAATATAGCTGAAAGAAATAAAGGAAAAACCCTCAACAAGCACATGATAATTAGGGTTCCAAATTTGTTTTACAGCAAATGCTAACAGCATCATACATATTTTTGTTCATCATTTATTATGTTGTTACCTTGAACTGAATTTTTACAAAGCATATTGTTTGTTGAAAATTTCTCTCAGCATACACAGTTCTGCCTTGTTCTTTTCAATTTCAGCTGAAAAATACAAAGAATTGAACATCAGTGATGGTTCTGGACAAACATTCTCACAAATCAAGAACCAATTTAGCCTATAATTTGAAGTATTTGTTGCTGAATGCAAATATAATAAGCCAATGTAAACTCAATTCTTAAGCATATTTACACAAATTAGCAAGGAGGTCAAAGATATTTAGGAAAATATCTTCTATCCTACACGCTGTTCCATTATTTGTCCTAGAGCTTTCGATTGGTCAAGAAAAAAAAAATTGTTCATTGGTTACTTGATTTTTTATTTTAATATAGAGACCAATTAAAGGCAAAAAATTCTGCAGAAAAGTTTAAGCTCTTAAGAGCAAGACTAGAAATTTCTGTTTTTGGTTTTGTCACTATTGTTGATCTCTAATACGAAAACAGTATATGCAAAAGAAGAGAGGGAAAAAGAAAGGGAACCAGTTAGTTAACCTTCTTGAATTATTTTCATTTTCTCAAGATCAGCCATTTTTTGAATCATGTTCTGATTCTCCATAATCAAAATCTGGATCTCTTTTGTATAGGTTGCAACTTGTGAAAGAAGAAGGTTTGTTTCATCCTGCATATGAAATATATGAATACCTTAGATATGCATAAGACTTCATCAGCTAGCCATTTGAGCATAAGGCTTTGATTTCAAACCCAAAATTTTAATAACATGTTTTAGGGGCGCTATCTCATCTACCTGTAAAATTCGAGCTTTCCTCTCCAAATCTGCGACATAAAATTTCTTTTTTATCCTAGATTTTTGTGCAGAAATTCGATTTGCCATGACCCTGTCCACATAAGAATATACCCAAGAGATCTAAAACATCTAATTAAGTGCATATTAGATATTAATTAATTAATTGCGATACTTAATTGAAAAGATATTATAATACCGCTGGAGTTTCTTAGGATCCATATCCGCATTAAAATCATGACCCGATTTAGGTTTTGCTGCTTGGACTATGTCAACTTGCTCAGCAGTATCGACCGAGGCATTGGTTCTGGCTCCGGCTTCACCACGGCTGATGTAGGGTTTTCGCGATGAATCAGTGTCCGAAGGAAATTTAGCTGGATCTATCTGCTGAATCGGATTAATTTCAACAAGTTTGGTGTTGCACAATTGCTCTTCCATTGCGCCACCAACATTTGCCTTAGTGAGTTTGTCCATTTCACAGTTGTCTACCTGAAAAAAAAAAGGGAAATGAGACAAAGAGGCATGAACTGAGAGTTGGATACTTGCAAAATTCATATATACATGCAAGATTTAGAAAAGAAGATAAATTTGTTTCCTTACAGCAGAGAAAGCAATTTTTACTCACAAAGGGGCCAATGGTTTCTTATATATGTCTTGGAGTGTGAGGCCCTCATGCGAGGTCCACACCACTTTTAAGAGGATTAAATGATATGAAGGATCTGAGCTGTACAAGAGAGTTTTGTAAGGGTATGAATTTTGATGTATGGAATAAAACTTAGAGGTTCTTAGGTGTAAATTATATTCTTGTGTGGATGTATTATATTTTCTTAATAATATTTACTGGTTTCATATGTTTTGCTATTTTGGAAAAAAAAAATTGTCTCAAAACTATTGTATTTTAAAAATTTCAAAGCTATGTCTCACTTATTTTTTCATGCATACCATCATTTAATTAAAAGTAACTTATTTATTATCTCTCTTAAGTATGCTATAAATAAGAAAATTAAATAAAGATATTATAATTAATGTGCTACACTAATTAATGATTTATTAATCTTGTGCTAAAGCCTTAGATAACAAAAAAAGTTGGGACCAAATGAATAATTAAGCCATTAAACGAAAATCTCTCTAAGCAAGGACAACAGGAAGGTTGAGCTTAGCTTATAATTAAGCCTTTAAAAAATCAAGTCACGAGGGGCTCATAAATTCGTTGACTCATTTCCAATCCATTTCTTAGTCACGAGAAGCACACTAAGCCTATAATTAGTCATGGGGATTTTTAATTTGCTAGTCAAATTACTAACTGTGATAGTTAATATGCTCATTAAAAGTTTCTTACCTTCTTCTTATTTTGAAATTTATTTTTTGTTTTTTATTTTAAAGTTTATTTCTTAGATTGCACACGGTTGTCCACTTGAGTATTAAACATAGAATAAGTTTATTTCAAAATTAAGTTAGTAAAATAATTACATTCTGATAATCTTAACAAACACTCACTATCAAGCATGTAAATAATTTGACATGGAATTCTTTTAGCTTAACTAAAAGTCTCGAGTTGAAATATAGCTGTATTAAAATTTAATAAGAAAAGTTTTGTCACGTGCCCTTATAGTAGTGTTGGATATCGATGATTTATACAAAAGGAAATATAAGTGCTCTCTCCATTCCTTTTTAAATATTGTTTAAGGTTATTATACACAAATTAAAAACATAATTAATACATTAAAATTCTTGGCAAGTTTTCTAAGATTTCCTTAATTCATAATGAGTGAGAATGAGAGTGATTGATGAATTTGTAGAGGTTAGTTGAAAATGTTAAATATATAATTGAAAAAATTATAATCAATATTATCTTGAATTTCTATAATGTTATACAAATAGAAACAAATTTTTTTTTTCTGTTTTCTTCAAAGCGACATATAAAAAGTAACTAAGGATTACAGGGGCAACAAATTTTACTTGGGCAATAAGATTATGCTAGTTTCAAACTTATTCTAATAGCTTTAGAATTACTTCCATATGTTGATTAGGAGCCCTACTTGTGATAAGTCCCCATAGGTGTTAAAGTCTAACACATCATATATTTGAAAGATTAGTTATCCCTTTTTCCGTACCGCATCAATGTGATGTATTATTCTTCACTTCCTTCATGTTTGTGAATTTCAATTGCAAGAAAAAGAAGAGTTATATCCTCTTTTGTTAAGGACCTTTCTCCTTATGAAAGAGTCGTTCTTTTTCAAGTAATAATGGAATTACAACTCCTTCTATGGTTCAAAATATTAATAATATCATCTTAAAATTAAAATGAATCATAGAGGTATGATGTTATAATTCTCAAATCAATTAATTTTAAGTATATAATGATTCTTAACTTTTAGAGGCTCTCTTTTGTAAAATATTAATTTTTATTTAAACTTTATCTTGTGCTTAAGACCTAATGTTGATGCAACATGCATAAAGGCTATCTTCAGTGCTTAGTATTTGATATACAGTTTAATAATTTGATATCTTTTTTATTTTTATTATTTCCAGTCATTTATGTGGCTGGTTCATGGTTTTTACAGCTAGCCTGGCTGGTTCATTGCTTAGTCCAAGTACATGCATTGGGGTTTCAACAAAATGGCGGCTGGCAAAAGCCAAATTCGATTGACAGCTGGTTACAGTCAAACACAAGCCATGCATTCAATTTTTTTACCCTTCTAATTGGACAAAAAAAGAGGAGCAAGATTCATGGGTTAGAGCGCAACCGACCAAAAACTGACCATGAAACCACATGAAACTGAACATTCAATTTTAGGTAGGTTACAATCCATCGATTTTCATACCATCGGTTTAGACAATGGTCAAAACTAACAGGTGGTCAGCTCTAATGAGTACGCGTCTTAAAATATAATTGTCAGAAACATACCAAGTAACCGAGAAAACTATGTCAAGCAATCGTCAAAACTAACCGGTGCTTGTCTCTAATTAGTACGGGTCTCAAAACACAATTGTCAAAAATGTATCAAGTAACCAAAAAACTATGTTAACTCAATCGATGCTAAATATTTACAAAATATAGATGAAAAAAAAAACTAATTTACAAGATTTAAAGGAATACTCAACAATCCCCTTGCTTCAAAATTTGTAACTCCATTTGTAGCATGTAGTGGCTATGCTTTGCACTTGGAGGAAACTTTCTGACTACATCTAACACTATCTAGTTTGTGTCACAATGCTTCAAAACTATAGCTTCATTCGCAACAAAATCGAGTAAGAAATGATATTAGATGTCAATGTCCTTTGTTTTACTTTGGAATGTTTGGGATTCTCACTCAAATAATGTTATCTATAAAAAAAAAGAAATTACATTATGTTAAAATATAGCAATAGTAATACAATGTTATAAAAAATACAACAGCAGGGCTATTTTTCCACATATTAGCCTCTGCAAGTATGGACTCTGCGCAATCTCGAAGTTGTTCTGGTTCCAGACTCCATAATTTTCATTATATTGCTAACACCAAACAGCTTGTATGCTCCAAACTCATAAAATCTTTCTGCTGGAAAGAATGCTTCATTTTGGTGCCTACAATAGCACCAGCTTGAGAACCTCTATTTTGGTTACCGATCATTTTTCATTTTGTTTCTTCACTTCAGACAATATATAGCTCTTCCAATGGTGTCAAAAATTGTGCATGACATTAATACTGAAGAGAATGGAATAGTGTTTGAAATTGGCCAGATTTTGTTATATCTATACCTACCATATACATGCATGGATAGGATCAGATTTCTTGGGATCTGAAATCTATTACTTATCAATACCAAGTCCACAACTGTTAGAGTTGACCCATCTCATCAATGTCCATTTTTTATTGTTCTTCTCTGACAAAATCTGGTTTTCCTACTTGTTTGTGGAGGCCAGAATATATCTGCAAAAAATAAATGCTATGATGTTAGCATATAAATTTTTTTCTGATGATTTCAAGATCTTCAACATTTATTCTTTGCCGAAATAGAAGCATTGCTGCATTGTTTCTAGCTATTAGACAAACTACAGATAAAAGCAGGCTTTTTTGCTTGAATAAAAATTGTTCATATATATATATATGTGTGTGTGTGTGTGTGTGTGTGTATGTGTGTGCTCTTTTTTTTTTTCTCAGAAAAGAAAAGGAATGCTAATATGCGGTAAAGGGATATAAAAAAAAAAGAGGATGAAAATATGATAAGATTATAAGATTCTAAAATGGCACCAAAAAAATTAAAATTACGAAGACAAAATGTGCAGGTGTGCATGAAATGTTAAGTAAATATATCTATTATAGCAGCAACTTACTTTATATTCACATTGAATATTGATGCGTGCCCTATAGCGTTGCTACTATAGGTTGCGGTCAAATTAAAAAATCTAAGTTTAAATTTTCAACCAGGGTCATGTTCTTAGAGAATCACTAGTACAGATCTTAGTCAAAATAGGCTAAAGAAATAAGGGGTTTTCAGCAAATTAATATCAATAACAGTAAATAAAAGCAACAAACAAGTAAAACAGAAGTCAATCAATGATAGAAATGCAATCAACTTAGGGAACTATCAAACTACGGTGATTCTATCCTCGACATAAAGATAAAATTTAATTCTAGTTATGCCAATAATGTAAAATAATGTAAACTACGGTGATTCTATCCTCATGCCCAAATAATGTAAAATTCCATAGACATAAAACAAAATAAATCACATGCCAAAGAGAGATTATACATACAAATCTCATTTGAAGATATTTATTTTGAATATCTAAATTAATATATTTATGCAGGTTAAATCTATTAAGATTAAGAATAATAACACTGTAGTAATGAAATAAAATGGCATTGGAATAACAGATTGCCAAGAGGAAAATTATATGGCAAGAGATGAGAAAAGCATAAGAGAGAACAAACCTTACAACACAATAGAAGATGATATTGACGGCAAGAAAATCTAAACAAATATTAATTTTACAGATATCTAGAGAGCAAGAGCGGTGCTGCTGTCTCCTTCAGAGGGATAGAAGAAAACTTAATATAAAGAGACATTTTATAGAAGTACATAGACAATATTAGCCATTCGATGAATAATACATGTGTACGTATGAAAAAATTATCATGATTACTACAGTAAAGGCAATGATATCATATGTGTATATAAAAAAAAAAAATTTAAGATCTGATTTTAGGATTACACGTGTTGTCCATGTGAGTGTTAGACACATGCACAGATGCAGAAGAGGGCAAGCACGAGCGTTGGTTCCTCCGTCAAAGTACATATTATTGTAAGTTGAACAATGGATATATCAATGAGTAGATAGATGGTAAGACTCTCTCAATTGACGTAGAGTCACATATTTTATTTATTTAATGTCTTATTTTTTATTTCAATATTCATGATTTCACTACTGTTTACTAAGCACACACTATTTCACACCATATTTTTTAATGACACCTCACTATAGCCCAAAATTAATCTTCAAAGCTAAAAAGTAAAATTTTTGTTTGGAAAAATTTTAAGCCTAAAAGTGATCCAGCGTTTTTTGAAAAATTATATTAAACCTCTCCAAAAACACATATAATTACTATCACTAAATTGTTTTATTAACAATTTTAGATATTATTTTAATAAATTAATTGAATTTTGTACACTTGGACCTCTATTTTCATGACACGATAGATTAAGTTTGGCCCCCTCTAATGATCTTCTGGATTCGTTCTTAGTTAGACATGGAGTAAGTTTATTTCAAAATAAGTTAGCAAGAGAATTACATTCTAATAATCTTAATAAGTACTTGCTAGGGCAAAAAATTTACTTGGTTAATAGGATTCTGTTAGCTTATAGCTTATCCTAATAGCTTTAGAATTACAACCATCAGTTGATTAGGACCTGTACTTGTGATGAGTCCGCGTAGGTGTTTAAATCACTAACACCTCTTTCATTTGAAAGATTAGATATCCTACTTTTGTTCATTTGAAATAGGGTATAATTAATTAAACATCTATTTTAATTGAATCTCTCAATTACATATATGTTTTAACGTCTAATTAATTAATTAAAATGAATAGGTGATAACTGACTTGTCAATTAAAATTACTTCAAAATAGGTGATACATGAATAGGTGTTTAAATCTCTAACACCTCTTTCATTTTAAAGATTAGTTACCCTACTTTTGTTTATATCTCTTTTTCTTCAATGTGATGTATACCCTCCAATCTTATTCATAGGACTCTTTTTATAAACTTTTGATGGTCCTTAATATAATACTATTTATAAAACTTCAGAAGTATTTTTTATTTTCTTCTCATATTAAGATTTTGATTAATGTTAAATTTGATTTAAAATAAGAGTAAAGTTGGAACGTTGTGATAATTTTTTAAAAAACTCTTACATTAATTAATTTTAATAATTTTTCTTAAACTATGTAATTCAGTTTGTAGGACTTTACAGAAAAAACCAAAGAGAGTATTACTCTTCACTTCCTGCAAGTTCATGGGTTTCGATTTCAAGAAAAGGAAGAGTTATATCATGTGCACCACACACAACTCATTTCAATCATTCTTAACTATTGGTTGGATATAGATTAACACCAAACCTAAGAATGTTTTCCCTCTGAAAGGACCTTTCTCCTTTTCAATGAGTAGTTCTTTTTCAAGTATTGGTGGAATTACGGCTCTTTCTTTTGATGTTCCAAAATATTAATAGTATATCCTCTTAAAATGAAATAAATCATAGAGTCATTCAGTAATAATTCTCACATCAATTAATTTTACATGCAATGATACATTAATGTTCCTAAACTTTAAGAGAGTCTCTCTTACTTAAAATACTGGATTTGAATGCTCTTCATGAGTTACAATTTTTATAATATATTTAATTATTGAAAATAGCACAGATTATTAATCAAGAACTGCTTCTTTCGAGAAATTATAATAAAAAATTACAATGGCGACTATATTTCCTAAATTTCTATTCATATATTTGAAATATATAGGCAATTTATATATTTAATTGCAACCCATGATTATATAAAACGGAAGTCATACCATTTAAAATAAATTAATTGGATATTTTATTGAAATAGGGTATAATTAATTAAACATCTATTTTAATCGAGTCTCTCAATTACATATATGTTTTAACGTCTAATTAATTAATTAAAATAAATAGGTGATAACTGATTTATCAATTAAAGTTATTTTAATGTCTAAATTAATTAATGATTAATTAACTACAGTGAATTGTTAATTGATATAATTGCTAATTGCTGAGTTGGAAAGATTATTATGATTAATTATTAATTAATTAAAATAAATAATTAATTGAAATAATTGCTTATTGTTGAGTTGGATGAGCTAATAGCACAGATTTACAGACTCATTTTATATTATGTATGTATAAATTAGTTTTTAGCTAAGCTTTTCTCTTGTGCTTAAAACCTAATGTTGATGCTCTTACTAGCAATTGATGCAACACCTATTTCAGTATTTCATAAGGTGTAAATAGTACAAGAATATGAGCTATGAATGGGCAATTAACTGTGGAGTAGAGTTTGTTTAGCAGTCGTCTCTTTTCTCGCAAAGGCTTTGCGAATTTCTTCACTTATGTTAAAGTCTCCCATGACCAGAAGTTAAAATCTTAAAAAATATAAGATCACTTTGATGTGATTATCACTGTTATTATTAACATTTAGATAAACTTGCATAGATTATACGATATATTTGATTATTGAAAATAGCATAGATTATAAATCAAGAACTCATCTACTTCTTTCAAGAAATCTATAATACTATCAAAGTAATCCCTAAATTTGCTCGATTAGCATAGTCACATCAAAAGTTGAATATTCACTTTAATTTTTCTTTCAATTAGTAATTTGCTTTTTTCAAAGCGACGTATAAAAAGTAACCAAGGATTACTGGGGCAACAAATTTTACATGGGTAATAAGATTATGCTAATTTCAAACTTATTCTAGTAGCTTTAGAATTACTTCCATATGTTGGTTAGGAGCCATACTTGTGATGAGTCCCCATAGGTGTTTAAGTCTAACACATCTTATATTTGAAAGATTAGTTATCCCCTTTTTCGTTCCTTTTTGCTTCAATGTGCTTTATTCTTCACTTCCTTCATGTTTGTGGATTTCAATTGCAAGAAAAAGAAGAGTTATATCCTCTTTTGTTAAGGACCCTTCTCCTTATGAAAGAGTTGTTGTTTTTCTAGTATTGATGGAATTACAACTCCTTCTATGGTTCAAAATATTAATAATACCATCTTAAAATGAAATGAATTATAGAGGTATGATGTTATAATTCTCACATCAATTAATTTTATGAGCAAATAAGTATACAATGGTTTTAACTTTTTACTTAAGCTTTATCTTGTGCTTAAAACTTAATGTTGATGCTTGTCTTATTAGGAGTTGATACAATGCTTCATTGCTTAGTCCACGTACATTGATTGGGGTTTTGACAAAATGGCGGCTGGCTAAAGCCAAATTCGATTGACAGCTGGTTACAGTCAAACACAAGCCATGCATTCAATTCTTTTACCCTTCTAATTTGACTAAAAAAGAGGAGCGAGATTCATGGGTTAGAGCGCAACCGGCCAAAAACTGACCATGAAACCACATGAAACTGAACATTCAATTTTCGGTAGGTTTCAATTTATCGATTTTCATACCATCGGTTTAGACAATGGTCAAAACTAACCGGTGCTTAGCTCTAATGGGTATGCGTCTCAAAACACAATTTTTAGAAACATATCAAGTAACCGAAAAAGTTATGTCAAGTAATGGTCAAAACTAACCGGTGTTCAGCTCTAATGGGTACGCATCTGAAAACAAAATTGTAAAAAACGTACCAAGTAACCAAAAAAACTATGTCAAGCAATGGGTACAAAACTAACTGTTGCTCAGCTCTAATGGGTACGCATCTCAAAACACAATTGTTAGAAACGTACCAAGTAACCATAAAACCTATGTTAAGCAATGGTCAAAACTAACCGGTGCTCAGCTCTAATGGATACACATCTCAAAACACAATTGTCAGAAATGTACGAAGTAACCAAAAAACTATGTTAACTCAATCGATGCTAAATATTTTCAAAATATAGATGAATAAAAAAACTAATTTACAAGATTTAAAAGAATACTCAACAATCTCCTTGCTTCAAAATTTGTAACTCCATTCACAGCATGTAGTGGCCATGCTTTGCACTTGGAGGAGACTTTCTGACTACATCTACTACTATCTACTTTGTATCACAATGCTTCAAAACTATAGCTTCATTCGCAACAAAATCGAGTAAGATATGATATCAGATGTCAATATGCTTTGTTATACTTTGGAATGTTTGGGATTCTCACTCGAATAATGTTATCTATAAGAAAAAGAAATTACATTATGTTAAAATATAGCAATGGTAATACAATGTTATAAAAAATACAACAGCAGGGTTATTTTTCCACATATTAGCCTCTG
Source organism: Bauhinia variegata (assembly GCA_022379115.2). Classification (NCBI taxonomy): domain Eukaryota; kingdom Viridiplantae; phylum Streptophyta; class Magnoliopsida; order Fabales; family Fabaceae; genus Bauhinia; species Bauhinia variegata. The sequence goes on along the minus strand of CM039437.1, from coordinate 5,292,533 downwards.
CAAGTATGGACTCTGCGCAATCTTCACGTTGTTCTGGTTCCAGACTCCATAATTTTCATTATATTGCTAACACCAAACAGCTTGTATGCTCCAAACTCATAAAATCTTTCTGCTGGAAAGAATGCTTCATTTTGGTGCCTACAATAGCACCAGCTTGAGAACCTCTATTTTGGTTACCGATCATTTTTCATTTTGTTTCTTCACTTCAGACAATATATAGCTCTTCCAATGGTGTCAAAAATTGTGCATGGCATTAATACTGAAGAGAATGGAACAGTGTTTGAAATTGGCCAGATTTTGTTATATCTATACTTACCATCTACATGCATAGATAGGATCAGATTTCTTGGGATCTGAAATCTATTACGTATCAATACCAAGTCCACAACTGTTAGAGTTGACCCATCTCATCAATGTCCATTTTATGTTGTTCTTCTCCCTGACAGAAACTGGTTTTCCCACTAGTTTGTGGAGGCCAGCATATATCTGCGAAAAATAATTGCTATGATGTTAGCATATAAATTATTATTTGATGATTTCAAGATCTTTAATATTTATTCCTTCCCAAAATAGAAGCATTGCTGATTGTTTCTAGCTATTAGACAAACTATAGATAAAAGTGATGAAAATATGATAAGATTATAAGATTCTAAAATGGCACCAAAAAAATTAAAATTACTAAGACAAAATTTGTAGGTGTGCAAGAAATGTTAAGTAAATATATCTATTATAGCAGAAACTTGCCTTTTATGTTTACATCGAATTCAATTTTGCTGTTACCACAAATGCCGAATTGGCATGACGGGCAAAACCAGTCACCATCTGGGAGTCCAATGCCATTTTCTTTCACATTGGCGTCATTCTTGCCTACAAGAAGAAAAAGAAAAATTGTTCAGGAAGCAAGGTTATAAAATGCGAAATCAAAATTCAGGCAAATTGTTATTAATTCAGAAAAGAGAAACGGCTACTACTCACAGAAACCATACTTTTTAAAAATTCTCTACTCATTTCAGTGTGGTCTGGCTTTGATAGTTACAGCCTCTTCTACAGGAAGAAAATGATTAAATGCCACAAATATTTTATCTTCTGCTTGTTTTTCTACATCTTTGAAAATCTAGCAGATTTGCAACTTCTCACCTCATAGCAGAAAAAGTAGTGAGATGAAACATTAACAAAATTAGACACCAATTTTTAACATTTAAATACATCTTAATACTTTCATGGGCAATCAATAGGCTTATTTAGAGTAAAAGTACTTCAAAGTATATAGATTAAGAAGGGAAATGAATAAAAAAACTATAAACTTTCAAAATATACAGATTAAGAGAAATATGATTTAATAATTGGAGAAAATATATAAAACAACCGAAAAATTTGAGAAATTATAATTTGATATAAAATCTAGATCTAGGTATGGCTTATTCAGATTCAACAAAATAAAAAACAAATTCAGGTGTTGCCCCTGTTAAGATCGATTACTACTCCAATCTTACACAGAGAAGCCTCATACCCAAATAATGTGAAATTCCGTAGACATAAAACAAAATAAAACACATATGAAAAAGAGATTATACATACAAATCTCATTTGAAGATGTATATTTTGAATATCTATGCGGGTTAAATCTATTAAGATTTAGAAGAATAACACTGTTCTAATGAAATGAAATGGCATTGGAATAACAGATTGCAAAAAGGAAAATTATATGGCAAGAGATGAGAAAAGTATAAGAGAGAAGAAACCTTACAACACAATAGAAGATGATGATATCGACTGTAAGAAGTTCTAAACAAATATTAGTTTTACAGATATCTAGAGAGTAAGTGTGCCACAGCCGCCTTTGAAGAGATAGAAGAAAACCTAAGATAAAGAGGCATTTTATAGAAGTACATAGACAATATTAGCCATTCGATGAATAATACACGAGCAAGTATGAAAAAATATCATGATTACTGCAGTAGAGCCAACAATATCATATGTGAAAGTCAAAAAAGAAAATTGAAGATTTGGTTTTATTTTTTGTTTTGTTTACAAGCTGTAAATAATTCATCTCTCTTAACAAGATGATGCCAAGGCTGAGCTTAGCTTATAATTAAGCCATTAAAAAAATCAAGGGATGAGGGGCTCATTTGCAATCCGTTTCCTAGTTCACAAGAAGCACATTAAGCCTTGTAGAATCAGTTATGGGGATTTAATCATCCTAATACAGCTAATTTGCTAGTCAAATTTCTAATTGAAATTATTAGTAAGCTCATTAAAATGTTCTCACTTTTGTTGATTTTAAAAATTTATTTTTAAGATTACACGTGTTGTCCATGTGAGTGTTAGACACATGCACGGATGCGGAGGAGGGTAAGCATGAGCCTTGGTTCCTCCGTCAAAGTACATATTATTGTAACTTGAACTACGCATATATCAATAAGTAGATGAGATGGTAAAACACTCTCTATTAACGTAGAGTTTTACATTTCTATTCATTTAATGTCTTTTTTTTTTTTTCCAATATATGCGATTTCACTACCATTTTTTAAGCACATGCCATTTCCCCTCATATTTTTTAATCACACCTCACTATAGCCCAAAATTAATCTTCAAAGCTAAAAAGTAAAATCTTTGTTTAGAAAAATTTTAAGCATAAAAGTGATCCAGCTCTTTATGAAAAGGTACATTAAACCTCTCTAAAAACACATATAATTACTACAACTAAATTGATTTATTAACAATTTTAGATAAAATTTTAATAAATTAATTGAATTTTCTACACGGTCCTCTATTTTATATTGGACTTCTATTCTCATGAAATGATTAAGTTTGCCCCCCCTCTAATGAACTTGGGTGATAGGATTCTGCTAGATTATAGCTTATCCTAATAGCTTTAGAATTACAACCATCAGTTGATTAGGACATTCAAATCTCTAACACATCTTTCATTTGACAGATTAGTTATCCTACATTTTTCATATCTTTTTCTTCAATGTGATGCACTCTCTCCAATCTTATTTATAAGAGTCTTTTTACAAACTTTCGATGGTCCTTAATATAAGACTATTTTTAAAGTTTTAGATTAATTTATTATTTTTTCTCATATTAAGATTTTGATTAATGTTAAGTTTGATTTAAACTAAGAGTAAAGTTGGAATGTTATGATAATTTTTTTAAAAAAAGATTAATACAGTAATTAATTTTAATAATTTTTCATAAACTGTGTAATTCAGATTGAAGAACTTTATAGAAAAGAGCAAAGAGAGTATTACTCTTCACTTCCTGAAAGTTCATGGGTTTCAATTTCAAGAAACAAGAAGAGTTACATCATGTGCACCACCCACAACTCATTTAAATCATTCTTAGCTATTGGTTGGTCATAGATTAACACCAAACCTAAGAATTTCTTCCCTCTGAAAGGACCTTTGATGCGTGCCTATAGTGTCACCACTATAGGTGGTGGCCAAATTATAAATTCCGAGTTTTGATTTTCAACACGGGTCGTATTCACGGAGAACCACTAGTACAGGTCTTAGTTTTCTTGGTTGAAATTGGGGGTTTTTAATAACAAAGAAATCAATTTAACAAGTAACACACTAACGAGTAAAGTAAGCTGAAATTACAATTAATGAAATGTAATTAACCTAGAGACTTTCTAACCACAAGCGACTCTATCCTCAACCTAGAATTTCATTTTAGCTCAATTAATGGGGATTAAGCAGAGAATTACCCTATAGCCTAAGAGCAAACTCTAGGTTTCCTACTAAAACACCGCTTAGCATATGGCTATAGAGATTAAACCTATTCTAAACAATAACCCATGAGTAAAATAGGCAATCAACAAGCTTAAGTACCAAAACCCCTTAATCTCAGAAATATTCAACTAGCCGTGAACCCTAGGCACTCTAAATTCAAGCAAAAATCAAGGAATAACCCATCCATAATTATCACAACCATAAATATACCATAAAACATGAATAACCCATCAGAAATATGGCAAAAATCATGGAGAAAAGAGAGCAACCAGCAGCCACGAATTCCAGCAGTAAAAATCATATATTCATTGAACTAAAATATCAAAAGAGTACAATATTCGAGTTTCAAGGGTCACCTGGTGGTCTTCAAGCTTCCCTCAGGTAATTACAAGGTTTCTACCCTCTCTTGGGCATGGAGGCAGCCATGGAGGAGAAGAGGGAAGAGCTGAACCTAGGTGAGAGAGAGGGGAGGCGTGAATGAGAGGGAGAAGAGGGAAAATCTGACCTAAAAGGGGGGAAATGTGTTTTTGGGCAGATTTACAATTATGCCCTTCACTAACTAAGCCAAATTACAAGCTTGCCCTTAAGGATGAATAAATTACAACTATGCCAGACTTCATAACTTCATGAATTTGTGTCTTTCTCTAATTAATTCCAAGCATAGAAGTTCACCCAATTGCATCGAGGTCAATTCGGTCCGGTCTTGAAAACAAGAATTTTATAACAAGTAAATTTGACCTTAAAATAAGAAAATTAATGTGAAATGCAAGCAATTTCAATTAGACCTCAATGATGTAAATATTAGTTAATTTATCCATTAAGCACAACAATAGGGCATAAGAGTAAAATATAAGAGTCTAATGATAAACACTGAAAAGTGTTTATCAACCTTTCTCCTTGTCAATGAGTAGTTCTTTTTCTAGTATTGGTGGAATTACAGCTTTTTCTTTTGATGTTTCAAAATATTAATAGTATATCCTCTTAAAATGAAATAAATTATAGAGTTATTTTGTAATAATTCTCATATCAATTAATTTTACATGCAATGATACATTAATGTTTTTTAACTTAAAGAGAGACTCTCTCACTTAAAATACTAGATTTGAATGCTCTCCATGAGTTACAATTTTTATAATATATTTAATTATTGAAAATAGCACAAATTGTTAATCAAGAACTGCTTCCTTCAAGAAATTATAATAAAAAATTACAATGGCCATTATATTTCCTAATTTTCTATTCGTATATTTGAAATATATACGTAATTCATATATTTAATTGTAACCCATAATTAAAGTAGGGTAGAATATTTTATAAACCGGAAGTCATACCATTTAAAATAAATTAATTAGATATTTTTATTGAAATAGGGTATAATTAATTAAACATCTATTTTAATCGAGTCTCTCAATTGCATATATGTTTTAACGTCTAATTAATTAATTAAAATGAATAGGTGATAACTGACATGTCAATAAACTATTTAAATGTCTAATTGATTGATGATTAATTAATTAAAGTGAATTGTTAATTGAAATAATTGCTAATTGCTGACTTGGATAGGTTATTATGATTAACGATTAATTAATTAAAATAAATAATTAATTGAAATAATTGTTTATTATTGAGTTGGATGAGCTAATTGCACAGATTTAGAGAGTCATTTTATTTTATGTATGTATACATTAATTTTTAGCTAACCTTTTTTCTTGAGTTTAAAACATAATGTTGATGCTCTTATTAGGAATTGATGGGCTATTGATAAAAACTTTTTAGTATTTATCTGTATACTCTTATATTTGCTTCTAGCATTTTCAACATGCATTTAATTGTTCAATTAACATATATTTTTATCATTGAGGTCTAATTGAAATTTATTATATTTCATATTAATTTTCTCACTTTAAGGTTCAATTTCACTTGTGAGGGATTTTTAATTTCAGGAATGGACTCGGGAGCCCTCGAGATTTATGTCCAAGCTTAGGATTGGAGCAATAATTTTCATTAATTCATCAAGCAAGGGCACAAGGATAATTTCTCAATTCAAAGAGGGTGAAATAGGCTTTTGATAATATAAGGAGTGGCATTTTTGTAATTTTTGTAATCAGGGCTTTATTAATGGCAAACTTGTAATTCTTGGCAACTTGGACATAAGCAAATTCGGCTAGCCTCATTCCCAGCCGCAATTCAATTTCTTCTTCACTTTTCTTCCTCTACCATGGTAGCTTCCATGAAAATGGAAGGCTAGGCGCGTCTGTGGTCAATCTGGGATAGCTGCAAGACCTTCGATTTGATTCTTGAGACCTGAATTGTGTTTATTTTGAATTTAATGATAGTTATGCTTCTCTACTCTTCATTTCCCTCTCTGTGATTGTGTATGGTGATTATTATGCATGATTACTGGATGGGTTTGTGGGATTTCTAGGCCTGATCACCCTAGGAGTGATTTCCACGGAGTAGAATTTGATTTGGTTGGATAGAAATTCAGAATTTAAGTCTTGGATGTTCTAATCCTTTGATGCGATGTTGGTTGAGGTTCGATTTAGTTCCAATGACCATAATCTATGCGATTGTGTAGTAGGAATTGCCGAGCTAGGTGCAGGGATACTGGCTTAGTAAGGGTTCAACCAAATTAATTAACTAGGTAGGTTAATCTTGAGATTTTGGGGTTAATCTAGTTAATTAGCATAACTAGAATTAAATTTATCTTTAGGTCGAGGATAAAATCACCGTTGTCTGATAGTTTCTTAGGTTGACTACATTTCCATCATCTGTTTACTTCTATTTTACTATTTTTCACATTTATTCACTGTTGAATTGCTGAAGTCATCCCCCCATTTCGCCTAATTAACTGAAACCTGTACTAGTGGTTCTCTAAGAATACGACCTTAGTTTGAAACTCGAACTTGGTATTTTTAATTTGACCGCAACCTATAATAACGACGCTATAGAGCGCGCGTCAGCTATTTCAGCGTTTCATAAGAGGTAAATAGTACAAGAATAAGAGTTATTTTTCTGTATTTTTTTTTTTTTCCAATTGGCAAGTGAGTAGCCATTTATTTCGGTTTCAATTGTGCACAAATTTCTCCATTTGCTTTTATTTTCTAATTTCATTATCCTATATTAAAATGCACCACCTCAATAGTAGTAAATGGGAATAAGTATAGGTTTTAAACATTAGGCTGTTATTATTTTCTATAATAATTCTCTTAGGAATAAATGAGAATAAGTCATGAAACGTTTCCACGTTATGCTGAATAAATGGGAATGAGGCTTTAAGGCACCACTAAACTACAAGAAAATCATAAAGGAAAGGAGTGAGAGTCGTTCATAAAAATATTTGAAGATAACATTGTCATGACGGATAGATATTCAAGTGAATAAAAAAAGACTATCCTTAATAAATCTTATTTATTTTAGGTCACAAATTACATAGCAAAACGTATCAAACGTATTGTGATTATAGTAATTACACTTTTACATCTCTCTTAATTACTGCACTGAATTCCATTTTTGTCTGTGTTGCATTTGTCTGTTCTTTGCTTGAATAGACTTTTGTATTCAAAGTACACATACATCCGTGAAGAGTCCAAAGCTAGCTGTAGAGCTTCGTCCAAGATCAATCCTTCATAACCCACAAATCAATAGGAACGACTTCGGTGTTGTCAAAATAAGGGTGAATAATTATAGCCAGAGAGTCAGTGTACACAGCAAGCTGCTTCCCCATTGGTGACCTCGTGAAAACCTCCGTTTTCATGTCAAATGAGCAAACAAAGGAAGCACATTCCACATCTTCCAAAGCATTACCAAGCCAATAGAATGATCCATTATGGGACACAGCAGGTGTCGATTCATAGTAAGCACGAGGGACATCGCATGCAATCAGCTCCTTCCACCCGACTTCTCAAGGAGAAAATCTCAGGTCGAATGGGCGGTGGCCCCAAATCCTCCTCCTTGCTCCTCTATGTCGTCCTCCGCCTCATCTTCATCGTCATTATCATGCACAAAATCACAGAAAGCTGGACAACTACAATGACTCAGAAGACTGAGGTCCAGCTTTTCTGTTGGGTTATCTCTACTAGGCACTGGCTGGGTAAGAGATGGAGGGAACTGAGGCAGAAAGAGGCCCTGGTCGAACTGGTCGGGGCGTTGATTGGAAAAGCGGGCAGCGTTCTCATTGTACCTGAACAAAGTAAGGAAATTACGAATCAGAGTACTCAGGAAAGAGTAACAATCTCTCCTCGGACAGCATACTCATGTTTTAAAACCAGAAAAAGCAGTGTTTTGACTGCAGAACCAACTTGGCAAGAAGAAGGATAGTTCCAAGGAAGCCAAACATTAAAATCCAGTACAACACAAGAGAAAGGAAATCCAAGGAAAATGAAGAAATTTTGATTGTTGAAATCACCAGACAGAAAACAAGTCAAATACAGACTGGCTTCTTTCAGGGTCCCAAACACTCATGCATTAGCCACGAGCAACATTGACCATGCAGTAACTCTTAGCGAAGGAGTAATTAAATATCACCACCAAGTCCACACCTGTTAGAGTTGAGAATCGACTACTCCTTTCCTTTGAGTTGCTCGATGGTGTCTTAGCTACTGCCTCTTCTACGGGAAGAAAATGATAAAATGACACAGTTTTATCTGATATATGGTTGACCAAACTTGTCCTTCACGAATTACAATCATGGCCTTCATCTTTATTTTCGTCTTCTTTTTCTTCATCTTTGAAAATCTAGTAGATCTGCAACTTCTCACCTTCACAGCAGAAAAAGTTGTGAGTGTAAACATTATTAAAAAAATTAAGCACCAATTTTCAAGATGTCATGGGCTATCAATGAGGCGTATTTAGAGTAAAATTATTTCAAAATATACAGAATAAGATGGGGAAATCATGACAAAAAACTATAAATTTTCAAAATATACAGATTAAGAGCAAATAGATTTAATAATTTCGGAAAATAACTCACGTTTTGGTCTTCAACCCCCTCAGTCACGACGAATGCCCCCGATCAGTGCAACAGGATGTGTCATATAACAGCTGAAATTTTTTGAGAAATTTTAATTAGATATAAAATCTAGATCTAGCTAAGGCTTATTCAGATTCAACAAAATAAAAAAATAAATTCAGGTGTTTCCCTTGTTAGGATCAGTTATTAGACCAATCTCAGTCAGAAAAGCCTCATGCCCAAATAATGTAAAATTCCGTAGACATAAAAAAAAATAAAACACATATGAAAGAGAGATTATGCATACAAATCTCATTTGAAGATATATATTTTGAATATTTAAATTAATAAATTTATGCAGGTTAAATCTATTAAGTTTGAGAAAAATAGCACTGTTGTAATGAAATGAAATGCGAATAACAGATTGCGAAGAGGAAAATTATATGGCAAGAGATGAGAAAAGCATAAGAGAGGACAAACCTTACAACACAACAGAACATGATATTGACGGCAAGACATTTTAAACAAATATTAGTTTTACTAATATCTAGAGAGCAAGTGAACCGCCGCTGCTGTAGAGATAGATGAAAACCTAAGATAAAAAGACATTTTATAGAAGAACATAGACAATATTAGCCATTCGATGAATAATACACGTGTACGTACGAAAAAATATCACAATTACTGCAGTAGAGCAAATGATATCATATGTGCAAATAAACAAAAAATTAAAGATCTGATTTTAAGATTACACTCGTTGTCCATGTGAGTGTTAGACACATGCACAGGTGCAAAGAAGGGCAAGCAGGAGCCTTGGTTCCTCCGTCAAAGTATATATTATTGTAAGTTGAACTATGCATATATCAATAAGTAGATAGATGGTAAAACTCTCTCAATTGAGGTAGAGTTTCACATTTCTATTTATTTAATGTCTTTTTTTTTTTTTTTTTTTCAATATTCGTGATTTCACTACTGTTTACTAAGCACACGCCATTTCACCCCATTTTTTTTAATCACACCTCACTATAGCCCAAAATTAATCTTCAAAGCTAAAAAGTAATTTTTTTTTTGGAAAAATTTTATGCCTAAAAGTGATCCAACTTTTTATGAAAAATTATATTTAACCTCTCCAAATACACATATAATTACAACAACTAAATTGATTTATATGCAATTTTAGATAATATTTTAATAAATTAATTGAATTTTGTACACTTGGTCCTCTATTTTCATGACATGATAGATTAAGTTTGGCCCCCTCTAATGAACTTCTGAATTCGTCCTTAGTTCGACATAGAATAATTTATTTCAAAATAAGTTAGTAAGAGAATCACATTGTAATAATCTTAATAAGTACTTGCTAGGGCAAAAAATTTACTCCGGTGATAGGATTCTTTTAGCTTATAACTTATCCTAATAGCTTTGGAATTACAACCATCAGTTGATTAGGACCTGTACTTGTTATGAGTCCCAGTAGGTGTTTAAATCTCTAACACCTCTTTCATTTTAAAGATTAGTTATCCTACTTTTATTTATATATTTTTTTCTTAAATGTGATGTATACCCTCCAATCTTATTCATAGGACTCTTTTTATAAACTTTTGAAGGTCCTTTATATAAGACTATTTATAAAATTTTAGAAGTATTTATTATTTTTTCTTATATTAAGATTTTGATTAATGTTAAATTTGATTTAAAATAAGAGTAAAGTTGGAATGTTATGATAATTTTTTTAAAAAACTCATACATTAATTAATTTTGCTAATTTTTCATGAACAGTGTAATTCAGTCTGTAGGACTTTACAAAAAAGACCAGAGTATCACTCTTCGCTTCCTGCAAGTTCATGGGTTTCAATTTCAAGAAAAAGAAGAGTTATATCATGTGCACCACACACAACTCATTTCAATCATTCTTAACTACTGGTTGGATATAGATTAACACCAAACCTAAGAATTTCTTCCCTCTGAAAGGACCTTTCTCCTTGTCAATGAATAGTCCTTTTTCTAGTATTGGTGGAATTACAGCTCTTTCTTTTGATGTTTCAAAATATTAATAGTATATCCTCTTAAAATGAAATAAATCATAGAGTTATTTCGTAATAATTCTCACATCAATTAATTTTACATGCAATGATACATTAATGTTTCCTAACTTTAAGAGAGACTCTCTTACTTAAAATACTGGATTTGAATGCTCGCCATGAGTTACAATTTTTATGATATATTTAATTATTGAAAATAGCACAGATTATTAATCAAGAACTGCTTCCTTGAAGAAATTATAATAAAAAATTACAATGGCCACTATATTTCCTAAATTTCTATTCATATATTTGAAATATACACGTAATTCATATATTTAATTGTAACCCATGATTATATATAACGGAAGTCATACCATTTAAAATAAATTAATTGGATATTTTATTGAAATAGGGTATAATTAATTAAACATCTATTTTAATTGAGTCTCTCAATTACATATATGTTTTAACGTCTAATTAATTAATTAGAATGAATAGGTGATAACTAACTTTTCAATTAAAGCTATTTTAATGTCTAATTGATTAATGATTAATTAATTAAAGTGAATTGTTAATTGATATAATTGCTAATTGCAGAGTTGGACAGATTATTATGATTAATGATGAATTAATTAAAATAAATAATTAATTGAAATAATTGTTTATTGTTGAGTTGGATGAGCTAATTGCACAGATTTACAAACTCATTTTATATTATGTATGTATAAATTAATTTTTAGCTAAGTTTTTCTCTTGTGCTTAAAACCTAATGTTGATGCTCTTACTAGCAATTGATGCAACAACTATTTCAGTGTTTTATAAGGTATAAATAGTACAAGAATATGAGCTATGAATGGGGTTTTGACTGAGGAGTAGAGATTGTTTAGTGGTCGGCTCCTTCCTCGCAAAGGCTTTGCAAGTTTAGCTCACTTATGTTAAAATCTCCCATGACCAGAAGTTAAAATCTTAAAAAATATAAGATCACTTTGATGTGATTATCACTGTTAATATTAAATATTTAGATCAAATTGCATAGATTATATGATATATTTGATTATTGAAAATATCATAGATTATAAATCAAGGACTCATCTACTTCTTTCAAGAAATCTATAATACTATTAAAGTTATCCCTAAATTTGTTCAATTAGCACAGTCGCATCAACAATTAAATATTTACTTTAATTTTCATTTCAATTAGTAATTTGTTTTTTTTTTTTCAAAGCCACGTATAAAAAGTAACCAAGGATTACTGGGGCAACAAATTTTACATGGGTAATAAGATTATGCTAGTTTCAAACTTATTCTAATAGCTTGAATTACTTCCATTTGTTGATTAGGAGCCCTACTTGTGATGAGTCTCCATAGGTGTTTAAGTCTAACACATCTTATATTTGAAAGATTAGTTATCCCATTTTTTGTACCTTTTGGCGTCAATGTGATGTATTATTCTTCATGTTTGTGGATTCCAATTGCAAGGAAAAGAAGAGTGATAAACACTTTTTAGTGTTTATCTGTGTACTCTTATACTTACTTCTAGCATTTTCAATTTGTATTTAATTGTTTAATTAGCATCTTCTTTTTATTGAGGTGTAATTGGAATTTATTGTATTTCATATTAATTTTCTCACTTTAAGGTCCAATTTTACTTGTTGGAGATTTTTAATTTCAAGACTGGACCTGGGAGGCCTCAAAACCTGTTGGGATTTATGTCCAAGCTTAGGATTGGAGCAATAATCTTCATTAATTCATGAAGCAATGACACAAGATATTTTCTCAACTTTAAAAGGGCGAAATAGGCTTTTGGCAACTTAAGGAGGTGCAATTTTGTAATTTCAGCCTAATTAATGGCAATTATGTAATATAGGGCTCATTAATGGCATTTTTGCAATTTCCTTGCATGGAAACCTAATGATTTTCGGCTAAATGTATAACCTAGCTGCCACTTTCATTTCCTTTCAAGCTTCTTCATTTTCTCCTTCTCCTATGGCCACCTCCATGAAAATGGAAGGCTAGGCTCTTTTGTGATTGTGTATGATGATTTTTATGCATGATTGCTGGTTAGGTTTGTGGGATTTCTATGCCTGATCACCCTAGGAGTAATTTTCATTGAGTAGAACTTGATTTGGTTGGATAGAAATTCAGAATTTAGGTCTTAGATGCTCTAATCCCTTGCTGTGATGTTGGTTAGGGTTAGGTTTGGTTCCAATGACCATAATCTATGTGATTACGTAGTAGGAATTGCCGAACTAGGTGTAGGGATACCAGCTTAATTAGGGTTCGACCAAATTAATTAATTAGGTAGGTTAATCTTGAGATTTCGGGGTTAATCTAGTTAATTAGCATAACTGGAGTTAAATTTTATCTTTAGGTCGATGATAGAATCACCGTTGTCTGATAGTTCCTTAGGTTGATTCATTTCCATCATCTATTCACTTCTATTTTATTGTTTATTGCGTTTATATACTGTTGAATTGTTGTAAACCCCCCATTTCGTCTAATTAACTGAAACTTGTGCTAATGGTTCTCTGAGAATACGACCCTGATTTGAAATTTGAACTTAGAATTTTTAATTTGACCGCACCCTATAGTAGCGATGCTATAGGGCGCGCGTCAAAGAGTTATATCCTCTTTTGTTAATGACCTTTCTCCTTATGAAAGAGTTGTTCTTTTTCAAGTATTGATGGAATTACAACTCCTTCTATGGTTCAAAATATTAATAATATCATCTTAAAATGAAATGAATTTTAGAGATATGATGTTATAATTCTCACATCAATTAATTTTCCGAGCAAGTAAGTAGACAATGGTTCTTAACTTTAAGAGGCTCTCATATGTAAAATATTAATTTTTACTTAAGCTTTATCTTGTGCTTAAAACCTAATGTTGATGCTTATCTTATTAGGAGTTGATGTAAGATGCAGTTTAATAATTTGATCACTTTTTATTTTATTAATGTGTAATTAGACTTACAATTCTTAATATATATATTATGCTTCTCTTTATATCCAGTCATTTATGTAGCTGGTTCATGGTTTTTACAGCTACCATGGCTGGTTTATTGCTTAGTCCAAGTACATGCATTGGGGTTTCGACAAAATGGCAGCTGGCTAAAGCCAAATTGGATTGACAGCTGGTTACAGTCAAACACAAGCCATGCATTCAATTCTTTTACCCTTCTAATTGGAAAAAAAAAAGGAGCAAGATTCATCGTTTAGAGCGCAACCGACCAAAAACTGACCATGAAGTCACATGAAACTGAACATTCAATTTTAGATAGGTTTCAATCCATCGATTTTCATACCATCGGTTTAGACAATGGTCAAAACTAACTTGTGCTTAGCTCTAATAGGTCCGCGTCTCAAAACATGATTGTCAGAAACGTACCTAGTAACCAAAAAGACTATGTTAAGCAATGGTTAAAACTAACCGGTGCTTAGCTCTAATTGGAACGCGTCTCAAAACATAATTGTCAGAAACATACCAAGTAACCAAAAACCTATGTTAAGTCAATCGATGCTAAATATTTACAAAATATAGATGAAATAAAAAAAAAAACTAATTTACAAGATTTGTAACTCCATTTCTAGCATGTAGTGGCCATGCTTTGCACTTGCAGGAAACTTTCTGACTACATCTACAACTATCAAGTTTGTATCACAATGATTCAAAGCTGTAGCTTTTTTTGCAACAAAATCACATAAGAAATTATATCAGATATCAATATGCTTTGTTTTGCTTTGGAATGTTTCGGATTCTCACTCGAATAATGTTACCTATAAAAAGAAATTACATTATGTTAAAAATATAGCAATAGTAATACAATGTTATAAAAATTACAACAGCAGGGCTATTTTTCCACATATTAGCCTCAGCAAGTATGGACTCTGCGCAGTCTCGACGTTGTTCTGGTTCCACAGACTCCATTATTTTCATTATATTGCAAACACCAAGCAGCTTGTATGCTCCAAACTCAACAAATCTTTCTGCTGGAAAGAATGCTCCATTTTGGTGCCTACACCAGCACCAGCTTGAGATCTTCCATTTTGGTTACGGATCATTTTTTGTTTTGTTTCTTCACTTCAGACAACATATAGCTCTTCCAATGATGGCAAAAATTGTGCATGACATTAATACTGAAGAGAATGGAATAGTGTTTGAAATTGGCCAGATTTTGTTACATCTATACTTACCATATACATGCATAGATAGGATCAGATTTCTTGGGATCTGAAATCTATTACTTATCAATACCAAGTCCACAACTGTTAGAGTTGCCCCATCTCATCAATGTCCATTTTATATTCTTCTCACTGACCGAAACTGGTTTTCCCACTAGTTTGTGGAGGCCAGCATATATCTGCAAAAAATAATTGCTATGATGTTAGCATATAAATTATTTTCTGATGATTTCAAGATCTTTAACATTTATTCCTTCCCAAAATAGAAGCATTGCTGCATTGTTTCTAACTAACAGACAAACTATAGATAAAAGTAGGCCTTTTCACTTCAATAAAAATTGTTTTTATATATAAATATATGCTTTGTGTTTTTTCTTTTTTTTCAGAAAAGAAAAGGAATGCTAATACGTGCGTAAAGGGAAAGAAAAAAAAAAGTGATGAAAATTATGAGATTATAAGATTCTAAAATGGCACCAAAAAAATTAAAATTACTAAGACAAAATTTGCAGGTGTGCAAGAAATGTTGTGTAAATATTGTAAAACAATTTTCTTTAATGTTCAAACATGCTAATGAACATAACAAGCATATTCAAACATAATGCGGAAGCGGATCAAGAGAGCCTACCTCCAGCCATTGCAAAACGCTTCTTCTTGGTGTCTCTGTTTCTCTTCCAAGCCTTCACTCTCTCAAACTCGATGGTGTTTGTTTCTAAAGTGAGGAGTCGGATTGGTGACCAACAGAGAGGAGGAGCACGCCTTTTATACTCCTCTGCCCATCATGGAGGAGTTGAGAAGTGAGGCTAGGTTCATGGGGTCGTGGGAATGTTGCTTGATGTGGGATGAATATGGGTGAACGTGGTCACAATATGGACCACTTCTTGAAGGAATGACAACGTGGGTTGACAATGTTTAACACCACGTAATAACAACATTCTCCCACTTGGTCCATATAATTCAACATTCACCATATAGAAAAACAAAATATACGAATCATGGCGATAAGTCCTCTTATAGTGAGTATTATCTTCCATGCATTACAATATATAAAGTCTTTCAACACTAGCCCTCAAACTTAATGAATAAACCATATGTTTATTCTAGGTCAAAACCAAAAGATATTTCTCAAAATAATAAGTCAATATGTGCACAAAACTGAAATGAGAAAACATCATAAATAGAGTTTCATTAAAACAACATCGTTCTTACAACGAAAATTACATCATGGACCCAAGTCCCATTCGTACTACATGATCCTTAAAATTTTTGGGTGGCATGCATTTAGTGAAAGGATCAGCAATCATCAACTCAGTGCTAATGTGCTCAATGACCACTTTCTTTTCCTTAACACGTTCTCTTATGGCTAAATACTTTATGTCAATATGCTTACTTCGACTACTGCTTTTGTTGTTTTTAGCCATAAATACCACAGCTGAGTTGTCACAGTACAACCTCAATGGCTTAGAAATAGAGTCCATAACTCTAAGCCCAGACATGAAACTCTTCAACCATACACCATGCGAGGTAGCCTCAAAACAAGATACGAACTCAGCCTCCATAGTGGAAGTGGCAGTTAAAGTCTGCTTTGCACTTCTCCAAGATATAGCTCCACCAGCTAGCATGAAAATATAACCGGATGTTGATTTCTGTGAATCAATGCAGCCAGTAAAATCTGAATCGGAGTAGCCAATCACTTCCAGATTATCAATCCGTCTGTACATAAGCATGAAGTCTTTTGTACCTTGAAGGTATCTCATCACTTTCTTTGCAGCTCTCCAGTGGTCTATACTTGGATTACTCTGATATCTTCCCAATACTCCAACAGCAAATGCAATGTCAGGTCTTGTGCATACCTGAGCATACATCATGCTTCCAACAACTGAAGCATAAGGAATGTTCTTCATTTGTTCCCGCTCAAGATCATTCTTTGGGCATTGGTTCAAATTGAACTTATCACCCTTCACAATGGGTGCTACACTCGGTGAGCAATCCTTCATCCGAAATCTCTCTAAAACTTTGTTGATATAGGTCTCTTGAGATAAACCCAAAATGCCTCGAGATCTTTCTCTATGGATCTTAATGCCAATGACATAAGATGCCTCACCCATATCCTTCATATCAAAGTTCTTTGAGA
This sequence comes from Bauhinia variegata, assembly GCA_022379115.2. Classification (NCBI taxonomy): domain Eukaryota; kingdom Viridiplantae; phylum Streptophyta; class Magnoliopsida; order Fabales; family Fabaceae; genus Bauhinia; species Bauhinia variegata. Next base: position 5,275,509 of record CM039437.1, on the reverse strand, counting down.
GGAATTGTTTCACCTCATATAGCAAACCCTTATCATTGGTTGCAAGTAAAATATCATCCACATATAGCACAAGGAAATAAATCCTGCTCCCACTGACCTTCTGGTATATACATTGATCCATGATGTTCTCTTCAAAACCAAATAAAGTGATGACTTCATGGAATTTTAAATACCATTGACGGGAGGCCTGTTTCAATCCATATATGGATTTATTAAGCTTGCAGACCAAATGCTCACCATCACTAGAGGAGAATCCTTTTGGTTGTTTCATGTAAACCTCTTCCTCTAGGTCACCATTGAGGAATGCCGTTTTCACATCCATTTGATGTAACTCAAAGTCAAAATGAGCTACCAATGCCATAATTACTCGGAGAGAATCTTTCTTAGATACAGAAGAAAATGTCTCCGTGTAGTCGATTCCTTCCTGTTGAGTGAACCCTTTGGCAACGAGTCTTGCTTTATGTCTCTTAATGTTGCCTCGTGAGTCTTTCTTTGTTTTAAAGACCCACTTACATCCAACGACTTTTACACCATTGGGCAACTCGACGATATCCCAGACCCTGTTGGAAGCCATAGAATCCAACTCATCTTTCATGGCATTATACCAGAAATCCGATTCCTTAGAACTCATGGCTTGTGAAAACATTTCAGGATCATTTTCGGCTCCAATGTTGTAGTTCAATTCTTGCAGATACACTTCATAATCACTAGGTATAGCTGATTTCCTAACTCTAGTAGATCTCCTTAATGTTGTTTCAGCATTTTCTTGAGGAACTTGTGGTTCAACCGGTTGTTCAACTGGTCGTTCAATATTATCTTGTTCCTCAACAACAACTTGATCTACTAGATCAATATCAGCAGCTTGTGGAATCTCATCAATTGGTTATCTAACACCGGTTTGAACTTGAGGGGTGTGAATGCCAATCAATCTATCACTTGAACTAGAGGGTTGAGCTTCATAGTGATCTTGTAACTGATCACTCCCACTGATCAAGTCATTCTCAAGAAATTTTGCATTTCTTGACTCCACAATCCTAGTGCTATGAGATGGACAATAGAATCTATACCCTTTGGACCTTTCAGCATATCTAATGAAATACCCACTTATGGTCCTTGGGTTTAGCTTATTGTCTTGTGGGTTATAAATTCTCACTTCAGACGGGCATCCCCAAACTCGTATATGTCGCAAACTCGGTTTCCAACCTTTGAATAACTCAAAAGGCGTCTTTGGAATAGCCTTGGTTGGAACACGGTTTAATATATACACTGCCGTCTTTAATGCTTCAGTCCACAAGAATTCTGGGAGTTTTGTGTTACTCCGGATGCTTCTCACCATGTCCATTAAGGTTCGGTTTCTTCTTTCTGCTACACCATTCTGATCTGGAGAATCGGGCATGGTGTATTGGGCAACAATGCCTTGTTCTTGAAGAAACTTAGCAAATAGACCAGGTACTTGTCCATTCTCGGTGTATCTACCATAGTACTCTCCACCACTATCTGATCTCACGATCTTAATTTGTTTTCCACATTGATTCTCCACTTCAGCCTTAAAAACTTTAAAGGCATCCAAAGCTTCGTCTTTCGAACGAAGTAAGTAGAGATACATATATCATGAATAATCATCTATAAAGGTGATAAAGTATTTCGGACTACTTGCGTCCATATCTGGACAACAAATATCTGTATGTATGATTTCTAACAGGTTTGTGCTCCTCTTTGCACCTCTTTTAGACTTGTTGGTTTGCTTGCCCTTAATGTTATCAACACAAGTCTCAAAATCAGCAAAATCCAGAGTAGCAAGTACTCCTTCATTTACTAATCTTTTAATTCTTTCAATGGAGATGTGTGCTATTCTCCAGTGCCACAACATAGAGGATTCCTCATTCACAACACACCGTTTTACCCCAGTAGTAATATGCATAGAATTATAAGCAGCATTATTTTGCAATTGAATAGGATAAAGACCATCAGACAAAGTACCATAACCAATAACTTCAGATTTATGTGATAAACTGAAACCATAATCCGAAAAGTTACAGGAAAAACCCAAAGGTACAAGTCTTGAAATAGAAATCAAATTTCTAGAGAATTTTGGAATATAAAAAGTCTTTTCCAAACGCAATACAAAACCACTACTTAAAATCAAACAGCACGTTCCAATGGCTTCTACACGTGAACTCATCTTGCTGCCTGAATAGATGTATTGTTCACTTCCCACTGGTTTCCGTAGGTTTTGCATACCCTGCAAGGTATTAGAAATATGGATTGTAGCACCAGAATCAATCCACCATGTGTCATGATCAACACTAACCATGTTAGATTCATAACAAACTAATGAAAGTTGAGTACCTTTTTTGTCGAGCCAGATCTTATGCTTTAAGCAGTCTTTCTTCATGTGCCCCTTCTTTTTGTAGAAGAAACACTTTGACTCTTTCTTTATGTCTGACTAAGGAGGAATCTTGCCATTTCCCTTATATTTGGCTTGATCCTTTCTTTTCTTTCCTTGGGTAGTCAAGTTCACCTTTTCACCCTCTTCCATTGCCAACCTCCCTTCTTCTTGGACACACATGGTCATAAGTTCATTAATTGACCACTTATCCTTATGTGTGTTGTAAGATATTTTGAAGGGATTATATTGTTGGGGTAGAGAGTTCAAGATGAAATGAACCAAGAAAGATTCTGACATCTTAACTTCCAAAGTTTCTAGTTGAGCCGCCATGTCCCTCATGCGCATGATATGATCACGCACGCCTCTAATCCCGGTGAGCTTCATGGATGTAAATTGCATTATTAAAGTGCTAGCAAGAGCCTTGTCAGATGTTATGAATTGCTCGTCGATAGCTTTCAGAAGGTCTTTGACCTTATCATGCTATTCGACTGAACCCCGTATGCCATGTAGTTTGGCCTCCAGCATAAACTACATGCTGTTTAGCGTTATGATGTGAGCAGCCACACTTTAGTGAAAACGACATGTCGTTTCAGCATTACCCTAAACGACATGTAGCTTAAGTCATCTTCAACCTCTAGCAGGGTCGATTTCACCCGGTTGCGACCCGCGGACCCGTAGCCAAAACCTGACATTTTTCCAGCCATTTTTGACGTCAAATTTTATGATTTATAGCCCATAATGCATAAAAATCCCATTTGATATCAATTTTTAACCTCCAAAGAGATTAAAACATCAAAAATTTTCGTGCCCAAAAATGAACTTCAAACCGAAAAGAAAAATGCAAGACAGAGGCATTACAAGGCTCTGATACCAAATGTAAAACAATTTTCTTTAATGTTCAAACATGCTAATGAACATAACAAGCATATTCAAACATAATGCGGAAGCGGATCAAGAGAGCCTACCTCCAGCCATTGCAAAACACTTCTTCTTGGTGTCTCTATTTCTCTTCCAAGCCTTCACTCTCTCAAACTCGATGGTGTTTGTTTCTGAAGTGAGGAGTCGGATTGTTGACCAACAGAGAGGAGGAGCACGCCTTTTATACTCCTCTGCCCATCATGGAGGAGTTGAGACGTGAGGCTAGGTTCATGGGGTCGTGGGAATGTTGCTTGATGTGGGATGAATATGGGTGAACGTGGTCACAATATGGACCACTTCTTGAAGGAATGACAACGTGGGTTGACAATGTTTAACACCACGTAATTCCAACAAATATATCTATTATAGCAGCAACTTACCTTTTATGTTCACATTGAATTCAATTTTGCTGTTACCACAAATGCCAAATTGACATGATGGGCAAAACCAGTCACCATCAGGGAGTTCAATACCATTTTCTTTCACATTCGCTTCATTCCAAGCAAAAAAAAATTTGTTCAGGAAGCAAGGTTATAAAATGTGAAATCAAAATTCAGGCAAATTCTTATTAATGCAGACATAAGAAACAGCTACTACTCACAGAAACCCTTCCTTTTTAAAATTCTCTACTCATTTCAGTGTGGTATGGCTTTGATAGTTACAGCCTCTTCTACAGGAAGAAAATGATTAAATGCCACAAACATTTTATCTAACATATGGTTGACCAAATCTTGTCCTTGGCAAATTACAATCATGGCCTTCATCTCTATTTTCTTCTTCTTTTTCTTCACCTTTGATAATCTAGCAGATTTGCAACTTCTCACCTTCACAGCAGAAAAAGTTGTGAGATGAAACATTAACAAAATTAGGCACCAATTTTTAACATTTAAATATATCTTAATACTTTCATGGGCTATCAATAAACTTATTTAGACTAAAATTACTTCAAAATATATAGATTAAGAGGGAATTCAATAAAAAAAAAACTATAAACTTTCAAAGTATACAGATTAAGAGCAAACTGATTTAATAATTTGAGAAAATATATAAAACAGCTGAAAAATTTGAGAAATTTTAGTTAGATATAAAATCTAGATCTACGTATGGCTTATTCAGATACAACAAAATAAAAAACAAATCCAGGCGTTACCCTTGTTAGGATCGGTTATTACTTCAATCCCAGACAGAAAAGCCTCATGCCCAAATAATGTAAAATTCCATAGACATAAAACAAAATAAACACATATGAAAGAGAGATTATACATACAAATCTCATTTGAAGATATATATTTTGAATATGTAAATGAATAAATTTATGAAGGTTAAATCTATTAAGATTGAGAAAAATAACAGTGTTGTAATGAAATGAAATACCATTGGAATAACAGATTGCGAAGAGGAAAATTATATGGCAAGAGATGAGAAAAGCAAAAGAGAGAACAAACCTTACAACACAATAGAAGATGACATTGACGGCAAGAAATTCTAGACAAATATTAGTTTTACAGATATCTAGAGAGCAAGTGCATCGCCTAAAGAGCAAGTGCGCCGCCTCCTTAAGAGAGATAGAAGAAAACCTAAGAGAAAGAGACATTTTATAGTAGTACATAGACAACATTAGCCATTAAATGAATAATACACGTGTACGTATGAAAAATATCATGATTACTGTAGTAGAGCCAATGATATCATATGTGTAAATAAGAAAAAAATTAAAGCTCTGATTTGATTTTATTTTTTGTTTACAAGCTGTGAATAATTCATCTCTTTAAACAAGATGATGCCAACGTTGAGTTTAGCTTATAATTAAGCCATTAAAAAAATCATGTGATGAGGGGGCTCGCAAACCAGCTGACTCATTTGCAATCCCTTTCCTAGTTCACGAGAAGCACACTAAGCCTTGTAGAATTAGTCATGGGGATTTAATCATCATATGACAGCTAATTTGCTAGTCAAATTTCTAATTGAAATTATTAATAAGCTCATTAAAATTTTCTCACTTTTGTTGATTTTAAAAATTTATTTTTAAGATTACAGGTGTTGTCCATGTAAATGTTAGACACATGCACGGATGCAGAGGAGGGCAAGCAGGAGCCTTGGTTTCTCCGTCAAAGTACATATTATAGTAAGTTGAACTATGCATATATCAATAGGTAAATGAGATGGTACAACTCTCTCTTTTGATGTCTTTTTTTTTTTTTTTTCACCCCATATTTTTTAATACCACCTCACTATAGCCCAAAATTAATCTTTAAAGTTAAAAAAGTAAATTTTAAGCCTAAAAGTGATAGCTCTTTATGAAAAGGTATATTAAACCTATCCAAAAACACATAATTACTACAACTAAATTGATTTATTAACAATTTTCGATAATATTTTAATAAATTAATTGAATTTTGTACACGGTCCTCTATTTTATATTGGACCTCTATTCTCATAAAATGATAGATTAAGTTTGACCCCCCTCTAATGAACTTCTGGATTCGTCCTTGGTTAGACATGGAGTAAGTTTATTTAAAAATAAGTTAGTAACAGAATTACATTCTAATAATCTTAATAAGTACTTGCTAGGGCCAAAAATTTACTCGGGTGATAGGATTCTGCTAACTTATCCTAATAGCTTTAGAATTACTACCATCAATAGATTAGGACCTCTACTTGTGATGAGTCTCCGTGGGTGTTTAAATCTCTAACACCTCTTTCATTTGAAAGATTTGTTATCCTACTTTTGTTCATATGTTTTCTTCTTCAATGTGATGTATACCTTCCAATCTTATTCATAGGACTCTTTTTATAAACTTATGATAGTCATTAATATACGATTATATATAAAGTTTTAGAAACATTTATTATTTTTCTCGTATTAAGATTTTGATTAATGTTAAGTTTGATTTAAAATAAGAGTAAAGTTAGAATGTTACGATAAATTTTTTAAAACACTCATACATTAATTAATTTTTATAATTTTTCATAACTGCGTAATTCAGTTGGTAGGACTTTACAAAAAAGACCAAAGAAAGTATTACTCTTCACTTCTTGCAAGTTCATGGATTCCAATTTCAAGAAAAAGAAGAGTATCATTTGCACCAGACACAACTCATTTCAATCATTCTTAACTTTTGCTTGGATATAGATTAACACCAAACCTAAGAGTTTCTTCCCCTGAAAGGACCTTTTGTCCTTGTCAATGGGTAGTTCTTTTTTCTAGTATTGGTGGAAATTACAGCCCTTTCTTTTGATGTTTCAAAATATTAGTTGTATATCCTCTTAAAATGAAATAAGTTATGGAGTTATTTCGTAATAATGTTCACATCAATTAATTTTATATGCAATGATACATTAATGTTTCTTAATTTTAAGAGAGGCTCTCTTACTTAAAATACTAGATTTGAATGCTCGCCATGAGTTACAATTTTTATAATATATTTAATTATTGAAAATAGTATAGATTATTAATCAAGAACTGCTTCGTTCAAGAAATTATAATAAAAAATTACAATGGCCACTATATTTCCTAAATTTCTATTTATATAGTTGAAATATATACGTAATTCATATATTTAATTGTAACCCATAATTAAAGTAGGGTAGAATATTTTATAAAACGGAGGTCATACCATTTAAAATATATTAATAGGTTATTTTATTGAAATAGCGTATAATTAATTAAACATCATTGTAATTGAGTCTCTCAATTACATATATGTTTTAACGTCTAATTAATTAATTAAAATGAATAGGTGATAACTGACTTGTCAATTAAAACTATTTTAATGTCTAATTGACTAATGATTAATCAATTAAAGTGAATTGTTAATTGAAATAATTGCTGTGTTGGATACGTTATTATTATTAATGATGAATTAATTAAAATAATTAATTAATTATTTTAATTGTTAATTGTTCAGTTAGATAAACTAATTGCACATATTTAGAGACTCATTTTATATTATGTATGTATACATTAATTTTTAATTAAGCTTTTCTCTTGTGCTGAAAACTTAATGTTGACGCTTTTATTAGGAATTGATGCAACATACATAAGGGCCATTTTAGTGTTTCATAAGGGGTAAATAGTACAAGAATATGAATGGGCGTTTGACAGAGGAGTGGAGTTTTTTTAGTGGTTGCCTCTTCCTTTACAAAGGTTTTGCGAGCTTCTTCACTTGTTAAAATCCTCTTATGACCACAAGTTAAAATCTCAAAGAATAAAGGATCACTTTGATGTGATTATCATTTGTAACTCTGTACTTCTTCATTTCCTACGAAACTTGGTAGACAGGTAAACAAGAGTATGGAGAAGCTCTCCTACAAATTTTGGGCAAAGCACACTGCTAGAAAATTTTCAATTTTCTTGCCCAATTTTAATACTTGGTTCTCCAAAATGAAGCCTTATGTTGGTTGAAGAAAATGATGTTATGTCCTTTCACAAGGGAAATTTTAAATCAGTCTCTTTAGATGGAGGATGCTGAGTGACCCAACGAGGGATGCGCACTAGCATAGGGGTGGGATTTTGATCCTTTAAACTCCTCACATACACAAAGCCATGCATTTGTATTAAGAATATATACATGTATATGAATGTATGAATAGACATGTCCTATAGTTTAATTATCTAGGACAACCACACGCTGAGGAAAGTGGATTGTTGGGAGAATATTTGCGCCAATTGGCCAACAACAAAATCTCCTCCCAATAATTTATCAACAATGGCCTGATGTGCTGGAAAGATACGGGACTAACGTATATGATAATTGTGTCTTGGTAAGATATTATTCTGATATCTTTGTTTTTGACTTTCTTAGGTTATCAACTATAATAGCCATCGTATGGATTGCTCTTTTTATTCCTTTTTATATGTTGTTTAAGGTTATTGTACACAAATTAAAAATATAATTAATACATTAAAATTCTTTTTAAGCTTTCTAAGAGTTCCTTAGTTTATAATGAGTGAGAATGGATGGGAGTTGACGCGCATCTTATAGTGTCACTACTATAAGTTGCGGTCAAATTAAATAATTCAAGTTCAAGTTTTCAACTAAGGTCATGTTCTTTGAGAACCACTAGCACATGTCTTAGTCAATTAGGTGATGGAAATGGAGGGTTTTAAGTAGAATTAATAATGTCATCAATAAAAATCGTAATAAACAGTGAAATAGAAACCAACAAATGATGAAAATGTAATCAACCTAGGGAACTATCAGACAACAGTGATTCTATCATCGACCTAAAAATAAAATTTAATTGCAATTATGCCAATTAACTAGATTAACCCCGAAATCTCAAGATTAACATACCTAATTAATTAATTTGGTTGAATCCTAACTAAGCCGGTATCCCTACACCTAGTTTGACAATTCCTACTATGCAATCACATAAGTTATGGTCATTGGAACCAAACCTAACCCTACCCAACATCACAGCAAGGGGTTAGAGCACCAAGACCTAAATTCTGAATTTCTATCCAACCAAATCAAGTTCTACTCTGTGGAAATTATTCTTAGGGTGATCAGGCCTAGAAATCCCACAAACTCATCCAACAATCATGCATAAAAATCATTATACACAATCACAGAGAGAGAAATGAGGAGTAGAGAAGCATAACTTTCATTAAATTCAAAATAAATGCAGTAATGGTCTCTAGAATAAAACCGACAATCTTCAAGCCATTCCAGGTTGAATACAGACGTGTTTGGGCTTCCATTTTCATGGAGGCAGCCATGGGAGAAGGAGAAAATGAAGAAAAATAGAGAGAGTGATGTGAGTGGCGGCTAGATTCAATGGAATAGAGTGCTAGCCGAATATCCCTAGGGTAAATGTAGGAAAATTATAAGATTGTCATTAATGAAGCCTAAATTATATAATTGCCATTAATGAGGCCCAAATTACAAAATTGCCCCTCCTTAAGTTGCCAAAAGCTTACTTCCCCCTTTTTGAGTTGAAAAAATATCCTTTATGCCCTTGCTTCATGAATTAATGAAGATTATTGCTCAAATCCTAAGCTTGTACATAAAACCCAACATGTTCTGAAGCCTCCTAGGTCTAGTCCTGAAATTAAAAATCCCTAACAAGTAAAATTAAACCTTAAAGTGGAAAAATTAATATGAAATACAATAAATTCCAATCAGGCCTTAATAATAAAAATATATGCTAATTAAACAATTAAATGCAAATTTGAAATGCTAGAAGTATAAGAGTACACAGATAAACACTAAAAAATGTTTTTCAGGAGTGATTGATAAGTTTGAAGAACTTAGTTGAAAATGATAAATATATAATTGAAAAAATTGCAATCAATGTTATCTTGAATTTCTAAAACTTTATACAGATAGAAACTAAATTTTCTTACTATTTTTTTCAAAGCGACATATTTAAGCAAGTATTACTGGGGCAACAAATTTTACTTGGGTAATAAGATTAACTAGTTTCAAACTTACTCTAATAGCTTTAGAATTACTTCCATATGTTGATTAGGAGCCCTACTTGTGATGAGTCCGCATAGGTGTTTAAGTCTAACACCTCTTATATTTGAAAGATTAGTTATCCCCTTTTTCGTACCTTTTTGCGTCAATGTGGTGTATTATTCTTTACTTCATGTTTGTGGATTTCAATTGCAAGAAAAAGAAGAGTTCTATCCTCTTTTGTCAAGGACCTTTCTCCTTATGAAAGAGTTGTTCTTTTCCAAGTATTGATGGAATTACAACTCCTTCTATGGTTCAAAATATTAATAATATCATCTTAAAATGAAATGAATTATAGAGGTATAATGTTATAATTCACATGTCAATTAGTTTTACGAGCAGGCAAGTATACAATAGTTCTTATCTTTTAAAGGCTTTCTTTTGTAAAATATTAATTTTTACGTAAGCTTTATCATGTGCTTAAAACCTAATGTTGATGCTTATCTTATTAGGAGTTGATGCAACATGCACAAGGGCTATTTTCAGTGCTTAGCATTTGATATACAGTTTAATAATTTGATCACTTTTTATTTTTATTATTTTGTAATTAGACTTACAATTCTGAATATATATATTATGCCTCTCTTTATTTCCAGTCATTTATGTAGCTGGTTCATGGTTTTTACAGCTAGTCTTGGCTGGTTCATTGCTTAGTCCAAGTACATGCATGGGGGTTTCGACAAAATGGCGGCTGGCTAAAGCCAAATTCCATTGACAGCTGGTTACAGTCAAACACAAGCCATGCATTAAATTCTTTTACCCTTCTAATTGGACAATAAAAGAGGGGCAAGATTCATGGGTTAGGGCGCAACGGACCAAAATCTGACCATGAAACCACATGAAACTGAACATTCAATTTTAGGTAGGTTTCAATCCATCGATTTTCATACCATCGGTTTAGACAATGGTCAAAACTAACCAGTGATCAGCTCTAATGAGTACGCGTCTTAAAATATAATTGTCAGAAACGTACCAAGTAACCCAAAAAACTATGTCAAGAAATGGTCAAAACTAACCGGTGCTCAGCTTTAAAGGGTATGCATCTCGAAACACAATTGTCAGAAACATACCAAGTAACCAAAAAACTATGTTAACTCAATCGATGCTAAATATTTACAAAATATAGATGAAAAGAAAAACTAATTTACAAGATTTAAAGGAATACTCAACAATCCCCTTGCTTCAAAATTTGTAACTCCATTTGTATGTTGTGGCCATGCTTTGCCCTTGGAGGAAACTTTCTCACTGCATCTACCACTATGTAGTTTGTATCACAATGCTTCAAAACTATAGCTTCATTTGCAAAAAAATAAAAATAAAAATAAAAATAAAAATAAATATAAAAATGAGTAAGAGATGATATCATATGTCAATGTGCTTTGTTTTACTTTGGAATGTTTGGGATTCTCACTTGAATAATGTTATCTATAAAAGAAAGAAATTACATTATGTTAAAATATACCAATAGTAATAAAATGTTATAAAAATACAACAACAGGGCTATTTTTCCACATATTAACCTCTGCAAGTATGGACTCTGCGCAGTCTCAACATTGTTCTGGTTCCACAGACTCCATAATTTTCATTATATTGCTAACACCAAACAGCTTGTATGCTCCAAACACATCAAATCTTTCGGCTGGAAAGAATGCTCCATTTTGGTGCCTACACCAGCACCAGCTTGAGAACCTCCATTTTGGTTACTGATCATTTTTCTTTTTGTTTCTTCACGTCAGACAATATATAGCTCTTCCAATGATGGCAAAGATTGTGCATGACATTAATACTGAAGAGAATGGAATAGTGTTTGAAATTGGCCAGATTTTGTTATATCTATACTTACCATATACATGCATAGATAGGATCAGATTTGTTGGGATCTGAAATCTATTACTTATCAATACCAAGCCCACAGCTGTTAGAGTTGACCCATCTCATCAATGTCCACTCTATATTGTTCTTCTCACTGACAGAAACTGGTTTTACTACTAGTTTGTGGAGGCCAGCATATATCTGCGAAAAATAATTGCTATGATGTTAGCATATAAATTTTTTTCTGATGATTTCAAGATCTTTAACATTTATTCCTTGCCAAAATAGAAGCATTGCTGCATTGTTTCTAGCTATCAGACATACTATAGATAAAAGCAGGCTTTTTGCTTCAATAAAAATTGTTTATATATATATGCTTTTCTGTTTGTCTGTGTTTTTTTTTTTTTTTTTCAGAAAAAAAAAGGAATGCTAATATGCAGTAAAGGGAAAGAAAAAAAAAAAGGTGATGAAAATATGATAAGATTATAAGATTCTAAAATGGCACCAAAAAAGTTAAAATTACTAAGACAAAATTTGCAGGTGTGCAAGAAATGTTAAGTAAATATATCTATTATAGCAGCAACTTACTTTATGTTCGCATTGATCAATTTTGCTGTTACGACAAATGCCAAATTAACATGATGGACAAAACTAGTCACCATCAAGAAGTCCAATGCCACTTTCTTTCACATTGGCTTCATTGTTACCTACAAGAAAAACAAAAAAAGAAAATTGTTCAGGAAGCAAGGTTATAAAATGTGAAATCAAATTTCAGGCAAATTCTTATTAATGCAGAAATGAGAAACAGCTACTACTCACAGAAACCCTTCTTTTTTAAAATTCTCTGCTCATTTCAGTGTGGTCTGGCTTTGATAGTTACAGCCTCTTCTACAGGAAGAAAATGATTAAATGCCACAAACATTTTATCTTCTTCTTTTTCTTCATCTTTGAAAATCTAGCAGATTTGCAACTTCTCACCTTCACAGCAGAAAAAGTTGTGAGATGAAACATTAACAAAATTAGGCACCAATTTTTAACATTTAAATACATCTTAATACTTTCCTGGGCTATCAATAGGCTTATTTAGAGTAAAACTACTTCAAAGTATAAAGATTAAAAAGGGAAATCAATAAAAAAAACTATAAACTTTTAAAATAAACAGATTAAGGGAAAAATGATTTAATAATTGGAGAAAAGATATAAAACAGCAGAAAAATTTGAGAAATTATAATTAGATATAAAATCTAGATCTAGGTATGGCTTACTAAGATTCAACAAAATAAAAAACAAATTCAGGGGTTGCCCTTGTTAGTATCGATTACTACTCCAATCTTAGACAGAGAAGCCTCATGCCCAAATAATGTGAAATTCCGTAGACATAAGACAAAATAAAACACATATGAAAAAGAGATTATACATACAAATCTCATTCGAAGATGTATATTTTAAATATCTATGCTGGTTAAATCTATTAAGATTTACAAAGATAACACTGTTGAAATGAAATGAAATGGCATTGGAATAACAGATTGCGAAGAGATGAGAAAAGCATAAGAGAGAACAAACCTTACAACACAATAGAAGATGATATCGATGGTAAGAAGTTCTAAACAAATATTAGTTTCACAGATATCTAGAGAGCAAGTTTGCCGCCGCCGCCGCCTCTTTCAGAGAGATAGAAGAAAACCTAAGATAAAGAGACATTTTATAGAAGTACATAGACAATATTAGCCATTCGATGAATAATACACGTGTACATATGAAAAAATATCATGATTACTACAGTAGAGCCAGTGATATCATATATGAAAATAAAATAAAAAAAGAAAATTGAATATTTGGTTTTATTTATTTATTTTTTTTTGTGTACAAGCTGTAAATAAATTCATCTCTCTAAACAAGATGATGTCAAGGCTGAGCTTAGCTTATAATTAAGCCATTAAAAAATCAGGGGATGAGGGGCTCGCAAACCAGCTGATTCATTTGCCATCCGTTTCCTAGTTCACAAGAAGCACACTAAGCCTTGTAGAATCAGTTATGGGGTTTTAATCATACTAAGACAGCTAATTTGCTAGTCAAATTTCTAATTGAAATCATTAATAAGCTCATTAAGATTTTCTCACTTTTGTTGATTTTAAAAATATCTTTTTAAGATTACAAATGTTGTCCATGTGAGTGTTAGACACGTGCAAAAATGCAGAGGAGGGTAAGCACGAGCCTTGGTTGCTCCGCCAAAGTACATATTATTGTAAGTTGAACTACGCATATATCAATAAATAGATGAGATGGTAAAACTCTCTCTATTAACGTAGAGTTTTACATTTCTATTCATTTAATGTCTGTTTTTATTTTTTTATTTTTAGAATATATGTGATTTCACTACCATTTTTTAAGCACACGCCATTTCACTCCCTATTTTTTAATCACACCTCACTATAGCCCAAAATTAATCTTCAAAGCTAAAAAGTAAAATTTTTGTTTGGAAAAATTTTAAGCCTAAAAGTGATCCAGCTCTTTATGTAAAGGTACATTAAACCTCTCTAAAAACACATATAATTACTACAAATAAATTGATTTATTAACAATTTTATATAATATTTTAATAAATTAATTGAATTGTTTACACGGTCCTCTATTTTATATTGGAATTCTATTCTCATGAAATGATAGATTAAGTTTGGCCCCTCTCTAATGAACTTCTTGATTCGTTCATGATTAGACATGAAATAAGTTTATTTCAAAATAAGTTAGTAAGAGAATTACATTCTAATAATCTTAATAAGTACTTGCTAGGGCAATAAATTTACTTGGGTGATAGGATTCTGCTAGTTAATAGCTTTAGAATTACAACCATCAGTTGATTAGGACATTCAAATCTCTAACACCTCTTTCATTTGACAGATTAGTTATCCTACTTTTGTTCATATCTTTTTCTTCAATGTGATGTACTCCCTCCAATCTTATTTTTTCTCATATTAAGATTTTGATTAATGTTAAGTTTGATTTAAAATAAGAGTAAAGTTGGAATGTTATGATAATTTTTTTTTTAAAAAATGATACATTAATTAATTTTAATAATTTTTCATAAACTCTGTAATTCAGATTGAAGAACTTTATAGAAAATACCAAAAAGAGTGTTACTCTTCAGTTCCTGCAAGTTCATGGGTTTCAATTTCAAGAAACCAGAAGAGTTATATCATGTGCACCACACACAACTCACTTCAATCATTCTTAGCTATTGGTTGGATATAGATTAACACCAAACCTAAGAATTTCTTCCCTCTGAAAGGACCTTTCTCCTTGTCAATGAGTAGTTCTTTTTCTAGTATTGGTGGAATTACAGCTCTTTCAAAATATTAATAGTATATCCTCTTAAAATGAAATAAATTATAGAGTTATTTCGTAATAATTGTCATAGCAATTAATTTTACATGCAATGATACATTAATGTTTTTTAACTTTAAGAGAGACTCTCTTACTTAAAATACTAGATTTGAATGCTTGCCATGAGTTGCTTTTTTTAATAATATATTTAATTATTGAAAATAGCACAGATTGTTAATCAAGAACTGCTTCCTTCAAGAAATTATAATAAAAAATTACAACGGCCGCTATATTTCCTAATTCTCTATGCGTATATTTGAAATATATACGTAATTCATATATTTAATTGTAACCCATAAGTAAAGTAGGGTAGAATATTTTATAAAACGGAAGTCATACCATTTAAAATAACTTAATAGATATTTTATTGAAATATGGTATAATTAATTAAACATCTATTTTAATTGAGTCTCTCAATTGCATATATATTTTAATGTCTAATTAATTAATTAAAATGAATAGGTGATAACTGACTTGTCAATAAAAGTATTTTAATGTCTAATTGATGAATGAATGATTAATTAATTAAAGTGATTTGTTAATTGAAATAATTGCTAATTGCTGAGTTGGATAGGTTATTATGATTAACGATTAATTAATTAAAATAATTAATTAATTAAAATAATTGTTTATTATTGAGTTGGATGAACTAATTGCAAAAATTTAGAGACTCATTTTATATTATGTATGTATACATTAATCTTTAGCTAGGCTTTTCTCTCGTGCTTAAAACCTAATGTTGATGCTCTTATTAGGAATTGATGCAACATACATAAGGGATATTTTAATGTTTCATAAGGGGTAAATAGTACAAGAATATGAGTTATGAATGGGTGTTTGACTGAGGAGTGGAGTTTGTTTAATTATCATTTCCTTTTTCGTAAAGACTTTGCAAGCTTCTTCACTTATGTTAAAATTCCCCCATGACCACAAGTTAAAATCTTAAAAAATATAAGATCACTTTGATGTGGTTTTCAGTTACATGTCATTATTATTTGCAGTTATATATTTGAATTCTATAATTGCATCCAGATGCATTATGACTCTTAATTCATTATTTCTTCATCTTTCACCATCTTTATTTTTCTGTATTTTTTTTTTCCAATTAAAAAGTGATTAGCCATTTATTTAAGTTTCAATTGTGGACAAAGTTCTCTATTTACTTTAATTTTCCAATTTCATTATCCTATATTAAAATGCACCACCTCAATAGTAGTAAATGGGAATAAGTATAGGTTTTAAACTTTAGTCTGTTATTATTTTCTATAATAATGCTCTTAGGAATAAATGAGAATAAGTCATGAAACGTTTCCACGTTATGCTGAATAAATGGGAATGAGGCTTTAAAGCACCACTAAACTACAAGAGAAATAAAGCTGTGAAATGAAGTGAGTTTTGACTAATTTAATTATTATGGATGAGAAAATGGAAATTATAGTTGATTATTTTTTATAGATGTTTACAAATTTAAGGTGGCAGCATTGAATATAGTTATGTTATTGTTAGAATAATATTATTTTTCAGATGCTAAAATACAACATGAAAGATGTAAACCACCGCGTAGACTAGATACTTATATCTAGTTATAATAATAATAAAAAAATACAAAAGCTACTATATTTTGTAATTTTCTATTCATATTTTTGAAATATATACATAATTCATATATTTAATTGTAAATCCATAATTAAACTAGGGGAGAATATTTTATAAAAGGGCAGTCATACCATTTAAAAAACTTATTATTAAATTGTTATCTTGAACGGAAGACTAAGTTATTGGCTATCAGATGGCTTTACACGAACAATGTATACAGGTGCATGTAAGATAACTACATCAAGTTCACTTAAATATTACAGATTCTCACTTAAGATTGAGGTTACAATATATTTCTTTGGTTTACTATGACTTGTATGTTAATTCTTTCTCTCTTTTACACATAGTTAATATTCGTCATTTTTAACTAACCATGAATCAATTCACAGTCATGAAATTGGAACGCCTTGATTTGTCTTAATTCACCTATTGGTTCACCAAAACAAACAAACCGAATATAAAAGGAAAAAAATTAGTTTGTATCTTTCTTCAACCTTTCTAATTTTATATAAATTTATACTTAGATTTATACCAAAATTTTATTTTCATTAAAAACTATCATCGAGAATTAAAAAAGAATGAAGAAAATCCTAAAATAGATTAAAATATTTAAAGATAACATGAATTATATTATATGAAAAAGACTACTCCTAATGAATTATATTTATTTTTGGTTACAAACTGCATACTAAAACGTACCGTGAATCTAATAATTATGCTTTTACATCTCTCTTAATTACTGCACTGAATTCCATTTTTGTCTCTGTGTTGGATTTGTCTGTTCTTTGCTTTCATAGACTTTATGTATTCAAAGTTCACATACATCCATGGAGGGTCCAAAGCTAGCTGTAGAGCTTCGTTCAAAATCAATCCTTCATAACGCATAAAACAATAGGAACGATTTCGGCGTTGTCAAAATAATGGTGAATAATTATAGCCAGAGAGTCATTGTACACAGCAAGCAGCTTCCTCATTGGTGACCTCGTGAAAACCTCCGTTTTCATGTCAAATGAGAGAACAAAGGAAGCACCTTCCACATCTTCCAAAGCATTACCAAGCCAATAGAATGATCCATTATGGGACACAGCAGGTGTGGATTCATAGTAAGCACGAGGGACATCGCATGCAATCAGCTCCTTCCCCCCGACTTCTCAAGGAGAAAATCTCAGCTCTAATGGGTGGTGGCCCCAAATCCTCCTCCTTGCTTCTTCTTGCTCCTCTGTGTCCTCCTCCACCTTGTCTTCATCGTCATTGTCGTGCACAAAATCACAGAAACCTGGACAACTACAATAACTCAGAAGAATAAGGCCCAGCTTTTCTGTTGGGTTATCTCTACTAGGTACTAGCTGGGTAAGAGATGGAGGGACCTGAGGCAGAAAGAGGCCCTGGTCGAACTGGTCGGAGTGTTGATTGGAAAAGCGGGCAGCGTTCTCATTGTACCTGAACAAAGTAAGGAAATTTCGAAGCAGGGTACTTAGGAAAGTGTAACAATCTCTCCTCGGACATCATACTCATGTTTTAAAACCAGAAAAAGCAGAGTTTTGACTGCAGAACCAACTTGGCATAAAGAAGGATAGTTCCAAGGAAGCCAGACATTAAAATCCAGTACAACACGAGAAAGGAAATCCAAGAAAAAATGAAGAAATTTTGATCGTTGAAATCACCAGACAGAAACAAAGCAGAAAAACAAGTCAAATACAGACCTTGCTTCTTTCAGGGTCCCAAACACTCATGCCTTAACCACGAGCAACATTGATCTTGCAGTAACTCTCAGCGAAGAAGTAATTAAATATCACCACCAGGTCCACAACTGGTAGAGTTGACCCACTTCATCAATTCTCCTGGACAGAAACTGGTTTTCCTTCGTTTTTGGAGGCCAGCAAAACCAGTCGCCATCAGGTATGTCCAATACAAGAAAAATGAAACAAGGCCGTGCACTAAGATCTCTGTAGAACAAAATAAACAATTGGAAAAACTGCGATTGAATTTGATTAATATACCTCTAATCCAATGCCTTTTGCTCTCTCGTTGGGTCATTCTTGCCTATAAGAAAAACAAATTGTTCAGGAAGCAAAGAAGTTAAAAAAATCTCAAAATTTGGCCAAATTCTTTTTACTGCAGAAATGAGAAACAGCTACTACTCAGAAACCATTCTTTTTTTTAGACAAAAAAAAAAAAGAAGAAAATTCTCTGCACATTTCAGTGTGGGCTGGCTTTGATAATCAACTACTCCTTTCCTTTGAGTTGCTCAATGGTGTCTTAGCTACTGCCACTTCTACGGGAAGAAAAAGATAAAAGGACACAGTTTTATCTGATACATGGTTGACCAAACTATGTCCTTCACGAATTACAATCATGGCCTTCATCTTTATTTTCTTCTTCTTTTTCTTCATATTGGAAAATCTTGTAGATCTGCAACTTCTCACCTTCACAGCAGAAAAAGTTTTGAGAGTAAACATTAAAAAAATTAACCGTCAATTTTCAAGATCTCATGGACTATCAATGAGGCGTATTTAGAGTAAAATTATTTCAAAATATACAGAATAAGATGGGGAAATCAAGAAAAAATCTATAAATTTTGAAAAATATACAGATTAAGAGCAAATAGATTTAACAATTTCAGAAAATAACTCACTTTTTGGTCTTCAACCCCCTCAATCACTACAAACACCCTCGCTGCAATGGGATGTGTCCTGAAAAATTTGAGAAATTTTAATTAGATATAAAATCTAGATCTAGGTATGGCTTATTTGGATTCAACAAAATAAAAAACAAATTCAGGCATTACCGTTGTTAGGATCGGTTATAGATGTAAAACAAAATAAAACACATATGAAAGAGAGATTATACGATATAAATCTCGTTTTAAGATATATATTTTGAATATCTAAATTAATAAATTTATACGGGTTAAATCTATTAAAATTGAGAATTGTAATTAAAAAAATGCCATTGGAGCAACAGATTGTGAAGAGGAAAATTATATGGCAAGAGATGAGAAAAGCATAAGAGAGAACAAACCCTACCACACAATTGAAGATAATATTGGCGGCAAAAAATTCTAAACAAATATTAGTTTTGCAGATATCTAGAGAGTAAGTGCGCCGCTGCCGCCTCCTTCAGATAGATAGAAGAAAACCTAAGATAAAGAGACATTTTATAGAAGTACATAGACAATATTAGCCATTCGATGAATAATACACGTGTACGTATGAAAAAATATCATAATTACTGCGGTAGAGCCAATGATATCATATGTGTAAATAAAAAAAAAAATTATAGATTTGATTTTAAGATTACACGTGTTATCCATGTGAGTGTTAGACACATGCACAGATGCAGAGGAGGGCAAGCATGAGCCTTGGTTCCTCCGTCAAAGTACATATTATTGTAAGTTGAACTATGCATATATCAATAAGTAAAGAGTAAATCCCCTTTTTCCCCCCTGACACTTACCTCGTAGACAAGTACCCCCTGGCACTTCAAGTTTCCCAAATTAAACCCCAACACTTCAAACGTTTCCCATATCAAACCCTCTGTCTACCTTCGTCACAGCCTACTAACGTTTTTTGCCTACGTGGCATGTTAAGTAATGATGTGGCCGTTAATGGGTGACGTGGAAAGTATGAGTCATCTGATATAGCGACATCAGCAGCACACCACAACTTTTTTTTTTTCCTTCCATTTGGGTTCTTCAATGGCAGCCGCTAACCCCACCGTCACTGCATTGCACACGCACCAATGGAAACCAACATCCCTCCCTGTTTACTTCGCCCTTGAACATTCTTCGGAGCTTGGTACCCAAGTAACTGAGGTAAGGGTTGGTTCTCAAAGGTAATGCTAAGAGTTCCAAAAGCTTTCTTTTGAGTTCATAGAAGAACTGAAATTGATAGTTATGGCAAATTGTTCTGGGCAAAATCAGTCCTAAAGGACCAACTACAGCCAACCAAAGAGTCATAGTGGCTGGTAGATATTCTGGGCAAAATTGTTCTGGTTACCCAACTCCTGCAAGATTTTGAAGATTGTTGTGGTCGTGAAAACGGTCCCTGCATCAAGTGGAACTCCAAACCAAATAGCGGTAGCAAACGTGAGAGTCGATATCATTAATGGTAATCACTATAATATTGCTAGAAATTGAGTACATGAACTTGGAAATCCATTCAAATTCTGATTTACAGAAACTAGACCCTAGTGGTCACCGAAGAGAAGGGGAAAAAAAAAAGAAAGAAGAAGCTGAGTTGGAGCTGATTTGGCCACATCACCCGCTCACTGTCTGCCACATCACCTATTAACGGTCACGTCAATGCTTAACGTGCCATGTAGGCGAAAACTGTTAGTGGGCGGTGACGGAGGGTTCGATATGGAAACATTTGAAGTATCAGGGTTTAATTTGGGAAACTTGAAGTGTCAGGGGGTAAAAGGGGGTTTACTCATAAGTAAATAGATGGTAAGACTCTGTTAATTGACGTAGAGTTTCACATTTCTATTTAATTAATGTCTTCTTTTTTTTTTTTTCAATATTCTTGATTTCACTACTGTTTACTAAGCACACACCAATTCCCCCATATTTTTTAATGACAACTCCCTATAGCCCAAAATTAATCTTCAAAGCTAAAAAGTAAAATTTTTGTTTGGAAAAATTTTAAGCCTAAAAGTGATCCAGCTTTCTTTCAAAAATTATATTAAACCTCTCCAAAAACACATATAATTACTACAACTAAATTGATTTAATAACAATTTTAGATAATATTTTAATAAATTAATTGAATTTTGTACACTTGGAACTACTCATGACATGATAGATTAAGTTTGGCCCTCTCTAAAGAACTGCTGGATTCGTCCTTAGTTGGACACAGAATAAGTTTATTTCAAAATAAGTTAGTAAGACAAATACATTCTAATAATCTTAATAAGTACTTGCTAGGGCAAACAATTTTCTCGGGTGATAGAATTCTGCTAGCTTATAACTTATCCTAATAGCTTTAGAATTACAACCATCAGTTGATTAGGACCTGTACTTGTGATGAGTGCCCGTAGGTATTTAAATCTCTAACACCTCTTTCATTTTAAAGATTAGTTATCCTACTTTTGTTTATATATTTTTTTCTTCAATGTGATGTATACCCTCCAATCTTATTCATTGGACTCTTTTTATAAACTTTTGATGGTCCTTTATATAAGACGATTTATAAAATTTTAGAAGTATTTGTTTTTTTTTCTTATATTAAGATTTTGATTAATGTTTAATTTGATTTAAATTAAGAGTAAAGTTGTAATGTTATGAAAATTTTTTAAAAAACTCATACATTAATTAATTTTAATAATTTTTCATGGACTATGTAATTCAGTTCGTAGGACTTGACAAAAAAGACCAAAGAGAGTATTACTCTTCACTTCCTGCAAGTTCATGTGCACCACACAACTCATTTCAATCATTCTTAACTATTGGTTGGATATAGATTAACACCAAACCTAAGAATTTCTTACCTCTGAAAGGACCTTTCTCCTTGTCATTGAGTAGTTCTTTTTCTAGTATTTGTGGAATTACAGCTCTTTCTTTTGATGTTTCAAAATATTAATAGTCTATCCTCTTAAGATGAAATTAATCAGAGTTATTTCGTAATAATTCTCGCATCAATTAATTGTACATGCAATGATACATTAATGTTTCTTAACTTTAAGAGAGACTCTCTTACTTAAAATACTGGATTTGAATGCTCGCCATGAGTTACAATTTTTATGATATATTTAATTATTGAAAATAGCACAGATGATTAATCAAGAACTGCTTCCATCAAGAAATTACAATAAAAAATTACAATGGCCACTATATTTCCTAAATTTCTATTCATATATTTGAAATATATACGTAATTCATATATTTAATTGTAACCCATGATTATATAAAACGGAATTCATACCATTTAAAATAAATTAATTGGGTATTTTATTGAAATAGGGTATAATTAATTAAACATATATTTTAATTGAGTCTCTCAATTACATATATGTTTTAACGTCTAATTAATTAATTAAAATGAATAGGTGATAACTGATTTGTTAATTAAAGTTATTTTAATGTCTAATGATTAACGATTAATTAATTAAAGTGAATTGTTAATTGATATGATTGCTAATTGCCGAGTTGGACAGATTATTATGATTAATGATTAATTAATTAAAATAAATAATTAGTTGAAATAATTGTTTATTGTTGAGTTGGATGAGCTAATTGCACAGATTTAGAGAGTCATTTTATATTATGTATGTATAAATTAATTTTTAGCTAAGTTTTTCTCTTGTGCTTAAAACCTAGTGTTGATGCTCTTACTTGCAATTGATCCAACAACTATTTCAGTGTTTTATAAGGTATAAATAGTAGAAGAATATGAGCTATGAATGGGCGTTTGACTAAGGAGTAGAGTTTGTTTAGTGGTCATCTCCTTCCTCGCAAAGGCTTAGCAAGTTTCTTCACTTATGTTAAAATCTCCCATGGCCACAAGTTAAAATCTTAAAAAATATAAGATCACCTTGATGCAATTATCACTGTTAGTAGTAAATATTTAGATCAACTTGCATAGATTATATGATATATTTGATTATTGAAAATAGCATAGATTATAAACCAAGAACTCATCTACTTCTTTCAAGAAATATATAATACTATAAAAGTAATCCCTAAATTTGTTCAATTAGCATAGTCACATCAATAATTGAATATTTACTTTAATTTTTATTTCAATTAGTAATTTGTTTTTTTCAAGGCGACGTATAAAATGCAACCAAGGATTACTGAGGCAATAAATTTTACATGGGTAATAAGATTATGCTAGTTTCGAACTTGTTCTAATAGCTTTAGAATTACTTCTATATGTTGATTAGGAGCCCTACTTATGAGTCCCCATAGTTGTTTAAGTCTAACACATCTTATATTTGAAAGATTAGTTACTCCCTTCTTCGTACCTTTTTTGCGTCAATATGATGTATTACTCTTCACTTCCTTAATGTTTCTGGATTTCAATTGCAAGAAAAAGAAGAGTTATATCCTCTTTTGTTAAGGACCTTTCTCCTTATGAAAGAGTTGTTCTTTTTCACGTATTGATGGAATTACAACTCCTTCTATGGTTCAAAATATTAATAATATCATCTTAATATGAAATGAATTATAGAGGTATGATGTTATAATTCTCACGTCAATTAATTTTACGAGCAAGCAAGTATAAAATGGTTCTTAACTTTAAGAGGCTCTCTTTTGTAAAATATTAATTTTTACTTTTGTTTTATCTTGTGCTAAAAACATAATGTTGGTGCTTATTTTATTAGGATTGATGAAACATGCATAAGGGCTATTTTCAGTGCTCAGTATTTGATCTACAGTTTAATAATTTGATATATGCCTCTCTTTATTTCCAGTCATTTATGTAGCTGGTTCTTGGTTTTTACAGCTAGCCTGGCTGGTTCATTGCTTAGTCCACCCTTCTGATTGGACATAAAAAGAGGAGCAAGATTCATGGGTTAGAGCGCAACCGACCAAAAACTGACCACAAAGCCACATGAAACTGAACATCCAATTTTAGGTAGGTTTCAATCCATCCATTTTCATACCATCGGTTTAGACAATGGTCAAAACTAACCGGTGCTTTGCTCTAATGGGTACGTGCCTCAATACACGATTGTCAGAAACGTACCAAGTAACCAAAAACCTATGTTAACTCAATCGATGCTAAATATTTACCAAATATAGACGAAAAAAAAAAAACTAATTTACAAGATTTATAACTCCATTTGTAGCATGTAGTGGCCATGCTTTGCACTTGCAGAGAACTTTCTGATTACATCTACAACTATCAAGTTTGTATCACAATGATTCAAAACTGTAGCTTCATTTGCAAAAAATCACATAAGAAATGATATCAGATGTCAATATGCTTTGTTTTGCTTTGGAATGTTTCAGATTCTCACTCGAATAATGTTATCTATAAAAAGAAATTACATTGTGTTAAAATATAGCAATAGTAATACAATGTTATAAAAAATACAACAGCAGGGCTATTTTTCTACATATTAGCCTCAGCAAGTATGGACTCTACGCAGTCTCAACATTGTTCTGGTTCCACAGACTCCATAATTTTCATTATATTGCTAACACCAAGCAGCTTGTATGCTCCAAACTCATCAAATCTGTCTGCTGGAAAGAATGCTCCATTTTGGTGCCTACACCAGCACCAGCTTCAGAACCTCCATTTTGGTTACTGATCCTTTTTCTTTTTGTTTCTTCACTTCAGACAATATATAGCTCTTCCAATGATGGCAAAAATTGTGCATGACATTAATACTGAAGAGAATGGAATAGTGTTTGAAATTGGCCAGATTTTGTTATATCTATACGTACCATATACAAGCATAGATAGGATCAGATTTCTTGGGATCTGAAATCTATTACTCATCAATGTCCATTTTATGTTGTTCTTCTTACTGACAGAAACTGGTTTTCCCACTAGTTCGTGGAGGCCAGCATATATCTGCGAAAAATAATTGCTATGATGTTAGCATAAAAAATATTTTCTGATGATTTCAAGATCTTTAACATTTATTCCATTCCAAAATAGAAGCATTGCTGCATTGTTTCTAGCTATTAGATAAACTATAGATAAAAGCAGGCTTTTTTACTTCAATAAAAATTGTTTTTATATATACATATATGCTTTTGTGTTTTTGTTTTTCTCAGAAAAGAAAAGGAATGCTAATATGCAGTAAAGGGAAAGAAAGAAAAGTGATGAAAATATGATAAGATTATAAGATTCTATAATGGCACCAAAAAAATTAAAACTACAAAGACAAAATTTGCAGGTGTGCAAGAAATGTTGAGTAAATATATCTATTATAGCAGCAACTTACCTTTATGTTCACATTGAATTCAATTTTGCTGTTACCACAAATGCCAAATTGGTATGAAGGGCAAAACCAGTCACCATCAAGGAGTCCAATGCCATTTTCTTTCACATTGGCTTCATTCTTGCCTACAAGAAAAAAAAGAAAGAAAAGAAAAATTGTTCAGGAAGCAAGGTTATAAAATGTGAAATCAAAATTCTGGCAAATGTTTATTAATGCAGAAATGAGAAACAGCTACTACTCACAGAAACCCTTCTTTTTTAAAATTCTTTACTCATTTCAGTGCGGTCTGGCTTTGATAGTTACAGCCTCTTCTACAGGAAGAAAATTATTAAATGCCACTAACATTTTATCTGGCATATGGTTGACCAAATTTTGTCCGTGGCAAATTACAATCATGGTCTTCATCTCTATTTTCTTCTTCTTTTTCTTCATCTTCGAAAATCTAGCAGATTTGCAACTTCTCACCTTCACAGCAGAAAAAGTTGTGAGATGAAATATCAACAAAATTAGGCACCGATTTTTAACATTTAAATGCATCTTAGTACTTTCATGGGCTATCAATAGGCATATTTAGAGTAAAATTACTTCAATATATATAGATTAAGAAGGGGAAATCAATAAAAAAAAAAAAAACTACAAACTTTAGAAATATACAGATTAAGAGCAAAACGATATAATAATTTGAGAAAATAAATAAAACAGCTGAAAAAATTGAGAAATTCTAATTAGATATAAAATCTAGATGTAGGTATGGCATTTTCAGATTCACCAAAATAGAAAACAAAAGCAGGTGTTGCCCTTGTTAGGATCGATTACTACTCTAATCCTAGATAGAGAAGCCCTATGCCCAAATAATGTGGAATTCCGTAGACATAAAACTAAATAAAACACATATGAGAAAGAGATTATACGATACAAATCTCATTTGAAGATGTATATTTTGAATATCTAAATTAATATATTTATGCGGATTAAATTATGAAGATTTGGAAAAATAACACTGTTATAATGAATTGAAATGGCATTGGAATAACAGATTGCGAAGAGGAAAATTATATGGCAAGAGATGAGAAAAGCATAGAGAACAAACCTTACAACATAATAGAAGATAATATTCACGGCAAGAAGTTCTAAAGAAATATTAGTTTTACATATATCTAGAGAGCAAGTGCGGCGGCGGCCTCCTTCAGAGAGATATAATAAAACCTAAGATAAAGAGACATTTTATAGAAGTACACAGACAATATTAGCCATTCGATGAATAATACACGTGTACGTATGAAAAAATATCATCATTACTGCAGTAGAGCCAATGATATCATATGTGTAAATATAAAAAGAAAATTAAAGATCTGATTTTAATTTTTTTTGTTTACATGCTGTAAATAATTAATCTCTCTAAACAAGATGATGTCTAGGCCGAGCTTAGCTTATAATTAAGCCATTAAAAAATTCAATGGATGAGGGCCTCGCAAACCAGCTGACTCATTTGCAATCCGTTTCCTAGTTCACGAGAAGCACACTAAGCTTTGTAGAATCAGTTATGGGGATTTAATCATCCTAAGACAACTAATTCGCTAGTCAAATTTCTAATTGAAATTATTAATAAGCTCAATAAAATATTCTCACTTTTGTTGATTTTTAAAATTTAGTTTTAAGATTACACGTGTTGTCCATGTGAGTGTTAGACACATGCACGGATGCAAAGGAGGGAAGCAGGAGCTTTGGTTCCTCCGTCAAAGTACATATTATTGTAAGTTGAACTATGCATATATCAATAAGTAGATTAGATGGTAAAACTCTATTGACGTAGAGTGTTACATTTCTATTCATTTAATGTCTTTTTTTTTTTTCCAATATATGCAATTTCACTACCATTTTCTAAGTACACGCCATTTCACCCCATATTTTTTAATCACACCTCACTATAGCCCAAAATTAATCTTCAAAGCTAAAAAGTAAAACTTCTCCAAAAAAACACATAATTACTACAACTAAATTGATTTATTAACAATTTTAGATAATATTTTAATAAATTATTCGAATTTTGTATACGGTTCTTTATTCTATGTTGGACCTCTATTCTCATAAAATAATAAATTAAGCTTGGCTCCTCTCTAATGAACTTCTAGATTGGTCCTTGGTTAGACATGAAATAAGTTTATTTCGAAATAAGTTAGTAAGAGAATTACGTTCTAATAATCTTAATAATTACTTGCTAGGGCAATAAATTTACTTGGGTGATAGAATTCTGCTAGCTTATAACTTATCCTAATAGCTTTAGAATTACAACCATCAGTTGATTAGGACCTGTACTTGTGATGAGTCCCCATAGGTGTTTAAATCTCTAACACCTCTTTCATTTGAAAGATTAGTTATCCTACTTTTGTTCATATCTTTTTTTCTTCCATGTGATGTCTACCCTCCAATCTTATTCATAGGACTCTTTTTATAAATTTTTAATGGTCCTTAATATAACACTACTTACAAAGTTTTAAAAGTATTTATTATTTATTCTCACATTAAGATTTTGATTAATGTTAAGATTGATTTAAAATAACAGTAAAGGTGGAATGTTATGATAATTTTTTAAAAAAACTGATGCATTAATTAATTTTAATAATTTTTCATGAACTGTGTAATTCAGTTTGAAGGAATTTACGAAAAAGACCAAAGAGAGTATTACTCTTCAGTTCCTGCAAATTCATGGGTTTCAATTTCAAGAAAAAGAAGAGTTATATCATGTGCACCACACACAACTCATTTCAAACATTCTTAACACAAATCCTAAGAATTTCTTACCTCTGAAAGGACCTTTCTCCTTGTCAATGAGTAGTTCTTTTTCTAGTATTGGTGGAATTACAGCTCTTTCTTTTGATGTTTCAAAATATTAATAGTATATCCTCTTAAAATGAAATAAATTATAGAGTTATTTCGTTATAATTCTCACATCAATTAATTTTACATGCAATGATACATTAATGTTTTTTAACTTTAAGAGAGACTATCTTACTTAAAATACTAGATTTGAATGCTCGCCATGAGTTACAGCTGTTATAATTTATTTAATTATTGAAAATAGCACAGATTATTAATCAAGAACTGCTTCTCTCAAGAAATTATAATAAAAAATTACAATGGCCACTATATTTCCTAAATTTCTATTCATATATTTGAAATATATACGTAATTCATATATTTAATTACGTATATAAAACGGAAGTCATACCATTTAAAGTAAATTAATTGGATATTATATTGAAATAGGGTATAATTAATTAAACATCTATTTTAATTGAGTCTCTCAATTACATATATGTTTTAACGTCTAATTAATTATTTAAAATGAATAGGTGATAAGTGACTTGTCAATTAAAACTATTTTAATGTCTAATTGATTAATGATTAATTAATTAAAGTGAATTGTTAATTGAAATAATTCTAATCGCTGAGTTGGATAGGTTATTATGATTAATGATTAATTAATTAAAATAAATAACTAATTGAAATAATTGTTCGTTGTTGAGTTGGATGTGCAAATTGTACAGATGTTGAGACTCATTTTACATTATGTATGTATACATTAATTTTTAGCTATGCTTTTCTCTTGTGCTTAAAACCTAATGTTGATGCTCTAAATTAGAAATTGATGCAACATACATAAGGGCTATTTCAGTGTTTCATAAAGTGTAAATAGTACAAGAATATGAGCTATGAATGAGCGTTTCACGGAGGAGTAAAGTTTGTTTAGTGGTCTCCCATGTCCATAAATTAAAATCTTAAAAAATAACAGATCACTTTGATGTGATTATCACCGTTAATGTCAAATATTTAGATCAATTTGCATAGATTATATGATATATTTGATTATTGAAAATAGCATAGATTATAAATTAAGAAATCATCTACTTCTTTCAAGAAATCTATACATACTATAAAAGTAATCTCTAAATCTGTTCAATTTGCACAGTCACATCAACAATTGAATATTTACTTTAATTTTTATTTCATTTAGTAATTTATTTTAATTGACAATCGACATTCTATTTTAATTTATCAATTCATTAATTGTCATTCATTTGAATTTATTAATTAGTAAATTAAAAAAGCAGTTTTACTAATTGACAAAATTTTGCACCATAAACATATATATACTTAAACCAACGGGAGAAATAATGAGAAATAATAATAAATAGGAGTTAATAACAAAGATTATTCAAGCTGCATATCAAGCAAAAAACTATTTAAAAGTCATCAAATATATATTAGTTTTGGTTGGCTTTTATTTTCCACCATCTATTTAAGAAAAATATAGTTAAAATTTGATAACTTATTAGTTTTTAAAAAATAAAATTAACATTTTAAGTTTACTTTTATTTAATGTTAGACTCTAATTAACTATTACAATAATATATTAATTTTCACATTAATCAAAATATGAAAATTAAAAAGAGACTATTAATCTGGGATAAATATGAAAAAAATAATAAATAATTCCATAACTTAGTAAAGGATTTTATATTAATAGACACTTAAAGTTTCTAGAAGGGATCTTATAATACAAAAGAAAGAGAGTATAGATTATTTTTAGTTAAGCTTTTTCTTGTACTTGAAACCTAATGTTGATGCTCTTATTGGGAATTGATGCAACATACATGAGGGATATTTCAGCGCTTCATACGGTGAAAAGTGGAACCTTCTAAAGGGGAAAAAACCACTTGGTTTCGATAGTACAAAAATATGATCTATGAATAAGCGTACAACTAAAGAGTGAAATTGGTTTAGTGATCATTTTATCCTTTGTGAACTTTTTCACCCCGTATTTAAATCCCTCTATGGCTACTGGTTAAAATCCCCCCCTCCCCCGGCTTAACAAAGATAGGGCATGTGGTTGTGGAGCTGAAACAGGTGGTTCCACTAGAGGCTGTCCAACAGAACTATCAAAAGGAAGTGGTTGCCCTTGAGCAGATCCCTACATGACCATGAGGTATTTTGTGTCATTCCTGCATAAAAAATAAAAATAAAATAACAACTTATTATTAAATTCTTATCTTAAACAGAAGACAAAGTTATTGGCTATGAGATGGCTTTACATGAACAATGCAATTAGGTACAAGACAACTACATCAAGTTCACTTAAATAATATAGATTCTCACTTAAGATTGAGGTTACAATATATTTCTTTGATTTACTATGCTTGTATGTTAATTCTTTCTCAATTTTACACATAGTTAACATATTCGTCATTTGTTTTAACTAATTGCGAATCGATTCACACGTATTAATTTGCAAATTGTGATGGCTCGATTTGTTTTGATTCGTTCACTAAAATAAGCAAATCGAATATAAAGAAAGAAAATATTCTTTAATTTGCATATTTCTTCAACTTTTTTCAATCTTATGTAAATTTATACTTAGATTTATATCAAAATTTTATTTACATAAAGAACTATCACCCAAAATATAAAAAAAAAAAAAAAAATGAAGAAAATCATAAAGGAGAGGAGTGAGTGTCATTCAGAAAACTATTTAAAGATAACATGTATCATAACGTATCAGTATTCAAGCATACTAAAGAAGATTACTCCTAGTGAATCTTATTTATGTTAGGTCATAAATTGCATAACAAAACATATCATGAATCTAGTAATTATGCTTTTACATCTCTCTTAATTACTGCACTGAATTCAATTTTTGTCTTTGTGTTGCATTTGTCTATTCTTTGCTTTAATAGACTTCTGTATTCAAAGTACACATACATTCATGAAGGGTCCAAAGCTAGCTGTAGAGCTTCGTCCAAGATCGATCCTTCATAACCCGCAAATCAATAGGAACGACTTCGGTGTTGTCAAAATAAGGCTGAATAATTATAGCCAGAGAGTCATTGTACACAGCAAGCAGCTTCCTCATTGGCGACCTCGAGAAAACCTCCCTTTTCATGTTAAATGAGAGAACAAAGGAAGCACCTTCCACATCTTCCAAAGCATTACCAAGCCAATAGAATGATCCATTATGGGACACAGCAGGTGTGGATTCATAGTAAGCACGAGGGACATCGCATGCAATCAGCTCCTTCCACCCCACTTCTCAAGGAGAAAATCTCAGCTCGAATGGGCGGTGGCCACAAATCCTCCTTCTTGCTTCTTCTTGCTCCTTTGTGTCCTCCTCCGCCTCGTCTTCATCATCATTGTCCTGCACAAAATCACAGAAACCTGGACAACTACGATAACTCAGAAGACTGAGGGTCCAGCTTCTCTGCTGGATTATCTCTACTAGGCATTTGCTGGGCAAAAGAGAGAGGGAACCGAGGCAGAAAGAGGCCCTGGTCGAACGCCAGGGCATTGATTGGAAAAGCGGGCAGCGTTCTTATTGTACCTGAACAAAGTATGGAAATTACGAATCAGGGTACTTATGAAAGAGTAACAATCTCTCGTCGGACAGCATACTCACATTTTAAAACACAGAAAAAGCAGAGTTTTGACTGCAGAACCAACTTGGTAAAAAGAAGGATAGTTCCAAGGAAGCCAAACATTGGAACCACTACAACACGAGAAAGGAAATCCAAGAAAAATGAAGAAATTTTGATTGTTGAAATCACCCGACAGAAACAAAGCAGAGAAACAAGTCAAATACAGACCTGGTTTCTTTCAGGGTCACAAACACTCATGCCTTAACCACGAGCAACATTGATCTTGCAGTAACTCTCAGCGGAGGAGTAACTAAATATCATCACCAAGTCCACAACTGTCAGAGTTGACCCACTTCATCAATTCTCCCTGACAGAAACTGGTCTTCCTTCCAGTTTGTGGAAGCCAGCAAAACAAGTCACCATCAGATATTTCCTATACAAGAAAAATGAAACAAGGCCGTGCATTAAGATCACTGTAGAACAAAATAAAGAAATGGAAAAACTGCGATTGAATTTGATTAATATACCTCTAATCCAATGCCTTTTGCTCTCTCGTTGGGGTCATTCTTGCGTATAAGAAACACAAATTGTTCAGGAAGCAAAAAAGTTATAAAATGTCAAAATTTAGCCAAATTCTTTTTGATGCAGAAATGAGAAACAGCTACTACTCAGAAACCATTTATTTTTTTCACAATAAAAATAAAAAGAAGAAAATTCTCCGCACATTTCAGTGTGGGCTGGCTTTGATAATAAACCACTCCTTTCCTTTGAGTTGCTCAAGGGTGTCTTAGCTACTGCCTCTTCTACGGGAAGAAAATGATACAAGGTGATGTGAATCAAAGGGCAGATCATGATACTTCAAGTTCCCCATTGCAAATTCCGAGTGGCCCAAGTACACGAGCAAGGGCTAAAAAGATCCAAGAAGGTTTCAGTGGGCTTGTTCAAGACATTTTAGCCAAATCCAATTCCTTTCAACTTGAGGACAACACTAATCACGTCCATAATTTGGGCTTAAGATGGAGCTGTGGAAGGTGTTTTGGGCTAAAATACAACAAAATAAGAAGCTTAGGCCATGGACCATACAAGGGCACATTTAATTTTGGGCTTATTAATGTCATTTTAAGCTTAAATAAGTATTTTGTAATTTTTATAATTTTATGCACGAATTTTAGTGTGTTAAGTCAAGTTGTCCTTTCATTTTCCTAGGAACATTAAGTATTGTTGAGTTTCTAAAAAACTTGTATTTTCTAGGTTCATTAAGTATTGTTGAGTTTCTAAAAGACTTGTATTTTCTAGGTTCATTAAGTCTTGTTGAGTCTCTAAAAGCTTTGTAATTTTCCTAGGAGGTATAAGGCTTCACTTGGAAGCCTTCTATAGTCTATAAATAAGGACCTTTGTAATTCGAAAATCAGCATGAATGAATTTGAATGTTTTTCTAGAAATCCCAAATTTGAGAGGAGTTTCTCTTTGGTTCTTCATTGAACTGTTCTGACTTATCAAGGCTTGATTAACCTTGTGGCATCTTAAACACTTAGGGTCTTTGTTTCTTTGTACTCAAAGGTTCAAGTGGATCACCAAATTTGATTCTTACTGTTCTTGGGGTGAGTATAATTCATTGTCTGTGGGTTCATAGGTCGTAGACCTCACTAGGTTCGCATCATTTGGTTATCAGAGCTTCGGTACTAAAATCTGGTTATATCCCTTTTAATTTTCCATTTAAATCTATTTTCCTTCTTTATCTAAATTTCTTCTTCTTTTGTCTGTTCATCTTCTCCATCTCCATATCTCCTCATTTTCCATTTTTCTGGTCTATGTTTCTCTGAAATAT
Source organism: Bauhinia variegata (assembly GCA_022379115.2). NCBI lineage: Eukaryota > Viridiplantae > Streptophyta > Magnoliopsida > Fabales > Fabaceae > Bauhinia > Bauhinia variegata. Next base: position 5,241,816 of record CM039437.1, on the reverse strand, counting down.
ATATATATATATATATATATATATATATATAGCACGAAAATTCAAAAAAAAAAATAAATTGCTAGAATCATCCTTATTGTGATTCTTACTGTGCAAAAAAAAAAAAAAAAGAGAAAAAAATAGTACAAAAATACCAAAAAAAAAAAAGGTGTGCAGAAAGAAAGAAGAGCATAATTTGTTGACTTGGAGAAAGATTCTACAAAGTTCATCATAAATTCTGATTTCTTTGAGTCAATTCAACACCTTATCATTATGGTTTCCCTGTTTCTTTGTGTTTTGGATTCTACAAAAAAAAAAAAAAATTGTGACAGCCTTTGGTTTTGTTTGATTAGTTCTCTAAAGAACCTATAGAGAATACTGAGAGTGGAAAAATGTTAGAGTGATACACGAGTGTGAGTGACATCTATTGAGTGTAAACAGGTGAGAAAGTGAGTGAGGATTCTATTCTAACATATTTTCTTGCAGCTTTCAAAATGGCCAATAGGGAAGAGACATCAAATCCTACACAGCAAATAGAATTTACCTTGAATGCCATGCAACAACAATTTGAACATTTCAATTTGATGTTTGGAGATACATGGGATACAATGGATAGGTATGAAGATACAATTGCCAATTTACAAAGAGAGCATCCTAATCCTAGGAGGCATGGTAGAAGGGATGATGGTGGTTCAAATTCTAAAAATGAAGTTAGGAGTGAGTTAGAGGGGAATTATGAATCTGAAATTGAAATGGGTAGGAATAGGCATAAAGGTGATAGGCGTGAAAAGGGTTATAGAAGAGTTGATCCTCGAGATAGAAATAGGAGAGATGAGAATCTTGGTAACATCAAAATGAAGATACCATCTTTCTAAGGCAGAAATGACCCTGAAGCTTATTTAGAGTGGGAAAAAAAATGGAGTTGATTTTTGATTGCCATAATTATTTTGACAAAAAGAAGGTGAAACTTGCTGTGATTGAATTTACAGATTATGCAATTGTTTGGTGGGATAAATTAATTCTTAATAGAAGGAGGAATGGTGAGTGACCTGTAGAAACTTGGAGAGAAATGAAGGCTTCGATGAGGAGAAGATTTGTTCCTAGTTATTACTATAGGGACCTCTATCAAAAATTGCAAAGCTTGATGCAGGGAGCCAAAAGTGTGGAGGAATATTACAAAGAAATTGAGATAGCTATGATAAGAGCTGATATGAACGAAGATAGGGAAGCCACAATGGCAAGGTTTCTAAATGAATAGGGAGATAGCAAATGTAGTGGAATTGCAACATTATATGGAGTTAGAAAACATGGTGTATATGGCAATAAAGGTGGAGAAACAATTGAAGTACAAGAAAACAGTCAGATATAATGCAGGTTCCAGTTCTTCTTACAAACCAAATTGGAGGAGGGAAGAAAGAGCTATTCAAAAGGAAGCTCCCAAAAGCAAAGATGAGGCTTCAAAGGGCAAAGGTAAATTTGATTCCCAACCCTCTAGAAATAGAGATTTTAAATGTTTCAAATGCTTAGAAACAGGTCACATAGCATCACAATGCCCCAACAAGAGAGTCATGATCATGCATGACAATGAAGTTATGACTGAAAGTGATAGTGATGCATCCATACCTTCTCAAGAAGATGCTAGTGATGATGAGATTGAATATGCCGTGGAGGGAGAAGCACTTGTGACTAGACGTGTATTGAATTCTCAAGTTAAAGAATATGACATGGAGCAGCAAAGAGAAAACATCTTTCATACCCGCTGCCTCATAAATGGCAAGGTATGCAGTATGATTATTGATGGGGGAAGTTGTACAAATGTTGCAAGTACTACTTTAGTTAAGAAGCTGAACTTATCTACCATAAAACATCCTAAACCTTACAAATTGCAATGGTTGCAAGTATAATTCATTGTCTGTGGGTTCATAGGTCGTAGACCTCACTGGGTTCGCATCACAAGGACACAATTTTATCTGATGCATGGTTGACCAGACTATGTCCTTCATGAATTACAATCATGGCCTTCATCTTTATTTTCTTCATCTTTGAAAAACTAGTAGATCTGCAACTTCACCTTCACAGCAGAAAAAGTTGTGAGTGTAAACATTAAAAAAATTAAGCACCAATTTTCAAGATCTCATGGCCTATCAATGAGGCGTATTTAGAGTAAAATTATTTCAAAATATACAAAATAATATGGGGAAATCAAGAAAAAATCTATAAATTTTTGAAATATACAGATTAAGAGAAAATAGATTGAATAATTTCAGAAAATAACTCACTTTTTGGTCTTCAACCCCCTCAATCACTACAAACACCCTCGCTGCAATGGGATGTGTCCTGAAAAATTTGAGAAATTATAATTAGATATAAAATCTAGATCTAGGTATGGCTTATTTAGATTCAACAAAATAAAAAACAAATTCAGGTGTTGCCCTTGTTAGGATCGGTTATTACTCCAATCTCAGACAAAAAAGCCTCATGCCAAAATAATGTAAAATTCCATAGACATAAAACAAAATAAAACACATATGAAAGAAAGATTATACATACAAATCTCATTTGAAGATATATATTTTGAATATCTAAATTAATAAATTTATGCAGGTTAAATCTATTAAGATTGAGAAAAATAACACTGTTGTAATGAAATAAAATGCCATTGGAATAATAGATTGGGAAGAGGAAAATTATATGGCAAGAGATGAGAAAAGCATAAGAGAGAACAAACCTTACAACACAATAGAAGATGATATTGACGGCAAGAAATTCTAAACAAATATTAGTTTTACAAATATCTAGTGAGCAAGTGCACCGCCGCCGCCTTCATTAGAGAGATAGAAAAAAACCTAAGATAAAGAGACATTTTATAGAAGTACATAGACAATATTAGCCATTCGATGAATAATACATAGGTACGTATGAAAAAAATATCGTGATTACTGCAGTAGAGCGAAGATCTGATTTTAAGATTACACGCATTGTCCATGTGAGTGTTAGACAGATGCTCAGATGTAGAGGAGGGCACGCAGGAGCCTTGGTTCCTCCGTCAAAGTACATATTATTGTAAGTTGAGCTATGCATATATGAATAAGTAGAAAGATGGTAAAACTCTCTCAATTGACTTAGAGTTTCACATTTCTATTTATTTAATGTCTTATTTTTTTTTCAATATTCGTGATTTCACTACTGTTTACTCAGCCAGCACACACCATTTCACCCCATATTTTTTAATCACACCTCACTATAGCCCAAAATTAATCTTCAAAGCTAAAAAGTAAATTTTTTGTTTGGAAAAATTTTAAGCCTAAAAGTGATTCCAGTTTTTTTCTTCAATGGGATGTATACCCTCCAATCTTATTCACAGGACTCTTTTTATAAACTTTTAATGGCCTTAATATAAGACTATTTATAAAATTTTAGAAGTATTTTTTTTTCATATTAAGATTTTGATTAATGTTAAATTTGATTTAAAATAAGAGTAAAGTTGGAATGTTATTATAATTTTTCATAAACTACGCAATTCAGTTTGTAGGACTTTACAAAAAAGACCAAAGAGAGTATTACTCTTCACTTCCCGCAAGTTCATGGGTTTCGATATCAAGAAAAAGAAGAGTTATATCATGTGCACCACACACAACTCATTTCAATCATTCTTAACTATTGGTTGGATATAGATTAACACCAAACCTAAGAATTTCTTCCCTCTGAAAGTACATTTCTCCTTGTCAATGAGTAGCTCTTTTTCTAGTATTGGTGGAATTACAGCTCTTTCTTTTGATGTTTCAAAATATTAATAGTATACCCTCTTAAAATGAAATAAATTATAGAGTTATTTCGTAATAATTCTCACATCGATTAATTTGACATGCAATGATACATTAATGTTTCTTAACTTTAAGAGAGGCTCTCTTCCCCAGAATACTAGATTTGAATGCTGCCGTGAGTTACAGTTTTTATAATATATTTTATTATTTAATATAGCATAGATTATTAATCAAGAACTGCTTCCTTCAAGAAATTATAATAAAAAATTACAATGGCGACTATATTTCCTAAATTTCTATTCATATATTTGAAATATATACGTAATTCATATATTTAATTATAACCCATAATTAAAGTAGCGCAGAATATTTTATAAAACGGAAGTCATACCATTTAAAATAAATTAATTGGATATTTTATTGAAATAGGATATAATTAATTAAACATCTATGTTAATTGAGTCTCTTAATTACATATATGTTTTAACGTCTAATTAATTATTTAAAATGAATAGGTGATAACTGACTTGTCAATTAAGACTATTTTAATGTATAATTGATTAATGATTAATAAATTAAGTGGATTAATTAATTGATTAATTAATTAACCATTGCATTTTAATTGGATATACTATTAATATTTTGAAACATCAAAAGAGAGAGCTGTAATTCCACCAATACTAGAAAAAGAACTACTCATTGACAAGGAAAAAGGTCTTTCCAGAGGGAAGAAATTCTTAGGTTTGGTGTTAATCTATATCCAACCAATAGTTGAGAATGATTGAAATGATTTGTGTGTGGTGCACATGATATAACTCTTCTTTTTCTTGAAATTGAAACCCATGAACATGCAGGAAGTGAAGAGTAATACTCTCTTTGGTCTTTTTTTGTAAAGTCCTACAAACTGAATTACATAGTTTATGAAAATTATTAAAATTAATTAATGTATGAGTTTTTTTAAAAAATTATCATAACTCTGTTATTTTAAATCAATTTTAACAGTAATCAAAATCTTAATATGAGAAAAAATAATAAACACTTCTAAAATTTTATAAATAGTCTTATATTAAGGACCATCAAAAAAAAAAAAAAAAAAAGATATGAACAAAAGTAGGATAACTAATCTTTCAAATGAAAGAGGTGTTAGAGATTTAAACACCTACGGGGACTCATCACAAGTACAGCTCCTAATCAACTGATGTTGTAATTCTAAAGCTATTAGGATAAGCTATAAGTTAGCAGAATCCTGTCACCCGAGTAAATTTTTTGCCCTAGCAAGTACTTATTAAGATTATTAGAGTGTAATTCTCTTACTAACTTATTTTGAAATAAACTTATTTCATGTCTAACCAAGGACGAATCCAGAAGTTCATTAGAGGGTGGCCAAACTTAATGTATCATTCATGAGAATGAAGGTCCAATATAAAATAAAGGACCGTGTACAAAATTCAATTAATTTATTAAAATATTACCTAGAATTGATAATAAATCAATTTAGTTGTAGTAATTATATGTGTTTTTGGAGAGGTTTAATATACCTTTTCATAAAGAGCTGGATCACTTTTAGGCTTAAAATTTTTCCAAACAAAAATTTTACTTTTTAGCTTTGAAGAGTAATTTTTGGCTATAGTGAGGTGTGATTAAAACATATGGGGTGAAATGGTGTGCTTAGAAAATAGCAGTGAAATCATTGAAAAAAAAAAATTAGACATTAAATTAAAAGAAATATGAAACTCTGTCAATCGAGAGAGTTTTACCATCTCATCTACTTATTGATATATGCACGGTTCAACTTATAATAATATGTACTTTGTTGGAGGAACCAAGGCTCCTGCTTGCCCTCCTCTGCATCCGTGCATGTGTCTAACACTCGCATGGACAACGCGTGTAATCTTAAAATCAGATCTTTATTTTTTTTTTTTTTTTATTTACACATATGATATCATTGGCTCTATTGCAGTAATCGTGATATTTTTTCATACGTACACGTGTATTATTCATCTAATAGCTAATATTTTCTATTTGTTTCTATAAAATCTCTCTTTGTCTTAGGTTTTCTTCTATCTCTCTGAAGGTGGCGGCGGCCGCGGAGCACTTGCTCTCTAGATATTTGTAAAACTAATATTTGTTTAGAATTTCTTACCGTCAATATCATCTTCTATTGTGTTGTAAGGTTTGTTCTCTTTTATGCTTTTTTCATCTCTTGCCATATAATTTTCCTCTTCACAATCTGTTATTCCAATGGCATTTCATTTCATTACAGCAGTTATTTTTCTCAATCTTAATAGATTTAACTTTCATAAATTTATTAATTTAAATATTCAAAATATATATCTTCAAATGAGATTTGTATCATATAATCTCTTTTTCATATGTGTTTTATTTTGTTTTATGTCTATAGAATTTTTCATTATTTGGGCATGAGGCCTTTCCGTTTGAGATTGGAGTAATAACCGATCCTAACAAGGACAATGCCTAAATTTGTTTTTTATTTTGTTGGATCCGAATAAGCCATACCTAAATCTAGATTTTATATCCAATTAAAATTTCTCAAATTTTTCAGCTGTTTTACGACACATCTTATTGCACCGATTGAGGGGTTCATAGGGGTCGAAGATCAAAAAGTGAGTTATTTTCTGAAATTATTAAATCTATTTGCTCTTAATCTGTATATTTTGAAAATTTGTAGATTTTTTCTTGATTTCCCCATCTTATTTTGTATATTTTGAAATAATTTTACTCTAAATACGCCTCATAAATAGCCCATGAGATATTGAAAATTGAAGCTTATTTGTTTTAATGTTTACACTCTCAACTTTTTCTGCTGTGAAGGTGAGAAGTTGCAGATCTACTAGATTTTTAAAGATGAAGAAAAAGAAGAAGAAAATAAAGATGGAGGCCATGATTGTAATTCGTGAAGGACATAGTTTGGTAAACCATGTATCAGATAAAATTGTGTCCTTTTATCATTTTCTTCCTGTAGAAGAGGCTGTAGCTAAGACACCTTCGAGCAACTCAAAGGAAAGGAGTAGTTGATTGTCAAAGCCAGCCCACACTGAAATGTACGGAGTTTTTTTTTTTTTTTTTTCTCATTTCTGCATTAAAAAGAATTTGGCCAAATTTTGACATTTTATAACTTCTTTGCTTCCTGAACAATTTGTTTTTCTTATAGGCAAGAATGACCCCAACGAGAGAGAAAAAGGCATTGGGTTAGAGGTATATTAATCAAATTCAATCGCGGTTTTTCCATTTCTTTATTTTGTTCTACAGAGATCTTAGTGCACGGCCTTGTTTCATTTTTCTTGTATAGGAAATACCCGATGGCGACTGGTTTTGCTGGCCTCCACAAACTGGAAGGAAAACCAGTTTCTGTCCAGGAGAATTGATGAAGTGGGTGAACTTTAACAGTTGTGGACTTGGTGCTGATATTTAATTACTCCTTCGCTGAGAGTTACTGCAAAATCAGTGTTGCTCGTGGTGAATGCTCGAGTGTTTGGGACCCTGAGAGAAGCCAGGTCCGTATTTGACTTGTTTTTCTGCTTTGTTTCTGTCTGGTGATTTCAACAATCAAAATTTCTTCATTTTTCTTGAATTTCCTTTCTCGTGTTGTACTGGATTTTAATGTTTGGCTTCCTTGGAACTATCCTTTATGCCAAGTTGGTTCTGCAGTCAAAACTCTGCTTTTTCTGGTTTTAAAACATGAGTATGCTGTCCGAGGAGAGATTGTTACTCTTTCCTAAGTACCCTGATTCGTAATTTCTTACTTTGTTCAGGTACAACGAGAACGCTGCCCGCTTTTCCAAATCAACGCCCCGACCGGTTCGATCAGGGCCACTTTCTGCCTCGGTTCCCTCCATCTCTTACTCAGCAAGTGCTTAGTAGAGATAACCTCAGTCTTCTGAGTTATTGTAGTTGTCCAGGTTTCTGTGATTTTGAGCACGACAATGACGATGAAGACAAGGAGGAGGAGGACACAGAGGAGCAAGAAGAAGCAGGGAGGAGGATTTGGTGCCACCGCTTCTGAGCTGAGATTTTCTCCTTGAGAATGGGGTGGAAGGAGCTGATTGCATGCGATGTCCCCCGTGCTTACTATGAATCCACACCAGCTGTATCCCATAATGGATCATTCTATTGGCTTGGTAATGCTGTGGAAGAGGTGGAAGGTGCTTCCTTTGTTCTCTCATTTGACATGAAAACGGAGGTTTTCACGAGGTCACCAGTGAGAAAGCTGCTTGCTGTGTACAATGACTCTCCGGCTATAATTATTCACCCTTATTTTGACAACACCGAAGTCGTTCCTATTAACTTGTGGGTTATGAAGGATTGATCTTGGACGAAGCTCTACAGCTAGCTTTGGACCCTTCATGGATGTATGTGTACTTTGAATACAAAAGTCTATGAAAGGAAAGAACAGACAAATGCAACACAAAGACAAAAATGGAATTCAGTGCAGTAACTAAGAGAGATGTAAAAGCATAATTATTACATTCACAATATATATAATTTGTGACCTAAAATAAATAAGATTCATTAGTTGTAGATTTTTTCGATATGTTATGATTCATGTTATCTTTAAATATCTTTATGTAGGAGTCTCACTCCTCCCTTGATGATTTTCTTCATCATTTTTTATTCTCAATGATAATTCTTTATAAAATTAAAATTTTAATATAAATCTAAGCATAAATTTATATAAAATTAAAAAAAGTTAAAGAAAGATGCAATATTTTCTTTCTTTATATTCAATTTGCTTATTTTGGTGAACCAATACAAAAATTAAAACAAACCGAAGCATTTGATTTCACAAATCAATTCACATATATTGATTCAGGATTAGTTAGAAAAATGATGAATACATTAACTACGTGTAAAAGAGAGAGAATTAACATGCAAGCCATAGTAAACCAAAGAAATATATTGTAACCTCAATCTTAAGTGAGAATCTGTAATATTTAAGTGAACTTGATGCAGTTGTCTTACATGTACCTAAATACATTGTTCATGTAAAGCCATCTCATAGCCAATAACTTTGTCTTCCGTTTAAGATAACAATTTCATAATAAGTTTTTTATTTTATTTTTATTTTTTATGCAGGAATGACACAAAATACCTCAGGGTCATGGAGGGATCTGCTCAAGGGCAACCATACAGCCTCTAGTGGAACCACCTGTTTCAGCTCTACAACCACATGCCTCTATCCTTTGTTAAGTCGTGAGACGCCCGTTTATATTTGCTTTTTTGGGATTTTAACTTATATTCCGTTTAAGAAGCTTGCAAAGTCTTTGCAAGAGGAGACAATTACTAAACTAATTCTGCTCGTCAATCAAACATCCATTCATAGATCATATTCTTGTACTATCGACACCAAGTAGTTTTTTTCCCCTTTAGAAGGTTCCACTTTACACCATATGAAGCACTGAAATAGCTCTCATGTATGTTGCATCAATTCCCAATAAGAGCATCAACATTAGGTTTCAAGCACAAGAAAAAGTTAACTAAAAAAATTATACTCCCTTTGTTTTATATTACAAGACACCTTCTAGAAGTTTTAGGGGTTTCTTTACGAAGTTATAGAACTATTTACTATGTTTTTTTTCATATATGCCCCTAATTAATATTATCTCTTTTTTTAATTTTTATATTTTGATTAATGTAAAAAATTAATATACTACTTCAATAGCGAATTAGAGGTAAATTTTAAATGTTATATTTTATTTTTCCAAAACTAATAAAGTAATTAATTTTAAATATTTTTCTTAAATTATGTGTTTTGATTAAAAAAACCTTATAATATGAAACAAAGTACATAATATAAAGGAGTCCCTCTATGCAATTAATCTATTCAACTCTGCAATTAACCATTATTTCAATTAATTAATTATTTTAATTAATTAATCATTAATCATAATAACCTATCAAACTAGTAATTATCAATTATTTCAATTAACAATTCATTTTAATTAATTGATCGTGAATCAATTAGATGTTAAAATAGTTTTAATTGACAAGTTAGTTATCACGCATTCATTTTAATTACTTAATTAGATATTAAAACAGATGTATAATTGAGAGACTCAATTAAAACGGATATTTAATGAATTATATACCCTATTTCAATAAAATATCCAATTAATTTATTTTAAATGGTATGACTTCCCTTTTATAAAATATTTTCCCTATTTTAATTATCGATTATAATTAAACATATGAATTATGTATATATTTCAAAAATATAAATAGAAATTTAGAAAATATAGTGGCTTTTTGTAGTTTCTTTTTTATTATAACTAGATTTAAGTATCCGCGCTGGGTTTGCATGTTTCATGTTATATTCTAGTATTTAAAAAATAATATTATTCTAACAATAACACAACTATGATTCATGTTATCTTCATGCATCTATCTTTTATGATTTTTTTCGTCTTTTCTTTTTCTTGGTGATAATTTTTTAAGAAAATAAAAGTTTAATATAAACATAAGCATAAATCTACGTAAGATTGAAAAAATTGAAAAAAGATGCAAATATAAAAAAATATTTTTTTTCTTTATATTCAATTTGCTTGTTTTGATAAACTGATACGCAAATCAACATGAATCGAGGCATCGCGTAGCCCGAATCAATACATGTGAATCAATTCGCGATTCATCAAAAAAATGACAAATCTAGTAACTACAATTAAAATACAACATTAGAATCCCTTTTATCTATGAGACTAGCTAACTTGGAATCCTATTTAACTATGAAACTCCTAAGAATTTTCTTGACTTGCTTCCTATATGTAAGAGCTCATTCAAGACTTTAGTGGTAGATGATGTTAACATACCTACTAAAACATATTCAAGAGATTCATGAAGTTCCATGTTAAACATTTCATGCATACATACATATATGGCTAGGATTCATATTCTTTTCAAGAAATTGTAACGATTATGATATATATGGCCTTAAAATTTAAAGTGAACACTCTGTTATCTCAACTGAAAATTTGTCATAATCTTGCAACTTTGAGCTGTGGTTCCATTTTGCAAGAAATGCAAGATATCATAATACAACGATTGTAGAAACATCTCCACTTGCTCCTTCTAGTACTGATAGTTTGATCCATCAGAGTAAGAAGGCAGATGTATCTTCAATGTTTTCTTTCCTGCAAAAAAAAAAAAAAAACAGTGATCTCTTAGATGTTTAGATATTAAGCCACAAACGAAGCAACCGGTGCTCTGATATCAATTAAAAGTACAGAAAATGTCCTATGGGGGATGAATTGGACTTCTTTAAAAATTGAGATAAACAAAACTACTAAACAAAATATAATTCCTTTCAATAAGTCCAAGCACATCTGTAAACTAAAAAGGAGGCCAAAATAAATACAAGATATCATCACCAACTGGGGGTGAATATTGATGCATCTCCCACTTACCATGATAATTGTTGACTATATCTGTAATAAATGTAGATTGCCGTTAGGATTAGTGATTGATTTATTGATTATAGTTTCCTTTTCTGATCCTGAACCTCTTGTATATATATGGTAGTTCACTACCTTGATTAGTACGATGAATATAATCCCTTCTGAATTCAGTCTCACATGGTATCAAGAGCCTTGTGAATTTTTTTTTTTTCTGTTTCTGCTACCCGTTTTAGGGTTTGTGTGTGATTTCATACTCGCACTTGTCTCCCCAACCACCTTCCTCACAGCCCCTCCCAATCGACTTCTGGCCCCCCATTCAGCCTCCCCACCAACTTTCACTGTCATCGACTTTGCGTGTACCTCCACGCGCCGCTAGCTTCTTTTGTTAACCATGCCACGCGCCGGTGCGTGAGGGCACGTCCAACACTGTCCTTTTTTCGAATTTCGGCACATTAACCCTGGGAGTCTTATCGGCCTCTCCCTCGTGTATCGACGTGATTTAGTACTGCTTTGCTAGTCTGGTCTGCTGCTGGATTGCATCTTCTTTGCGATTTAGGTATTCTGTTTTAGCTCGCTAGTGCAGGTGCAGTTCTGTCTAATTTTTTTCTGGTTTCTCTAGTTGCTGATTGGTTGTCGTTTGGGTTTGATTGAGACTGTTTGATATTGGTTGGGCCTCCCTTTGACGTGGTTTGGTGTTCCACTCTGTGCTTTGTTGATGTCTCATTTGGTATTAGTTGGAAGCTAATGGCATCTTGTTCGACTCTCATCTGCCGCACTCTATTTATGTTTACCCCTATCACTTGTTCTCTGTGTTTTTTGTTCAGATTGATTATGGCTGATCGGAAGCCCTCATCTCTAGATTTCTTGCCTCCGACTACCCAAATTGTTAATTCCAAGCTCACTGGCTCGAACTACTTTGACTGGGAGAAGATGATTCGGGTATATCTACGCAGCATTCAGAAGGGGTACTCATCTTACTTCTGACCCACCCACTGATGATACTCGTGAAGAGTGGTTGGAAGATGATGCCTGCTTGTTTGTTCAGATAAAGAATTTTATTGCTCCAATTGTTCTTCCCTTGGTGTCTCACTGCGAGTTCGTTAAAGAACTCATGGATTATCTCGAGTTCCTCTACTCCAGAAAAAAAAATGTCACTAGGATTTATGATGTCTGCAAGACTCTTCATCGATATGAACAGGGCGATCATTCTACGCATGATTATGTCACTGGTTTCAAAAACGTGTATGAGGAGTACCAAACTCTTCTTCCTATTAGGTCAGACGTACATGCCATGCATGCTCAATGTGAACATGTTGCTGTCATGACTTTCTTGACTGGACTCAAACTGGACTATGAGTCCCTTCAGTCCCAAGTCCTATCCAAATCTATCCTTTCGTCTTTGTAGGATACTATGGCTCGAGCTCTTCGGTTTTAGTTCTATGCCTCCACCTTCCCCAGCTCTTCATAGTGCTCTTACTAGTAGCGGGACATCCCGTGGTGGTTTTCATGATAATTCTCGTGGCTCTTGTGGTAGTTCTCGAGGTAGTTGGGGGGCCCCGTGGCAGTGAGCCTCGTCGGTCGCCAGTTGAGGAACCTGAATGTTTCTAATGTCATGAGATCAGACACACTAAATATGCTTGTCAGAAATTACAGGCCATGCATCATAACGGCCCTGCTGCTCACTTTGCTTCTGATCAGACTGTGACTATTTTCGCTGATGAGTACGCCTGGTTGACCAGCTCTGCCGACCCTCTTGCATCCTCTGCCGCCTTTGCTGAGACAGGTAACTCTACTACATGTCTTCTCTCTTTTGCCTCCAGATGGGTCATTGATTCTGGTGCTACAGACCACATGACAGATAATCCCCATCTTTTTTCCAGCATTGACCCTATTACCCCCTCTTCCCGTGTTAATCTTGTTGATGGATCATTTTCTCATATCCTCGGTTCTAGAACTGTTAACTTGACCCCTTCCTTTCTTTACAGTCTGTACTGTGTTTACCTAAGTCTGCTTTTAATCTGTTATCCGTAAGTAAACTCACCCGTGCCTTAAACTGTAGTCCCTGACCTGCTCGAGTTCTCCCACTCCGTTTGAAGCACACTGCTGTTTAGGTCATCCATCTCTCTAGAGTCTCAAAGCATTGTGTCCACAGTTTCGTTTTTTGTCATCTTTAGAGTGTGAGTCATGTTAGTTTGCCAAACATCATCGGGTGTCTTTAAGTCATAAGGTCAATAAGCGAGCTGCATCCCCATTTGAACTTGTTCACTCTGATGTTTGGGGTCCGTGTCCAGTTACTTCTCAAATCGGTTTCAAATACTTTATCACGTTTGTTGATGATTTTTCTCGAGTTACATGGTTATATTTAATGAAATGTCATTCTGAGGATTTTTCTCATTTCTGTGTTTTTCATGCTAAAATTTAAACATAGTTTCATACTTCTATTCGCACTTTACGTAGTGATAATGCCACAGAATATTTATCTGCATCGTTTCAGGCTTATAGGCTCCAACATGGAATTCTTCATGAATCCTCGCGTGTTGACACACCAACTCAAAATGGTGTTGCTGAACGAAAAAACTGACATCTCTTAGAGGTTGCTCGAGCTCTTCTATTTTAGAACAAAGTTCTTAAACCATTCTGGGCTGATGCTGTCTCCACTGCCTATTTCTTGATTAATCGTATGCCCTCGATAGTTCTTCATGGTAAAATTCTGTTCTCTGTCTTGTTTCCTAGTAAACCCCTGTTCCCAGTTGACCCTCGTATTTTTGGTTGTACATATTTTGTTCGGGATCATAGACCTCAGGTGACCAAATTAGACCCTAAATCTATTATATGTGTTTTTCTTGGCTATTCCCGCCTTCAAAAAGGCTATCGGTGTTTTTCTCCCTCTTTGCGTCGATATTTTGTTTCTCGAGATGTAACTTTTCTTGAACAGGATTCCTTTTTCACGTCTTATTCGATTGCTTCTTCTGAAGAGTCTTCTGATGACAACTAATTGGTTTACCTACCACTTTCCAATGGCTCATCTTCTCTAGAGTCCTTAATTTCGGCACGACCTCTGTTCACACATTTGACCCTACTCCCACAGTGTCTCAGCTACTCATTGTTTATCAACAGCACCATCGACCTGCTCTAGAGCCTGCAGATTCTGGTCCTCCACCGCCACCGTCGTCGGAAGATCCCGCATTGAGTCCTCCTTTTAAGTCCTCTCCTGACCAGCCACCTGGTTCTCCTGACTTGCCCATTGCTCTTCGCAAAGGTAAACATTCCTGCACTCACCCTATCGCCTCAGTTATTTCTTATGCTGGACTTTCTGCTCTGTCATCTTCTTTTGTTGCTAATCTAGATTCCATTACTATTCCCAAAACTGTTCGAGAAGCTTTGACTTATACTGGTTAGCGTGCCACCATGTCTGAAGAGATGGCTGCCCTTAATCGTAATTAGACTTGGACATTACTTGATTTACCTGTCGGCAAGAAAGCTATTGGGTGCAAAATGGTTTTCCACTGTCAAGGTCAATCCGAATGGCTCCGTCGCTCGTCTAAAAGCCCGTTTAGTGGCAAAAGGCTATGCCCAGACATATGGTATAGATTATTCTGAGACATTCTCTCCCATTGCTAAACTCACCTCTGTCAAGTTGCTTATCTCTTTAGCAGCCACCTTTGATTGGCCCTTGCATTAGATGGATGTTAAGAATCCATTTCTCCATGGCTCCCTTTAGGAAGAAGTTTACATGGAGCAACCTCCGGGCTTTATTGCTCAAGGGGAGTATGGGAAGGTATGTCGCCTACAAAAGTCTTTGTATGGATTGAAACAGAGCCCCCGTGCTTGGTTTGGTAAGTTCACACAGGTAGTTATGCAATATGGAATGGAGAAATGCAAGTCTGATCACACAGTGTTTTACCGACGATCTGAAAGAGGTATTATAGTTCTTGTAGTATATGTGGATGATATAGTGGTCACCGGGGATGATCATGATGGTATCTTAGATTTAAAACAGTTCCTCCAGTCACATTTTCAGAATAAGGATCTCGGACCATTACGGTACTTTCTTGGAGTGGAGATTCTTCGCAACAAGAAAGGCATATTTCTCAGCCAGAAGAAGTATGTCCTTGATCTCCTGACAAAAACTGGAAAACTCGGAGCAAAACCATGTAGTACTCCAATGCAGCCTAACCTACATCCTGAGAAGGATGATGGTGAACTATTTGCAGAACCAGAGAGATACAGGCGACTTGTTGGAAAATTGAATTACTTAACAGTGACTTGACCGGATATAGCATTTGCAGTTAGTGTTGCTAGCAAATTCATGGCATCACCCATGGTCACCCACTGGCCACTCTTAGAACAAATCCTATGTTATTTGAAGGGAGCACCAGGACGAGGCCTCTTGTATGGGAAACATGGACATACTAGAGTTGAGTGTTTCACTGATGTAGATTATGCAGGTTGCAAGAATGACAGACGATCTACCTTAGGATATTGTGTATTTGTGGGAGGAAACTTGGTTGCCTGGCGAAGTAAGAAACAAAATGTAGAGTCCAGGTCAACAACCGAGTTAGAGTATCAAGCTATGGCTGACTCAGTTGCTGAAATTATATGGATACACCAACTGCTCAAGGAGGTTGGCTATGAGATCTCTCTCCCTGCATAGTTATGGTGTGATAATCAAGCGGCTCTACACATTGCTTCCAACCCCGACTTTCATGAACGCACAAAACACATGGAGATTGACTGTTATTTTGTTCGAGACAAAATAGACAACAGTTTCATCACTACTCAACATGTTCGGACAGACGACCAACTTGGCGATATCTTCACCAAGGCTTTGAATGGAGTACGCATTAACTACATCTGCAACAAGATGGGCATGATTGACATATATGCTCCAACTTGAGGGGGAGTGTTGACTATATCTGTAATAAATGTAGATTGTTGTTAGGATTAGTGATTGATTTATTGATTCTTGTTTCCTTTTCTGATCCTGAATCTCTTGTATATATTTGATTGATTTATTGACTATATCTCTTGTATATAATCCCTTCTGAATTCAGTCTCACAATAATCAGTCACAGCTCTCCCTGTCAACAAAAAATGACTTTCTCTGTCATAACCAAAGATGTCATTGTCGTCTCTCATCTCTTTGCAATCCCAGAATATCCATTTGCCAAAACCAACTTTTCCATTGGTCCACTCGTTGTCCTTCTTCTTCATCTTTGTGAAAGCAGAAAGGACTGCAATATAATTAATATCAGGATCAGCAGCTGGGCTAATCATTAATGGTTGAACTTGAATTGGGCATGAAAAGAGAAGAAGGAAACCCAAACCCACCAGCAGCACTATTAACACCAACGCCAACAGTTGGTGCAGATGCAGCAGTGCCATAGAGCTTCCAAGCCCATAGCCATATCCATGACCATGACGTGGCCAATACATAGCTCCTGCAACTGATGGCTAGTAAGTCATGGAGACCATGGTGTTGGTGCATGGCGGGGACCCACCAAGGGATGGAAGATTGGGCAATGGTGAATTATAAGAGGAGCAAGGGTTAGAGGTGCCCTAAATTTGAATGGGCCAATTCCATCTCTTGTTCCATCTTCTTCATCAGATCACACTCACCCGGATGGGCATTCAGATGCCCTCCTAAGGCTTGCCCAGAATTGAAATACAATTCTATAGAAAAAAGAAAAAGAAAAAAGAAAAATAAACAAAAGTGATTGCAACTAAAAGACAACTATCTAAAGATGCTCATTGACAGAAAAAATAAGGCCAATTCTTTAAACATTGTGTCCTAAAATTTTAATTTTCAGAATGTAATTTACACTTTAGAAGTTAAAGTTTCAGAATATATGGGTAGACCTAGGATTAGAAAAAAAGATGAGTAAAAAAATTGGCCAAAAACTAAACAACTGTGATTGCAAGCCCTTTAGTTTATGGAGAATGACAAGACAGCCAAAGCTTATGAGAAAAGGTTTGATGATAATTTCTTTACAATGGACTCCATGGTTCTAGTCTAAATTCCCAGTTCATAATTATTTTTAAAACGTGCAAATGTTCCAAATTTTAAGAAGATTGTTTAAGCAAGGAATGGAATGAAACTTACTTCTTCAATTCCAGCTTCAGCACCATCTGGGATTGAATATTGATGCGTCTCCCACTTACCATGATAAGCAGTCACAGGTACTCTTTGTCCATCTTCTTCATCTTTGTGAAAGCAGAAGACAGTTCCATGGTTCCTCCAGAAACAAAGAAAAGGAGAAATTTTGACTGTTGAAACCACCAGATAGAAACAAAGGTGCAAAACAAGTCAAACTTCAATGATACAGACCTGGGTTCCTTTTAGTCCAAAACACCCGTGCATTAACCCGAGAGTAACATTGAGTGACTTGCTCCATGGTGTCTTAGTTACAGCCTCTTCTACAGGAAGAAAATGATAAAATGACAAAATTTTATCTAATATATGGTTGACCAAATTTTGTCTTTCACAGAATAGAATCATGGCCTTCATCTCTATTTTCTTCTTCTTTTTCTTCATCTTTGAAAATCCAGCAGATCTGCAACTTCTCACCATCACATTAGAAAAACTTGAGAGAAAATTGTGAGCGTAAACATTAAGAAAATTAAGCACCGATTTTAATATTTAAATACATGTTAATATCTCATGGGCTATCTCGTGAGGCTTATTTAGATTGAAGAAAACAATGACATGACTATCAATTTACTAAAGGAATAGAAATTTTTAAAACATACGGACTAAGAAGGGGAAATAAAGAAAAACATCTATAAATTTTCTAAATATAGAGATTAAGAGCAAAAAAAAATTAATAATTTGAGAAAATATATAAAACAGCTGTAAAATTTGAGAAAATTTTATTAGATATAAAATTCAGATTTAGATATGGCTTACTCAGTTTCAAAAATATTTAAAAAAAAAAAAAAAAAAAAACAGACTTAGGAATCATCCTTGTTAAGATCGGTTACTTCTCAGATCTCGGACAGAGAATTCTCATGTCCAAATGTTGTGAAAATTCCATAGAGATAAAACAAAACAAAACACATAAAAATGAAAAACATACAAATCTCATTTGAAAATGTTTATTTTGAATATTTAAATTAATATATTTTATGCTGGCTAGATCTATTAAGATTGGAAAAAACAACACTCTTGCAATGAAATGAAGTGTCGTTGGAATAGCAGATTATAGAAAATTATATAACAAGGGATGAAAAATGCATTATAGAGAACAAACCTTACAACACAATCGGAGACGATATTGATGGGAAGAAGATCTAAACAAATATCAATTTTTCAGATGTCTAGAGAGTAGGCATGCCGCCTCCTTAGAGAGATAGAAAAAACCCTAAAATACTAAAATATTTTATAGAAGTACATAGATAATGTGAGCCGCTAGATAGACAATA
The DNA here is from genome assembly GCA_022379115.2 of Bauhinia variegata. Classification (NCBI taxonomy): domain Eukaryota; kingdom Viridiplantae; phylum Streptophyta; class Magnoliopsida; order Fabales; family Fabaceae; genus Bauhinia; species Bauhinia variegata. Next base: position 5,223,242 of record CM039437.1, on the reverse strand, counting down.
CACGTGTATGTAAGAAACACATATCACAATTACTGCACTTATTTTAAGTTGAGCCAATGATATCATATATGTAAATTTAAAAACAAAGTAAAGATTTGAGTTTAAGAACAAAGATGGCCCATAATTGCATAAAAAAATTAAGAGATATCTTAGAAGGGGCCATAATTAAGAACAAAGAGGGCCCATGATTAAGAAAATTGAGGAACCTAATGAGTAATTAAATTACGATTAAATGAAAGATTGTCTTAGAAGTTCATCCATCAATACTAAATAGCATAGTTAGTTAAAATGACTCTAATTTTGTGTAAAAATCCATTTTACAATCAAAATCATACAATTTATAAAATATATGTTTAGCTGAAAATTCTTGTAAGAATGTATATATTTGACAAAAAATAATTGATAAGCTAGTTGACTGTAAGTACTTATTAAACTTAAAAGAGAAGTTTTACCATATTGTTATTTGAAGGTAGTTTGGGTATGTGTGGAAGAGGCCTCTAGAGGCATAAGTGAGAAAACTTGATTTTTTAGTATTTAATCATGAGAAAAGGTGTAGAAGAAAATTTAGAAGGATACTTGAAAAAGTTATTAAAAAAGAATCTTGTAATTAATAATATTTTAAAAAACATAATTTTTGGCAAAGTACGATAACATCATGCAATTATGTAAGCAATTTTATCTAGTAGAATAAAACTTGTTGAAAAACTGATAATATATATCTTCTCGAAATAGAAGTATTTCATAAAATTAGTTATTGAGCTAATTGATAAATGTAAAATGACATAAAAGGACATGTTTGTATGTTAGGTAATTTGATTAAAATTCTTAAAATATTATTAGTTAATTTTAAACTTATACTTTTAAAAGATTAAAAATCAAAAAATAAATAGTATAACAATAATAATTAAAATAATTAACGTATTATTAACTTAACATACAATGTTCCTCCCTCGAAAAAATTCATATAGATCGGTGAAGTAAATCATGTAATTAAAATTTGTCAACCAAATTCACGAATCTGCTATTTCACTCAATGCAAACAAGAATAAAAATTCATACATATATCTGTTTACTACTGATCCTTATCTGTGGATATTTCTACATGGAATTGCAAATTCTGTTGAAAGAAATTTAAGTTGAATGGAAGGAATAAGGGCTGGGATACAATGCAATAAACTGTTAATCCTTATCATTTTATCCGAATCTGTTTTCTGAATAGGAGCATTGTTTTGATAAATAACTATAGAGTTTATTAATTAATAACCAAGCGCATTAGTTAACCCCATCTATTTGAATGCTCTGCTAATTCGATTTGTCCAAAAAGAAAATTGACCCTTGAAATAATAAAAGCTTTAAAGATTTGTTTGAATAAAATGCTTAAAATTGGATGGGATAACAAAAATATGGCCAAAAATTTGGAAACTACTCCACTATCACCGTATTGTTGTAGATTTTTCACACTTCATGATTGTTTTAGTTTAATCGGAGTATTTTTCACCATTTTTCGGTTTTGGGTGTGCAAGAGTATGTAAAATTTCAAATAGTTCACATGATTTTTTTGTATGTCAATTTGTATTATAAATTTTGTATATTTAATAAATATTTTGAATATAAACTAAGTTTCGTTACAGAATTTGAATTTCCGAAATTATAAATGAAACTTACATACTTTTGTAGACAAATATTTTATTATATAATAAAATTGTCATTTACAATATGTAATAAATTTTAAGGGACAAATATTATTATATTAAATATTTATTTTCAAAGTATGTAAGTTGTACATTTATATTTTCAAAATCATAATGAAACTTGGCTTTTTACAAAATATGTTTAATTTAAAATCCGTAATATAAATTGATAGACTTAAAGCATGCAAACAACTTGAAATTTTATATTGAAACCGAAAATAGTGGAAAACACTCTACTACCTAATCTAAAATAATAACAAATTTTTCAAAACATGTGTAAAAAAATTTACTCATTTCTAAAAATAAAAAATAAAAAAAAAAAACACAAAACTTGAAAAATTTGACAATAGGATAATAGTTGAGCAAATTCCATCATAGAGAGAAAATAAAGTTATTTCCGGCCATGACTAGATTTCCAGCGATGGGTGTGCAAGATATTTGGTGGTGGAATACAGTGGTAGTAAGTAGTTTTTCCTTTGAAAAGGGTGTGTGAAATGTGTTAAAGAATGATGGGTAATTTGGGTATTACAATTATTTGAAGTGTTAGAAGAAAAGTTGAATACGTGTTTTAAAAGAATACCCATCTTTAATGACATGCTGGCTCAAATCAATAATCTCCTATAGGTTTATCTCATTGGGACTATAAGCAAGCTAAAATGAATCAACATGATCATTCCTACCTTAGGTATGACCTAATCCATAAGCACCCATATAAAACCACATACAATATGAATATGCTCAAATAATTCAAAATTCCAAGGCATAGTAAAGAAATAAATCAATGAGATCACAATATATAAAGATGTCATAGTTTAAGTACAGCTTAGCCCCAGGTAATTTTTATTTTTATTAGAATTGAATTACTATCCCCTATTCAACTAATAACCAGTTATGTCTACCAATCATTAGGGAGATTTCGGTTCCTTCCAGTAATTATGGACTTTTGAAGAGATAACATAATTAGACAAATGAATGGTGGGTATATCTCTATTTCCAAATTTAAACAAATATTCAGATTTTACTAAGCAAAAGAGTCTCCTTTAATGTAAAATGCAGAGGGATTGCAGAACATACATGCAATAAACAAATACAACGTTAGATGGAATTCTGAAGGGATAAACATGAGGCACAATTCATAATAACACGGATTAATCATTTTAGCTATTCAAGCGTCATAACGGCTATTTGAGTAATAGATGAGAGGCATACGGACAGTTTTAAAAAGGATATAGAACGCTAATGTACAAAATGTGAAATAAAGATAGAAAAGGGAAGTTTGAGATAATGCGAGGGATGTAGAAAAATAAAAATACGCTTTGCTAGAGAACACAACTTTGATGGAGAAGTGTGGGAAAGCTCGTTGTTTCTATTCAACATTCCTAATTCCTAGTTTTTTTTATCTTCTCTAGAGCCCTGAAAATTGGAAACACGATTGTCACTTCTAAGAAAATCACAAATTATTCGTAAAATTTTGAAATTATATCAACTAAGCAAGACTCACAAGTGCAGGCTATCAATTCTTGCCACCAACGTAGTTGAAATTAAGAACATAAGAAAAAAAATCTATTCACACAAAAAAGACTAAAATTGAACAATTAAAGATAAATCATTTACAAATATTAAAACAAGAAAAACTCTCATTAATAAGCAAACAAGAAAGAGCGAGCGCGTGGGGAGATCATAGAAGATTAGAAGAAGAGAAGTACTGCCATTGAGGAGAAGGCACAAAGGAGAAGAGAGATTGAAGAAGAAGAGAGTGATCAGTAACCAGAAAGGTCAGAAGAAGAGAGCGCAGAAAGAAGAAAGATAGTTGAGTCTTGATCGCATGAAGGGAGAGACGATAGAGTAGATTAGTGAGAGAGATTGAAGGAACGATTCGAGAAGAGGAGTGGAAGAAATGAACAAAGTTATTGAGAGGTTCACTTTATATAGGTGATACAATGATAAAAAAATAATAAATAAATAAGAAATTCAATTTTATGTAAACCAAGTTTGCCAATATTGTTATATGTTTTATGGTGCAACGGTGAACCGATTATATTTTGAACATTGTATGTTTTATGGTTAAAGAAGCAATGGTAAAAAAGGGTGTTGGGGTTGAGAATTAAGCAGCAGCATAGGGAGGAAATCATTTAGTAGTTAATTAAATGGAAAGGAAAAACAATAGAAAGCCAATCTCCATGGTTCTAGATCAATCCAACAAAGCCCAAGGATTTGGAGGGTTTACGCTAGAAAACAAAGAGGAAAACTTGGCAAACAAGGTGGAATGAACAGAAAATCGAGACATAAAGTAGATTACAACTTCATTATATGCAAGAACAGGTCTACTTATTGATGATAACTCCAAAATCCAATGCAGCCAACTTTGCATCCTATGATGAGTCTAAATTTCCAGCACTATTTAAAGGAGGAGAACGGACGATCAGAAGAGGAGTGGAGCAACCAACCCAATCATGGCATTTCAAACTTAGCTATCTAAAGTACAAAATAGAACTCACCCACAACTCATCAAACATGAGAATATAGAGATGACACGAAAAGACTTCATCAACATGAGAAACACCTCTAGACTCAAAGAATTTACTCAAGGACAGATTATATTGAAAAGAGATAGTATGGGTCCAAAACACAATTTAATGACTATTTTTGTCCCTAAAACATCTTTAAAATGTAGAATCCAATAATTCCAAACCAAGCAAGCTCACAATCTTGAGAGAAACTGCGTAAATCCCTTACCAGCCTGAGGACACCCCTTAAACTGAGGTTCAGAATTCAATAACCATACATCATTGAAGCCAAAACAATCTATTAGCAACAAAAATTAAACCAATTATTTTTGGTTCTTTGCTGTCATAATCTCCTTTCGAACACATAAATGACAGAATGTTCTCGGAATCATCAGTTTAAGCTGACACTTGAGCAAATTTCTATATAAAGCGCATGGAACTCCAGTTATAATTGAAGCCCATGACAATACTCAAGGCGTAATACACATCTCAAAATAAAATAAAAATAATTATTACCAACCAATACCAGAATCATCAGATCAAGAGGCAACTGTCTAACTCTCTAAGTTTGAATGCATCACATCCTACATTCTGTACAAGTACACAACAGTGGCAATTGAAGACAGAATATAGGCAAACCCAATTGCACACTCCAACCAAGAGTGACGTTTGTACAAAAGGATAAAGTATGAAAATTATACATACAACCACTTATAAAAGAAGATTATCACACCATACTAAATAAGGCACGAGAATGTCTATGAAAAACCATCACCAATTTCTTGACAGAGAAAGTAAAATAAGAAAAAGAAATACCATATTAAGTCTCCAAAAGGGAACTTCAGCTCCCTTAAATTTTATGTAGCTTATTTCTAACCTAAACATATGACAAAGGCAAAAAAAAACGCAACTAGTAAGCCATATCTATTACAGAAGATTGCATCTTGATTAAAAACTAGTGAGATGGAAAGATCTGAAACTTCAGATAATGGGAATGAGGATCTGTAATCATTATAAGCCCTAGGTGAACACTTGTTGAAATCACCAGAACAGAATGTAATGAATAATATGTCCTTCCCCGAAATACCAATAGCACATCATGTACAAAAAGAATAAGAAGCCTGAAATATTGATGTGTAGTTATAACAAAATTCAATTGCTAGAAGTCCCACGATAAGATCAGACAAAATTACTCCAGGGCAAGAATCATCACTTATATCCAATTCGCCGCTATTCTAATCCATAAAATCAAGAAACTTCCAGCTCTATAAGGGGAATGAACAAACTTAAGCGAGGAAACTCAAAATGATTTCCCAGATTCTGTATTCCATTGTCTGCAACATTTGAAACAGGGTAAGAGAACATAATAAATTCCAACTAGCAACCAATCCCGCTAGAAATTTTGTTTGCATCATAAAATTTAGGTTAAGAAACCTCGTTAAAGAAAAAACAAAAAAAGTAATAGACCAGCTCTTGCCAACTATCCACAATGTTCGAATGCATTACATCCAACGTTCTACATAACACAATTGTGACAAATAAAGAAAGAATACATCATATAAGCAAATCCAGTTGCATACTCTAATCAAATGGGATACGATGACAAAGCAAGGTAATTACGCAAAGGAATACGATTCATTGACACCAAAAGGGAGAAATTTCAGCTCCCTTAAAACCATTAAGAATGTTTCACAAAAATATATTAGAAAGGCCTCGTTAAACTCAACCCTTAAGGCAGGGATAAACAATAAATAAACCCATATAAGTCGTAGAAGATTCAAATAATAATGTATTAAGGTTTAGGGTTTGTGTGAATTTAGGGTTCATGTTTTAGGACTATGGTCTATGTTTAGAGTTTGGGATTTATGTTTTAAGATTAAGGATTTATATTTAGGGTTCATGTTCTAGGGTTAAGGTTTAGGATTTATATTTTAAAATATATGGTTTTTATTTCAGAGTTGTTGTATAGTTTGAGTTTAAGGCATATGGTTTAAGGGTTTATGTTTTTAGGGTTTATAAATTCATCAAAGATAACAAGGGTATAATAGTCATTATCATTTGAATCTTCTAAAATTTATATAAAAAGAGGTTAAGAAAATCCATATTAAAATTACTAAGATTGCCAAACCCAAATGAGCAAACAGTAGAAGGAGATTCAATTATCATAAGCCTTTGAGAAACCCCAGTTCACATCGACCAAAACATAATGTAATAATTATCTTCCTCAAGGTCAACCAATACCACATCACCTAGAAAAATAAGAAGCCATAAATCGAAGCATCTAGAAGTAACTTCAAAGATATGAAATCTTAAAAACCTATATGAGACTTGCCAAACATCATAATCTACAGCAAGTGCATGGTGCAATCACTCAATTCATGTTAGAAACACTTCCAGAAATAGACTAGCTGCACAAAAGCATATTCATAATTCAATAATTAGAAGCGTTATGATCAAATCCAAAAGATCATAACACCAAAGTAATAAGAAAGAGAAAATTTCTATAAAAACCATATCCAATCTTATGACAGTGCAACTAAAACTTGCACAAAGAAACTAAAAATTGTGCTGCACGCAGCTCGTATTCAACCTAAACATATTTTAAAAGTTGCAAATATTGTCCTCAACTAAAAGTTACTTAAATGACAAAATCCAAAATTTCAGAAAAATGAGAATGTGTAGAAGGCCAATAAATTATCAAGAACCCTATTCACACTGACCTGATCATACTGCAATGATTATGTTGATCCCTGAAGCCAAGAAAAGAGTAAGAAGCTAGAGAACTCATTAACCATACATCATTGAAGCCAAAACAATCTATTAACAACAAAAATGAAACCAATTATCTTTGGTTCTTTGCTGTCTTGATCTACCTTCAAACACGTAAATCACAAATAATCTCTCAGAATCATCAGATTCAGCTGACACTTGAACAAGTTTCTATTAAAAGCACATGTAACTCCAATTGTAATTGAAGTCGTGACAATAATCGGCGTAAAACACATCTCAAAATAAAATAAAAATAATTATTACCAACCAATACGAGAATCATCAGATCAAGAAATTCTAGCTCTATTACAAGATGAAAACAATCAGAAAAGGAATTGAGCAAATAACCCTGGTAGAGATTTCCTAGATTCTGCTTTTACTCTTTCAACTATCTAAAATATAAAATTTAAGATTGGTTGAAGAAAAACACTTAAGGGTGAGCAGTGAGCAGCTACCAATCATATGACAGAATACTTTTTTCATTTTTAAATTGAGACAGAGTAACCTCAAAAACGGAAATGTAACAGACTAGCTCTTGCTAATGATCCTCAATGTTTGAATGCATCACATCCTACATTCTATACGAGTACACAACAGTGGCAATTGAAGACAGAATATATAGGCAAACCCAATTGCATAGTCCAACCAAGAGCAACGTCTGTACAAAAGGATAAAGTATGAACATTATACATACAACCACTAATGAAAGAAGATCATGATACCAAAGTAAATAAGGCACGAGAATGTCTATGAAAACCATTTCTGACCTGAACATATTACAAAGACAAAAAAGGGCAACTAGTGAGCCACATCTTTAACAGAAGATTGCATCTTGATTAAAAACTGGCGAGATGGAAAGATCCGAAACTTCAGATAACAATGACATACCTTGTACATGTAGGACGAGAAATTAAAAATTCAGACAACGGTAAACAACTCTGAAATTTTAGAAAAGAAAATCAATCCGAGCATCACCAAACTTCAGAATCCGGATGGAAATTACAAAAAACCTCAATAAGCTTCAAGAACACTGAAGAAAGAGAGGATCTTCTCTACACAAAAGCACAGAGGTGGGCACGGAATGGGACGTCCCGTGTTTCATCCCAGCCCAAGAGATTCAGGACAATTTTGGGATTGGATAATTCGAAATTCGGGATGGGAACGGGACACAATTTTGTGTCCCGGTTAATTTTCAGGACGGGTCCCATCCCAGTCTTGTCTTGAATTTTATATAAATATGTCCTGTCCTATCCCGAAATTGTTCTTGACAAGTATATATATTTGTCCTCGATTATTACTTTCTACACTCCCATTTTTTTGTTTATACACCACCTTTCTTCTTTTCTAAGTGCTTTCAACACCACTCTTATTACTTTATACACCCATTTATCATTACCAAGGTTTTGTTTTTTTCTTTTAAATTTTATCTGGATGGGACGGAACCGAGAAAAGGCTATATAAAACCGAGACGGAACAGGACAAAAGAAACTCGAGACGGGACTGGGACGAAAATTTTGTCTAAAATAATTTTTCAGGACGAGACCGGGATGGCCAAATTCCCGACCCGTCCCAGCCTGTGCCCACCTCTACAAAAGCAGGTTATAAATTCAGTAAATATACACTATTGATGATGCAAGAATCAACTAAACCATAGAAATTAAATCAATTATTCTGCAGTTCTTCGCTGTTAAGATGCTTCAATCCAAACAGATTCTTAAACAAATTTCTTCACAAAGGATATAATCGAACACGAACCCAAAAAAATCAAATCAGGAACTTGAAATTTCAATCGAAACAAGAGAATCCTTAATCATATAGCAAGCGATCTTCAAAACCAGAAAACATCATCATATCAGGAAACTTAGAAATTTCAATCCAAACAGAAGAACTCTTAATCAATTACGAGTAGAATCCGCCAAAGAAATAAACATTTCTATACTAAGAACAGAACGGAAGTGAGAAGTCGCTGAGCGAACAAGTTACCGTTACACCACCATTGGAGAAATCAGAGAGATCATGCTCATATATATAAGCGAGCAAGTCAGAATAGGTGGCTGGGATAAGTCGGTGGGTGGGACAGGTCACAGTTTGTTTTCAAAATAGGCTGAAGAACGTTACACGATTAATTATTTGAATTAATATTTAATTTAATTGTAGATTTCTTAAGTCTTTTTGTTTTTTAAAAAAAAATAAAAATTGTGGGCGCGCACACACAATATAAGAAGAATCCCTACATTAATTGAGATATTAAGGAGAGTGATAAATGGTAATAAATGAGAAATAAATGTTAAGATCTCCTATTTAATATATTTATTATTTAACATACAAACACCATATAAAAAGGAATTCCTACATCTGAAAAATTAGAACATATTTTTATTAAATAATTAACTGATTATTTTAATTGAGATATTAAGGAGAATCATAAATGGTAATAAATGAGAAATAAATGTTAAGATCTCCTATTTAATATATTTATTATTTCATATATTTAATGGTAATATTTAATACATCTAACCGCTACTTTTATTAAATAAATAATTAATTATTTTAATTGAATATTAGGGGAAATGATAAATAGTAATAAAGAAATAATAGAAACGTTTTTTATTTAATTAGCAATCTATTTTAAATGATTAATTATTCAATTTTTATTCATCTTAATTAATTTATTAATCAATTAAACATCTTTTAATTGATAAAAGTTTATGCTATAACAACATATAATATATCTAAACAAACATAAAAGGAGAAATAAGGGGGTTGATTATAGATAAAAACTAATAAGAACATTTGAATATTCAAAATCTATTTTTTATTAATTTCATTATAGATAATAAAATTATAATACTATTACGTCAAAATATTAAAATATAATTCTTTTATTTTAATCAATTATATATATTTTTAATAAAAAATTAATATATAATAATTTGCCTAAATTACCCTTATTTTTATTGCTAAAATCAAAAGAAATTTTTTTATAAAAATTATAATTTATTTTATTTTCAATGAATTGTGAAATATATTAGAGAATTAATTATTTTAAAAAATATTTTTAGAATTAATAGAAATATAATATAATCTTAAGAATTAAATTTTAATATAATAATATAGTAAAATATTGTGCCTAAATAGGGTAAAAAAAAAAAGAGAAATAATTATTAGATATTAGATAAACAGCTAAAAGAGATAAAACAATTTTTTTTTAAAAAAAAAAGAAAAAATATATTATAGAAACATAGCCCACAGGTATCGTAGATAATTAAATCTAGTATATATATAAGGTTTTTCTATCATATGCACTCATGCATAGGTTAAAACTCATTAATCACACCATTTTGTATTAACTTTTAAAAAATTAGTTCTATTAATTACACATAATTAATATTAGATTTTTCTTATTTATTTTATATTCTCTCTTCCTACTAATTTTTCATAATACTTTTAAGTTGATATTCTTTTTATTTTTTTAACCCTAAATACTAAATTCTGAATTTTAACCTTGAATTGTAAGCTCTAAATTTTAAATTATAAACTTTAAATTTTTAAATTTTAAACTTAAATTTTCAAATCTTAAATCCTAAATCACATATAGTGTATTAGGTTTTAGAATTTAGTATTTATATTTAAAATTTAAAGTTTATGATGTAGTTTTTAGGGTTTTAGGATTTTAAAAAATAATATTAATTTAAAGATATTATAAGAAATTAGCGTGAAGAGAGAATAAAATAAATAAAAAAAATCTAACATTAATAGAATTAATTTTTAATGAGATTTTAATATAAAATGGTATCATTAATGAGGCTTAACTATGCATGAGAAACAAACCGTCACTGTCGTCTTCCAACGGTTGGTCACATGTTTAATCCAAGAGGAAACGCATGTTTTAAGAGAAGATGAAACTTAAATTTTAACAATTAAGAGACAAGAAGATGAAGAGTTCTAAAATCATGAGATAAAAAGATTTTGAGAAGATATGAAAAGATAAAGAACCAGCTTCAAAAAGAAATTTCAAATTATAAAGGCCTTAATATAAATATAATTTGAATTTTCTAAAGTTCCAACAAGTCCAACAAGGGCATGAGATTAGATACTGAAGTCATTCTCCCTATCCAATGATTATTAACTTTCATCAGAATTCTTCAATTAGATCTTCAAATCTCAACTTCATGATACACAAACCATCCGTGAAGCCAACTTCTGCATTGATCGCATTGTCAAAGAGGCAACCAAGTGACTTTGATTTTGTAATTCTGAAACAGTCCCTGCAATAATTATTAGCTGAGCTCATAGTTGATCTTTCTGATATTTCTTTTGTTAGGTTGTAGTATTTTTATTTTTCTTTTCAAACCACAAAAAGAACACAAACCGTAATGTTATAAACCAAAAAGAGAAAACCTAGAAAAATTAATGTTAACATACTCCTTACTCGTACAGAAGAGAAAGATTAAAGTAACCAAAAATTGAATAGGAAATGAACAAGTAGAAAAGGGTAACAGAGATGAGAAGACTCTTTAACTCTTAAGCAAGGAAAGGGAAATGAAGGAGCATCGTGAAGATAACCAATGGAGATTTGGTTGTTTGCTAGTGTTAGGGTTTTGTTCAGAAAAAAAAATAATAATAAATGAAGCAGCGAAGGGGAAGGGCGATACTTATGTTAGCATACCTTTGTGTTATACTAAACAGGTTTTTCTCAGTTTGGCCGTTATAGATTCTATTGCAGCCAATAAAAGTGACTGATTTTAAGTGAATTTGGGTTATTAGTTTTGAATTCAATAATCAAGATTTCATTATATTTATTTTTCTAAAATAAATCTTGCAATTTCTTTTTTGTCTTTCCAAGTACCATTTGTTTTTCTTGATAGTCCCGAGGCAAACCTATCCATAGAGATGGCATTTTTGTTTTAGAACATCTTCACCATCATTCTCCCAAGGAGAGCAAATTTATCAACATCACCACTCTCAGAGAGAATTCATCTTAAGAAAGAACAATTGCTAAAGTTATTGATTTTTCTTTTTTAACTTCTTTTCATTATTAGCAAACTTGGAATCCTATTGAACTTTTCATTACTAAAGTTATTGACTTGCTCCTTTATGTGTAAGAGCTTGTTCAAGATTCTTTGGTGCTAGATGATGTTAAAATACGTGCTAAAACATATTCAAGAGATTCATGAAGTCCCATGTGAAACATATATATATATATATATATGTATGCGTAGCAAGCTATCCCATATTTCTTTGGCAATGGCACAAAAGGCTAGGATTCATATTCTTTTCAAGAAATTGTAACGACTATGATATATATGGCTTTGAAATTTAAAGTGAACACTCTGGTATCTCAACTGAATATTTGTCAGAATCTTCTGCAACTTTGAGCTGCTGTTCCATTTTGTGAGAAAATGCAAGATATCATAATACAATAATTGTAGAAACATCACCACTTGCTCCTTCTAGTACTGATAGTTTGATCCATCAGAGTAGGAAGGCAGATGTATCTTCACTGTTTTCTTTCCTCCAAAAAAAAAAAAAAAAATAGGGATCGTGATCTCTGAGATGTTAAGCTACATACAGAGCAACCGGTGCTCTAATATCAATTAAAAGTACAGATTCCTATGGGGGATGAATTGGACTTCTTGAAAAATTTAAAGATATCTTCAATATCAAATTGAGATAAATAAAACTATTACACAAAAGTATAATTGAGGCCAAAATAAATACATGATATTCCAAGCACATCTGTAAACTAAAAATGAGGCCAAAATAAATACAAGATATCATCACCAACTGGGAGTGAATATTGATGCATCTCCCACTTACCATGACAATCAATCACAGCTCTCCCTGTCAACAAAAAATGATTTTCTCTGTCATAACCAAAGATGTCATTGTCATCTCTTATCTCTTTGCAATCCCAGAATATCCATTTGCCAGAACCAACTTTTCCATTGGTCCACTCGTTGTCCTTCTTCTTCATCTTTGTGAAGGCAGAAAGGCCTGCAATAAAATTAATATCAGGATCAGCAGCTGGGTTAATCATTACTGTTTTAACTTGAATTGGGCATGAAAAGAGAAGAAGGAAATCCAAACCCACCAGCAGCACCATTAACACCAACATCAACAGTTGGTGCAGATGCAGCAGTGCCATAAGAGCTTCCAAGCCCATAGCCATATCCATGACCATGATGAGGCCAATACATAGCTCCTTCAGCTGATGGCGAGTAAGTCATGGTGACCATGGTGTTGGTGCATGGAGGGGACCCACCAAGGGAGGGAAGATTGGGCATTGGTGAATTATAAGGAGGAGCAAGGGTTAGAGGTGCCCTAAATTTGAATGGGCCAATTCCATCTCTCGTTCCATCTTCTTCGTAAGGTCACGCTCACCCCGATGGGCATCCTAAGGCTTGCCCAGAATTGAAATACAATTCTATAGAAAAAAGAAATAAAAAAAGATAAATAAACAAAAGTGATTGCAACTAAAAGACAACTATCTAAAGATGCTTGTTTACAGAAAAAATAAGACCAATTCTTTTAACATTGTGTTCTAAAACTTTAATTTTTAAAATGCTACACTAGTTTCAGAATAGATGAGTTCACGTAGGATTAGAAAAAAAGATGAGTAAAAAAATTGGCCAAGAAATAAACAACTGTGATTGCAAGCCCTTTAGTGCCAAATCTCCAGCTCTGCCAACCTGTGTAAAGTTTATCAGAATGACAAGACAGCCAAAGCTTATGAGAAAAGGTTTGATGATAATTTCTTTTCAATGGACTCCATGGTCTAGCCCAAATTCCCAATTCATAATCATTTTTGTTGAAGCAAGGAATGGAATGAAACTTACTTCTTCAATTCCAGCTTCATCGCCATCTGGGATTGAATATTGATGCGTCTCCCACTTACCATGATAAGCAGTCACAGGTACACTTTGTCCATCTTCTTCATTTTTGTGAAAGCAGAAGACAGTTCCATGGTTCCTCTAAAACAAAGAAAAGAAGAAATTTTGATTGTTGAAACCACCAGATAGAAACAAAGGGGCAAAACAAGTCAAACTTCAATGATACAGACCTGGGTTCCTTTTAGTCCGAAACACTCGTGCATTAACCCAAGAGCAACATTGAGTGACTTGCTCCACGGTGTCTTAGTTACAGCCTCTTCTATGGGAAGAAAATGATAAAATGACAAAATTTTATCTAATATATAGTTGACAAAATTTTGTCTTCCACAGAATAGAATCATGGCCTTCATCTCTATTTTATTCTTCTTTTTCTTCATCTTTGAAAATACAGCAGATCTGCAACTTCGCACCATCACATTAGAAAAACTTGAGAGAAAATTGTGAGGGTAAACATTAAAAAAATTAAGCACCGATTTTAATATTTAAATACATCTCAATATCTCATGGGCTATCCAATGAGGCTTATTTAGATTGAAGAAAACAATGACAGGACTACTAATTTACTAAAGGAGTAAAATTTTTCAAAATATACCGACTAAGAAGGGAAAATAAAGAAAAACATCAATAAATTTTCAAAATACAGAGATTAAGAGCAAAAAGATTTAATAATTTGAGAAAATATATAAAACAGCTATAAATTTTGAGAAATTTTTATTAGATATGAAATTCAGATCTAGCTATGGCTTATTCAGATTCAAAAATATTAAAAAACAAAAAAGACTTCAGAGTCACCCTTGTTAAGATCGGTTACTTCTCAGATCTTGGATAGAGAATTCTCATGTCCAAATGTTGTGAAAATTCCATAGAGATAAAACAAAATAAAACACATACAAATCTCACTTGAAAATGTCTATTTTGAATATTTAAATTAATATATTTTATGCAGGCTAGATCTATTAAGATTGGAAAAAAACAACACTCTTGCAATGAAATGAAATGTCATTGGAATAGCAGATTATATAGAGGAAAATTATACAACAAGAGATGAAAAATGCATTAGAGAGAACAAACCTTACAACACAATCGGAGATGATATTGATGGCAAGAAGATCTAAACAAATATCAATTTTACAGATATCTAGAGAGTAGGCGTGCCGCCGCCACCTTAGAGAGATAGAAAAAACCCTAAAATACTGAAACATTTTATAGAAGTACACAGATAATGTGAGCCGTTAGATGGACAATACACGTGTACGTAAGAAAAACTTGTCACAATTACTGCACTTATTTTAAGTTAAGCCAATGATATCTTATATGTAAATTAAAAAACAAAGTAAAGATTTGATTTTAAGAATAAAGAGGACCCATAATTGCATTAAAAAAAAAATTAAGAGATATCTTAGAAGGGCCCATAATTAAGAAAATTGAGGAACTTAATGAGTAATTAAATTACAATTAAATATGAAAGATTGTCTTAGAAGTTCAACCATCAATACTAAATGGCATAGTTAGTTAAAATGACTCTATTTTTTTTGTAAAGATCCATTTTACAATCAAAATCATACAATGAGTTTTTTTTGTTCCAGCTTGAAAATTGGTTAGGATGAGAGTCCTTGTTTTGAAATCTTAATATGTCCAATCTTATCCCGTCCCGTCCCGAATTTAAAAGTGTAATGCCGATCTTGATCCGTCTTGTCATGAATTATTTTTTTAAAAAATAATAAACCTAATCATGCTGTAAAGTATTAAATTTTAATAAATAGTTTTAAAAATGCTGTATGATAGTAAATAAGTTTTACAATTGTAACTTTTTTTTTTTAGGTATTTTAGCCCTTTTTATAACCCTTAGTTTCTTTTCTTCTTCTTATGTACCATAAAAAGTTAATGTTTTGTATTGTTTATCTAACAACTCACATTATTTATGTATTTCTATAAAATGTTTTAATATTTTAGGATTTTTTTTATCTCTCTAAAAAAGTGGTACACGAATATCTATAAAACAATATTTGTTTAGATCTTCTTGTTGTCAATATCGTCTCCGATTGTGTTGTAAGGTTTGTTCTCTCTAATGCATTTTTCATCTCTTATCATATAATTTTCCTCTATATAATTTTTGTCCAAGTTGGAAAGGTGAGTTAATAGAGTATTTCAGTTTTCCATTGGTGCCGTCATGTCCAGGGAAAGCACTGTCAAAGTTAGAGCGATAGGAGAAAACACTGAGTTGGCAATTTTTGTCCAAGTTGGAAAGCTGAGTTAGTCCATTTAAGACCATATCGCGGTGCCACACGAACAATCTACTCACCACGTCAACATCTTACTAATGGTATTATAATGGAGATCAATAGTAGGGATTTAGGTAAAAAAAATTCAAAGTTTAAGAACTTTTATAAAAGAAAATAAACTATAGAGACTTGGACGAAAGTTGATGAAAACTGTAAGGATTTAGAATTTATTTATTTTTTATTTTTAATAATTTAAAATTCCAAAAGAACCTCCTTCTGCCATGTGTAGTGGAAGCGTTTTAGTAGATTTTATATATATATCCAATGAGAGGTGATTATTACAAATTTAAACAAGAGAGTCTTAAAACAGGGTAATAATATTGGATCAGAAAATCCTATTCAGTAAACAGATTGGATAAAATGATAAGGATTAACAGTTTTATTGCATTGTATCCCAGCCTTTGATCCTTCCATTCAACTTAAATTTCTTTCAACAAAATTTGCAGTTCCACATAGAAATATCCACAGACAAGGATCAGTAGTAAACAGATCTATATGAATTTTGATTCTTGTTTGCATTGAGTGAAATAGCAGATTCGTGAATTTGGTTGACAAATTTTAATTGCATGATTTACTTCACTGATTTATATGAAGTTTTTCGAGGGAGGAACTTTGTATGTTAAGTTAATAATACGTTAATTATTATTATTATTATTATACCATTTATTTTATGAAATACTTCTAATTTGAGAAGATATATATTATTAGTTTTTCAACAAGTCTTATTCTACCAGATAAGGTTGCTAACATAATTGCGTGGTGTCATTGTGCTATGTTAAAAACTACATTTTTTAAAAGATTATTAACTATGAAATCCCTTTTAATAACTTTTTCAAGTGTCATTATAATTTTTTTTCGATATATTTTTTTTCATGGTTAAATACTATAAAATCAATTTTTCTCACTTGTGTCTCTAATGGTCTCCTCCACACATATCCAAACCACCTTCAAATAGCAATACGGATGCAGATATTAGACTTTTTGTGTGAGCACCTTAATTTCCTATATATATATATATATATATATATATATATATATATATATATATATATATATAAATTTAGTTTTGCTGCATGTTTAGTATGCATGAGCATAGGTTAGTTGAAAAATTTACTTATCATGATTGTACACTATGAAAATATAACATCTTAAATTTTTTTGCTTTGATTTCCCATTGTTATGTTTTATACACAATTACAAATTCGATGAGATATTGAAGGGAATCAAATAATCCAAAGTAGTGATCTTTATATCTTCTACTCTTTGGCATATATAATATTTATATGGTGGATTAGGAGATTTTGATTGAAAACTTAAATGTAATGAAAGAATACAATGATATCGGGACAACCAATGGCATACCAAGAAAAGAAGAATAATAAGCCAGAAAACTAACGTCCAGGAATAACTATATGCTTCAACGGTAAACTAACCATATTTTGAATATTGTATATGTTTTATAGTTAAATATGTAACGATAAAAAAAATAAAAAATTCAATTTTATGTAATCTGACTTTTCAATATTTTGAATATTATTACACGATTTATTATTAAAGATACTGGTAAAAAAATTAAAAGTCAATTTTATGTAAACCGACATATCCAATATTTCAAATATTGATAACGTTTTTTTTTTTTTCTTTTTCCCTCTCCCACCTTCCCTTCTTGCCTTTTGTCTTCCTGGCTTTCGTTTACTATGGCAACAATTTTCCCTTTATTTATCTTTTAATTTAACTACGATTTTAAATAAATATTAAAAATTAATCATATAAAAAATATTAATTCTCAATCAACAAATATTGTTTGTACCTATACGACTATTATGTACCAAAAAACCTATATTACTATTAGAATCAAAGATTAAAAACTCCAATCTTTGAACAAATAACAGAATTAAAATTAAAAAACAAACATTAAAAATAATAAATAAGTGAATTAAATTAATTGAGGTAGAAATACTAAATTATTATTTTAAATAAAATAAAATTATAAAATAAGAATTAAATTGAAATATTATATTAATTTAATGTATCTTTATCTTTTTTTTAAAAAAAAAAATTCTATGGCCATGTTCGGTAAAAATGTTTATAAAATAGTTAATTTATTAAATTAAAACTTGGTAAAATTAATTATTGAATTAGTTGATATATGTAAAAAAAAAAAAAATAGTTTTAACCACCCGTATTCATTAGGATATAAACTTATTATTATATTCTTTAAACTACAATTAATTGAAGATACTGAATTTATAGGGCACTCTCATACATTGGATCCATACTTATATAGTGTAGAAATGAAACAATGAACGACATAGAAACCAAAACCAAATAATACGAACGAGAAAGAAGTCAACCATGAGAGTGCATCGAATGAGAATAAGAAGAAGAAAAGGATCGAGAGAGAAGTTGTGAGAAAGAAAACAAATAGCAGATAGAAAAAGCGCTGAGAAGATGAGAAGATGAACACGAGATAATAAAAGGAATTAACGTTACAATCATTAAGGCGACAATGAAGAGGGAGACAAAAAGGAGAGAATTTCATAAAATGAAATCACAAAATCAGAAAAATACAAATCAGTAACGTGATAATGAATGGGAATCAACTTGTGAATGGATCAGGAGAGGATGATGATTTTATTAAGATCCCAAATGATTTATTGATAGCATAAATCTCTAATCCATTGTCTGAAGTAATTAATAACACACTTATCTTCGGTTATGTTGGTAGGCCAACAGGGGAATGACGACTTTGGCTTTGGATAGGGTCGACTAGATTTTGGGTAGTTCGAGATTGCTCTGCAAAAGAATAAAAGGGTTAGCTGGGAATGATATTCCAGCACTCAAGTCAGTACAAGAGCTTGATACACTAAAGACAAGAGTACCGTGAAGATTTTGTTTCTAACTAACTTATCTCGTTAATTGATGTCCTTATTTATAATGTATTGGTTATGGGAGTATTTTGGTAATTCATGCGAGCCCTATGAACATAGGTTGGGCTTTGGGCCCTAGGCCTAATCCCTTGTACAACATGAGCTGAACCCGATAACTTTGGTCCATATCAGATTCAGTATTTGAATGAAATGAAATATTTATAGGAAAGAGCCATTTTAGCTCCAACACTAAATTTGGTAAACAACGTAAATGAGCATTTGCTTTCGGATGAATGTAAAGTTGATTCTAATTGCAATGACCAAAACGATCTATACACTCCTGAGTTTTTAAACTCCATTAATGGATCTGATTTACCAAATCATTTGATAAAACTAAAATGTGGAGGGCCGATTATCATTTTTCAAAATGTTGATAAATCAGTTGGTTTGTGTAATGGCAATCGGTTGGTGATTATGCAGATAAGTGCTCATGTCTTAGAGGCCAAGGTCATTTCTAGACTCAATGTTGAACAGAAGGTATTAATACCAAGAATGCTTATAACTGCCTCAGACAAAAGAATTCCTTTCAAAATGCAAAGAAGGCACTTTCCAATTGCATTGAGTTTGACAATATTTATAAATAAAAGTCATTGGCAGTCCTTGGCATATGTTGTTTTATATATTCCACGACCTATTTTTACACATGGTCAATTGTATGTTGTATGTTGCTGTGTCGAGAGTAAAATCTAAACAAGAGTTAAAGATGTTAATCTGCGATAACGATGAAAATAGATAAAATGTTACACAAAATATATTTTATACAGAAATTTTTGAAAGGCTTTTATAAAAAAAATAGTAATTCTCTACATTTTGTTATCAAGTTTGCTTTGCCTAATATAAAATCTCAAAATAACAAGCGAATGTAGAGGATGGACCTGTGCATCACACTGGACCAGGGACTATCTCTTAAACAAGAAATAAAATTTCACTAAACTTCTTGGCATTCCATTCAGCAAAGCATTACATATTATGAAAAATATTTAAATGACAAGTAGCAGCCATCTCATTCATGAAACAAGCATGAAAAAAAAAAAAAAACCCTCGTTCTTTGGATTTCTTAGCATGATATTAAGGAATCTCATTGCTATTACCCAAACAAGCATGAAACATATACTTCAATTTTTGATTTAGAGTATTATGCGAAAGGTTATACTTATACCTATGGGTTAGGTCAACCCTACTCCAAAATTTTGTTTCGACAAGATATGCTTTATTTGCAAGATAGAAGACCTGTTGATATGGTCCAAGCTCAATATATAACAGGACATGATTCAATAAAAAAGTGCAAGCTGAATTAAGTATTTAATTAAATAAGTTTCAAATTTTTAAAATGACGAATAATGGCGATAACTCAGATTCAAAGCTCTATGTGAATAGATATTAGGCACAACAATAACATCAGAGCAAATACTATCATACACAAAATGTTGTAATACATAACATTTTTGCATTTTTTTTTACATTTTATCCATCTTGTAAATGAGCAACCATATTTGGTTACAATTCAATTTTTATCAAAATTAAGAAAAAAATTATTTTTAATTGTACAATGGAAATGGACATTTTTTTTTCTTAAAAAAAAAAAAAGAGTATTTCGTATTCGCTTTAACTTTTTTCTATTATTTTGGTTTTTTGCTTATGAATACAATCCTTTAAAATTTATAATAAAATATATTTAAATTTTATAGTATATATTAATATATATTTTATTATTGATATTATTATATATTTATTTAAAATAGAATAAGAATATTATATTAATAAATAAATCTTCTATTCAGAAAAAAATTATATTTATTAAACTGGAATAAAAATATTCTATAGGAATGACTTTAAGCATAGAAACCGCTCTCCAGCTTAACATAACCCAAAATTAATGACCACAAAATAAATGTGAAAATGTAACTCTTTAGCTCTCTCTCTTTCTCATACTCGCAAATTACAGCTCACTGAATGAATTAATGTAGTCAAATGCATACACTCCCCCTAGTAACTGTTATAAGATATGGAAACTCATTTACTATCCCATATAATCCTTTTTGGTCAAAGAGCAATTAAAATAACCTATATTCTTTGCATTTATGCTTATTAAATTAATAAATATGACAGATAAATCTTCTGTCAACGCTTAGTAAGATTATTAGTAAAACACATTGATTACTTTCCCATGATGCATCAAAATAACCATTACAAAATTGAGGAAAGATTACAGAAACTGAGCAGCAAATAGTATCCTCCTCCATTGTTGTCTTGATCTAAGCTCTCAACAGGTCAGTTCATGGGTTATAAGCTTCTCTTCTTTTTACCCCCACCTTTATTATTTCATTTAAATTGATTTGTATAAAATTTCTTCCTTCAAGAAGGACAGAGGCAATTCCTTTTGTCTAGCTCCTCAGATCTTTTGAAATCCTCCTTGGATTGGATCATATCTGGTTCAATTTCATTCTCTAGGCGGAATATCATCTAGTGACTAAGTAAAATTTGAAGCAAAATTTTTATACATGCTTCAAAGGGTTTACTTTTTCCCATATATATATAACTCACCCATATATTGACTTGTTGGTCTCAACAGGTTAATGATGTTAAATTTTAAGGTGCACCTGCTCTCTGATGTTCCTTTTGCATATCTTTTTAACTTTTAATATTATTGTTATTTTCTATTAAAAATTCATTTTTTTTTTTAATTTCTTCTCTGTATTTTTTTTTCATCCTCTTAAGCAGTCAAAAATGACACTCACCACCACCACCACCAAGAACAAGGTTCTGTTCATCATGGGCACAACAGGCACTGGAAAAACCAAGCTATCCATCAGCCTTGGCAGCGGATTCCCCAGTGAAATAATCTACTCTGACAAAATCCAGGTCTAGAAGGGTCTTGTTGTTGTCAGCAACAAGGTGCCCGAGACCGAGCAACGTGGCATCCCACACCACTTGCTAGGCATCATTGATGATCCAGACATGGACTTCTCTATCAGTGATTTCTGTAGCAAAGTGCTTTCTGCACTTGACCAAATCACTGAACGCGGAAATCTACCCATAATTGTGGGTGGATCCAATACTTACCTAGAAGCATTGGTTGAGGATCCTGCTAATGATTTTCGATCCAAATATGATTGTTGTTTCATTTGGATTGATGTGTCTTTGCTGTGTTGTTTGATTATTTAGGAAAAAGAGTTGATGTGATGATTGAGGAAGGGTTTGTGGATGAGATCAGAGAAGCTTTTGTCTACGATGCTGACTATTCTCGCTGGCTTCGAAGGGCCATTGGAGTTCCTGAATTTGATCAGTACATGAGGGCTGAGAAGGAAGAGCAAGATGAGGCTCACTTGGAGGAGTTGCTGAAGGATGCCATAACAAGAACCAAAGAGAACACTAACAAATTGGCTGAAGTTCTGCTGGGGAAGATTCACAGGCTGAAGAATGAGCGCGGCTGGGAATTGAAAAGGATCAATGCTACTCCAGTTTTTGAAGCAATTGCGAAAGGGGACAAGTATGAGAGTGTTTGGGAAGAGATTGTATTCAAACCCAGTTTGAAAATTGTGATGAGTTTTCTGGGTTAAGAATAACAATAGGAGATCTGCCTCAGGTTATGAGATGGTAGAGGGCGGCTAGTTTATAAGTAAAAGTGAATGGCAGTCCTTGGCACATGTCGGTTTATATATTCCATGACCTGTTTTTATATATGGTCAATTGTATGTTGCTGTGTCGAGAGTAAAATCGAAACAAGGATTAAAGATATTAATCTGCGATAGCGATTGAAATAAATGAAATGTTACACAAAATATAATTTATAAAAAAAAAAATTGAAAGGCTTTTTTAAAGAAATTAGTAATTCTCTACTTTTTGTTATCAAGTTTGCTTTGCCTGATATAAAATTTGAAAATAACAAGCGAATGTAGATGATGGACCTGTGCATCACACGGGACATGTTATGACCCTGCAGTTTGAGGGACTATCTCCTGAAACAAGAAATAAAATTTCACTAAACTTCTTGTCATTCCATTCAGCAAAGCATTACATATATAGTAGTAGGTTACTGTGGTTGAGTAACAAACACGACCTAAAACCATGACAATTTTCCTATAAATTATGAAAAATGTTAAAATGACAAGTAGCAGTCCATCTCATTCCTTGGGCCAAGTTTGTGGCATCATACAAAGTGGATCCGCAAGGTTCCAAATGAATCGGTTTATTCAAAAAAATATATCTTTTTTAAATTTCTTAACATGATATTAAGGAATCTCAAATTAATCAGTTTATTCGAAAAAAAAGTCTTATTCTTTGAATTTCTTAGCATGATATAAGAGAATCTCATTGCTATTATTCAAACAAGCATGAAAGTATGTTCCAATCTTCGATTTAGAGTATTGAGCAAAAAGTTATACCTATACCTATGGGTTAGGTCAACCCTACTCCAAAATATTGTCTAGACAATGCTTTATTTGAAAGATGGAAGACCTGTTGATATGGTCCAAGCCCAATTCATAACAAGACACGATCTCATTAAAAAGTGTAAGCTGAATTAAGTATCAATTAAATGAGTTTCAAGTTCTTAAAATGACGAGTAATAGGGATAAATCAGATTCTAAGGTCTATGTGAATAGATATCAGGCACAACAATATTATCAGAGCAAATACTATCATACTCATATATTGTTGTAATGCAATCAATCTCTAAAAATTTTGCTCTATTGCTATGAAGGAGAATAAAATCACCTACAACAGTGTTATTAAGAGCTCTTCGACCCCACGCATCCAACGAAATAATAAAGTTAGGATTACACACTGAAATATTTATAGCGCTCAAAAATACAGTAGATATACCCATAGAATCCAGTTAAGGTTCAAGCCCTCATGAGGAGTATTGGAACTCGAAGCGCCTCCTTAGGGTAACCCTCATGACGATCTTGCATGTAAGGCAAAACACTGCAAGTAGAAGAGCCAGTAGAAGAAATAGCCATAGGCACTTGAAAGAAGAAAGCTCCTCTAACTTCACATTTCTTTTTACCTCTCATTTTTCTCTCTTTTAATTTCTTGTTCAACTCTATTTTCTTTTGAAGAGATCTCAACCTCTTAGTTTTCACCACTCTCATTTTCCTCTAACTCTCTTTCTTTTCCATCTAGCTCTATTTTCTTCTCCTCTCTTTTAGTAGTACTTTCTTTTTCTATATTTTCCTCACTTTTCTCATCTTTTACTTCCTCACTCTTTTTCTCACCACCTTTTATATCACTCACAATCTCCTCATTATTTTTCCTTTCTCAAAACATCTTCATGTCCCCTTTTTTTTTTTTCTCACATTCTGCCATTTCTGTTTTCATTTCTTATATCCTCCTCTTCTTGTGTCTTCACTTGACAATGAATTATTGGCTTAGCTGATAATGGTGCAATGGTAATGGGTTTGCCATTCATGACAAAAGAATATCTATTTGTCAACCCATCTCTCATGACTTTTCTTTCTAATTCCCAAGGCCTCCCTATTAGAATATGGCTTTCAATCAAAGGTACTACATCTCACAACACGTAATCCTTATATCTCCTAATGGAAAATAATACTAAAACTTGATGTGTGACCTTGAATTCTCCAAATTCATTAAGCCAATAATGTAATATGTAGGGTTTATGGTGTTCCCATATGGGTAAATTTAGCTTGTCTACAAGTGTAGCTAAATTCACACAAATTTGTCCCTCAATAACCAAACTACACACTTGTCTCTCACTTGACATTTTGTTTGGAATGAAATTTTTTTTCTTGAAGTGAGGGCATTACAACTCTATCAAGATCTCTACCAACCCTCTTATCTCTTTTAATTCTCTTGTCATGCCTACCCAATTAATCTTCTCTTGATTCTTCAAATTTCATATTCCTTCTTTCTTGATGAAGGTGGTGTTGTCTCCTTGTAGATATACTGCCCATCTTATCAAGCCTCTTATTTATGTTACCAATTTGGGAATTTATCTTCTTAAATTGTTGGGAATTTATCTTCTTGAATTGTTGGTACTTGGTTCTCATTATGAATCCGAGATCAATTTATCTTCACTTGCATGATGTTCTTCAACTTCTTGCTTTTTCAGGTGCAGACTGGGCCAATTTTAGATATGGATCACAACTCCGTCTCCTCACATTCGGTATTTCTTTAAAAAATGTGTTTTGATAAATAATTTAACGTTTTGCAATTTTTTTTTTAGATTTTATCCATCTTGCAAATAGGAAACATATTTGGTTACAATTTAATTTTTTTATCAAAATTAAGAAAAAATTATTTTTATTGTACAATGTACATGGACATTATTGAAAAAAAAAAGTAGTATTTCGTATTCGCTTTAAATTTTTTCTATTTTTTTGGTTTTTCGCTTATGAAAACAATCCTTTAAAACTTATAATAATATATATTTAAATTTTATAATATATTTTATTATCGATATTATATATTTATTTAAAACAGAATAAGAATATTATATTATATAAATAAATCTTCTGTTTAGAAAAATTTATATTTATTAAAAAGGAATAAAAATATTCTATAGATTGACTTTAAGCATAGAAACCGCTCTCCAGCTTAATATTACATAAAATTAATGATCACAAAAACAATGTGAAAATGTAACTCTCTCTAGCTCTCTCTCTTTCTCATATACTTGCAAATTACCACTCATAATCAGTTAATGTAGTCAATACATGCACTCCCCCTAGTAGCTGTTATAAGATATGGAAATTCATTTTCTATCCCGTATAATCCTTTTTGGTCAAAGAGCAATTAAAATGACCTATATTATTTGCATTTATGCTTATTAAATTAATAAATATGACATAAATCTTTTGTAAATGCTTAATAGGATTATTAATAAAACATTAATTACTTTCCCATGATGTATCAAAATAACCATTATAAAAGGGAGGAAAGATTACAGAAACTGAGCAGCAAATATCATCCTCCTCCTTGGTTCCTCCTCCATTTTGTCTTGATCTGAGCTCTCAACAGGTCAGTTCATGGGTAACAAGCTTCTCTTCTTTTTTCCATCTTTTCTATTTCATTTATATTGATTTGTATAAAATTTCTTCCTTCAAGGAGGACAAAGGCAATTCCTTTTGTCTAGCTCCTCAGATCTTTTGAAATCCTCCTCGGATTGGATCATATCTGGTTCAATTTCATTCTCTAGGTGGAATATCATCTAGTGACTACGTAAAATTTGAAGCAAAATTTTTATACATGCTTCAAAGGGTTTACTTTTTCACTTATATATACTCACCCACTTATTGACTTGTTGGTCTCAACAGGTTATTGATGTTAAATTTTAAGGTTCACCTGCTCTTATTCTTTTTATCTTTTAATATTATTGTTATTTTTTATTAAAAATTCATTTATTTATTATTTTTTAATTTCTTCTCTGTATTTTTTTTTATCTTCTTAAGCAGTCAAAATGACACTCACTACCACCACCACCAAGAACAAGGTTCTGTTCATCATGGGCACAACAGGCACTGGAAAAACCAAGCTATCCCTCAGCCTTGGCAGCTCATTCCCCAGTGAAATAATCAACTCTGACAAAATCCAGGTCTACAAGGGCCTTGATGTTGTCAGCAACAAGGTGTCCGAGACCGAGCAACGCCGCATCCCACACCACTTGCTAGGCATCATTGACGATCCAGACATGGACTTCTCTATCAGTGATTTCTGTAGCAAAGTGCTTTCTGCACTTGACCAAATCACGGAACGCGGAAATCTACCCATAATTGTGGGTGGATCCAACACTTACCTGGAAGCTTTAGTTGAAGATCCTGCGAATGATTTTCGATCCAAATATGATTGCTGTTTCATTTGGCTTGATGTGTCTTTGCCTGTTTTGTTTGATTATTTAGGAAAAAGGGTTGATGTGATGATTGAGGAGGGGTTTGTGGATGAGATCAGAGAAGCTTTTGTCTCCGATGCTGACTATTCTCGCGGGCTTCGAAGGGCCATTGGAGTTCCTGAATTTGATCAGTTCATGAGGGCTAAGAAGGAAGGGCAAGATGAGGCTCACTTGGAGGAGTTGCTGGAGGATGCTACAGCAAGAACCAAAGAGAACACTAACAAATTGGCTGAAGTTCAGCTGGGGAAGATTCACAGGCTGAAGAATGAGCGCGGCTGGGAATTGAAGAGGATCAATGCTACTCCAGTTTTTGAAGCCATTGCAAAAGGGGACAAGTATGAGAGTGTTTGGGAAGAGATTGTATTCAAACCCAGTTTGAAAATTGTGATGAGTTCTCTGGGTTAAGAATAATAATAGGAGATCTGCCTCAGGTTCTGAGATGGTAGAGGGCAGCTAGTTTAATAGATAGTCCATGGGAATAGCTTCTATTCTACACATCTAGTAATCTTCCATTAGGGAATAAATAAGGACTATGAGAGTTATAGAGGAGAACATTTTGTAACCTATTGAGGCTGTTTGCTTCAATTGTTGCAATTTCAATATATCGTATGGATTAAATAAAAACATTAGTCGTTTTCTTCAAATAATCTTCCATTATTTTTATTTCAGCTATTTCAACTAGAACTTATCTTACACTTGATATCGGACCTTTCGTGTTAAAATATTTTCTCGAAGCATTATTAGAGCTTTATCAATTATGGCATAAAGAATTTGAGTCTTGCTTCCCTTTTTGTGATACTTAAATTCAATTTTAGTCCAAGATTAAAATTATATGTTTTGCCCACACTTCTAACCCAAATAACTTCTACGTGCAGGGGCATGTTACACTGATACACTAAAATTTTTTATGTTTTCACATTAACAAAACCATGCCATAAACTTTATTGTTATACCTTTTCTTCTCTTAGAGTTATGTTATGCTCAACATGTCATGTCAAGAAGTTGAAAACAATTGTCCTGTTATTCTTTTTCAGCTAAAAGAATGTTAAATCTGAACTAGAACCATGGGAATCTTCAAGCTAAACTGAGAGAGAATGGCTTCAGCTATAACTTACAGAACAAAGAGAGGTGAACTGCACCCTTACTGACCCATATTAGCGTATGCTACATGTACTATAAGCAGGTGTGGAAGGAAAAGCTCAATGTATTGTGTTTCAGTAGATGAATCCTTGATATCCAAAGGAGCTATGAGTTACATATAGCATCAAGCATGGATTCTGTTTCTTGATTCGTGTCTATAAAAATTATTACCTATTCATATATTATTAGTTACCCACCTATAGAAATGATGTATTAATCAACAAAAATGTTCGACATTGTATGAAACAACCTAAATGCTATAGTAAAGGCTAGGTATATGAATATGCCTTTACGCGTGCGCAAAGAAGAAAACATGAATTATTTTTTTAAAAAAATTACATATATAGTAAAACATCGGCAGAATTTTCAACCTCTTCACCATCTTCTAAACAAGATGGATTAAGGAGAAGCTGGCCTGGAAACTATCATGTGGCCAACCAAATTGTAGCCAAGTAGAGGAAGGAGAACCATTGCCTGCTCCAATCAACATTACAATGACAAGAAAACTTACTCCATTACCAGTATTAATCGTAACAATGCCAGGAGGAGCCCTGGGAGTAGATGTGGGAATGGTCAATGATGTTAACAGTAGAGGTGTGAGATAAAGAAGAAGCATAGAAGAAAGAAAAGAGGATAAATAGTGAGAGAGAATATTAGGGAAAAAAATAGAGAGAGAAAAGATAGAGAATTCATTAAGGAGGAGAAAAAATTAAGAAAATCTAAGGAGAGAAACTAAATAGAGAATTTGAGAGAGTAGTTTTAGTCGAGCGACTAACAATTAGGGTTAAAAATTTTATGTTGTTAAATATACCGGGACGTCTTATTACCCGATGCAAAAATGGGGTAAATTAACTGCTACATCCTAAGTGGATCACTAAAATTATGAAAAATATGAAAATTATAGTCTCTAAATATATTCCATGCTTTAACCTAATCAAAATTGTAATCAAATACTAAAGAGAGAAAGAGAGACGGTAAAGAGAGACAATACTTTTCGTCAATCAAACGATTAGTGACTAGGGTTAAAAATACAGGATGTCTTACTATCCCGTTCAAAAATAGAAAAAAATTAATTATCATATCTTAAGTAAACGACTAAAATTATGAAAAATATAATTTATAAATATATTACATGTTCAAACCTAATTAAAGTGATAGCCAAATACTAAAAACTATTTTTTTTTATATGGGGAGGGGCTACCTTAGAACTTACAGTATAAGAACGCCGAAGTTTTGACTCTAAGGATTATATTACTGCATTAAACCCACTGATTTGACCATAGAACTAAGAAATATTCAAAACCATTCACTGATTTTAGGAAATTACGCCATCTAAACAAGCTGGAGTATCCAATTATAAACTGGTTTATGAAAGAAAATGATCTATGATGCACATCGATCATTGAGATTATTAAAACGATAATAGTGCCTTTATTGGTACTCTTCATAAAATCCAAAAGTAAAATGCAGATAAGGCAAAGACTATAAAAACGTTCTCAGAAAATAGATCAATACAGGACAATAAAGAAAGCAAGACTTTAGTTTATTGCAGAACTGTAGCCCAGAATCTGATCCATTCCATGGACTGAAATCTCCTAAAACAAGAATTTGCAGTTGATGTGCGTTTCGTCTAGTTTCCCATCTTGGTATCCACATCTAGCGTTGATTTGCTGGATAATAGGTTGTGTCATCCTGCTTTTCTAATTTTACTGCTACTCCACCTGGCACTGCTAAAAATTTGAACAACAGGAATAAATAACTCAAGGGAAAAAAGAACGATATTGGAAACGTTTCTGTATAAAATAATCATTTAAGAATAAGTGGATAATATTTTATAACTTGTTTTGATAATAAACTAATAAATTTGATTCATCCAAATACTTGAGTTAATCAAAATAGTTTACTAATAGACGAGTAGTCCTTAACAGATTTTTTTTAATTAAATTTCTTTGTGAAAAACTTAATTTATTTGATGAGATTTATCAGTTAACAAAAATTTAAATTATTAGATAAAAGCTCATGAATAATTTTATATTTTAATATTTTTAATATTTTTTTTCTTTCACCATTAGTATAAAACTCCATGCTTAATTAGAACATCCAAATCCTAAATCACTTTTAATATTACCAATTTGGAAATTAAAAATCCAACTACTTCATCATTTGAAACTTTGAATATTTTCAAATATTTTATCATATTTAAATTCGAATATAACAATTAAACTTGATCTAAATACTAAAATAACATTAATTAGCTTATATATGTTACAGTCGATCTTCTCATAATAATAACAATAATTCCATGTGAATTAATAATAAATATTTCTATACCACAATGGTATACCAAAAAAATCAAATAGAACATTAATGAAAAAGAAAAATGACTTAGTTTCAAATGGACATGAGCTGCTTACCAGTATTCGGATTAGGCATCCTTCCTTGTACTTGAGACAGCTCTTGTCTATTTTGTAATAGCCACAGCTTATTCAGTTTAGCTTTGCTCTTTTCAATTTCATCTAGAGAAGAGCACAGAAGTAAACTTTATATATACTGAGATACAAACGAAACAAATGCAGAAACACATGAGAAGGAAAGAGAGAGAATGGGATGAATTGTGATCACCTTCTTGAAGCACTCTTTGTTTTTCAGAGGCAGCAATTTTCAATTTAAGGGTTGCTTGCTCAATTCGTAATAACTGCTGCTTTTCTCTATAGGCTCCGAGTTGTCGCAGCATGGCAGTTATGTTAGTCTGAAAATAAAATATGAAAATCAGCCATGACATGTTTGGAGTGGATATAAGATATTAAAATAAAATTAACAAATATTTAATCTGCTTTTATTTTGGGAAAGAGTGGTGCCATGTGTATATTTATATGTATACACTCATTTTTTATTTTTTTTATTTTATTTTTTTTATTTATAATTTTATCTTTGTATTATAACAAAAAAAAAAAAATAGGTGTACAATTTGTGTGCATAGATCTAAGGGACCTAGATCTCCTACACTTACTACTCAGTAATAACAACTTCTTAATTATTAGATGAAATTGTCACAACAGTAACATTCTTATTCACTGGTTGAGGGACTACTACTGTTAGACAGTAACTGTAGAAGATCTAAATTAATATTTGAGTGCATAGATAACTTTTTCTTAAAATAAAAATTTAAAAATAATTTGAAGAATCCTAGAAAATTTTTCAACTTCTAAAAATTTTGGAGGGCGATAACCCTTTTGCAACAAAGATGATGATCCATCTTTTGTCATGATTAGCTAAGGAAGTTGACATGCCAAGAATAAAATTAAAAAGAAAAAATTAAACAATCCAATTGCTCAAAAGTTAAATAAAAGTATTTTTGCTTTTAAAACTGTCTATGTTTTCAAAAGTTAATATAAATGCTAGAAGTATTTTTTTTTTATCAAAAATACTTTTAACAAATAGAAAAGCCAATCTAAGCAGGTTCTTAGCATGGATTCTCATATCGAGATTGATTTAACTAATAAGCATAAGCTATAATGTAAAAGCACACAAATAGTTTAATTGCAAACATAATCACCTGAAGAGATTTTGCTCGAACTTCCAAATCAGAAACATGTTTCATCTTCTTTAATCTGCTTCTCTGAGCATGAACACGGTTCCTCTGGATTCTGGAGACAAAGGAAGCCAAAATAGATCCAAACCCTCATCTTCAGTAACAATGCAATCACTAGATCCATCTTTTTTTAAAAAAGAAAAAAGAAAAGTGACATGACATATATATAGTTCAACATACCGATTGAACCTCTTGAGATCAAACATGACACCCAGCGGCGCTGCTTCGCCTTCACCATTCCCAGCACCACCAGTTCCGCCATTGACATAATTCTTCTCTGAAGGAGCAGCACTTGAAAACTGGAAACATGGCTTGGTCTTGCTGCTGCTAGCCTCAGATTCTCCAAATAAGCTTTGAACGACTTTTCTGGTGTTTTCCATTGCACAATTCTTTTTGTCGTCTCCTTCACAAGAACAAATGATAAAAAGAGATGTGAGAGTGAAGAGTTAAACACTCACTTTGTATATATAACCTGGATTCATATAATTTTAAGGCTCATTTGCCATGTTTATCTGTACAGATCAGGTACAACGTATGTTTGTTTGCCAGATATATGTCAGCAAAGGATATTTCCTTTAGAGTGGTGTTATGTGCACATCAATACCTGTATATTTACTTTTTATATTTCTTTTTTTTAATATATTTTATCTCTTTTATTGTTTTATTTATAGTTTTATTCTTGTACTATAACAAAAAAAATAAAATGTATAATCTGAATGTACAAATTTGGGTGTACAAATCATTTTTTCCTTTCCTTTATAGCATCATTTTAAAATTTAATTAGTCAAAAGAGCTAATACCTGCATTATATGGGAGGAAATAAATCATTGCATTGGATTTGGTGACATTCGTCTGGACTTGGTTTATCCAAATAATTAATAACAGCTACATTTTTAAGATATGAACTAAAATAACATCTATCTATGTGCTCGTGGTGGTAAATCTTTTAGAGAAAAATTAAAACTGGCCTAGATTTTCTGCGACATTTTATGGTATCTGATATATTATATTTTATTTTTTGTAAGTCCATGCATTGCACATACAATATTCCCCAGTATTTCTAGTATTGTATTGTTTATGAGTTTATCAATGGCAATAGTAAAATTAGGAAATAATAATAGTGCATTAAGAATAGGCAATCGTTTGATGACATGATGAATCATAGTCATCCCTCAAAGAGCATCTCATTGAAAAGGGACCAAGTCCAATGTTTACAAGATTACAAACAATTCAATTCATTATGAAGAATAAGTAATAATATTCTCATATCATATTAATCTAATTACCTTTTGTACGTATAATTATACAGTCCACCTTCAACAGATACCTATATACATTTCCATTTAAGCATCTTCATATTAAATATTCTCATATCAATTGGGCATGCATTGATCTCACCATCATCATTATCTTCATCATCAGCCCTTTCTACCAGCCTATCTAGAACGTTTAATTATTTTTGGTAAATAACAACTGTTGATGACTAATATTACTTTGTGTGCGTGTATATAGAGATTTTAAAGATAATAGATATTTATAATAGATGTTTTCAACAAGATATAATATGAGAAGATGAAAGGCATTCAAGTTACCAATAACACTACAGCTAATAAAGGCAGGCACGCCAAAATTTTATCTTGGATCGTTAAAACCTTCTTGATCTTTTGGTACATGACTATTTGATAGAATTCACTGAAGTATAATTCTCTAGTTATTATAAATCCCCACTTTACATTGGTTGTTTTCAATTCTGGACCAGAACTGATCTAAGAAGTAAAATATAAAAATCAATCTTTCTTGCAGTAGTGAAAGAAGAATCCCAAGACCCCACAATGATCCCTTTCTATGGGTAAATATGAAACGGAACATCCCAATGTCTTGTCATGGCTAAAACGATTTTAACAATCTCAAGACAAGACATGACATAGGTGAAATTTTGCATCTTGAATGAAAGTTGGGTCCTAATATTGTCTCAAATGTTGTTATGGTAAGATCTCATACTAAAGTATCGTCTTTTAGTCTCATCACTTTTTAATTTATATTTCAAAAAATTAAATTAGTCAAAAAGATATTATTTTATATAAGTAGTACTCAGAGGACGGAATTAAGATAAAAAAAAAATCAATAAATAGAAGATTTTAAAAATATGGGACCTTTAAAGAGACCTTTACAAAAGACCAATTTTTTCAGCTAAGCTCCTCAATAATAGCCAAAAAAGCTTCTCCGCATGGATCACAAGAAAGGCAAACAAAAAGGGGATTCCCTTGTCTCAAACCTCTAATCGGATTAAAATTTGGTAACCTATTGCTATCCCAAAGAAGTGACATGGAAAAAGAGGTCACACAATGCGTAATATAATCTAGTAGTAACAAGTGGGAGACTGACTTCTTGTAAAAAATCTATATGTATTCCTAAAGTTGTACAATTAATATAAAGTGAGCAAGGATATTGTTTTTTGGGGATTTAGAAATTCAATACTCCTTCCGTTTAATTATAAGTCATTATATAAAAAGTTTCATGTTTAAAAATATAAAGTATTTTTTTATTTTAAAAATTAGTTAACGACATTTTTTCAAAAGCTGTCTTTACTTCAAATCTTGTTTTGATTATTCTCTATACATTTGACTTAAAAATAAAATATTAAATAAGGACATTATGAAAAGAATGTATTTTTTTAATTACCTAATTATATTTCTTGGAAGGTGTAATGTAGATAATAATACCTTATAATTTTAAATAGAAGGAGTATTAATTTTGTTCTCCAATTACTATTTAGACTTAACAAAAGAGTGAGAAATAATAAAAATAAAATAAACAACTGAAGCTAAATATATAAGAAAGAAAACAATAATAATAAAAAACATTTATCGGGTTCAATTTCCTAACTTAATTAAAACATAATTCCTTGAAGAATTAACTCTCTTCCCTAAAATGATTTACTCAAATCCTTGGCATAATTCAAATAAGCAAATGTATTAATGTTTATGATATTGTTTAAATGACTATGTGATTCACATTGACCAATTTCTAGCTTTCACACAAATCACAATAATTAATCCTAAAAGCTATTATATAAAATCATATTCATGTACAAATTATAGATAACAAGACAATCTTATAAATGATCAAGCCACAAGAAGTATTAAGAACTTAACTAATTACTTAGAGAATCAAGTATATAAATTGCATAAATCAAAACTTAATTAATAAACATAAATCCCTAAGCTACATTCTTCTCCTAGTAGAAAGTTTAGCTAAACATAATAAACTCAAAAAAATACAGATTAAACATTGTTCTCGTACAGTAATGGAGAAAATGAAACTTCTCTACGCTGAAATCCTCAAAAGTCTCTATCTTCTAGAGCCGTCTCCTCTTGTTCCTCATCTAAAAAGATTATTAAAACTTCTTTGAAAAGCCTTTTATACTCAAAAAAAAATTAGGTTGAAAACTGGAAAAAATAAATAAATAAAATAAAATCAGCCCATTGCATCGCCAAGGTCGAGTGCTACAAGCGCAAAGGATGGGCTTTTTCTCTCAAAGTGTGCACTTCTGCCACCTCAGTGTTAACCACTAGGTATCCAAAGAGTTTTCCTTTGTTTTTTCGTCCAATACTAAGTGCCGATTATTAATGCTAAGCATTAGACCTCCAGAAACAACTCCAACCTATATAAAACTAAAGAAAAAAACACTAAGTAACTCTAAAAACTATTCGAAACGACCCTAAAACATTATTGAAATGTCATGAAAACTCATACATCATAGTTAAATACGACCATAATAACTCTATTTTTATAGAGTTATAACAATCCAATCTACATTATCATAAACCTTTTTTCAAACTCTATCTTAACATCAAGGTCACCTACTCTCTTTGTAGATTTCCGCATGAAATAGATAATTTCCTGTGAGATGACAGCATCAGCAGTGGTTCCTATCCCCAGGAGGAAGCAACTCTGAAGAGGATCAATCATGTCTTGGAGGATTGGATGCAAGCTATTCACTAAAACCTTAGTGATAGTCTTATAAAGACCATTACAAAGAGTTATAGAGCAGAACTTCTTAAAACTTGTGGGATTCTCTATCTTGGCAATAAGAACAAACAAAGTTTCAGCAACTGAGGGATCAACATGCCCATAAGAAATAGCATCCCTAACAAACTTCCAAACATCATCTCCAACTATATGCTAATACTGTTTGAAGAAAGATTCTTTGAAAAACATTAAGGTCTGGCACTTTATATGGATTCAATGAATTCAAAACTCTAGAAACCTCCACTTTAATGACAAGGTGAAGAAGTTCTTATACTAATCACTATCGATATGCTGCAGACTTGCGACATGAAAGCTACCAATAATTGATTGGGAATTATTATAATAAAAAAAATCTTCAAAAAGCTAAGAGCTTCCTCCTGCTAAATAGCCTCATCACAACACCAAAAATCATCAAGCAAATAAGAGTTCAAGTGTGGAAAAAAGTAATGTTATGTTACCTATAAAGTTCCTCTTGGAAAGGGATATGATCATACTCATAAAGAAGTTGTCGTTCCATATTAGTAAAGTAGATAAGGTCAACAGATTCAAGAACTTGTTGCACCCTGTTCAACCGAGACTCAAGCTTCCTTTTTGTCGTGAATCCAAGAGGTCAGCCCAGAACCATAACCCAGCTTCAAACCCAATCCAAGAATAACTCATTAACAACAACTATCAATGTCAGCCATGAATAGCCACCAGAAGTTACAAGAGTTACAAGACAATAATAGGAATAGTGAGATTGTTTTGTAACTTTCATAACCCCAAGCATGTTTAAGTTTATGTCTGATATCTTATTTTCTTAGGACGAATTTGACCCTCTAGGATTAGTATAAAATAGGGCTTCCATCTTTATCTTTGCATCAAATTGTAGTGTGAATTTCCTTTGTGTTAATTGAGAGTGGATTCTCTTTTAGTTGTGGTTTCTGATCCACTTTTCCTTTTTTAAATATTTCTAAGAGCCTCTTTATTAAAGGACATGGACTCATTTCTAACAGAATACGAAGCCTCCATTACACGGACATGCCCTCTGACCTAAGCATCCCACACCACATCTTGATAGCCTTCATGGACTATCCATGCATCCTTAAAGCAAAATAAACGAGGGCCCCTAGGATGAGGCAAACCACCACATTGGACAAGCAGTGGATTATGATTTGAATGAAAGTAACAAATAAATTCCAGGCCTCCTTAAATGCCAAACGCCATAGAATGTCAACTATAGCTCTATCAGGCTTTTTGGGGACAATTCTATTGCCATGAAGAGTATGATGCCATGTAAACTCATTGCCAAAGGAAGAAAGATGCATAAGTTACAGTGATCATAGACTCTAGCGAAGTTGGAAGCTTGAACATGATAGAAAGATCAACCCTCTACAGTGGTGTGATTCACTTTAGCAGCTGCAAACAATGGTTGAAAATTATTCATGGACTATGACGCGCACCCTATAGTGTCGCTATTATAGGTGACGGTCAAATTAAAAATCCAAGTTTAAGTTTTCAACCAAGGTCGTATTTTCAAAGAATCACTAGTAAATGTCTCAGTCAAAATAGGCTAAGAAAATTGGGGTTTAAAACAATTCAATAGCAATAATAGCAAATAAAAGCAATAACAAGTAAAACATAAGTGAACAGATGATGGAAATGTAATCAACCTAGGGAACTATAAGACAATGGTTATTCTATCCTCGATCTAAAGATAAAATTTAATTCCAGTTATGCCAATTAACTAGATTAACCCAAAATCTCAAGATTAACCTACCTAATTAATTAATTTAGTTAAACCCTAACTAAGCCGGTATCCCTGCACCTAGTTCGGCAATTCTTACTACGCAATCGCATCGGTTATGGTCATTGGAACCAAACCCAACTGTAACCAACATTGCAGCAAGGGATTAGAGCACCCAAGACCTAAATTTCGAATTTCTATCCAACCAAATCAAGTTCTACTCCGTGTAAATTACTCCTAGGGTGATTAGGCCTAAAAATCCCACAAACCCATCCAGTAATCATGCATAAAAATCATTATACACAATCACGGAGAAAGAAATGAGGAGTAGAGAAGTATAACTATCATTAAATTCAAAATAAACATAATACTAGCCTCAAGAATCAAATCGACAGTCTTCAAGTTGTCCCAGGTCGATTACAGAAGCGTCTAACCTTCCATTTTCATAGAGGCAGCCATAAGGAGAAGAGGAGAAGAAGAAAGTTAGAGAGGAAAAGTGAAAGTGGCGGCTATAATGGCTTCCCCTAAGAGCCTAGCCAAAAATGTAGGTTAAAATGTAGGAAAATTACAAGATTGTTATTAATGAAGCCTAAATTACATAATTGCCATTAATGAGGCCCAAATTACAAAATTATCCCTCCTTAAGTTGCCAAAAGCCTATTTCGCCCTTTTTGAGTTGAGAAAATATCCTTTGCGCCCTTGCTTTATGAATTAATGAAAATTATTGCTCCAATCCTAAGCATGGATATAAATCCCAACAGATTCTGAGGCCTCCAAAGTCCAATCTTGAAATTAAAAATCCTTAACAAGTAAAATTGGACCTTAAAGTAGGAAAATTAATATGAAAAATAATAAATTCTAATTAGACCTTAATGATAAAAATAAATACTAATTAAACAGTTAAATGCAAGTTTGAAATGATAGAAATAAGTATAAGAGTACACAGATAAATACTAAAAGTGTTTATCAAACTACAATCATAATATGCTCCTTTTCATTCTCCAAATCAAACTTCACCATATAGAAACATTTATCAGCATCCATTATGTCAAAGTCACTTTGTCGTCCAAGTACACACTTGTCAAAAAGCCTATTTCCCTCATCATGCATTACACGAAATAGCAGTTGCTCTAGAGGTCAACTTATCCTAAAACTTTAGATTGATTTTTTTTTTAAAAAAAATGTTTTAGAGATATAAAAGCAAAAATTAAAAATAACTTTTTTTTTTACTTTTAAAAGTATTTTTTCATAAACAATTAACTATTTCTATTTTTATTCTTTTTAAGAAGCAACTCTTAGGATGTTTGTAAAAAAGTAAGTTTTTTTTTTATTTTCAAAGGTGTCTTTACTTTTAAAAAAAAAAAAAAAACAATCTAGACAATTTAAAATTATATCAAAATTGTTCTTCTGTTACTAGAAGTGCTTCTGACAAAAAAAAAAAAATCAATCCAAACAAATTCAATCCAACTTAGATTGGAGAAACAATTGTAACCCCGAAAGTTAAATAAATAAATATCAGACCAACAATCAACTTTCAGGTTAGATCGTTTGTGGGTCTTTACAATTTACGGAGGTTCCTTCATTTCAAAAACCCAATTAACCTAAAATCAAGGTATACAATGTTGCAATACTATGTAGACTAATATAAATCAATCTTATATTAAAACTCTAATTTCATGTAGAGCATGAAAATAACCAGCAATATATGGTTAGATTTAAATACAAATAGAATAATCATTTCTAAATAAAAATTGAATGATCATTTTGTTCCATGTGACAATCTTTTTGCACTTTTTAGGTTTCTTTCCTTTTCTTAAAATCTTGGAGTTGAAGGTAGATAATTCTAAAGTAATTAACTTTGTTCCACTCGAAGCACTTGAACTTTTTTTGTGTATTTAAGATTATTTTACATGTCAGCTTTGTGAGCTGCTAATCGAGACAAGTACTATTATACTTGATGGAACGATACCTGCACCAGCACCGCAAAATTTTGTGTATTTCATCTTTGCTTTATTGCAAAGTTTCTTGATTGTGTTACCATGATTGTACCTTGAAGAGGAAGCAATTGCAACCCACCAACAGCTAGTTCAGATTTCTGAAACACATTTATTTGAGGGGTCCTTGTCCCAACACCTCATTTTGTTTGCTTATTACTCCATTCTCTTTTCCTTTCTGATCTCTCTCCTACACCTCTCAATCAGCTTTATCTTTCTTTCCCTTCAAGTCAAATGCTAAGTCTTACTAGTTTCATTTTTGACCATGAAAACATCAGCTTCAAAAGGAGCAGTCAATTATGGGCCTAATAGAAACACATATTGGGAACTCAATTAGACTTGCTGGTATGCTTGTTCAGAAGGGACCAGATCTATTGTTTATATAATATCCCATATACTGTCTTGCTATAATTGATTGGTTAATAAAACGGTGAAAAGTAGAATGGTAACATTAGTTTATATTTTTTCAACAAATCATAGAGAGTAGAATAGAGAATAAGATAGAAAAGTAAGACAGCAAGTTTTGATCCGTATATCAAAGACATTCTACTGAAGTCTCTTCTTTTCCTCTGATCACCGTATAATTAAGTGCCTCTTGGTCCTTATCATCTTGACATTACTATTCCTGCAGAACCAACTTTTGGTAAGTATCAAATTGTTCACCTCTTGCAGATTTCCTCCTGAGTTTCATGCAATTAAAATATTGAAGTGGGTAATTTTTATCCAAGTCAATTTAGTACTAAATGGTTTTGGCCAAAAAAGAAAAAGCTGTCCCTCTTTTTTCTTTGGTGAGTTGTCTTTTTCCAACATTGACCTGCTAAAAGAACAGGTTTGGCCTTCAGGATTCTTTTTCTTTTTTCGTTTCTATGTTGTTGTCCTTTCTAAGATACAATGCACTATTTATAATATGACACCAAAACATGCTTGCTATGAAATCTAAATTGATGCCTTACCTGCTCCAAGTGCAATGAAAGGGGTTCTTGCTCAAGAGACTGATCTGGAGCCTAAGGAGCAAAAGATATCGTTTAGAAGGCAAGAGAAGGACAACGAAGAACGTTTGGATATGGTGGGTTTACAAGATAATTCTACGGTTACCTTGTCGGAGAATCCAGCAAGCAAAGAGAGAAAGCTTGATGAGATGCAGAGTAACAAAAGTGTCTTAAAGGTCTATGATGCAGTCTCAGATGTCAGAACAGAAGTTGACAAGTTATATGAAAAGGTTGAATTTGATGTTGTTTAAGTTCTATCACATTGATTGTGGAAATGCACTGATTAAAGCTTGACGATTGTAGGTGGTTGCAATGGAGAAAACTATTTGTAATGGCACTAAAGTTGCAGATCAAGAATTTGTTATCTTGACTGAACTGCTGATGGTTCAATTGCTCAAATTAGATTCAACTGAGGCTGAGGGAGAAGCAAAAGCACAAAGACGAATTGAGGTTAGTGATTGATTATTTATTGCTAAAAGTTATTAGTGATAATCCTGTTAGTGTAATTAGAAATATGCACGCCTTAAGTGGTGTGCATGTACATGTAATGTAATGATAAAAAGGAAGTATCACTATAAATAAAAGAAAATAAAATATGATTTAGTAATTGAATTGACTCAAGACTTGTAAACTTAAACTCAAGTCAAGCTGGTTCGTACACGAGTGTATATTTGAGACTTGGGTGTGTGCGGCAAGGGTTCAAGGTTGAGTGACCCCATTGTTGGAAGAGAGGAAACCTTGAATAAGATTAGTCTCACCCCAATCAAGTAAAGAAGGGAAACTAGCTCAAGAGCTAAATGGAAAAAAAAAAAAAAAAAAAAAGGGATAACTCTCAAAAAGATGCTTAAATGATTCTCAAATTACTGGTGATCAAAAGTATATCTGAGAGGGCTATTTGTATTAGTTTTACAGGGGTATTTTCGTCTAACAATATCAACTCTAATGAATTTTTGGGTAAGGTTCTCCCATTTCCAAAGTAGATCTAGATAACTCTTCTAAAAATGACTTCTTATTTATCAGCTCGTAAGATGAGGTCTTACATGTATTTGGATTCTCATTTTTTTTGTCAAAAACTAATGATATTTTTAGTTAATGTTATTTGCATACTCAGTTGTGTACACCTATTTCTTACAATTTTGTAGCCAGAGATCATAAACAGAAGCAGTGAACATGCTAAAGGCATCAGATTGTATAAATCAATTGCAATTTCAAAATTTTACTCCCATTTCTCAAAGAATAAATTGTTGATTTAGTACAATAAACCACTGTTTCGCATATTTAAGATGCTAAATTTTCAATGTGTATGACAGATTAATTAATTACGAGAAGTCATATTTGAAATTTTGTTAATTCATGCACAGGTTTGTCGCATACAAAGTTACGTAGACACACTTGACAGCCTAAGGGCAAGAAACTCAAATCCTGTCAGCAATGTTAGCAAAACAGTGTCTGTGACTACCAAATGGGAGACCTTAGAATCAGGAAATGGAAGTTTGAAGGCTCTTACTCCAATTCAGTCTTCTACAGTAATCACTCAGGACTGGGAATTGTTTGACTAAACAGAAGCTACCTCCATTTTCAGCTAGTGAGTCTTTTTTTTTTTTTTTCTAATAAACTACCAGTATCCAGTATCACAATGAATACCGACTAATCCGATTCAGTCCAGATAGAACCATAAGAATTATAAAACTCTCTCTATTAAATTTTAACATAACTACATAATAAGTCTGGTTGGAGTTGTATTATATAAAGTAAAGAGAGTCAGTCCGGTAATAATACCATATGGAAATTAGCATTTTAAGAGAAACATAATGAGCATTCTTGTATTCCTGCTGATTTTGGAAATAAATGGACCAGTGTTGTTTGAGCATCAATCAGGGTATATAGGTGTGTTAATAGGGAGCTTATTGGGGCTGCATGACACAATTTTTTGTTAAAAATAATTTTAAAATATTGAACCACTTATTTCAATTAAAAGAAAATATATAAAAATAATTTTATTT
The DNA here is from genome assembly GCA_022379115.2 of Bauhinia variegata. NCBI lineage: Eukaryota > Viridiplantae > Streptophyta > Magnoliopsida > Fabales > Fabaceae > Bauhinia > Bauhinia variegata. The sequence goes on along the minus strand of CM039437.1, from coordinate 5,180,845 downwards.
AAATTTCTAAATATAAATAAAATTTCACATGCATTTGAAAATTTATGTTGTCATTAATTATATTGGTGGACAAGTCACTATTACAACAACATTTTGAATTTAGTTTTGAAAACATTCCATGTTACAATTGGTTTTAGTATGCATCAAGAAGAGAACATTGGTCTTAATGTCATTATGTTAATATGAGTCTAAATAATTGAACACAGATTCTCTAACATTGACTTTGGAAGTCACAGAGAATCCCTAAATTCCTAGATAATTTCACTAATGATAAAGAAAGAAATTAAAATTTGTGATAATATATCAGATCAAAATAAAATTGTGATAATATAAGTTTGATATTTACCTCTTGGTGGTGAGAAGTAACAATGAGTCGAATTCATAAATTTTAAGGATATGGTAAATGAAAAAAGAGATAAATTTAATTTTTGTTCTACTTGGCAGTAAATTATAAAAATTATTACCGATATAAAATTAAACTGATTGATTAAATATTTTATATATATATGAAGAAATTTTATATTGCGTATTTTGCTAAGTATTATTAAAATATTTAGTCCACTCCATTGCTTAACGGCAATTTCCATTGTAGTCTAGTCGGTTAGGATATTCGGCTCTCACCCGAAAGACCCGGGTTCGATTCCCGGCAACGGAAATTATTAATCATGCATATGGTTGGCCCAATTTTTTTAAATTTTTTTTTTTAATTTGACATCACTTAAATTTGAGAACCAAAACTTGGGTACTAAAGTTTATAAGATGTATCATTGTTCCTTATGTAGTTATTAAATAACTATCACCAAAATTTTTGTGAAATCTATATTTAGCATCACCTATATTTAAAAGAATTAATAAGAGTATAAAAGAATTATTATTATTATTATTTTGCTTTCTATTGATACTAGGCAGCAAGTTTTAATAATCTATTTTTTAGTTTGATTACTTTCAAATGAGATATTCTTCTACCTAAAGACGGTAATGCAACCAAAAATCTATAATTTTTATAAATAGGGCAAACTACATAGCAAGACTAAGAGCTTGAGGAGTGTTTTGTAGATAATTATATAATTTTGAGTATTTTTTAGTTTCTTATTCCTTTATGAATTATGCTAAACCTTTAAAGTTATAAATTTATTTTCTTTCTTATAGTTATATTGGTTAAAGTAGTTCAATAATTTGTTATGAATATTTTTGTTATTGTCATTATATTATCTAACCTTCTTTTACATATTAGATCTCATCTAATCTATTTTTAAAGTATGTTTAGTTTTTTGTACTTTCATTATTCAAGCTTTTGATCCCTGGTTAAACTGGTTCGACTAATCCATCTAGTCTTTTTTAAATTTATTTATATATATGTATTTTAAATTTTTATACATTTATTATTAGAGGAGAGATATATTTGCTTTAAGAGTCCAAGTGAAAGTGAAAAAACTTGCTCTTAATTCCCCAATTTAAATTAGATCTAATGGTTGAAAATTATTTATTAAAAAATCATGTAATTGTTACATGATGATATTCTTTTCACATTTATTTTTATATTATTTATGCAAATACCCTCACTTTAAGAAGCACAACTAATATGTAAAAATCACACATAACAAGATTAAAAAAATAAAATAAAATGACATGAGTATAAGTATGATGTTGTTCTTTGTTTAATGTGAGTACGGTGGTTGTATTTCATGAATAGAAACTGGATAGTTGAATTTTATTATATTTTTGTGAAGTCAATAAAAGTTGATCGCATTGCTAAGAAAATAATTAAGGATGGCTCTAATTTTATAATTCTAGAACAACTCCGCGGTGAATGTCAACTGAGTTCATAGCCGATCTTTTTGGTATTTCATTTGTTAAGTTGTAGTATTTTTATTTCTTTTCTTTCTATTAAAATAATCTTATCTTACACTTAAAATTTCTTATCTTAATGTTTAATGAAAATAAACGATGTAAAACTATTTATTAAAATATTATTTAAATAAGATAATATTTCAATTTTTTTTCATTACTTTTTGTAAACCGTAATTGAATAATTTAATTTTTTATAAAAAAAAATATTAAAATAAATCATATTATAAATACTTAAATAATTTAATTTGAGATATCGTTAAAAACCATACCATACCGCTAGCTTATGACTTACGAGAAGCACAGGTGCAAACAGTGGCGGTGGCCACGTATTTGATATATACGAGTGTAGTTGAATTGTCAAGTCCTTGAAATCCGTATTCAAATAAGCCTGCAAGTCTGCGCCTGATGAGTTCCCAACAAGCAGTTCTGTAATTATATATGTGCGACATGAATCGCCGTCATCTGATCTCTAGATAAGTCAAATTTTGAAACTCTACATATATATCTCCACATTTTCAAGCTCATTCCATGATATTATTCTTTATCTCATTAAAACGTTTTAATTAGTTATAAATTATAAAATATTATTATAATTATTGTTAAGTGATTAAAAATTATTAAGAAAATTTAAATATATATCTGAAGTTAAAATGTCAAAATAATACAATAAAAAAATTAAACTATTTATCAAAAGAAACCATTTTCCTATACAATGCTACTTTTGTATATTCAACCTGTCTAGTCTACACTATTCCATGGGAGATTTTTAAGAGCAGAAGAAGCATTGCGTGAATTTAACTATACGTGAGAGATTATATTTGTGTACTACACTTCTAAATCTTAAACTTTAAAATATGTAAGTAATGAATTTTTTTTAATTTATATATCTCTCGTAAATTTTATAATCTTTTAATATAAGATTTTAATTTACAGGACAACAAATTTTGATTAACAAAAAGTAAAGTGAGAGACAAGAATATGACAAGGAATGTGAGGCAAAAAAAAAAAAAAAAAGTGGAGTCAAATGTAATTGTAAACATTAGAATATCCACTTTCTTAAGTAGATCAAGTAGAGCTACCCACCCTTCAATTGAATAACATCTAATTAATTAGTGGACTTATTGTGTAATTTCAGTGTAATCATATAAAGATTTTGAAAAAATTGAATCAATTTAACATAATTCTTTAAAGAATACTCCCTGTTTAAGATTAATACACATATATTAAGAAATTATTTATTAAAACAAAATATTATTTTATTTTAATTATAATATCATTATTTAGTGAAGTGTGTGTAAAAGATGATATGTACAAAGAAAACGTATTAAGGGTATAACTGGAAAAACAACTATAATTTTTAAAAAATAAAAATTTTAAAACAGCTGTAGTTTACTAGTATATCCAATAACGACAAGATATAAAAAAATAAGTGTCATAGAAAACTTGTTTCTTCTTTCCTATTATATCAACAAGTGCCATAAAGGATCTTTTGACAAGTCAAATTTTGGAACAGTATATATACCTGTGTGTGTAAAATAAAGCATGCTAGAATCACCATAATACATATCTTAGAAATTTGGGTTTGCTGAAGATAAAGTGATGGAGAAAAAATCACTTGCTGGGTTGTGCTTCGTCCTAATCATTCTCCTTGCTTCTCGTAAGTCTTTCAACTCAATAATTTTAGGCACTCTCTGGTTCAACTAACCCTAACTGGTTTGGCTTTACAGCTTATTTGAAAAAAAAAAAAAAAAAAAAAAAAAAAAAAAGATAGAATAGAATTTCATATAGCATACATGCATGAAGCTTCTTCGAAATCATATATATTAGCTTCAGAATTCTTGACATTCAGAAATTAGTATTTGTCCATGTAAAACTTGGTGGTTTAAAAGTGCTATACTAGTTTTCATAGGGTTTATAATGTTTGTATATAATATAAATATCAATTTTCTCCTAATAGTTTAAGTTTTTAAATTTGATTTTTGACATGATATTAAAGAGTTTATGATCTCATAAAATTAGATTAACTAGAGAGGATTCTAATAGCTTAAGTTTTTGGATTGAATTTGTTCTTTGACATAGTATCAAAGTGTTTTATGATCTCATGAAATTAGATCCTTTGCAATCAATTGCAAAGGATCCTAATAGCTGAAGTTTTTTAGTTGAATTTATTCTTTGACATGATATCAGAGTATGTATGATCTCACAAAATTAGATCCTCTACAATCAATTGTAAAAGATCTATGTCCATGATCTTATGATCTAGGGATTAAATTCCCTACCATCACTTTCTTAATTAAATTACATTCAATTGCAAATTCAGCATATGGTAAAAGTGAACTTATGCTCTTTTATACTTTCAACTCAAAGGTTTTTTGTGTTCGAGTTCATGTTATATATAATATAAACATCAATCTTAAACATTCTCATAATAGCTTAAACTTTTGAAATAAATTGGTTTGACATATAAATCGTTATTTTAAAAGTGAGTCGGTTTTGTTTCTCTTTATAATAATTAATCTCTAATCAAATTAATTCATGAGAACATGCATGCAGAAGAAATGGTGAAGTGTGAGGCAAAGATTTGTGAGAGGATAAGTGCTAGGTTTGTTGGTACATGCACCACAAGCAGCAGCTGCGACAGCGCCTGCAAGAAGGAAGAGCATTTGATGACTGGAAGCTGCAAGAATTCCCAGTGCTGGTGCTCCAAAGAGTGTTAAAAGCTCTCTCAAGTTACTGCCTTATGGAAGCATGTGTCCTCTTTAAAGTAACACTAAATCTATTAAGGGACAAAAATAAATAAGATTGGCTCCATATATCATGCATCAATCAACGTGTGAGTAACATTTAATAAAAAAGTATAAAAAAAAAAAAAATTCATCCCGACGTCTATGTTTAATGACAAAAAAAATCTTTCACATCTCAAACTCATTACGATTATTTCAGTTTATAGATTTTTTCGGTTTTATTCCATGATTTATTTTCACGTTACCAGTGTCGTTATGTTAATAAAAATGAAATTTAAAACCAATTATTAGAGATTAAAACATAAAGTCATATAAAATGTGAGATAGAAGATATTCTCTCAATTATTCGCAATCTCATTAAGTCTCTTACCCTAATAATCTTTTAATTATACATTTCATATTATATATAAATCTTTATTGCCTTTCAAATTTTCATTAATTTATCAATATTTAATATTTCATTGATGATAAAGTAAAAAAGTGTGAGCAAACATAGGGGAGAGGAGACATAAGTAGTGAAACATTTTGATCTTAATTTATCAATTCTTACTGAAAAACAAAGGTTGTGATATGGTTGGACAGAAGTTACTATATCCATAGACATTTTATAATTTTCAGACAAACAAATCAAAATTACAACTTGGATGAAAGGACAAAGATTACCTACAATTGAATGAATTACCAAATGAAATATTCAACGTGCAGAAATCCGTAAACAACATTTCTTGGATCAATCTGCTAACAGCAAACAGTAACATCTTAGTTGACAGCACTGCATATCCTTCGAATTATTCCAGCAGACCCAGTTAAGGGCGCAATATCTCCCATCTTTATCATGGCAGCAGCAAACTCAGATTTAAAGGTGGTAGGGTTTTGGCTGTATTCAGTTACAACGCTATCTGTAGATCCTCCATTGAAGAGAACTTGATCAGATGTAAGAAGACCCTTTTTCTGAATCAAATTCTTGTAGTAATTGTTATCAAAAGAATTGGGTGTCACCAAATCAAGTGCAGCCAACTTCTTATTGTTATCTATGCTACTTTCCAATGGACAACCACGCCTTCGAGTGCTGGCAAATCCAGCATCAATGTTACTAGCATTGTTGTAAATCCTATCACGGAATGTGAAGCATTGAGCTTGCCCTAATGTATGTGCACCTGCATTGGATGAATATATATTTCTGTTAACTTTCACCATTAACTGAATAAACTTTTCATGTGAGAAAATACAGATAATTGGAATAGTTACCAGATAGAGTAACCATGTCTCTTGCAGTAAGTCCTTTCTTATCAAAACGCCTTATGAGAGTATCAAGATCATCTGAAAAACCAGGAAGGTCGCTATTAGCCTGATTTTTGTTTGCAGTTGTAGAATCTCTGCGTCCAAGCTTCACAGTCCATGATGGACCACCCACCTATTCATTAAAATAAATTACCATATAACAATGTTAATATAGATATATAGCAGATGAATCCAAAGCCATAAACATGAAACTGGGATTTGGGTAGTTTTTATACTCACAGCAAATGATGAATCTCGTGCTGCTACTGCTACAATATCTGCACATGACACAACTCCAGGGCATATCTTCTCTACCTCAGTTTTAGCTTCGTCAATGACTTCATAACCCCTCACAGAGCCCACATTTGGCCTTGCAGTCTTTTCACTCTCAATGGTGGCACTATCATCGAGCAAGATGGATGCATCACAACCCTGCATGCAAATCAAAGTAATTCCTTAATGTGATGATCATTTATTCTCCAAACCACCACTTTTAATGATGGGCATTGTCAAAAATTCAAGTACCTGCACGAAGCAGTCATGGAAATGGAGACGAATGAGAGAAGCAGCCATTCTTCGTTCCTTCGAGACTGCTCTGCGAATTACTGTTCTGATTGTGCTGAGTGCATTAGGGCATGTGCTGTCATAATAGCTAGAAGATAACCGAGCGTCACATAGCGTACTCATGAGCACCAATATGATGGCAAGATTAGTTAGTCCAAGAGCCATGAATTTTTCTGTTTGTTTGAACTTTGAATGCTCTTGCAGATTCTCTAAGTTTTCGAGACGAATATGAAAAGGCTTCAAAAACAAGCAAAGAAAGTGAAGGAGATGGTTGATGATGGAAGTTGCAGAGAGAAAGATCATCAATTTATAGGGCTTTCAATTCAATTACGCGAAACTTAGAACATGTAATAGTCTAAGATCTCCGCCAACGCGTTGAGAGTTGCTAATAAAGGCAGTGGGGTATGGGAATGGGAACCCTATTGACAATAATGGACCAATTCTCATTTGGCTAACAGATTCCAGTTGCCCTAATGCCCTAATGTTGGCGTTTGACAATAATTAAGTTCGAATTGGTAAAGTAAAATCTATATAATTTCCAGTTTTAATCCAATTTAAAAACTCCAAAGTTTTAAGAACTTTAATTCATTTCATGTAAATAATTGTCATCTTCATATTATACATGTCACTTGGGATTCTCAAGGTAAAATGGTATAATAGACTTTTAAACCTCATCAAAAAAAAAAAAAAAAAAAAGAAGGAAAAAATGAAGGAATAAAGGGATGAGATCGGGGCAGCTTAAACGTTATTTTGTCAAAGTAGAAAAGTAGGGAAACCAAGACAAAAGGACTAGAAAGTATTTTCACGGTTAAGGTTTCATTATAAAAGTTCTCCAAACTCCAGTTGAATGGAAAAAGTCATATTAATCAATAATTATTAAGTTGCCAAAGTAATAATCATTCTTAATATGATAAAAGTCCAGATATATATACATATATATATCAACTTATTAAAAAAAAAAAAAAAAACTTATATTTCATTTAATGTTTCTTATTTTTATTCATTATAATTGATATAAATGAGAGAGACTATTTATAAAAATAAAATTATTTTATAATTTTTAAATTAATTATAATAAATAAATCAATGTATAAGACACGAACAATAAATTTTAAATTTCTTTTATTGTTATAAAACCCTGTACCATAAACTTTCGTTTAATCGGTAAATTGGTCATAGAGCTCCTAGCCACCCGCTAACCGGCTGCTAGCTGCTAGCTGCTAGCTGACTCTGTCAAGTTGTCAACCCACAACGCGCTGTAGCAAATAACAGTGACTTCAACAATATCGTCTATGTATAAATTCACAAAGCAACACTTTGTTGTTATAAATTCATAAAAAAAAATTTGTCTCTTATTTTTTAAAAAATTCTATCTTATAAATTTATAATTAATTAGCATATAATAAATTAATATTATAAATTATATTAATTAATTTTTTATTAATTACTAACTTATAAAACAAGATTAAAGATAAAAGATTTTATCTCAATATTATCGATATATGAATGTTTCTTTCTTCAAGCCTTTCCCTCATTTCAAAGCTTTAACGTGCAACTATTATGTTAACGTATATAGTCATTCAGTTTATTAATATAGCTAGGTGTTAATTTGGCCAAAGTTTGGGGGGCTAAAGGGGTTAATAATGATTGTTGAATATGGTATTTTTTATTCAACTGGAGTAGTTCTATGATCGGTTAGAATATTAAAATAATGCAAAAATTAAACTATATATCAAATGTGGTAATTAATTTTGAAACTATTTCTTATTCTACAGTTCCCAAGTGCAAAATGCTCACTGATGTTTTCTATGTATGTAAATTTTTACGTTATTTAGGAAAAAAAATGTCAAATAAACTAGCTGTCCTTAAAAATAAAATTTGGTCAAAAACGTCCTTCAAAGATTCTCTAAAATGGCACCCTTGCTAAGGTGGCCAAACTATTGTATGGAATAGTTTTAAATACTCTATCTTGGTAAATAGTTTAAGTTTTTCATTTTTATGGGATTTTAACCTCTATGACCTTTATAATGAAACATTCCTTGAAAAATATTTTCTTGTCCATTTTGTCTTCTTGGTAAATCAACCTTTCTTCTTTGACCGAAGAATGTTCAAGTTGCACCCATTTGATCCCTTTCGTCCTTCAATTTTTCTATGTAGAAGTTTACAAGCTGATTATATTTTTATAAGAGAATCCTAAGCCGACATGCAAAATATGAAGTTAACATTTACATAACATATATCTTGTGGAATTATAATTATTTTGCTCAATTCTCTTATGTCAAACATGAGCTTTTATATATATATTCCCATTCCTATTCTTGGCTATCCTAAGTTTGTACTTTGAATAACTTTTTTTCATATCAAATGTAAAAATTTAAAGTTTCTCTAGTATTTAACATTGTTTACTAGTAATCTCATATATTAGTAAAAGAGTAAGGCTTAGTTTGGTGATTACCACATTCCTAATAAGAGTCTTACTAGCTTTTTTACTTGAGTTCAAATTTTAGGACTACATTACTAACAAGACTCTTGCTAGCTTTCTTACCTTAGTTCAAATTTCGGCCTATAAAGTCGCAAGTTAAAATCTCGATATATATCTTCTTCCCTCTCCTAATCATGTCAAAAAAAAAAAAAACACTCAGATACCAACGTGAATATGAACACGTCACTGCAGTTGCAATATTCCCAAAGGTCAGTGCATGAATGCATGTTTCAGATATATTATTCTAGTCGTTTTCAAGGAATTGAACGGTTTCTTGATCAATATGAAAATGGATTTTGTACAAAATTATTTATAAAATTAAGTCTTTTTTTAATAAAATAATATTTTAATTTATTCTCAAATAGACAAAAATGTTAAAAGTCAAAGTCAAAACACTACCTTAAATATAAACCAAAAGTATTATCTATATCTCTATTGAAAAGAAAAATCAAATCATATAATCTCACTTTAATATAATCTTTTTTGACTTGTGAATTCCGTTAATCACATGAACTAAATTTGAACAGTATACTTAAATTAGCACCACGTGAACTGGCATTTGGTTGTCAAATCAGAATTGGTCACAATGTCAAAAGGGTTCCTAATCCCATACAGCGCTGGGCTGTACTAGCAACTTGAACCGCGTTAACTCATGGCAGGTATCTTAGACTATGACATGTTCTATGTTTCGCGTAATTGAATTGAAAGCCCTATAAATTGATGATCTTTCTCTCTGCAACTTCCATCATCAACCATTTCCTTCACTTTTTTTGCTTGTTTTACAAGCCTTTCCATATTTGTCTCGAAAACTTAGAGAATCTGCAAAGAGCATTCAAACTTCAAACAAACAGAAAAATTCATGGCTCTTGGACTAACTAATCTTGCTATCATTTTGGTGCTCATGAGTACGATATGTGACGCTCAATTATCTTCTAGCTATTATGACAGCACATGCCCTAATGCACTCAGCACAATCAGAACAGTGATTCGCAGAGCAGTCTCGAAGGAACGAAGAATGGCTGCTTCTCTCATTCGTCTCCATTTCCATGACTGCTTTGTGCAGGTACTTGAATTTTTGGCATTACCCATCATTAAAAATGGTGGTTTGGAGAATAAATGATCATCACATTAAGGAATTACTTTGATTTGCATGCAGGGTTGTGATGCATCCATGTTGCTCGATGATAGTACCACCATTGAGAGTGAAAAGACTGCAAGGCCAAATGTGGGCTCTGTGAGGGGTTATGAAGTCATTGACGAAGCTAAAACTGAGGTAGAGAAGATATGCCCTGTAATTGTGTCATGTGCAGATATTGTAGCAGTAGCAGCACGAGATTCATCATTTGCTGTGAGTATAAAAATTACCCAAATCCCAGTTTCATGTTTATGGCTTTGGATTCATCTGCTATATATCTATATTAACATTGTTATATGGTAATTTATTTTAACCAATAGGTGGGTGGTCCATCATGGACTGTGAAGCTTGGACGCAGAGATTCTAAAACTGCAAACAAAAATCAGGCTAACAGCGACCTTCCTAGTTTCTCAGATGATCTTGATACTCTCATAGGACGTTTTGATAAGAAAGGACTTACTGCAAAAAACATGGTTACTCTATCAGGTAACTATTCCAATTATCTGTATTTTTTCACATGAATAGTTTATTCAGTTAATGGTGAAAGCTAATAAAAATATATATTCATCCAATGCAGGTGCACATACATTAGGGCAAGGTCAATGTTTCACATTTCGTGATAGGATTTACAACAATGCTAGTAACATTGATGCTGGATTTGGCAGCACTCGCAGGCGTGGTTGTCCATTGGAAAGTAGCATAGATAACAATAAGAAGTTGGCAGCACTTGATTTGGTGACACCCAATTCTTTTGATAACAATTACTACAAGAATTTGATTCAGAAAAAGGGTCTTCTTACATCTGATCAAGTTCTCTTCAATGGAGGATCTACAGATAGCATTGTAACTGAATACAGCCAAAACCCTACCACCTTTAAATCTGAGTTTGCTGCTGCCATGATAAAGATGGGAGATATTGAGCCCTTAACTTGGTCTGCTGGAATAATACGAAGGATATGCAGTGCTGTCAACTAAGATGTTACTGTTTGCTGTTAGCAGATTGATCCAAGAAATGTTGTTTATGGATTTCTGTATGTTAATGTTTCATTTGTTAATTCATTCAATTGTATGTAATCTTTGTCCTTTCATCCAAGTTGTAATTTTGATTTGTTTGTCTGAAAATTGTAAAATGTTTATGGGTATAGTAATTTTTGTCCAACCATATCATAACCTTTGCTTTTCACTACGAATTGTTAAAATTATGATCAAAATGTTTCACTACTTATGTCTCCTCTCCCTTATTTTTGCTCACACTTTTTTACTTTAACTTTAAAAAAAAATAGTAGTTTCACACTTATCTTTGCATACTTTAGGCACATATTTTATATTTAATTATGTTGTAAGAATAAAATAATAAATAAAAAAATAAGAATTGTTATTATATGGTCAAATTTTGAAACTCCACATATATTTCCACATTTTCAAACCCATTCCACCATACTATTCTTTATCTCATTTATTTTGATTAATTTAAAATTATAAAATAGTATTACAAATATTTTTAAGTGATTAAAAATTCTTGTAGTTGAAGATTATTTAAACATATATTATTCTAAACTCAAAATTTTAAAACATTAAATTAATAAATTTTTTCTATTTATATATGTAAAGTTAAAATGTCAAAATAATGCAATAAAAAAATTAAATTATTTATCAAAGGAAACCATTTTCCAATACAATGCTACTTTTGTATATTCAAACTAGTCTACAATATTCCAAGTGAGATTTTGAAGAGCACAAGAAGCATTGCGTGAATTTATCTATAAAGAAAAATGCATTTTATCCCCTTCACACATGACGCCTAGACAATTACTCCTGACAAATGAACTTTCTCAATTTAAACCCCAAAGTTTCAAAAGTTACTCAATTCAAACCCTTCATTCCCGTCTGTTATGGCCCACTAAAGATTTTCGCATACATAGCACGTTAAGTGGTGATTTGGCCGTTAATGAGTGACATGGGCAATATAAGTCATTTGATTTGGCTACATTAGCTCCAAACGCAGCCAAGCTCATCATTTGGGATGAAAAATGCTAGTTTTAATTTAGGTTTTTGCTGGAAGGAAGAGAAAACGTTTTGATATACTAATTACAAGAAAAAGAGAAGAGGGGGTCGGTCTCTTGGTAGCTAAGTCCAATGGCTTCAGTAGCTGTGCAGCCACAAACTGCGGAATCAAACAACCCTAGTAAAAAAATGACAAAGCAATTGACAGGAAAGCGGGATGATACTCCTTTGCACTCTGCGGCAAGAGCAGGAAATCTCGCTGCCTTGAGGGAGATCCTTGCAAATACTGAAGACGAGAAATTGAAGGAATTATTGGTGAGGCAAAATCAAGCTGGAGAAACAGCGCTTTATGTTGCTGCTGGATATGGTTATACTGAATTAGTGACGGAGATGATTCAATATTATGATCTTGCTGATATTGGAATAAAAGCAAGAAATGGCTTGATGCATTCCATATAGCTGCAGAAGGAGACAACATCGTTGCAGAAGGAGGTGAGTGCCCAGCCCTTATTGAAAACACGAGCTTGGCTGCGTTTGGAGCTGACGTGGTCTCATCAAATGACTCATATTGCCCACATCACTCATTAACGGCCAAATCACCACTTAACGTGTCACGTAAGAGAAAATCATTAGTGGGCCGTAACAGAGGAGGATTCGAATTCGGTAACTTTTAAAACTTTGGGGGTTTAAATTGAGAAAGTTCATTTGTCAGGGGGTAATTGTCTGGGCGTCATGTGTGAGCGAGGTAAAAAGGATTTTTCTCTTATCTATATATGTTTGTGCACTGACTTTAAATTCTAAATTTTAAGATGTTAGGTTAATAATTTTTTTTAATTTATATATCTTTTATAAGTTTTATATTTTTTTAATATAAGATTTTAACTTACGCTTGTATATTTGACACTAAATTTTGATCAATAAAAGAAGTGAAAGACAAGAATGTGACAAGGAATGTGAAGCAAAAAAATGTGGATTCAAATGTACATGTAAACATTAGACTATCCACTTTCTTAAGTAGATCAAATAGAGCTAGCTACCCACCCTTCAATTGAATAACATCTAATTAATTAGTGGACTTATTGTGTAATTTTAGTGTAATCATATAAAGATTTTGAAAGAATTGAATCAATTTACATAATTTTTTAAAGAATATTCTCTGTTTAAAGTTAATGCACATATATTAAGAAATTATTAATTAAAATAAAATATTATTTTGTTTTGATTAAAATAATATTATTTAATAAAGTGTGCGTAAAAGATGATATGTACAAAGAAAACGCATTGAGTGTATAACTGAAAAACAACTATAATTTTTAAAAAATAAAAATTCTAAAACAGCTAAAGTTTAGTAGTATATCCAATGACGACAAGATATAAAAATAAGTGTCATAGAAAACTTTTTTCTTCTTTCCTATTATATCAACAAGTGCCATAAAGGATCTTTTGACAAGTCAAATTTTGGAACTGTATATATAACTCTGTAAAATAAAGCATACTAGAATCACCGTAATACATATCTTAGAAATTTGGGTTTGGTGAATGATGTGGACTAGGCAGGACCTTATCTTTATAGTGCAAGATTGGCCCAGAAACACCAAGGGCTCAAGGTAAAATTCGCACCCCTGACCTGTACAAAGAAAAACTATGGTACTATAAAAAGGGGAACGAAAAAGAAAAAAAAAACACATAACTTCACAACCCTAATTCTTATCTTCTCTGAATATTTTCCCATTTTACCCAAACCACATTCTAACTTGGGCGTGGAGTACTATCGGCCAACCCATTCCCTTGCAATACTTGCAGGTAGGGCCAGATCTAGACCAAATTTCATGTTAACCATCCAACAGTGAAGATAAAGTGATGGAGAAAAAATCACTTGCTAGGTTGTGCTTCGTCCTCATCATTCTCCTTGCTTCTCGTAAGTCTTTCAACTCAATAATTTTAGACACTCTGTTCCAACTAACCCTAACTGGTTTAGCTTTACAGCTTATTTGAAACAAAAAAAATTAGAATAGAATTCATTTAGCATATGTGCATGAAGCTTCTTCGAAATCATATATACTAGCTTAAGAATTCTATTCATTTATAAATTATTATTTTTCCATGTAAAACTTGGCGGTCTAAAAGTGCTTTACTAGTTTTGATAGGGTTTATAATGTTTTTATATAATATAAATATCAATTTTGAGTTTTCTCCTAATAGTTTAAGTTTTTTCGGTTAAATTTGTTCTTTGACGTGGTATCAAAGTGTTTATGATCTCAGAAAATTAGATCAACTAGAGAGGATTCTAATAGTGTAAGTTTTTGGGTTGAATTTGTTCTTTGACATGGTATCAAAGCATTTTATGATCTCATGAAATTATATCCTTTTGTAGTTGATTGCAGAGGATCCTAATAGCTAAAGTTTTTAAGTTGAATTTATTTTTCGACATTGTATCAAAGCATTTTATGATCTCATGAAATTAGATCATTTGCCGTTGATTGCATAGGATCTTAATAACTAAAGTTTTTGGGTTGAATTTACTATTTGACATAGTATCAGAGTATGTATGATCTCGCGAAATTAGATCCTCTACAATCAACCGTAAGAGATCTAGATCCATGATCTTACGATCAAGGGATCAAATCCCCTACCATCACTTTCTTAATTAAATTACATTCAATTACAGATTCAGCATATGGTAAAGGTGGACTTGTGCTGCTTTTACACTTTACACTCCAAAGACTTTTTGTGTTCCAGTTCATGCTATATATAATATAACAATCAATCTTATATATTCTCCTAATAGTTTAAACTTTTGAAATGAACTGGGATGATGTATAAATCATTATTTTTTTTTAAAGTGAGTTGGTTTTGTTTCTCTTTATAATAATTAAATGTCTAATCAAATCAATTCATGAGAACATGCATGCAGAAGAAATGGTGAAGTGTGAGGCAAATATTTGCGAGAGGATAAGTGCTAGGTTTGTTGGTACATGCACCTCAAGCAGCATCTGCGACAGCGCCTGCAAGTAGGAAGAGCATTTGACGACTGGCAGCTGCAAGAATTCCCAGTGCTGGTGCTCCAAAGAGTGTTAAAAGCTCTCTCAAGTTACTGCCTATGCAAGCATGTGTCCTGTTTAAGTAACACTAAATCTTAATTAAGGGACCAAATAAATAAGATTGGCACCACATATCATGCTAATATATGTGTGTGTAATGTTGAATAAAAAGTAAAACTTCTTTTTCGTCTTGATCTTTATGTCTAATGACAAAAAAACCCCTCGCATCTTAACTCATCAGATTATTTCATTTTACAGATTTGTTTTTGTCTTGTTCCATGATTTACTTCCATGTTACCAGTGTTATTTGTTAATAAAAATGAAATTCTTAACAAATTATTAGAGATTGAAACATGAAATCATATAAAATGTGAGATAAATGATATTCTCTCAATTTATAACCTCATGAAGTCTCTCATCCTAATAATCTTTTAATTGTACATTTCATATTATATATAAATCTTTGTTACTTTTCAAATTTTCATTAATTTATCAATATTTAATATTTCATTGATAATAAAGAAAAAAAAGTGTGAGAAAACATAGGGGAGAGGAGACATAAGTAGTGAAACATTTTGATCTTAATTTTATCATTTCTTAGTGACAAGCGAAGGTTATGATATGGTTGGACAAAAATTACTATATCCATAAACATTTTACAATTTTCAGACAGACAAATCAAAATTACAACTTGGATGAAAGGACAAAGATTACATACAATTGAATAAATTAACAAATGAAATATTAACATACAGAGATCCATAAACAACATTTCTTGGATCAATCTGCTAACAAAAAACAGTAACATCTTAGTTGACAGCACTACATATCCTTCGAATTATTCCAGCAGACCCAGTTAAGGGCTCAATAGCTCCCATCTTTATCATGGCAGCAGCAAACTCAGATTTAAAAGTCGTAGGGTTTTGGCTGTATTCAGTAACAATGCTATCTGTAGATCCTCCATTGAAGAGAACTTGATCAGATGTAAGAAGACCCTTTTTCTGAATCAAATTCTTGTAGTAATTGTTATCAAAAGAATTGGGTGTCACCAAATCAAGTGCTGCCAACTTCTTATTGTTATCTATGCTACTTTCCAATGGACAACCACGCCTGCGAGTGCTGGCAAATCCACCATCAATATTACTAGCATTGTTGTAAATCCTATCACGAAATGTGAAGCATTGAGCTTGCCCTAATGTATGTGCACCTGCATTGGATGAATATATATTTTTATTAACTTTCACCATTAACTGAATAAACTTTTCATGTGAAAAATACAGATAATTGGAAGAGTTACCAGATAGAGTAACCATGTCTTTTGCAGTAAGTCCTTTCTTATTGAAACGTCTTATGAGAGTATCAAGATCATCTGAGAAACCAGGAAGGTCGCTGTTAGCCTGATTTTTGTTTGCAGCTGTAGAATCTCTGCGTCCAAGCTTCACAGTCCATGATGGACCACCCACCTATTCGTTAAAATAAATTACCATATAACAATGTTAATATAGATATATAGCAGATGAATCCAAAGCCATAAACATGAAACTGGGATTTGGGTAATTTTTATACTCACAGCAAATGATGAATCTCGTGCTGCTACTGCTACAATATCTGCACATGACACAACTCCAGGGCATATCTTCTCTACCTCAGTTTTAGCTTCGTCAATGACTTCATAACCCCTCACAGAGCCCACATTTGGCCTTGCAGTCTTTTCACTCTCAATGGTAGCACTATCATCAAGCAAGATGGATGCATCACAACCCTGCATGCAAATCAAAGTAGTTCCTTAATGTGATGATCATTTATTCTCCAAACCACCATTTTTAATGATGGGTAATGCCAAAAATTCAAGTACCTGCACGAAGCAGTCATGGAAATGGAGACGAATGAGAGAAGCAGCCATTCTTCGTTCCTTCGAGACTGCTCTGCGAATCACTGTTCTGATTGTGCTGAGTGCCTTAGGGCATGTGCTGTCATAAAAGCTAGAAGATAATTGAGCGTCACATAGCGTACTCATGAGCACCAATATGATAGCAAGATTAGTTAGTCCAAGAGCCATGAATTTTTCTGTTTGTTTGAACTTTGAATGCTCTTTGCAGATTCTCTAAGTTTTCAATACAAATATGGAAAGGCTTCAAAAACAAGCAAAGAAAGTGAAGGAGATGGTTGGTGATGGAAATTGCAGAGAGAAAGATCATCAATTTATAGGGCTTTCAATTCAATTACGCGAAACTTAGAACATGTCATAGTCTAAGATCTCCGCCAACGCGTTGAGAGTTGCTAATAAAGACAGTGGGTAATGGGAATGGGAACCCTTTTGACAATAATGGACCAATTCTCATTTGGCTAACAGATTCCAGTTGCCCTAATGCCCTAATGTTGGCGTTTGAAAATAATTAAGTTCAAATTGGTACAACACTCAATTTTATATTTATATATTGATTTGATGTTTGACCTCAATTAAGGAAATAAACTTTTTTATTTCTTATAAATCATCATTATCTAATACCATATTAGATACCGACTAATCTAGTTTAAGCAACATAAAATCATATAAGTAAGAATAAAGGGATGAGATCGGTGCAACTTAAACGTTATTTTATCAAAGTAAAAAAGTAAGGGAAACCATGAAGACGAAAGAACAAGAAGGAATTTTCAGGGTTAAGGTTTCATTATAAAAGGTCTTCAAACTCCAGTTGAATGGAAAATGTCATATTCATCAATAATTATTAAGTTGCCAAAGTAATAATCATTCTTAATATGATAAAAGACACGAAAAATAAATTTTAAACTTCTTTTATTGCTATAAAATCCTATACCATAAACTTCTCTTTTGGTTGGTAAACTGGTCATAGAGCTCTTAGCCACCCGCTAGCCGGCTGCTAGCTGCTAGCTGACTGTGTCAAGCTGTCAACCCACAACGCGCTGTAGCAAATAACAGTGACTTCAACAATATCGTCTATATATAAATTCACAAAACAACACTTGGTTGCTATAAATTCATAAAACTTTTTTTTTTCTCTTACTTTATTTTAAATTCTATCTTATAAATTTATAATTAACTAACATATAATAAATTAATATTATAAATTATATTAATTAAATTTTTTATTAATTACTACCTTATAAAATAAGATTAAAGATAAAACATTTTATCTCAATGTTATCGATATATGAATGTTTCTTTCTTTAAGCCTTTCCATGCATTTCAAAGCTTTAATGTGCAAACATACATAGTCATTCAGTTTATTAATACAGCTAGGTGTTAATTTGACCAAAGTTTGGTGGCTATAGGGTTTAATAATGACTGTTGAATATGACATTTTTTATTCAACTGGAGTAGTTCTATGATCGGTTAAGATATTAAAATAATGCAAAATTTAAACTATATGGTAATTAATTTTGAAACTATATTTTTAACGTATAGTAGTTTTAGCCATGTTAGCTAATTGGCGCTCCCGAGTGCAAAATGCTCACTGAAATAATGTTTCCAATGTAATTAAATTTTCATGTTATTTTTTTCAGAAAAAAATGCCAATTAAAATAGCGGTCCTTAAAAGTAAAATCTGATAAAAAACGCCTTGCAAAGATTCTCTAAAATTGTGCCCTTACTAAGGTGGCCAAAACTATTGTATGTGAATAGTTTTAAAACTATTCTATATTGGTAAATAGTTTAATTTTTTTTTTCATTTTTATGGGATTTTATAATGAAACATTCCTTGAAAAATATTTTCTTGTCCTTTTTGTCTTCTTGGTTAATCAACCTTTCTTCTTTGACCGAAGAATGTTCAAGTTGCACCCATTTGATCCCTTTCGTCCTTCAATTTTTCTGTTTGAAGAAGTTTAAAAGTTGATTGTATTATTTTTTATAAGAGAATCCTAAGCCGACATACAAAATATGAAGTTAACATTTACATAACATATATCTTGTGGAATTATAATTATTTTGTTCAATTCTCTTATGTCAAACATGAGCTTATATATATATATATATATATATATATATATATATATATATATATTCCCATTCCTATTCCTCGCTATCCTAAGTTTGTACTTTGAATAACTATTTTTCATATCAAATGTAAATTTCTCCAATATTTAACATTATTTACTAATAATCTCATATATTAGTGAAAGAGTGAAGCTTAGTTTAGTGGTTACTACATTCTTAATAAGAGTCTTGTTAACTTTTTTATCTGAGTTTAAATTTCAGCCCGTAGAGCCGCAATTAAAATCCCAATATATATCTCCTTCTCTCTCCTAATCATGACAAAAAAAAAAACTCTTAGATACCAACGTGAATATGAACACGTCACTGCTGTTGCAATATTCCTAAAGGTCAGTACATGAATGTATGTTTCAGATATATTATTCTAGTCATTTTCTAGGAATTGAACGGTGTCTTAATCAATATAATCCCTTGATGCATCTAAAAGCAAAAATATCCTACCAAGTCAGCATTATATATGATAACTCAATCGAATACTATTATATAAAAGTCAAATACTTTAAGATAGCAGATCATGGTTTTTTTTATTATTCTAAGTTTCCATTTAATATCATATCCGAAGATGTGTTTATATTTTAATTTATTTTTGAATAGACAAAACGCTAAAAATTAAAGTGAAAACACAAAAAAAAAAAAAAATGCTATTTTTGGTTTGTAAAATGCCATGCAATTTTGAAGTTTTTCGTGAAAAAAATAAAAGTAGCATTTTAGCTTTGGAAAAGGACGGTTTGCATTTTTTTTTTTTTGGTGTTTTGATTTTAAGTTTTTGCGTTTTGTTTATTTAAAGATAAATTAAAATATTACTTTATTAAAAAGAGATTCAATTTTATAAATAATTTTGAAAAGAACTCAACTTCATAAATTATATTTTACAAGAATCATTTTTTAAAAAAAAAAAAAAAAAAAACCATAATTTCTGGTTATAGGATCATACAAAATTGTGTGAAACTACCTTAAATGTAAATCAAAAGTATTGTCTATATCTCTGATGAAAAGAAAAATCAAATCCTCTAATCTCACTTTAATATAATCACTTTTGACTTGTGAATACCGTTAATCACATAAACTAAATTTGAAAAGTACACTTAAATTAGCCCCACGTGAACTGGCATTTGGTTGTCCAATCAGAATTGGTCACAATGTCAAAAGGGTTCCTAATCCCATGCAGCGCTGGCCTTTATTAGCAACTTGAACCGTGTTAACCTATGGCAGATATCTTTGACTATGACATGTTCTAAGTTTCGCGTAATTGAATTGAAAGCCCTATAAATTGATGATCTTTCTCTCTGCAACTTCCATCACCAACCATCTCCTTCACTTTCTTTGCTTGTTTTTGAAGCCTTTCCATATTTGTCTCGAAAACTTAGAGAATCTGCAAAGAGCATTCAAAGTTCAAACAAACAGAAAATTCATGGCTCTTGGACTAACTAATCTTGCTATCATATTGGTGCTCATGAGTACGCTATGTGACGCTCAATTATCTTCTAGCTTTTATGACAGCACATGCCCTAATGCACTCAGCACAATCAGAACAGTGATTCGCAGAGCAGTCTCGAAGGAACGAAGAATGGCTGCTTCTCTCATTCGTCTCCATTTCCATGACTGCTTCGTGCAGGTACTTGAATTTTTGGCATTACCCATCATTAAAAATGGTGGTTTGGATAATAAATGATCATCACATTAAGGAACTACTTTGATTTGCATGCAGGGTTGTGATGCATCCATCTTGCTTGATGATAGTGCTAACATTGAGAGTGAAAAGACTGCAAGGCCAAATGTGGGCTCTGTGAGGGGTTATGAAGTCATTGACGAAGCTAAAACTAAGGTAGAGAAGATATGCCCTGGAGTTGTGTCATGTGCAGATATTGTAGCAGTAGCAGCACGAGACTCATCATTTGCTGTGAGTATAAAAATTACCCACATCCCAGTTTCATGTTTATGGTTTTGGATTCATCTGCTATATATCTATCTATATTAACATTGCTATGTGGTAATTTATTTTAATGAATAGGTGGGTGGCCCATCATGGACTGTGAAGCTTGGACGCAGAGATTCTACAACTGCAAACAAAAATCAGGCTAACAGCGACCTTCCTAGTTTCTCAGATGATCTTGATACTCTCATAAGACGCTTTAATAAGAAAGGACTTACTGCAAAAGACATGGTTACTCTATCAGGTAACTATTCCAATTATCTGTATTTTTTCACATGAAAAGTAAAGTTTATTCAGTTAATGGTGAAAGTTAATACAAATATATATTCATCCAATGCAGGTGCACATACATTAGGGCAAGCTCAATGCTTCACATTCCGTGATAGGATTTACAACAATGCTAGTAACATTGATGCTGGATTTGCCAGCACTCGCAGGCGTGGTTGTCCATTGGAAAGTAGCATAGATAACAATAAGAAGTTGGCAGCACTTGATTTGGTGACACCCAATTCTTTTGATAACAATTACTACAAGAATTTGATTCAGAAAAAGGGTCTTCTTACATCTGATCAAGTTCTCTTCAATGGAGGATCTACAGATAGCATTGTAACTGAATACAGCCAAAACCCTACCACGTTTAAATCTGAGTTTGCTGCTGCCATGATAAAGATGGGAGATATTGAGCCCTTAACTGGTTCAGCTGGAATAATACGAAGGATTTGCAGTGCTGTCAACTAAGATGTTACTGTTTGCTGTTAGCAGATTGATCCAAGAAATGTTGTTTATGGATTTCTGTATGTTGAATATTTATTTCATTTGTTAATTCATTCAAGTGTATGTAATCTTTGTCCTTTCATCCAAGTTGTAATTTTGATTTGTCTGAAAATTGTAAAATGTTTATGGATATAGTAATTTTTGTTCAACCATATCATAACCTTTGCTTTTCAGTACGAATTGATAAAGTTATGATCAAAATGTTTTCACTATTTATGTCTCCTCTCCCCCTATGTTTGCTCACACATTTTTACTTTAGCTTTAAAGGAAATAGTAGTTTCACACTTACTTTTGCACACTTACTTTTGTACACTTTTTATATTTTGGTTGTGTTGCAAGAATAAAATAATAAACAAAAAAAATAAGAGAGATAAAAGTAAATGAGATGCAATAATTAAGAGTGTGTATTAAGAGTTATATATATAGCATCACTCATATTTTAATCTTTGAAATCTCTAACATATATAATTCACAGTATTTTTTTAATAAAATAGTTCGCAATTTACCAAGAATGCATGACATAATTGGTAAATAATTAGGTTTTTTAAAAATATTGACAAAAGTTCAATTTTTAACACTTTGTATAGAAAAAACTTTTTTGAAAGAAACTGCTTATTTTAATAATCTTCTATTTCAAGAGAAATTAATCTTTCACCGTTAACTAAAGATACCTAAATGCATGAAAAAAAAATAGCAAGCAGTTTTAACTTTTTCTTTCTGTAATTAGTATTTGAGGGAGTCTAATTAACCCCAAGTAACAAATAGGGTTAAACTACCCTATCTTATATGACTTAATCATAACTATTAATAGTGCAATAGATGGTAAAGATTAGCTTACCTTTAACTTGAATATCCAATTTTATTTCTTTTCTCAAATTAAACCACATAACTATTAAAATTTTCATAAAATCTTACTTTCATTTTATTTTTTTTTATTCTTATCCTCCTCACTCTCATTTCCCATCTCCCCTCTCATATCTCTCATTTATTTCTCTTCGTGCATAAGAGAAAAACTACATACTCAAAAATTAAAAAGAAAAAAAGCAACTAAAAAACAAAAATAATTATTAGTTAAAAGATTTTTTTTATCTATTATTGATGTCAATTAAAGGATGTGAAACTTATCTTTTATTTTCTTAAAAAATAACTTCTAAGAAAAAAATACTATTGGCATAAAAAAATTATTAAATAATAAATTAAAATTTATTATAAAAAACGTATAAAGGGAAAAGAAATGGTGAAAATTTTAAAAAAAAAAAATAAGGGAGGATGAAAATTAAAACTTTAAAAGTAATGAGAATTAATTTGCAATAAATGAAAATATTGTTGCAGAAATTTATATTAATCATTAATGCTAATAGCAAATTAGTTAAATATGTGGGTCCTACTATCATACACTTTTCATAATTTTAGTAACTCATTCAAAATGGAGTAGTTTAACCTATGGGGTAACTTAGACTTCCCCTTAGTATTTACGTTAAGAACTGAATGGATTATCGTAAAAATTAAACCCATTAGAGACAAAGCTATTGGGTTTATAGTAATTTGATGCTTCATGAGAGTTCTTGCAATTGTGGCAAAAGGTTTCGCCAGAAAAAAAAATTCCGTTGCCGGGAATCGAACCCGGGTCTTTCGGGTGAGAGCCGAATATCCTAACCGACTAGACTACAACGGATGCTTAATTGTTTTAGCTAAAGGAATAATTTAATCGTAAATTGACACTTCCTCCGACACTAATTTATTTTATAATCAAATGTGTTAAAAGAAAAATTTATGTCTACCTTTTGTATTAATTGCTGCATAAAAAGAATAAATATCATAAAATATAAAGAATATATAATATGATGTCTTCATTATTTATAATTAATAGAGATATATTTAAATAAGTTGTTTAATTATTATAATAAATGACGATAAAATTAAAAATATATAATATCTTTTAAAAGAACTAACCATAATCATAGGGTATATCTTTTACCATCGTTGTGTGGATTCAATAATTTGAATGCTTATAGAAAAGTTTAGATATATATTTCCCTTTACTTTTTATATAAAAAAAATAGGTTATACTATCTTAAAATCACACCCCACTACCAATTGTTATAGGCACGATGTTATCAAAAAGATACCAGAAATATCTTTAAAAGTGACAAAGATATCAAAAGTATCTTTAAAAATAGATCACAATTTTTATAAACAAGCACATCTAACAAAAAAAAAAAAAATTATTTTGACTTTTGTTTCTCTTTTCATATCTCAAAAGCATTTTTTTAAAAGTCAATCCAAACCTGCTCCCTAGAACCAAGTAACTTGCTTTTGCTGTTCACAAAATAAAAAGCCTATCCAATAAACCAATAGCACAATGAATCAAAGAATAATCCTCTAACCATTTTAAAGAAGTAATAGCATTGATGTGTTACAAATACAAATTTCTCAAAATGTGATTTATAAAGTTGTACATGATCATGGATATGCAGAAGAGTTTTCTTGGGGCCATTAAGGAACCAAGAGTTAGAAAGATCCCATTCGAACAATCAATTACTCTTTTTCTGAATTGAACAGGATCAAGCTATATATAAATCCTGAAAGATAACAGCATATACTCTGCACTCCTTGCAAGGAAGAAGTCAGTTGCTAGCCATTACTGCACTGTGTTACTGCTCGTACGCCCCATTTGAGTAATCCTCACCTGCAACATCAGAGGTTCCATTTGCTAACCGGTTCATGCTAGAGGAATTTGAATAAGGGGAATATGCAGAAACAGGACTGCCTCGTGAATACCGGTTCTGCGCGGCGGTGCTACTTCTTGTCACCTTGAGACGAGCCTTCCTACCCTGCAGAAAAACCATTGCAGCACACTCATGATGGGGAAAAACAAAAGCAGACAACAATGTAGAGATCAAGCAGATCACATGCACAGGAATGTTTTCTCAGACAAGGGTCTCAGTTATCAGAAAAAACGAAACTTGGAGAGAAAAGAGTCACCTTTCCCATGCACTTCTCCAAATGAGGAGCAAACCTCCCGGCCATGATAGATCGACCGCAGTTCATGCACTCGAATATTTCATTCGCTACAGGAGGATGAGTTTGTCCGAAGATGTCAACTGTATACTTGCCATTGGCTTCATTAGTATTACTAGGATCAGATACTGTGGCCCTGGCTTGTGCTGACAACTTCAGTTCTTCTTCCCCTTCTTCTAAATTGCGATCAAGGCCTAGCCTTGCTATTCTGTGATACTCTGATGCTACGTCAACTATAATCGAATCAAGGAGATCCCAGAAAAAATGAGATGCAAGCTGCAAGGCAACCAACCCAGAAGAAGAAAAGTTAAGCACAAGGAAGTACAGGTGAAAGCTGTATTTGAGCATTTCTAATGTTCCAATTCACTTACACAAGATTCATTATTGTAGGTGCTTGCTTATGCAAGCCAAACCACAATTGAATAAAATTTTATGTTTCTATTTATCAATGGTAATGGTCACAAAGACAGAGATCTTCACTGTGGGATCCCTGATTTCCTGCATCCTTCTTCTAAGAGGTGGAGGTGCCACCAGAACCAAATCTATTTGCTTCAAGCATCACTGGTGGGAAGTAAGAGGAAATCACAGCATATCCACTTGACGTGAAATGCTTCACATCATAGTGATTGAATGCTCAGAACTGATTTTTTACCCTTCTCTAGGCCAACAGGAAAACTAGAGGGTCCATTGAGCCAGGAACTCTAAAGGCACAAAGTATTGAATTACACCTAATGGTTGCTACATCCACATTATAGTATATGGCAAAGATAAATTCCAAACTATTTAAAAGAATTGACCCAATGTGGTACTGTAGATGCAAAGCTTGCTTAAGCACTATTTATTACCAAATTAGCTGCACCATCATTTCATTATCCTTTAGTATAGAAAAGTACAGATTTAGCATACATATTTCAAAATGACAGTATTTTCTGCAGATAATACTTAGAAAGGTCTAATTTGAATAACTTGCAACAGATGGAGCCTTATTCTGAAGTGCAGTCAATGTTAGAAAAATAAAAAATAAAAAATAAGTATTCGTTGAACTTCCATTGAGGATTTCATACATCCCATCATCCTCAGCCATTTCAACCCAAGCGTTTTCCCCATCTCTATTGATCTTTCAGAAGGGAGGTTCCATAGTGCAGATATGTTATGTTTTGCCTTCACTTATTCAGTCATAATTTTTTTTAAAAAAAAATGATCATACATTCCTCTTGATTAGTTTTGTGAAAGATAGAATGAATTCCTTTGGTGCTTTATTCAAAAGACGGAACCTTAAAACTTAAAGGCACTAGAACACCCAAAATAGAATATCAGGAGCAAAAAGTTTCATATCTGAAGACATTCAACCATGATTTGAACAAAACTTAATCAGATTGTGAAACATTTCGAACTTGAACAGCAATCTCATTGTTTAACTATAGCCACTCGTGACATAACAATTGTATGCAGAATTGAAGAGAATACCTCCTCATTGGAAATTGACATGAGTCCTAGACCCCGGCTTCTACCTGTTAAAGTCAATAAATGCCATATATTTATAAAATTATGTACAAGAGTTAACAAAGAAAGCTGACATGGTAATGCCATCCAAACAAAAGTGCAAAATAAATGACAATCGCATCTGCAGGAACTGCATCTACTGTGAAGTGCTAGTTTGAATTTAACCTTCTAGAATATGGTAAAACATCATATATTATTAAGATGAACTGGCCATATTCAACACAGATGAAACTCTTGATGAAAGGTTTGATCAGCAAACTCCAAGAAGAAAAAGAAAGATGAATAAGTGTACAGAATTCATAAGAGGCTTCAAGAGGCATATGAATTATATTGATCTAAACATAATCAAATAGAAAAAGAATCATTGCGAGGACTCTAGCTAGTTTTGGTCAAAGAATTCACCATTAGAAGGTCTCTTGTCATTACTGTTAAGTGAAACATGTAACAGATGAAGCAACAGTTATCTGAAGACAAACAAAATATAACAGTTTGACAATAAAGTAGAAATATATTTCCATAATTTATGTTATCCGGTTTCTCTCTGAATTCTTCATTTTAAAACTTCCATCAACTTCCAGTTTTCATATGAATTCTCAATGATGAGGCAAAGCCAACTTAAACCCACTTCTCACAGCTCCCTATCTGTGCAAACAATCAAACCAATCAAGAAAGACAATTTTTGCACCTAAGAGATCAGCAATCGCAAAGGAAATGATCACTCTTCATCTACTTGCAAGGTCATTGCCCATGAAATTGCCATCTCGATAGCTCTAAGGAAGAAAGGTCCCAAGTGTGATTCCAGAGATCAAAATTCTCAAATACTCCCAGAATGATCCCAACCCAGTTGCAAAAAAAAAAAAAAAAATTTTAAGCTATCATGCAGAAGAAAAGAGTATCGCTTATGATGAAATCCGCATAAACCCATTAACAGTTCAGAGACAAGAGACTGAAAATGGAAAGGTAAGCACAGAGAAAAGCAAAAGCAAAACAAGAACTTGAAGAAAGAGACAGATGAAATAGTTATTGATTTACAAATTAAACAAAAATCACACCTTTACGATTGAGGGAGAGATCACCAGGAACCGTCGAAGAACCCTTTTACGTAATATTCACGTGATACGGGAAGAATTGCTTCAACTCGCTCTGTATTCTCAGTATGCTCGACCCAATCTCGGAGAAGCTATGTAAGAGAGAATTAATAAAACAAAAAAGTAAAATTTTAAATAAAAATAAAATTTAAAAGGAAAAACTTTTCCGTTGCCGGGAATCGAACCCGGGTCTCCTGGGTGAAAGCCAGATATCCTAACCGCTGGACGACAACGGAACTTTGTTTAACAAAGGAGAGTTTTATACTTAATTTTTATATGATAACATAATTGCTCTGATATTTCCATTCTCTAGTATGTCAAATATTGGATTCCATGTTGGGATAATATGACCTTGTTGAAATCCCAACCCTTTAGTCTCATTAACATTAAATCAATGGTCAAAATTCATAGTTTCACTAATTCTCTCCTTTGCAAACATTGCCAAAATGCAGCCTTCCCTTATTGAATAACATCATTTGTCTCCCTTTTCATCTCATCTATGTTCATAGAGCTACCAAGTATAAGGTGGAAATGAGTTCCCCCGTGTCCATGGTTGTCATGTTTCTATCAAAATTCCGTACAAGTAGTTTATTAATTATTATATTTATGTTTCTACTCTTATTCTTAAAATTATTTAAACTGATGAATAATTCAAATAAAAATATGAAAAGAACATTATTGCTACAAATATAAACAAATCTATTTCCATTAGTGGCATTAGTTTAAACTTGAAGTCTTAACCTTGAATTGACGAAGTGAATAACTCAAACTTTCTCACACCCAATAATCCCAAAAAAAAAAAAAAAAAAAAAAAAAACCAACTTTCTATAAAATGACATATTAATTTGTTGCCAAAAAAGTTCTAAAATCACCTTTAAAAGCTCTTTTGTCTTTTTTTTTTTCTTTGACATCATGTTCTAAACCAGAAAAAAAACTATAGGTTATCATGAATAAACCCTGCTTCGCACTAGATATATGATATTTGTAATAGATGAAGTTTTTAACATATATGAGAGGAAAAACAAGAAGTGATGTATTATTAGAAAAAGGAAGTATGTGCTTTTCACTATGTTTGCAAAAAGGAGAGAGAGAGAAAAAAAAATTAATAAAATTATAAGTTTCGAGGATAGAAAAAATATGTTTTAACAAGGTCACATTATCTCTTAAAAACGAGAGAATTTAAATCCGTTAAATATTTGCATTCAACCTAGCAAGCTTATTAGTTTAATCTATAGCCTAAAACTTTATGGCTCCATGTTTGGACCAAAGGAATTTTTTGCACTCCCCAAAATTAATATTTGAACCCTCCTTTTTTTTTTATCAATAAAATTACCAAAATAATCCTCTCCCTTTAAATTAATTTTCTCACTCTCTCTTTCACTCCCCCCACTTTAGTCCCTTCTCTCACTTCTCATATATTGTTCCACTGCAATAAAATAGTCAAAAAGGAAGTGAAACAACAATATTATAAATTTTTTTGTTTATTTATTTATTTTTAATCAATTATAAAAAAGTGAGACAGAGAATAAAATAAGAAATAAAATTTTAATCCACTCATCAAAAGCTGGATACCTCACCCCCTCACTCCCTTACTTTACAAAACATCACCATTTTGTTGTTCCATCTAGATATGACTTTGTTATAGTTGCTTCTTCTCTCTGTCCACTTGCACAAAGGAAGGAGCTCTTTAACAAATGTGCCATTTTTCTTTTCCTAGGGTTTCACAATTTCATAATTAATTTCAATTTTTCTAACCACACAAATGGAGCAACAATAATTGAGGGGATGAGGGAGCAAGGGATCAGATCTCTAATGGATGGGGAGTGAGAGGGGGGGACTCAAGTGGGAAGTGAATGAGAGGGTGAGATTATTACTTTGAAGGGGAGGATCATTTTAGTAATTTTGTACACAAAAAAGGGAGTGTAAATATTAATTTGGGGGAGTGCAAAAATTAATTCTCTAAATCCAAACATTGTCAGCCCGAATTTTTTAGGCCATTTATTTAGGGCCCAACCTGACTCTAAATTTAGACTAAACTAGTTAGCTTATTGAGCTAGGTTTAAATTAACTTAATTAATTCCCTCCTTAAAGAAAAGGGAAGAGTTGAATATTTCCTCCATTCTATAATATATTTTGTTTCAAAATATATATTGTTTTAGAGTTTCAAAGTCATCAAGATTTTTATTTTTTTTTTATACCTGATAAAAAAAAGTTGATCCTATAATTAATGAAGAGATTAAATAAGGGTAATTTAATCAAATTAAATAGAGATAAATTTAGATATATTAAAGATTCCTTAATACATGTGTAAAAACTTTAAACAACACATATTATGAAATAGATATAATAAAAGACAAAAAGCAAGGAGTTTTTAAGTCATAGCATCCAACAAAGAACTAGAAAACAACATTTTTAGTGTAAAAAGTGGTGTTATATACAGATCAGTATGTAGACACTTATTATTTAATTTTTTTTTTTATTTCCATTACTTTTGATTACTTTTCTATTTATAATTTTACTCATATAATATCTTATCAACCAAAAAACATACACTAATAATTTTGCACTTAATATTTTTTTAGAGTAAAATATATTTCAGTGTTCACGTGGGAAAAAAAATTGACAAAGTTGTGAGGAAGGCATAACCAAATGAGAAGGACATTTTTTGGTGCACATGGAAGCTTCAAACTTTCTTCAAGAACTTAACATCTAAGACATGAAAGCTTCAACTTCACCATTGCTGCCTCCATCTTTGGCTATGACTCCTCATTACAATCCTCAAAGCCAAGATGCAATTCAATTCTCAGATGACAAGAACTTCGCCCTACACGGCAGGAGCCCCTTAGAAATATAGATTAAGATATGGAGATTCCATTACACAGAGGAACTTACCTTTCCTATGTTTCAGAAGAAATGATGATCTTATACTAGAAGTGAGTTCAGCACTCAAGCAGAGAGAAAGTTAATACTAGCTCAAATGTATGTAGGGACGGAACTAGGTTATAGGATTTAGGAGCCCTTGCCTCCCTAAGGAAAAACAAATTTCTTAAAATATATTGTTTATTTTATGCCCTAAAAAAAAAGTATTCCTTTGGTCGATTCAGTTGGCACCTTTGTCATGTCCACTCTCGGCGTTGTTCTGATCTGACTTATTTAAAATTTTATTTTAAAGATATATTTTTGAGATAAATAAAATGACATTTAGGATTAGACAGAATGGGAAACCAATACCACATAAAACACAGGCTATTGAAACTTCCTTCACCTCTTCATACGTGGTCTAATGTCAGCCTTAAGATATATTTTGAGAAACAACCCTACACACAAATGCTATCATCCATAGATTTGGGATTTGGATCGTCTGCAGTCGCTACAGTCGGTCCACGACTCTGTAGACAATCCAAATCCATAGATTTGAAACAGCAACCACAAACCCAAACAAGGAAAGATCAAAATAATGATCACAAATCTCCATTATCAACACAATGACACAGGCTGCATATTGTCCACATGGAGGTGAAATTACTACAAGTACACCATTCTAATTAATGCTGCATCCAAACAAGGTCTTAAACAGCACTTTGAAATTACTACAAGTACACTATTCTGATTACCTAACTTAACCAGATTGAGATATGCAGTTAACTAGTTCCTAAGCTCTCCTACTGCCTTTCTACACAGATATGTTCAGAATCAAAGAACTATACTCCCCACCAATATGGAGGTTATGGGGACGGTGAGGTTGTCGTCGAGCTCGGAGCTGATTGGAAGGGACTCCACCACGGCCGTGGAAAGTGACACGATCAGAAAACCCAGAACCAATTTCCAGCTTTCCTCGAGGTATCCGAACGAGGAAAAATAGTACATATACCTATCAAAATACAAGAATAGATTAAACAAGATCTAAGTGAACAAAGCTGTGAGACCAAAGAAAACTGAATAGAAATTGTATATATTATTCAGGAAGCAGGGTACATATATATACAGATCAGTCAGGAATAAAATAGAAAACAAATTAATCAAATCAATCAACTACCCAGACTAATGCTAATCTAAAGTAATCACGAAAATCTACTTTTATTTCTATTTACATAGTCAACAAAAGCAATGAATGTCAAAAGAGTTACCCGAGAGATGCTACAAAACCAGCAGCTGCCATTGCAAATGAACCAGCCAAGGATTTGTTTTGGTTGTAAGGGATCTTCTTAACGCCGAACCGCCTTCCAATAACATCAGCCATACCTGAAACAACATATTAAGAAAAACACCAAGAGATGTCAATTTATGGAATTTTAGAGTTCACAAGTAGTATAATGTTGGCTCTAATCCTCGCAGTAATCTATTTCCCTCTTCCTGCCTCTCCTAAAATAGAATTTTTAAAGTATCCAACCGTGAAGACAGGAAAACTAATTGGCAAGTAACAGTACCGTACCGTCTCCGGCACACAGATTGCATATTGCTGCAATGGAAAGAGGGGACGTTCTCCAATACATCACGCATGCCAAAGTAATAGTTGTGGCATAATATAATGGTCCCTTAAGAAGTTCCCTGAAATGCAAAGGAAAAACTTGGAACAAATGAAGAAATAATGTAAAGGCATGAAATCTAACAATCTAAATTCAAATAAAACAAACCCAAAAGTGTAATCCATCTTGTAATCAAAACCATAGAGTGATCTTCTTTTGGATATTAGAAGAACAAAAAGAAACAGTAAAAGAAAATATCAATTTTTTCGGGTCTGAATTGATCAGCTTGGTCACTTGATGGTGAAAGTCTGAAAGAGAGTTTTTCTGAGAAGGAATTAACTAAAAGTTACACAGAATCATATATTCTCACTGGCCTTAATCTATGTAATATCACAACCTGTAATCGCCAAATCTGCTCATCGATTTCACAGTGGCTTCATGCTTCAATATTCCAAGTCCCAAAAGAAGCATACGTATTATATTGACTCCAGGAATAAGTGCTGCAAAGATCGACCCCTGGCTCCCAGAACTGAAATTATGAAATATAAGCCTTTCATTAAGGGGATGTGTGACAGAACTAAGAAAGTCTTTTTGAACTATAATTTTACCTGAACAGTGGCCAACAGAGCATGAATGCTAGCCCAATACTAATATGTACAAGTTTCCTGTTCAATTTCTAAACACGGAAAGGTTATTGATGAGAAGTTTGCAGATCAGAACAAGATAGATATTCTAAAATACAGCAAATGGGGATTGATTAGATGAAAGACTCTGCTATTGAGAACCATGCGTCAAGCCAATTGCATTCTCTTTTGATGATACCAGTGCGGTCATAAAAAGGTCAACAATTATGTGTTTATCATCCAAAATCTGCACAATCCATTCTTGTTTGACAACAAAGAAGAAATGATAATCCAGTTTTTCAATCAAAATATCTCCAACTCACGCATCAATTGTAACCAGAAACTACAACTTACAATGAGAACTTCACACTAAGGATATGACCACAACAGCGTAGACTTGTCAATCCTTAATCCCATAGTTAAGGAACAAAGTTCACACATACAACGAAGATCCGTGTTTCAGTGTCCTGAGTTTATGCATGCAGTAACCTCAAGTGGCTATACCAGGTTGTCACATGTCTTCCACTGAAAAGTACTAGCAATTTTAAGCATTCCCAGCCCTTAATAATATACTACACACTCAATGCAGAACTCATGCTCAATGGCACAGATGAGTTACAATGATCTCCCCGTGCCAGAGGCGAGTGCAGACATGCTATATACAAGGCTTCAGGTAGGCTTGGAGCCTTACCAAATAGTACTATGTCTAATTTTCCCATGTCAATTTTTTTTCAAAAGTCTCTTGTTCTCTGTTAGTCCAAAAATAATCTCTATTTCCATTTATTCGCAAAAGCTAGCATCTACCAATTCACTTCCTTAATGTTTAGTTTACTCTTGCTGCTGCTGTACATGTAGAGACAATGATTTCCCCAAAATGGGTATTCTGATTCCACCTAGCCTTCCAATAATGAGCAGCGACACTATCATTTCGACAATTTTTTATGTAGCATAAGGTCATGTATCATTAACAATGATGTCTTGAGAATAAAAGTTGGAACTTTAAAACCCCCTTCACCAAGGTGATGTACCGTTAGCAGATAAACCAAAACGATGAACAAAGAAACATTTTTATCAGCGAAACAATAAAGCAATTAAGGGCTTAATTCAAAGAATTAAGACAGGGAAATCATACATAAAGTGCCAAGAAATTGGAAAAATGAATGTCAAAATAGCATTATGAAACCGAGGTTGTTGGGTTAAACTATAGACCTGGTCGAAAAGCCCTCGTTTCGCGGTTTCTTCCCATAATTTCAGAAAGGAAAATGCGACACAACCAGATATAGCGGTGGCGTACAAGTCGGAAACAACAGGGTTCTCATGAAGCATGATAGCCGCCGGCGGTGAAGTCAGACTCCGATGAGATAGCCGGACCGATGATCTGGGTCCGGGAGCTGCAATGGTGAAAGAGAAGTAAGTAGAGCAATTGGGTCTGACTTTGCCAAAGGGTTGGGAGAGGGTTGAAATGGGTTTGAGATGGATTCCAACTGGGTTGATTTTCTGGAAGGAGCAAAGCATGGTAGGAGTGGCAAACATGTCACACGTGAAAGTGTGAGTTGTTGCATTTACAAATTCAGTACTCGGTTTACTATTTTGTGAGCTTCTGGTCCTTACCCTTTCAGCTCAATTCATTGGTGTTTGGGAGTTTAGGGGGGGAAAGAATTGAACAACATAATTGAAGAAAGTGAAAGGGAAGGTCATTTCAGCTCAACAATATAAGTGAGCCACCGCAGTTAAATGTGATATTTAACCCCATCCAACAACAGGTAGTAACGATTACAAAGCATTCATATTGACTATAGTATAGTTAGCTATTAAATAAGACATTGCAGTTGGATGTCATATTTAGCCTCATCCAAAGTTTGAGAGTAACGATTACGGAACATCCAAATCCCTCTTTAAAAGAAATCTTGCTCAAAATATAAATTGGCATGTAAAAGTTTTAGTGACAAATAAAATTTTTATTGAAAATGACCTTCACATTGAGTGTTTAACTAATATTTTGAGCAAAATTTTTTATTATTTAAATTTTGTTGACAAGATGAATAAAATAAAATAATCCTTAATCAAATTTTCCAATATTATTTCTCTTAAAATATATCATGTGACTTACCATGTATAGATGAACTTACACATGGCTTGTTTTATCTTTAAACTATGAGCTGGCAAGATATGAAACCTTTGACAATTTTAGGCAATCTACAACTACCTATTCAGATGAAGTCTTCCAATCCATTTTCATATCTCATCTAATTAGATAAAAGTAAGTAAAATTTTGCTAAAATATACCTCTAGACTCACATTTTTTTTACATGTGTTTACTTTTATCCTCCTAAGAGCTAGACATTTGTATATGCCGATTTGACTTTTTTTTGTCTTATTTGTTCAATTTTTTTTTTTTTTTACTTTATTTGAGTTTACACATAATAGATATTTAGGTGAATAAAACAGGCTCACACACATAATAGATGCACGAGTTTAAAACTCTAGTTCATAATAATCACAAGTGAACATAGGGATTTTTTTTTTTTTTTTTTACTTGTATGGTATTGAAATCTATTTTTCAGTTCTTTTCCAAGCATGGCTTATCCATAAACATATATAAGTCCAACCATGATCCCTAATAATGTTCTTTTAATTCTAATAGAATAGAAAATCTTTATTAAGATATGTATATCAGCAACTCAGATGGTGCTAAATCCAAAGTAGGCTTAATAGGCCAGACACAACCATATACAATTTGACAACAAATAGCACAATGCTTGATAATAATAGCAAATGTTCACTTTGTGATCATTTTCTTTGGGCATTGCGTTCAAATAGGCCAAACTTAATTCTGTTTTGAACTTAATCATCACTGCTCAAAGAGGGACATTGTGGTGGCATGTTCATAGCATATGGCTAAGAACAATATTTTCTAGACCCTTTGTCATTCTAATAAAGAGTTGAATGCTATCTTCATCATTCACATTTTAAGTTATTATCTAATTAGTCCTTCACATTTTAACTTAATCAAATTAGTTCCTTGTACATTAAAATTTATATTAATCTTATATCTCATACTCTAAATTTATCAAAACTAATGGTTATTAATGAATTTAGTAACAGTTTAAAACCTCCAAAAAAATACTAGAAGGATTGACTTAGTAAAAATTTTAAAATGTGATGGACTAAAATAATATTTAACTCTTCTTCTAAAAAAACACGTGTCTTCCCAATTATTCAACCCTTCAGAGAGGATGTCTAAACAAAAATGGAATGTGTCCTTAATCCATCCTCTATTGTATTTTGGTTGTTTTCTTTTGGTGTCTTCAATTTATCTTTCTTAGTTTCTTTGTGTAGTTAATGTAATATTTTAAAAGAAAAATAATACATTTATTCAAGTGGTTCACCTAATAATGCTTCTAATTAAGGGCTATTATGATTGTGAGCAGTGAATTATATATATATATAGAGAGAGAGAGAGAGAGAAAGAGAGAGAGAGAGAGATTACTTTTCCATCTTTTATTCTTTGTGGAGAGGGTGACTATATATGAACTTAAACTACTAAGACTCATAATTCAACATAAAACTTGAGGGGTTGGTGGAATAACATAATTGTCTACAAGAATTAGAGTGGAAACACCTCTTGAAATCAAAGCACTATAATGGTTCTTGGGGGTTCTTGTTTTAGTAACCAATGCCCAAGTATTCAAAATAAATTTAAACACCTAAAAATTAGTTTTCGAGTCATTGATTAATGGTATGAACATAAATCTTAGGGTTTTACATTGAACTTGTGGCGTTAATAAAAAGATTTAGATCTATTACAGTTACTGTTCAACATAAATAGTTTTATAATTGTTAGATAAGATTGTAATTATAGTGATAACTACATCGAATTGTTAAAAAGTTATTATTGAATAATAATTGCAAAAGATAATATTGACCATTCTTGAGTTTATAAATTTGTACTCAGCTAATTATTGCACCTTTAAGGGTGTTGAGAATTGCTGCATTTAATATTCAACTCTCTGTAACAGAGTCGGTAGAAATATGATAAACTTTGATTGGCCATGCTACAAATATTCAAGCCGAACTTGATCAAAGCTTGGTGACCTTGGCTTAGAATCATGGAGGTCAATATTGACTGTATGGATGTTATCTAGCTTGTTCGAAGCAGTTCAGGGATCTCACCATTAACCCAGAGCTCTTATATAAAGGACATCTTCTTCCTCCTTGAGCAAGACTGGTGTGAGCTTAAAATAAAAGATATAAGGGACATAAAATTGAAATTTTCAAGAAATTAAAAAGTATTAGAGAAAAGTAATGAACTAACCATTAGAGCACTGGAGTCAAATGAGAAAAATAATATCACTTAAGAAATCTCTTCATCTCTTTCAAAGATCTCAAAACTCTTTAAATGAATCAAAAGAGATGTTGAATCATTTCAGTGATATCGAAAAGCATTAAAAAATGCAATTCGATACAATCTGTAAAACAACTCTTAGAAAGGTATATATATAATATCTTATAGTTCTGCATGCAAGACACGTGACAGATGAAAATAAAATCTTATAATATCACCATTTTTAAAAGCATTGAGATATGGACTTTGATATAATCTATAAAACAACTCCTATAAAGACATAATGTACCTTATAGTCTTGCATGTGTGACACTTGATAGGTGAAAATAAATTCTTATAATATTATTATTATTTCACTAAAATCTATAAAACAACTCTTATAAAAGTATACAATACATTATACTTATGCATGTGTGACATGTGACGAATGCACATCGATATAATCTATAAAACAACTATAAAAACATATCGTATGTTGTAGTCCTGCACGGATGACACGTGACAAATGAAAATAAAATCCTATAATATCACCATTTCTAAAAGCATTGAGAAAAAAACTTTGATATAATCTATAAAACAACTCTTATAAAAACATATTGTATGTTATAGTCTTGCATGTATGACACGTGATAAGTGAAAATAAAATCCTATAATATTACCACTTTTTGCTAAAATCAATAAAAATAACTCTTATAAAAATATACAATATGTTATAGTTATGCATGTGTGACGTGAAGAATGCACTTCAATATAATCTATAAAACAACTATGAAAACATATCGTATGTTATAGTTTTACATGGATGACATGTGATATATATAAAAAAAAAAAAAATCCTATAACATCACCATCTCTAAAAGCATTGAGAAATTGACTTCGATATAATCTATAAGATAACTCCTACAAAAACATATTGTATGTTATAGTCCTGCATGTATGACAAGTGAAAGGTGAAAATAAAATATAAAAACATATCGTATGTTATAGTCTTGCATGAATGACATGTGACATATGAAAATAAAATCTTATAATATCAACATTTTTAAAAGCATTGAGAAATGGACTTTGATATAATCTATGAAACAACTCCTATAAAGACATAATGTACCTTATAGTCTTGCATGTGTGACATGTGGTAGGTGAAAAAAATTCCTATAATATTATTATTTTTTGCTAATATCTATAAAACAACTCTTATAAAAATATACAATACATTATAGTTATGCATGTGCGACACGTGACGAATGCACTTTGATATAACCTATAAAACAACTATAAAAACATATCGTATGTTATAGTCCTGCATGGATGACATGTGAGAGATGAAAATAAAATCCTATAATATCATACAAGAATGAATAGTATTGATGTTAATGATCTCAAACCCATGTTGAAAGGCAACTTTAATAAGTTGTATTTATATAACCATAAATGGTCTTTACATGTAAAAACCATTATATATATATTACTTTTCCATCTTTTATTGTTTTGTGGAGAAGGTGACTATATATGAACTTAAACTACTAAGACTCATAATTCAGCATAAAACTTGAGCGGTTGATGGAATAACATAATTGTCTACAAGAATTAGAGTGGAAACTCCGCTTGAAATCAAATCACTATAATGGATCTTGGGGATTCTTGTTCTAGTGACCAATGCCAAGGTATTCAAAATAAATTTAAACACCTGAAAATTAGTTTCTAAGTCATCGATTCATGGTATGAACATTAATATTTAGGTTTTACATTGCACTTGTGGCGTTCACAAGGGACTCAAATCTACTATAATTACTATTCAGCAGAAACAACTTTACAACTGTTAGATAAGATTGTAATTATAGTGATAACTACATCGAATTGTTAAAAAGTTATTATTGGATAATAATTGTAAAAGATAATATCGACCATTCTTGAGTTTATAGATTTATACTCAGCTAATAATTGCACCTCTAGAGGTGCTGACAATTGCTACATTTAATATTCATCTCTCTAATAAAGTCGCTAGAAATATGATAAAATTTTATTGGCCATGCTACAAATATTCAAGCCGAACTTGATCAAAGCTTGGTGACCTTGGCTTGGAATCATGGAGGTCAATATTGATTGTATGGATGTTATCTAGCTTGT
Source organism: Bauhinia variegata (assembly GCA_022379115.2). NCBI lineage: Eukaryota > Viridiplantae > Streptophyta > Magnoliopsida > Fabales > Fabaceae > Bauhinia > Bauhinia variegata. The sequence continues at coordinate 5,141,851 of CM039437.1, read as the reverse complement.
TCGAAGTAGTTCAGGGATCTCACCATTAACACAGAGCTCTTATGTTAAGGACATCTTCTTCCTCTTTGAGCAAGACTAGTGTGAGCTTAAAATGAAAGATATAATAAGGGACATAAAATTTGAAATTTTCAAGAAATTGAAAAGTATTAGAGAAAAGTAAATGAACTAACCATTAGTGCACTGGAGCCAAGTGAGAAAATATTAAAATCACTTAAGAAATCTCTTCATCTCTTTGAAAGATCTCGAAACTTCCTTCAAATGAATTGAGAGAGATGTTGAATCATTTCAGTGATATTGAAAGCATTAAAAAATGCAATTCGATACAATCTGTAAAACAACTCTTGGAAAGATATGTATATAAATCTTATAGTTCTGCATGCATGACATGTGATAGATGAAAATTAAATTTTATAATATTATAATTTCTAAAAGCATTGAAAAATGGACTTCGATATTATCTATAAAATAACTCTTATAGAGACATATTATACGTTATAGTCTTGCATGTATGAGACGTGAAAGGTGAAAAGAAAATCCTATACTATTACCATTTCTTCACTAAAATCTTTAAAATAACTCTTATGAAAATACACAATACGTTATAGTTATGCATGTGTGACATGTGAAGAATGCACTTTGATATAATCTACAATACATTATAGTCTTGCATGGATGACACGTGATAGATGAAAATAAAATCTTATAATATCACCACTTTTAAAAGCATTGAGAAATGGACTTTGATATAATTTATAAAACAACTTCGATAAAGACATAATGTACCTTATAGTCTTGCATGTATGACACGTGATAGGTGAAAAATATTATTATTTTTTGCTAAGATCTATAAAACAACTCTTATAAAAATATACAATACGTTATAGTTATGTATGTGTGACATGTGACGAATAAATTTGATATAATCTATAAAACATTTATAAAAACAAATTGTATGTTGTAGTCTTGCATGGATGACACGTGTTAGATGAAAATAAAATCCTATAATATCAACATTTATAAATGCATTGAGAAATGGACTTTAACTTGATCAAATTAGTTCCTTACACATTAAAATTTTTATTAATTTTATCTCTCACACTCCAAATTTATCAAAATTGATGGTTATTAATAAATTTAATAACAATTTAAAACCTCCAAAAAATACTAAAAGTACTGACTTGGTAGAGATTTGAAAATGTAAAGGATTAAAATAATATTTAACTCTTTTTCTAAACAAACATGTGTCTTCCCATTTATCCAACCCTTTAGAGAGGATGTATAAATAAAAATGGGATGTGTCCTTAATCCATCCTCTATTGTGTTTTGGTTGTTTTCTAGTGGTGTCTTCAATTTATCTTTCTTAGTTTCTTTGTGTTGTTGATTTGATATTTTAACAGAAAAAAATACATTTATTCAAGTGGTTCACCTAATAATGCTTCAAATTAAAGGCTATTATGATTGTGAGCAGTGAATTATCAAGCATTCCATCTACATGAATGAATAGTATTGATGTTAATGATCTCAAATATATATAACCATAAATGGTCTTTACATGTAAAAACTATATATATATATATATTTCCATCTTTTATTCTTTGCGGAGAGGGTGACTATATATGAACTTAAACTACTAAGACTCATAATTCAGCATAAAACTTGAGGGGTTGATAAAATAACATAATTGTCGACAAGAATTAGAGTGGAAACTCCTCTTGAAATCAAAGCACTATAATGGTTCTTGGGGGTTCTTGTTTTAGTGACCAATGCCCAGGTACTTAAAATAAATTTAAACACCTAAAAATTAGTTTCCACATTATTGATTAATGGTACAAACATAAATCTTCAGGTTTTACATTCAATTTGTGGCATTATCAATAGATTTGGATCTACTGTCGTTATTACTTAACAAAAACAATTTTACAGTTATTAGATAAGATTGTAATTGTAATGATAGCTGCATCGAATTGTTAAAAAGCTATTACTGGATAATAATTGTAAAAGATAATATCGACCATTCTTGAGATTATAGAATTGTACTCAGCTAATTATTGCACCTCTAGGGGTGCTGAAAATTGCTGCATTTAATATTCAACTCTCTGTAACAGAGTCGCTAGAAATATAATAAACTTTTATTTGTTGTACTACGAATATTCAAGCAGAACTTGATCAAAGCTTGGTGACCTTGGCTTGGAATCATGGAGGTCAATATTGACTGTATGGATGTTATCTAGCTTGTTCAAAGTAGTTCATGGATCTCACCATTAACACAGAGCTCTTATGTAAAGGACATCTTCTTCCTCCTTAAGCAAGACTGATGTGAGCTTAAAATGAAAGATATAAAGGACATAAAATTTGAAATTTTCAAGAATTGAAAAGTATTAGAGAAAAGTAAATGAACTAACCATTAGTGCACTGGAGTCAAGTGAGAAAATATTAAAATCACTTAAAAAATCTATTAATCTCTTTCAAAGATCTCGAAACTTCCTTTAAATGAATTGAAAGAGATGTTGAATCATTTCAGTGATATCGAAAAGCATTAAAAAATGTAATTCAATACAATCTATAAATCAACTCTTACAAAGATATATATATATATATATATATATATAATAGCTCATAGTTCTGCATGCATAATGAAAATAAAATTTTTTTTTATCATATTACAATTTCTAAAAGCATTGAAAAGTGGACTTTAATATAATTTATAAAACAACTCTTATAAAGACATATTGTGCGTTATAGTCTTGCATGTATGACACGAGAAAGGTGAAAAGAAAATCCTATAATATTACTATTTTTTTGCTAAAATCTATAAAAACAACTCTTATAAAAATATATAATATGTTATAGTTATGCATGTGTGACATGTGACAAATGCAATTTGATATAATATATAAAACAACTATAAAAACATATCGTATGCTATAATCCTGCATGGATGACATGTGACAGATGAAAAATAAAATCCTATAATATCACCATTTTTAAAGGCATTGAGAAATGGACTTTGATATAATCTATAAAACAGCTCCTATAAAGACATATTGTATGTTATAGTCCTGCATGTATCAGACGTGATAAGTGAAAATAAAATCTTATAATATTACCATTTCTTTGCTAAAATTTTTCAAACAACTCTTGTAAAAATACACAATATGTTATAGTTATGCGTGTGACACATGTGAAGAATGTACTTTGATATAATCTATAAAAACAACTATAAAAACATATCGTATACTATAGTCTTGCATGGATGATACGTGATTGATGAAAATAAAATCTTATAATATCATCTTTTTTAAAAGCATTGAGAAATGGACTTTGATATAATCTATAAAACAACTTCTATAAAGATATAATGTAGCTTATAGTCCTGCATATGTGACACGTGATAGGTGAAAATAAATCCTTATAATATTATTATTTTTTTCTAAAATCTATAAAACAACTCTTATAAAAATATACAATACATGTGTGACATGTGACGAATGCACATTGTTATAATCTATCAAACAACTATAAAAACATCGTGTATGTTGTAGTCCTGCATGGATGACACATGACAGATGAAAATAAGATCATATAATATCACCATTTCTAAAAGCATTGAGAAAAAGACTTCGATATAATATATAAAACAACTCCTATAAATACTAATGTTTGTTAATGAATTTAGTAACAGTTTAAAACCTCCAAAAAATACTAAGAAGACTGACTTGGTAGATATTTTAAAATGTGAAAGACTAAAATAATATTTTACTCTTCTTCTAAAAAAACATGTCTTCCCATTTTTCCAACCCTTTAGAGAGGATGTATGAACAAAAATGGGATGTGTCCTTAATCCATCCTCCGTTGTATTTTGGTTGTTTTCTAGTGGTGTCTTCAATTTATCTTTCTTAATTTCTTTATGTTGTTGATGTAATGTTTTAAAAGAAAAAAAAATGCATTTATTCAAGTGGTTCACCTAATAATGCTTCTAATTAAAGGCTATTATTATTGTAAGTAGTGAATTATCAAGCATTCCATCTACATGAATGAATAGTATTGATGTTAATGATCTCAAATATATATAACCATAAATGGTCTTTACATGCAAAAACTATATATATATATATATATATATATATATATATATATATATATATATTTCCATCTTTTATTCTCTGTAGAGAGGGTGACTACATATGAACTTAAAACTACTAAGACTCATAATTCAGCATAGAACTTGAGGGGTTGATAGAATAACCTAATTGTCTACAAGAATTAGAGTGCAAACTCCTCTTGAAATCAAAGCACTATAATGGTTCCTGGGGGTTCTTGTTCTAGTGATCAATGCCCAGGTATTCAAGATAAATTTAAACACCTGAAAATTAGTTTCTGAGTCATTGATTAATATTGGTATGAACATAAATCTTTGGGTTTTACGTTGAACTTGTGGCGTTAACAAGAGATATCTTTATCAAATTGTAAAAAATTTATTATTGGATAATAATTGCAAAAGATAATATTGATCATTCATGAGTTTATAGATTTGTACTCAGCTAATTATTACACCTCTAGGGGTGCTGAGAATTGCTGCATTTAATATTCAACACTCTGTAACAGAGTCACTAGAAATATGATAAACTTTTATTAGCCATGCTACAAATATTCAAGCCGAACTTGATCAAAGGTTGGTGACCTTGGCTTGGAATCATGGAGGTCAATATTGACTGTATGAATGTTATCTAGCTTGTTCGAAGTAGTTCAGGGATCTCACCATTAACATAGAGCTTTTATATAAAGGACATCTTCTTCCTCTTTGAGCAAGACTGGTGTGAGCTTAAAATGAAAGATATAAGGGACATAAAATTTGAAATTTTCAAGAAATTGAAAAATATTAGAGAAAAGTAAATGAACTAACCATTAGTGCACTGGAGTCAAGTGAGAAAATATTAAAATCACTTAAGAAATCTCTTCATCTCTTTCAAAGATCTCAACTTCCTTTAAATGAATCGAAAGAGATGTTGAATCATTTCCGTGATATTGAAAAGCATTAAAATTTGCAATTCGATACAATTTGTAAAACAACTCTTAGAAAGATATATATAATCTTATAGTTATGCATGCATGACACGTGATAGATGAAAATAAAATTTTATAATATTATCATTTCGAAAAGCATTGAAAAATGAACTTCGATATTATCTCTAAAACAACTCCTATAATATATATTGTACGTTATAGTCTTGCATATATGACACGTGAAAGGTGAAAATAAAATCCCATACTATTACCATTTCTTCACTAAAATCTTTTAAATAACTTTTATAAAAATATATAATATGTTATAGTTATGCATGTGCGACATGTGAAGAATGCACTTCGATATAATCTATAATACGTTATAGTCTTGTATGGATGAGATGTGATAGATGAAAATAAAATCTTATAATATCACCATTTTTAAAAGCATTGAGAAATGAAGTTTGATATAATCTATAAAACAACTTCGATAAAGACATAAGGTAACTTATAGTCTTGCATGTGTGCACGTGATAAGCGAATAAATTCCTACAATATTATTAAGTTTTTGCTAAAATCTATAAAACAACTCTTATAAGAATATACAATACATTATAGTTATGCATGTGTGACATGTGACAGATACACTTTGATATAATCTATAAACAACTATAAAAACATATGGTATGTTGTAGTCTTGCATGGATGACACATGATATATGAAAATAAAATCATATAATATCACCATTTCTAAAAGCATTGAGAAATGGACTTCGATATAATCTATAAAACAACTCCTATAAAGACATAATGTACCTTATAGTCCTACATATGTGACACATGATAGGTGAAAATAAATCTCTATAATATTATTATTTTTTGCTAAAATCTATAAAAACAACTCTTATAAAATATACAATACATTATAGTTATGCATATGTGACATGTGACGACTGCACATTGATATAATCTATAAAACAACTATAAAAACATATTATATGTTGTAGTCATGCATGGATGACACGTGATAGATGAAAATAAAATCCTATAATATCACCATTTCTAAAAGCATTGAAAAATGGTCTTTAATATAATCTATAAAACAACTCCTATAATGATAAGTGAAAATAAAATCTTATAATATTACCATTTTTTTGCTAAAATCTATAAAAATAACTCTTACAAAAATATACAATATGTTATAGTTATGCATGAGTGACATGTGACAAATGCATTTCGATATAATCTATAAAACAACTATAAAAACATATCATATGCTATAGTCTTGCATGGATGAGTTGTGAGAAATGAAAATAAAATCCTATAATATTACCATTTCTAAAAGCATCGAAAAATGTATTTTGGTATGATTTATGAAACAACTCTTATAAGAACATATAGATTGTTATAATTCTTCATGTATGACATGTGATTAATGGGAATAAAATCTTAAAATATTACCATTTCTAAAAAAGAAGAAAAATTTATGAATGATTTTTTTTTTTTAACACTTGTAATATTGGGTTAGGAAAATCTATGGGCGATAAACACTCTAGTGAACTGATCAAGAGTTGGGTGAAACTATGCATTTGGTCACAGTTCGAATGGCTCAATCTGTACACTAATTCTTAGTTTTTGAGATTTGAGAATAAAAAATACATTGATGAGACTTATCCAACATCCTAAGAGTTTAATCAGTACCTCTACCATGCCAACTAAATCATTCAACTGAGTTTTTTATAAAGTGCAATAAATATAAGTTTTTTATGAATATTTAATGAGTTCCAAAACTTTTTCTATCTTGAACTGAGACTTCACTCTAAAATTTTTCCTATCAACACACTATCTTTAAAGATGTAGAATAAAATTTAACTAGTGATTAAAAAAAACTTTTTATATCATTATTCTTTAAAATAATAAATTTATATGATATAAGGTTTAGATGTACGAGAGGGAAGGGTGTGTGGTTTGAAAACCATAAGAAAATATTTTAGTCATACATAATATCATGTCGAGGGCCCAATGTAGGACCAACATTAAGCCCATTGACTACAAGTCCGAGATATCAGCCTAGAGCAATTATCAGCCCATTAGCCATACTGCTATCTGCCTGAACTACCAAAGGTCAATTTTTTACACACACCGTATGTCTCCACGGATCTCAAGATTTATAAGTTCAAAATGAACATATAAATCTCAAAATTCATGTGGTTTATAAAGTGTGTACTGAAAAAAAAAAAACCAATAGAATGTATGCTAGGAAAGAAAATGAAGTGTGTGTTAAAATATCGCTCGAGCAAAAAAAGGGGTACCAGCAAGAATATTTTGACACCACAGAAAAGAGAAAAAGATTACCCTTTACTGGTTCTTCCAAGTAGTACAGTTGATAATTACCTCAGATAATAGATTTGTAGTTTCTAATTACAGTAAGGTTACAATACAGACTATAAAACTTGCATGCTGAGACCAGAAGCATTAGAAAATACCAAGGCCAAGGAAAAACTGTTTCCTATTTCTTCACTGACCTTGGAATGAAAGGGATTCACTCAAGAACACATTCTCCAAGATTCAGATGCTAAAATAGTCATCAGCCATCAGCCATTTGCTTGTTTGGATGCAAAGAATTGCCATAGAATCTTCCTTAACTTGTTTTGCCAAAGAAACTCAAGCTTATGAGGACCTTAGCTTTACTCTATTGACCCAGAAATTCCTTCATAGATTTGATGTGCTCTTGGATTGAAACTTTCATTCTTCTTGCTTATTGTTTATATCATTGATTTTGTCCATCTGCATATTGAGCAGCTCATGCACTCCACACTTCAGCTACAGGGCAAAGCCACATATTCAAATTAATTTATAAATTTGGACAATGGAAAATATTTAAAACATCATGCAGATAAATATAAATTTTATAATGATAAGGCAGTGAAAACCAGATGATAATCAAGATACAGAATGCCAATATGGTTACCCTTAAAAAGATATTGTAAAATAAAGTTATATTTTCTTGTGTTATTGTGATTATTCAACTGTAGTGATTATTTTTCTTTGCTTTCTTCATGGTTCTACAAAGTTCCAGCATATCTGACATGGTCATCCTTGAGAAAAGAAAATACCAGCAAGATACCTCACTAATAAGAAATAGAAGTGAAGAGAAAACCACCAGGTTGGGATTGTAAGCTTAAATAAATGATTCTACAATACCTTTTTCCCAAACGTTGCCTCCCATCTATTTGGTCTTTTTAGTATGAACCTATTATAACCCATTTCCTCTAAAACTCTAACTAATCACTAGCAGAAGGACACAAGTGCTGTTGTTTTAGAGTAATATTTTTTTTTTTTTTTTTTTTCACAACATGATTTTATGCCGTTGAATAGAAGCACTTCCATTGTCAACAGTAACTTGTTAATAACAGGACAAAATCTATTGCCCATACAGTGTCCCACTATAACAGATTGGTCAAAACATATGGAAAAGTAGGCCAACAGCATTATTTTATTTTTTTCTTAGCCAATCATGGGCAGCTCAGTTGGTTAAGAGGCGGGCTCTTAAGAGCCATAAAACCCTTAGGTCCCGGGTTCGAGGAGTGGGGCTGCAGCTCCTTGGATGCGAATGCTGGGACTAAGGGACAATTCCTGGGGGGTCCCACAGAGGTGGGGCCTCGCCTGTCCGGGGCCCACGGAGTCGGACTGGATTGGGTAGTGCCGTAAGCCGAATGCCAGAGGTTCAGGGTGGGACCGTGACATAAAAAGATGGTGGAGATGCGGGGTAGGACCGGGACAGGGAATGAGATAGAGAAGTAGGACAGCAGATTTGGTCCCGTTAATAGCTACTTATGAGTAAAGTTTGAAACATAAATCCATCACTAAAAGATATGCTGGTGACTACATGAAAATTAGAAGAGAATCTCACCTCATTGAGTCCTTCTTCTGTCTTTACAGATACATAAATAGCTCCATCGGGTCCTGATTTTCGGTACTTTGCCAGCTCAAGTTGTGTGGGATCATCATCTTCGGTGGCATAGACCACAGGAGCCTTTTTAAAGAGATCAGATTTGGACACAACATCAAGCCATAGATGTTCAGGAAACCTTTCTTTGATTTCTTTGAATGTGGTAAACTGCATAACAAATCATCACCAACTCAACACCTTATACTTCAAAAATACTTTGAAATGATTATGACTGTTTCTCTTCTTTTAGACCTTCCAACCCCCTTCTTTCCTCAAAAGAAAGAAAATAAAAACAAAAACCAAAAACAAAAAACAAAAAGGAAAAGAGAAACTTATTTAGCACACCTTAGTGCAGTGCTTTTGCTTGGACAATCACACTCAATGGGTGTGAACACTTTGGAACCAAACAGGTAAAATCCTCAGCTTAACAAGAAGAAAAAATTAAATGTGCATTTATATTTTCAGCTGATACACCTTACAATTTAGGAGTAATTATTTGTCAATCCAATCCAGAACTTGTCAGATCTCATAAGTCATGACCTCATTCTTGATTTTAACGTATCAATCTAAAAGACTAGTTTATCACTTTTAATCTCTTATCTCTGCTGCATCTCTTCTTTATTTATATTTAATTTCAAATGAAAGAAAATTAAATGAGGGAATACTTTGAAAGGTAGAAAGATCTCAACCAAACAGTGAAAAATAGTATATAGCAAACAAACCAGACAACTCTTATCAGTCCAACAAATTCAGACTTGCATTATAAACTTGAAAGCTAAGAACCAGATGACTACTATAGCAGTTACAGCAAATTACTTCAACATTCTTTTCAGGTATTCTAATAATAGGGTTGCAATAAAAGCATGGAATACACAGTACCTGATCAGAAGGTGAGGTACCACACTCCCCCGAAAGGTCATGAACATATAAAATAGCAGTTGGTAAATGTGAAAGGACAGCAAGTGTCAGCTTCTCCAAATTATTCCTGTCATCTGAGCATCCATGTCAGCAAGAATGAAAAAAAATAAAATAACAGAACTGAAGGAAAAAGTTATGTTGAAACGACAGTAAAATAAAAAATATCAATGGCAATGTGTAAAATACATCTAAAAGGAACAGGAAACCTGATATTTTCCACCAACTCATTCTTCAGCTACAAATACCTATAGTCTACTAATTCAGAAGGTACTTTTGAATTTTGAAGGAATAAACTTAAATTAACAACTGAGTTTCTGCTCAAACTAGAAAAGCTTCTAGTGACAAGATTAACACCCCAAAAGAAAATTGCATTTTCGTTTCAATATGCAGAGAGGCCACAGCCTCCAGGTAGCTTTATTGTACTAATGTGATGTTTTTCTATTGTCAACTTTTTTTTTTTTTTTTTTTAAATTTCTGTATAGGATATCTTATACTCCTTTTATTACTACTTCTTCCTTCCATGTCTCAATTGATTTCTTCTTTTAGTTACTTGTTTCTTAAAGAACCTGCTAGCATAGCTAGATAGACAGAACATGATTGTTCACAACCAGACCATCCTTAGCCAAATCAACCTTCAAAGCAGTTGATTCAACAATCTCTAAGAAAGAAACCTTAGATATTTAACATTCAGCGCTAAGAAACTAACATTGCATGAAAGTTCAAGTAAACAAATAAAATGTCAATTACCATCATGTCTCTTCAGTAGGCCCGGAGTGTCTGTTACCTATAGTCATGTCAGGCATGTAATCAGAACACATAATATCTAGACTGAAATTGAAACAGAAAATAATAAATAAATAAATAATGCTGTAAATTTGCAGACCTGGAATCGCTGGTAGTTTAAAACAATATGACCCATAAGAATTCCTCTTGTTGTGAAAGGATAATTACAAATCTGAAATGCCAGAGAGAGGGGAACAAATGAAATTGAGGAACAATTTTACCGTAGGTGGAATCTCTAATTGATAAGCAAGAAAAGAAAACGGTTCTGCTGACAAACAATATGAAAGACTAGAGTTATTTATATCAAACATTAAGAAAGAAGACTAGCATACATCCACACAAGAGTATGTTAATCATGCCAATGTGCTACTCTTGCAGCTGCTTCAGGCAGCATAATAAGGTATCCCCCTCATACTTTTCTTCTGTTCTATTCACTAGACATCAGTTTAACCTTTAAAATTCAACAACAAAAACACATAAGGCTTATCCGACCAAGTGAGGTCGATGTCATTAGGCTCTATCAAAAACTATATTTTCAGGAATGTTGTTCACCATGATATGCCTTTTTATAATTTCCCCCAATGTTTTTTTGGCCTCTCTCTACACCTTTTCACAAGGCTAAAAACCATGTTATCACCTCTTTTCATCGGTGCCTTTAGCAGCCTTCTTTGCACACACCCAAACCACCTTAACTAACCTTCCATGCAGTAAATCCGACATTGTTTAAAATAAAAAAAGTAAAATCTCCTTTAAGAATTCCAAAGAGCACAAAAGCAACAATAGAGCCAAACATGGCTGAAAAGAGAGCCTAAATAGCTGTTGACAAGGGTACTTAAAGGAGATCACTTCCAGAAAAAAATAATATCCAAGAAAGATAAAAATCCACTTGCAACTCTAGCGAACAGTACAAGATTAAAAGAGGAGACCAAACACAAAATACTACAGCAGAAAAAAAACTCCAATCCCATCTTAGATCTGCCAAAGGAACATCTGTAAATAGGCCATGCCAAGTGCCAAAGAGAAGCCCAAGTAAACAACGTACTTTTTCCTTAAAAGAAAAAGCATTTCCTTCCAAGTATACAAAGTACTTTTTCTAAAATCTCCAACAATAGCTAAATCAATCTCTAACAGTCTAACACAGAGTATCTTAAATAAAGCCATCGACATACTCACCAACAAACGGAAGACCAATCTATTCTGATATTAGGAGAAAAATTTTCAAGTACATACAATTTCATATCCATGAACAAAAGCAACCTTCTCCCACTGTGACTATGGTCTATCTAGTTAAGTAATCTGATTGCACCTCTATTCTGGAAGCCAAGTCATAAATTTAGGCAACCCTTACAATACCAGAGTCTACTCATGCCTGATTTAAGAAATATTTTTAATGTACTTCTAAGGAGAGAATTATAAAAGATACCTAAGATATCAAAAGACACAGATTAGTTGCTTTAGCAAGATCATAAATTCAAACTCAGCCTGCTTGTTGAAAAGCATCAAAGTTACAGTGTATTTAAGCAGGATCACAACAAAGAATGCCAAAATTTTCAATCAGTCTCCAGCATACCTCAGGCTTCCCAGTAGAGAGTACACGGACCAAAGAAGATTTGCCTACATTAGGAGCTCCAACAAGGCAGAGTGTAGGTGTTTCCAGGTTAATAACAGGCATTGCCCGCAAAGTCTGCAAGATATAACCACAATCAGTTTACATGAATAAAATATCAACAATCACACATTAGCCACTACAAAATTTTAGCAATATTATTTCTGCTGTTTAAAGGGGGAAAATTGAATTTCAGAGAGCAATCATCCCTAGTTTGCATAATGCACACATAGGCAAAGTTCACAGTTCCTTGGAAATTTCACTTCACCAACAACTTTACAGTATAGAGGTTTCAAACTTGATTTGTTTGCAGTTAATGCTTTACTGGAAGTTTGGATTAAGTGAACTTGAACTTAATCCTTTCATCCTTCAACTACTTTAGATCAAGTGAACTTGAAGTTTGGATTCTTATTTTTGAGCTTTGACAAACTCTAGGTAGCCCAGTATAGTCTCATCCATCCCATGTTGCCATCATCCAATCATTCACTTGTATACACAAATTTTACACTGGATGAAACACTTACATGATATTATATTAAGTGAATCCAAACAGCAGAGAAAAAATTTTATGTAAGAGAGTTTGCTGTAGAAATATATACATTGAAAGGCATAATACCTTTGCAATGTCTAATAAATCCTCAATAACTTTCCGCTCTTGAGCAAAAATCCCTTCAATTTTCTTAAGACCCTGCAGGTAACATCATGGCATATAGAGAAATTTTCACAAAATTGAGCAACCAGATATCACAGGTAAGATATAAAACCTACCTCATCCAGTCTTTCCTCTGCTTCTCGTTTTGATGAAGACTGTTACATGACATAATAACGTTGGTTATGTTAAGAAAGTGGAGTGCAGAAACAGGAACCCCAAAGGATGCGATGTTTGCAAAAAGAGATACAATAGACCTTTCCATCTTATATAATTTGTTATATGAACAGAGCTAACAGCTTAACAAGCCAATGAAGAGTCATGTATTGTAAAAAGAAAAAGAAAAAATAAAAGAATAATAATTGACAAGAAAAATGCTTGTGCTTCTTTAAGGATGAAGCATGGAGAGAATAAAACTTACATAAGACCACTTAGATTTACACAGAACTCCTAAATCACCAAATGACCTCTCTTCCTATTACCTACCTTGAACCAAAAAGAACAAAGGATTCCCCCAAATGAAGCTCTTTGATAAAAGAGTATCATAGAGTCCAAGTAAAATCCACACAAAAAGCAAGACCAATATGAGAAGAAAGGTCAAGAGAACCAATATGGACTACAGCTAGTGCCTCCCACCTAGATAAAATATTCAAGATTGAATAATAGTAAAAACATTGACAAAAGAATGCACATTAATGGGAAAGGAACAGAACAGTATCATTAAAATAAAGATGTGTAAACTACTAGATAAACCTTTGCACAAAGTGAAGCATGTTCCTTCCCAACCGATACTATTCTCTTCCTCAAAGCATCTACATTTCCCAACACCTGTCAAACAACATAGAATCCACAATAAGTGAAACTGTAATGCATTAATAAGAGAAAATGTCTAAAAGACGAGACCAATATGAAGACTTGCAACACTAACAATGGCATTTATGACGAGAATACTATATATTTCTTAAGACAATTAAGGGAACATGTAATTGGAAGTCTAACAGCACACATCTTAAGTTCTATCGTGCAATTATCCATAAACACCTTTTCATAGTTTCCATCTCCAAGAGTCAACTCAATAAGAGACCTTTCATAAGGATGAAGATATGTTTTCTTTGGAAAATTCTCCACATACGTCCTTAAGGGAACTGCCAGTTCCTAACAAAAGCCATGGCATTAGTACTTTCTCCAGTTTTTACATATTAAAAGAGAGAGAGGTTGAACAAGATATTAAAATAGCATGATTCATTGGAAGTTAAGAACATACTTTCATCAAAGCATCAAGTTGTTTTGCACCCTTGTTTCTCTCTCTTTTTGCTATATTGGCAATACCTACAGTTTGAACAAACTAAATAATCTCAATAAAAGTTTCTATGATATGAAACAGTGAAGGTAACATGTAATTGAAGAACACAACCCCAGTGAACAACCTTTTGTAGGAGAAATCTTCTTTGCCTTTCTTAGTGCTGATCCAAGGATGTCAATAGATGGCATCACGATGGGTAACTTTTGAAATGCCCCAATAGATTCGGTTTTTCCAGATGGTTTTTCCTACAAATTGATAATGAAATCACTAATTAAATTTTCCAACTACTTTAACTGAACAAATTAAAAAGACAAAGATAGATGGTTAAAGAACACAAGAAACTGTATAGATCAATAAATTAAAATAACAAGGCCATGAACATTTTAATCTGGGAAAAAAAAAAGAATAAATGCACACTCACTCACACACATACACACTTGCACCAACAATGCATGAGTAGAAGCATCCACAATTTAAAAAAAAAAAAAGAGGGGAGGGAGGGGGGGAAGCAGCATCATGAAAATGAAAATACTTGACATGTATCAAAAAAGGATGCTCAAGTAAAAGTTAGAAGCACAAGAATAAAGATAAATGATAGACTAAACAAGACAACCATTAATTCAATAAATCAACAACATTTCCTGTACAAGAGATCACAATTCCATATCTTTTCATACACTTGAGAGACCTAATTGAATCAGGACTATTCAGAAAAGGTTTAAAAGTGGGTCCGTTAAAATTGTAAGGTAGTTGCCAGATGTGATAAAGAATGATATAGAATCGTGGTGTACGAGTACCATAACTCTTCATTTACATACGGGGTCCCTTCTGCTGAGAATCTAGACAAGTTAACATTCTCAACCACAACTGTTAATTTCATCTGTATTTAATTTCAGATAGAATTGAGTAAAACAAATGACTTAAACAATCTTGATTCCATCAACATATGACTTGGAGTTCAATAATCATAAATCTCAGCAGCTGCAACAATCTTCACTAATGAAACAAAGTCCACAAAATTCCAATCGTTAGGACAGCAACATCCACCATTTGCTATCTGATCCATTTATCTTTCTTATGCAAATTATAATTCATAAAATTTGTTTGTGTTCAATCAATGGTGTGTCTAAGCTATCTGCTACAATATTCATTTATTCCAGTATAATCAATTTTACTTCTGCTATGCGTATGGGAATCAAACAAGTAATATTTTTGGAAGGAATACTTACCTTTGTATTATTTTCTTTAGTCTGCCCAGTTGGAACATAGCTTCCATTAGCAACTTCATACGAATTAGTCTGGATGTTGTTACAGAGGCACATGACAGGATGCATTTTGACATTGAGAATTCCTGCACAAAAACCAAATTATAGGCAACTCATCTATTTTTGAGAAACAAAAATAGAAATTAAGTTAGGGACAAAAATGAATGTCAATCAAACCCAGGAATGAAATATGAGGAAAAGCAATTCAGGGGAAAAGAAGAATTAATTAGAGGTTCAAATTTCCAAAACACCTTTGTTATGAATTATATTTAACAAGAAGAAAAACAAGGGTCAGTGTATGTTTACAACAACGAAGGTTGAAAAGAAGAATTTTTTTTAAGAACAAATCATGAAGCAGATTATCTTCACCCATTAAATGGGACATCAAATTTGGTTTGGCAAATGAATAAGGCATTTCCGCATTTGAATTAAGTTAACAGCGACGAACCTTTGGGAAATTTTGAATTTCTAAGATGTAAATTGGTGACGGGAATCTGCCCTTTCAGGAAAAGACTGGAGGAGGCTCTCATGTCTCTGCTTGCTTACTCTTCCAGCACAACCAATTCAGTTGAGTCTAATCTAATCAGCAAGCTCCAAAGAAAAAGCAAAGATTTTTGCAGCTCAAACAAAGCCCAAACCTTGAATGAGAGTTCAGTGGCGTCAACCAGGAGCTCCACTGGGTTTCAGATATGGGCTTCTGCGGTGAGGCCTCTGGTCTTCGAGTAGCAGGGCCTAGCTAGCTCGAGTGTGTGCTGGAGAAGAAACAAGTTGATAAGGGACGGCCAATGGAGGGAACGAAACATAAGATGAGGGTAGAAAGAGAAAGTGGGGAACTATTTCGAGTTGGTAACCTTTTTTTATTTTACTTTATTGTAATTTTCTCTTCTTTTTTTTTGTATACTCTTTTTTTTTTTGATAAATTTTTTGGTTAGAAGAAATCATTCATCATTCCAAAAAATGGGGGAAAAAAACCCATTTAAAAAAATATTCAAAAAAAATATAAAAAAAGTTCAAAATCTTGTAATATTACTATATAGAGTTATGTAAAAAAGTAGAAATATAAAGATATTTTTTATTTAAAAAATTTAAAAAGAGACAAAATAAAGTTTTATTTTTTACAAAATTAAAATTTCTTAAATTTTACTTGAGATCATCTATGTTGCAAGATAAGTTGAATGAATATATTAACCATGTTATCAATTAAAAGTAAAATGTTAGTATTATATAACTTAAAACTTTGATAAATAATTTTACAACTAGAATAATTATTATATAAGAATTTTATGAGTTATATTACATTAGGACTGTCGAATAATTTTATTTAAAGCCCCAAAATTTGTAGACGTTGATCTGAATAGATTCCTTCAAACCTCAATCAATAACTCTTGATATTAAGTCACAATGCAATTGCATAAACATCTAGAATTTTCACTAATTTCAATTACATGAACTTGCTTATATCATTTTTTTGGGCTTAAGGCAACTGTCCCATTGACCAATAGAGGCTCCCATGGCCCTTATTACAAGATATATCTATATTACCCTAATTATCATATAATTTTTTTAAAATAAATAAAAGTATTTTGGTAATTTTAAATATAATAGATCTTTATGAGATAAAGAGTGGTGTCTCTATCCTTAAAATCCTTGCAGAAAATTACTTCTGTCATCGATCTTGTAGAGAAAAATGAGCCTTCAATTCCTATTTCGAATGGGGAATCCTTAACGAATCTTCACCTGAAGAGAAAAAATTATAAATACATGAAAACAATCCTTTATAAATAACACCATTATAAATATATCATTCAACTAGTAATCGATAAATTTTTTATGACAAGAGTGATTTTAAGATTTAAAACTTAAAACTATTGCTCTTGGGATAGGGAATATTTGCATGAAGTAAATGTGGTATTGATGAAACTAGACATTGTTTCAAATCATTTTTAGTTTTACCACTTCTATACTTGTTGATGTGTACAGTGAGAATCAAGATGATATAAAAGTGATATTAAATAGCCAATCCCTATTAGTTGAGCGTTTTATCAGGTAATTATTAGTCCTCATCAAGGCTTATCACATGCCTTGGCCTAAAATGTAGTATGAAATAATTGCTAGCTCAATCAGTATGAAATAGTGTACGATTGTATTAACTTAATATAATTCTTTCTGTAAAATTATTATATTTAATATTTATAGAAACAAAGAAATAACAACGTCGATATGTCCGAGTGGTTAAGGAGACAGACTTGAAATCTGTTGGGCTTCGCCCGCGCAGGTTCGAACCCTGCTGTCGACGCAATGTGTTTTTTCCTTGAAACTTGAAAAAGCTTAGCATCACAAGGTTAGTGCATTTGTTTTTCCTTGGAATCTTTAATTGAGATTGTTTCTTAGCGTCTGTAACAATTCCTTCGGATCTGCATGCTACCAATATTGATAAACGATCCAGATATAGACATGACTATTTCCGATACCTTCATGTGTGAGAAAATCTTTAGTTAAAATTGTTTCAACAATACATGCTACTACTAATATTGACAAATAGTTCAGATACAGACATGACCATTTCCAGTACCTTCATGTCTGCGAAAATCTTTAGTTAAGATTGTTTCATAGCATCTCATATAACAATACCTTCAGATCCGAATGCTACCAATATTGATGAACGATCCAAATACAGAAATGACTATTTTCGATACCTTTCTTGTAAATAGCTTATTGTCTCGCACTTAATGCAGAGACTGTTAGTACCTTTTAGTTTGGCAACCTGCATCATTGCATGACATGAATGCTGATGCACTATCTGATCTTCTCTCAAGTGAGACTAGCCTTTTAGGCTTTTATAGCTTGTTTGCTTTTCTGTCAGCAACTCCCTTTGTAATCACATTCAGAATTGATCTGATGTTGATGATCATATCATCTGATTTTCAATTAACCCAGATGCATCACTACCAAGTAATTGCTCAGCAAGGCGCTTAAATTGATCTGAAGACAAATGCTGGTGCAAAATCACATAACAGCTAAAAAGGGAGAACTCATGGTTGCCATCAGAGGTGAATATCCAGAAAACTTAGAGTTTGGCGAATACCCTCTTAGTTAAGATTTAGCATCGTTTTTTTTTTTTTTTTGTCTCTTTTCTTTATATGCCCTTTACCGTTTTCTTTCTGTTCATTATTATTATTATTTTTTTCCATTGAAACAGAAAGAAACCATATTTTACCACAGTTTTCTCAAGTCCAGCATCAGTTTTAGTTGTTAAAAACTCAGAATCAAGCCCAAATTGTCATACATTTTTGACAAACTGAGTAGAACATTATAGCCCATAAATTTATGTAAAAGATCTCCCAAGTCTTGTTTCAAGTGAACCCATATTCAGTAGGAATAATTAAAAAAAAAATCCAGGCCTTCTCTTAAATAGTCTGTATATAGGAGATTAGGTTCTTTGCTATGCAAATTATTTTGCTGGATATATTTAGACTATTTATTTAAAATACTTGAAATTATTATGCGAAATATAATTATTGGACTAATCTGAACAAATTATATATTGCTCAGTAGATTATTAAAGTGTGCTCGTTCATAAATATAATTAGCATTTGGTATTATTGGAGTGCTAAGCTCAAACTTTCATGTTTATTAATATTTTATGTCTACTTTTTCCTATACTTTGACAGATATTCCCGGCCTTCCTCTATTTCTTTTATTATTTATGCAAAACTCCTCAAACTTTCATGTTTATTAATCAAAGATGTTGAAGAACAATGGTTTCTTTTTATTTATTTTTCTATATGCTTTGTATCTTTTTAGTAGACACATTGATTGGTGGCATGCTCAAGAATTTGATATCTCTTTTGTGGATTAGAAAGGGTAGTGAGTGGATGTTAATTAATTTATATTTCTAAGCTTTTAGCTTCGTTGGATGTGAGCTTAAGCTATCAAACTAATTTCTAGATTGTGCTAGTATCATATATTACTTTTTCTTTTGGTCATTAGATTAATAAATAGAGCTAAATATCCCACAATCATGATATGTGGATATGAGACTCAAATCAGATATACCTCAATTTTTTGAGAAACTGGCACTAACTGAAATGAGTGTGCCTGTATACACTATTTTATTTAAGTTGATTTTATGAATTAAACTAACACCAATTCGTTTATGTTGATTTGAGGAATTAACTAACATAGTCATTTTGTGAAATTCACATATAACCCTAAACTATCATGGGGCGTTCCTAATTACACAAATGATTTTGTAAACATTGAAATACATGTTGCTGCAAGGAGCAAGAAGGTAAATAGGCAAAAAGTGGTTTGGTGCAATTCTAAAGATAAAATTTTAGCATTCTCATATTTCGGAATCAAATATGACCCTTTCCCAAATGTTTGTTAGTATTAAAAATAAAAGTTTGCATACCTATCCTATTTATCACCGAAAGAAAAAAGGTAAATAGGGTATCTTGGGGGGGGGGGGGGGGGTTGCTGCTTTCTAAGCTTGGATGCTCAATTAAGTCAGTAAATGATCTAATAAAATTAATCTAACCTATAACAGTCTAAGGTAAGCTTAATCTAAGCTATAAAAGTCTAAGGTAAGATCAAAGTGCAAATATGAGTAAATAAAGGGTATTTATGGAGAATAACTCATGGGAGTATTGATAAATACACTGGATTTGGCCTGAGGGCAGGTTAATCATTTGGCATAAAAATGGGCAGATTAACGTGTACAAATATTGACCTAACTCAATCAAACTATACTTCAACCAACCAAAATTGATAAAGGATCGTTTGAATCGGTTCTAACTTAAATCATTGGTTAGATTTAGTTTATCAGTTCTTTTTTTTTAAAAAAATAATTAAAACACTACAAACCAAATTGAATGAATTATATATATGTATAATAAATTTTTATTTTCAAACTATACTAAAATGCCTCCAAACCACAAAAGAAAAGTTTATATAATAACAACAAAATTAAATCACACAAAACTGTTTTAAATATTAAATTAACAACAAAATTTTAATTTATAATTTTTTAAAACCATAACAAACCGAACCAAGATACATCCTTAGTTCATACGGCTGTTTAGGCCAATGGAAGTACAAGTACATGAGTTGTGGCCAAACTTGAATTGACTATGTACAGTAATTAAGTTGCACGTACAGCTTAGGATATTTGCTCCACTATATGATAAGGTGAAGAAAGTATATACGTAATCAGTTCAACAACCACATTTCGTGAAAAGACTCAGTTTTTCACGTGTAACATCTCATGCATCTGTGCAAACAATCCAAATAGGTCTTTTTCATTGAAGGCAAAGCCTGCTAACAATGGACAAGAAGGAATCAAAAGGACTACAAAACCAACTCAAAGTCTGCTTTCTCTTGCAGTAAAGAGTGTCCAAATGCAATCGAATGCCTTTGTCTCCTCAAACTTTCGTTATCAGATATCAATTCAGCAGAGCAGGTCTTCACTTTCCCAAGACCTAAAATTTTAGGTAGCTGTGTCCATCAATAAAGGACATTAGATTCAAATTTTCTTACATTTACAGAAAAAAATAATAATTTAGCTAGGAGGTGTGCTAGGTAATTAAGTCTTTCTCTTTTCAAATTTCTATCTAAAAATGTTAAAAATCAGTTTAATCCAAAAGCTTGAGCATATTTTTTAAATGTAATTAATAAAGTGACAATAAATGGATTTAGTCCTCTGAACATAAAGTCATAGAGGGTCAATATTATATCAAATATCAATTCAACCAAAAAACTTAAGTATATTTTTTAAATGTAATAATTAATAAAGTGACGGTAAATGGATTTGTATTAATACTTAATTAATTCAACCTAAAAACTTAAGTTGTTAGGAAAAAACATATACTGGTTTTGTATTAATACTAGATTTTGACATGTGTGTTGCACGGGAGACATGAGTTGGATTGGATTGAGTTTGATTAAATCATAAAATAATTTAGACATTTTGCAACACTCCTTGTGATTTATCTAAATAAACCCACCAAGTGCAAAATAAAAATTTTGTAACGCTTCCAGTGATTTTTCTAAGTCTTTTAATTTTAAGCATATATATATATATATATATATATAAACAAGAACACTTTTAGGATTTTGTGGCAATAAAATTTGAAAAAAAAAAAAAAAAATCAAGTTTCTTCTACATGCTTACTAATTTAAATAATGAAAAAAGTAACTCTCTTCCCTTATCTAATTTAATTGATTTAACACGCATGTCTACGTAAAAAATCATAACATATTACTAATTCCAATATGCCATGCTACTAATTGTTAACAGTGCTAAAACATTTAAAAGAAAATGTTATAATATTTAACAATGTAAAAAATAATAATTTAAAAATTTATAATATTTTTGAAATATTTAAAAAGAAAAAGTGATAGTTATCCACTAATAAGTTTAGCTAAGTAACAACACATAAGGGTGAAAAACATGGAATCATTCATTTTATGTCTATATTAATATTAGAATTATTTATCATTTATTTTTTATTTATATTGATATTGATTGTTTGATTTAGAAAGAAGATAAAAAGAAAAGAGAGTTAAGTGTGTTTAAGAAGAAATAAATAAAAGAGTTTTGTTATTATAAGGAACACGTGTGAGTCTACACTTTCTAAGTGTCAAGCTCACATTAAAAGAAAAATGTATATTTTAGCAAAACCCATGACATTTCTTCTATAGTATAGGAGATGTAGCAGTCACTTTCCCAACATAGCTAGTTTTCTTGCATGTCCAATTTCAGGGACAGTAATAGGAAATAGGGGCAGTTGCCTCCCCCTCGCCTCTCCTAGATTTGGATCCTTAAACATTTTGGCAAGAATGTTAAAGTAATATTAGGTGAATTTGAGTCATTGATTTTAAATTTAATGGTCTAGATTTATCACATACATAGGATGATTTTATAGTTTCTAGGTGGATTTATTTTTAAAAAATATTTATCTTGTATACATAATAAAATCTAAATTATTAAATTTAAAATCAACAGCTCAATTCACCTAATGTCACTTCAACATTCTCTTCACAATGTTAGGGATCCAAATCCCCATAAAAAGAGAAGAAAAGTTTGTTAATTAGTATATATTATTCATTTAATGTACTTGTATTTTTCAAATTCTCATACTATTCTATTTTGTATTGTGTTAAATTTTGTCCCTACCCAATTATTCTGGTCCATAGTTGAATTCTTTAATGGTTTGGGTACATCACATATGATGACACAAGTGATTATGATAATCAACTAGAGGACCACATGGCAACAAAATTGTTGCTTCAAACCAAAAGTTTCAGGTAGGGAATAGGCTGCTTTTGTATGATTTTGAATGCAAACCAAACCAAACCAATCCAAATAAAATTGCCCATTCATGGAAGCAAGCATTATATCCCTCACATAGAAAAAGAAAAAAGAAAAAGAAGCTTTGTTTGGTAGAAATATTAAGTATAAAGGCCATACTTTGATTACTTTGATAATCAGTTAAGGAGTTGAAGATGTGTGACTTCTATCCGTACTAGTTTAACTTTATAGCCCTACCAAATCTTTTCTTGTATAAATATTGGTTCTGCTTAATTAATCATGCCCTTACCCTGTAACGCACTCAAATATATTATTTTCGTTCATATTGTAATTAAATTACATCTATCTATAATATATATATTAATCTAAGAAAATATTTGACGTTTAAAACCTTATAATTACCTTGTTGAAAGAGATAATTTGTTGATTACTATTTTTGTCTCAATTAGTGATCAGTCTCAGGATAAAATCTCCTATTTTCAATTTTGTCCCAAACCCTATTTTATAAGATAGCGACTGATTTAAGGTTTAGGATAAATTTGAGGACAAAATCCTCTATTCTCAGTTTTGTCCCAAACTCTATTCTTAATCTTGTCTCTAACGCAACTTAACTAGTCATTGTCTTATAAGGGGTTTTTCTGATAAAACTAGCTGAAAGTTATGAGATTGTAGTATGTAGTTGTGAAGTTAGCTAAAAGTTGTTAGATGTAACTGAAAACTTATAATTACATAGCTAACTGATTGAATTATAGTTATTTGACAAAATTAATTGTATAATTAAGTAAAATGTATTAAATGACTAAAAAGATATATAATATTATATTAACATAATATTAAAATTAAATATAACTTATAATAATTGATTTTTTATTTTATTATATGTTAATTAATTAAATAATTAACTAATAAAAACCAAGTTTGTGGGAGAGAAAGAAAATGAAGGGAGAAGAGAAAAGGAAGGAGAGGTAAAAAAAGAAAAAGAAATGAGAGACCACATAAAAAGAGAGATTGAGTTGTTAGGATTAATTGTAAAGATAAAATTTATATTTTGTTAAAAAACTTAACAATAAAAATGATAAGTGAATTATTAATAATTAACTTTTAAAAGGAAACGTTACTTTTAATAACATTATAAAAGTTAGTTTTCAAACATTACAATATCTTTTTATTTTTCTTTATCAAATAACTCTATTAGTTTATTGATCAAGTCAATAAGACATAATCTCTCAAATAAATTAATGAATACTTTTGCTATACACACACAGAGAATTTTAGAGAGAAAATTTCATTCCATGGTCTCACGCGAAAGGTTGGTATAAACCCAAGAAGAATCATAATAATGATAATCAAAAAGGGTTGGTATATAGGTTGGTGTGTATATATATATATATAAAGATTCCCTTTCTTCCACTAAATAATGAATCTTGAAGAACAACTTTTCCAGCTAAAGTATAACCGTTGCTTTAGATTATTTTGATTATTAAAATGAAATTAAATTTAAAGTGGAAATTAATTGATTGAAAGTACTGGAAAGTAAAGGAAGATATGTATACCTAAAGGAATGTGTTATGGTTTTTGCATTGTTCCATGATGATTTATATTAAACTTTTCATTTTTGTTCCACTCTTCTTTCTTTTGTGTGCCACAATTATTCACACACAATAGTACTTCAATGCCAAAAGTAATAAAAGATGAATGCCTACCATCATGTAGAACTAGAAGGATGTTATGAGAAATTAAAAGGATATATAAAGTGTGAAAATGACTTAAATCTTTTGAAAGATAAGAAAAGAAAGAAAATATACAAAAGAGAGGGAAAAAGGTTATCTTTCATATCTTTGATTAATTAATAAAAATTATATATATATATATATATATATATATATATATATATATATGCTCTACATTTGATGATAAAGTCTTTTTTATTTTTTGGTAATTGCATGATAGCAAACAAGTTTAAATAATATTTAACCCTTTTATATACTACTCAAACCTCTCACAACTGTACCATAATTAACATCGTTGATATTCTGTTGTTGGATGCTTAACAAAATGACATCTTCCATTGAGAAAGAAAAATGGCTGTAGGGAGGGATGAGATTTGAAAGGAAATAAAATATAATATGTCATGCAGTTTTGAATTTTTGAATTAAAAATAAATTATTTTCAACAAAGCCCAATATAATCAGCAAATATTTGGATTCCCTTAAGAATATAGATAAAGGTTTGATTTTGTAATGTGTATGAAGAAACTTTATTATAAGACATGTACTCACTTTGATAATTTCTATGTATTAAAAAAAGGGATTAGTTTTTATCTGTGAGTTGAGGATATTCTTGATACAATAAACTAAAGAGAAATTAATTAATTAGTAATTAGAATTATAAACGGATAAATATGGTATAATAGTAACAAAATATTTAATGACTTCTGAGTAGGGTTAAAGCGGACCTCAAGCCTCAAAGAGCATTCATAGAGATCTTATAGATTACTCACTATCGATGTCCTCACATTAAGAGCGGGATTCAAACTCACATCCTTGTGAGATACAATTTCAATTTTTATCAACTAAATCAACCTTTGTTAGACCATTTAATCATTTGTTTTGTTTACATCTAGGGCGTTCTCATATACCCTTAAGTATGAAACTAATTCATGTTTAAGACGTGGTAGTAACTAGTAAATCTTCCCCATTAAGGCGACTTCAATCCATTACTCAAATATTATCTATAAGTAAATTAGTATTCCTTGAATTTAACTGAAATTTCATACACCTTCCTAATCCTGATTTAAAATGATAATCAGAAGACTCAAACAGTAAGCTTCTTTGATAGACACAATAATTAAGAGACTGTTCATATCTTTATGGGATGTCATGCTCTAACTTGGTAGTTTGGTTTAGAATTGCCCATTAAATGCCCATTAGAAATTTTCAGTTAAATGATTGCAGACTATTAAATGTATATGAGAAACTTTATGGATTTTCTATGAGATTCATGTAAAAAAGGTTTTCTTGTAGTGTTTTTGTTAGAAATTTAGTTCAAATGACTACTAATTAGAGAAATAAAATAATATATTTAAAAATAAATTACGTTAACTTCTCTTTATTTTTTCTTACCTCCCCTCTATTTTAAAAATATACATTTAAATCCAGATAATTAACACCGAATATTTTCTTTAAATACTTTCTTTTCTTATTTTCTAAAAAAAATTTACCAAAAAAATATAAATACCAAAATTACCCCTATACTTGTTATGCATTAAAATAGTTAATTAAAACCTTCCGTCACATTAAATTTTTTGTGTGCAATGATATATTTTATTAAATAATTTTAATTAAAATCATGAAGTATAAATTAAATCAAACATAAATAATAAAAAATTTAAATAAATTAAATATTATTTGGATTTTTTGGGGTCCCGCTATATGTAAAATTTTATATTTTTTAATTAATTATGTCATCTTATTTATTTTGTTTGCTTCATAAATTTGTTTGACTTCATAAAAAATTCTCTAATTTTATCTTAAAAATATTTAAATAATAAATAATTTTAGATGAATAAATAAATTTAATTATTTTATTTTATTAAATATTTTAAATCTTGATAAAAAAATTTAACTATATTCATTATTAATTAGTCAAGCATGTATTTATTGAAGCGTTATAAATTTAACAGAAATTTATCAAACATATTATTGCATTTGGCATTAAAAAATTGAATGTTGAACAAGGGATAAGAGGTCAAATTGTTTACTTTTAATGTGGTTTACTATATATATTACATTAAGTACAATATAATATATTTTAAAAGAGATAATAGTATTTTGTTGAATTTAATTATTAATTTATGATAAATTTTAGTCTGTACTTTTTTATCATTTAATTTAAATAATATGTTCAGTGAGAAAGTTTTTCATCACATTCTAACATTTTTCATCTAGTAAGTGAAAAATAAAATAATTAAAATGAGGTTAAAATCACTTTTAAGAGTATTTAAAATATTTTAATTTTGATTACAGTTGACTAACACCATTAGAAATTAAATTTAACTGAATCAATTTTTAAATTACAAGAGAGGTAAGTAGAGGTTTTAAAAATAAAGAGAAGTAAATGAAAATTAAAATAACTATAAGAGAAGTTAGTACAATTTTCTCTATATTTAAATCTTTAAGCACATTGATGGATTTGATTTATGACTATATATATATATATATATATAAAGACTTTTATTAAGAGATACATAACCATTTTGGCAAATCTCAGTTCTTCAAAAGAGATTAATCATTTGTTACAAGTTGATAAATATCCTTACTGCATAAAAAATAAAAGTAAATTAAAAACTTATGTGGATAATCATCTAAGTTCTTGTACTTTTTGTCAAAATTCAAATATAACTCAAAATGTACTCATTTTAAACAATCCAAATTCAGATTTGTCTGTCTTTTAGCATGGATCAAATACTATCAATTATTTTTTCTCAAATAATCCCAACAACTTTAAGTATATTCATAAAATGCAATTTTTTCTTGGCTCATTCTTTTCCATAGAAACTAATGGAGCAAATTAGCTTGTGTATCATTAATTTTAGATTCCAATTCTTTTTTTTTTTCTTTTTTCCTTTTTCCCACTCAAGACTATACCCTCTCTAAAGTCTCACTCAATTTCACTTAATCGCGATGGGAATTGAACTTGAAAACTTTTATATTAAGTTACTGATTTGTTTTAAAAAATATGGAGCTCTCTTATGAATAGCATATGATAAAATGGATAAAATAATAAGAAAAAGAATATAAGTTTAATAAGCTCTTATCATATGAGTGTTTGATGTGTATTAAATGAAGTCAATGATTAATGCGTATCATATTGATAGGGTGTATCATAATTGAATATTTACATAAAAAGTAAAGTCCATCATTGATATTTGTATAAAAAATTATTCCCTAAAAGAAACATATATATTTATATATAACCAAAATGATATAAAGAAATATATATACATTTTACACACAAAACATTATGAACAATTGAACATGGATATGAAAATGGTTTGGTGAATGGATGACTAGTTTTATGATGAGTCAAGTTTGGAAAGATCCCACTCTTACGATTAATATATATATATATATATATATATTTGCTATACAAAAGAACCAATCTCTTATATTTTTAAATAATTAGACTGCAGTTAATAATTTTTGAATTATTTTTATTAAAGTTGTGTTAGAGAACTACAAAAAAGTTTAGGCCAAAATTTGCACCCAACAATTTAATTACTTTAAAATTGATATTTTGTTCTTGGCAAAACTTTGTTCAAATCTCTTGCAATAGTAATTCTCTTACACTAGCTGATAATTAATGCTTATGAGCTTTTTAAGTAAACAAATTAAGCACTGGCTGATAATTAATTAGTAGTATAATTACTTCATCATACACTTTAATTATTTAATGTTTAATTTTTGAAAGAACTTTAAAAAAGCCAAAAAGAAAAAGCAATGGGCACGTAGACAAAATCATATTAGTATTTTAATTTATACAATCCAACCTTATACACGCACCCTTACTCAAATTTTTTCAAGTATATATGAATATTGGATAAGCATGATCTAGGAAGCATACCACCAACCAATATATTGTACACTATAGTTGGCAGACAGGCCTGAACTTGGGAAGAGAATATGGAAAGAAGGAAGAAGTATAGAAGAATCTAAGAGCATGACTGTTTTGATGTAATGGAATTTTGTGAGAATGAGAGAAGAAAAGATAGTGCAAATAGAAAAGAGTGTAGAAGGAAAACCATATGTTTGAATTTTTAATTAAAATTTGAAATGAGCAAATAAATATTTAACTAAAAACCCTAATTAAAATTTATATAACCAAACTCATATAAATAATTTATATGATTTAAAATAACCAAATACATATAAATAATTTATATTTTTTTATATAATTAAATTACTCAGTTGAACCGATTGAATTAATCGAATTTTGAACCAATCTCTAATTCTTTGTTAATCCGATTTTAAACAAAATGCCACAAATGTACCCTCCCTTTTCACAACCACACAGGCCTTTCAAAAGATAGTGGTATACCTTTTATTTCGGGGTTTTGTAGCACTTACATTCTGAAATTAGTGTTATTGCGAGTGACCATGGATGCTGCTAGGGTTTTCTTTTTGAGAGCATTGTCTTCTCTTTGTTTCTTGCTTCTTTCTGATGTGTACCAAATATATATATATATATAGAAGAATTGAAAAGAGTGGAGAAGTAAAGATGAATCTAAATTATTTGGAAAGTGACCCTTAAGCTATCTTCCTTCTAAAGGCATAGTGGTATGCTATTTTTTATTGTAGCGTTTTGTTGGACTAATATTTTAATTCTTTTAGTACATAATGCTATTTTAAAATTAGTGTCACTAAAAATATCTCAAAAATTAAAATATTTAATTTATCCAATATGAAAACATAATGCAATCTCAATATGAGACACTGCATACCAATACAAAACTTAAACTTTCGAGTTATGTAATAATGGCAGTTGTTCAAAAAATTTAGTTTAATAAATCAATCCAACTTGCTGCATTAGGGTGATTACACTTGTTTTAAAATATTTTCATTGAAATCTCTTAAGGTGAGTATTCACTTCTCACTGCAATTGTGGGGTGGGAATGGGGAGGTTCTCCATCTAGGGTTGAGAATGGAGATCATATTTCACCTTCTACCCTACTCGATCCTATTGTCATTTCTAATCGTTGCCAATATACACTAAGCTAAATCATTCATAAAAATTTAACTAGTGGTAAATCAAATTCCACCCATATTGTTTTATATCCACGCATGACACAGGGTATAATACTATTATATATAAAACATATCGAAAATAATAATAATAATAATAATAATAATAATAATAATAATAATAATAATAATAAACTCTAATCAATACATATTAGTTTAATTGATAAGAATTAAAATTGTATTTTATAAATATGTAGATTTGAATCTTATTGTCCATGAGGTTCGTAAGTAATCTATAAATACTCTTATATATACTCAATAATTTTTAAGATTTATCTTAACTCTAACTCCAATGAGTATTAAAAACTTAACTCATATAAATTTTTATAATTAAAAAAATAAAAAATAAAAAAAACTCCCAAACACCATGCACTCTACCAAGTGTTGAAACTTGGTGGGGCCCACTTTCCCACCAAAGGGAAACAAAAAAATGTGGATACCCCATGGGCACATACAGATGCCAACTCCAAAAGTAACCATCCAAATGGCTATGTCGAGGAGGGCATCATAATGCATGCATAGAAAGGCATAAGAAGACAGATTGTACACTGAATTACTTGGATTAGCAGCACTTGTTGTGGAGGATGAAATCATGAGCTTCAAGGGAGCCCTCCACTAATCTTCTTCTTCATTTTTTTTTTTCTTGTATGGTAAGAGTGGTGGGACTCACCAATTTATGTATACATGCACACCTTTTCATTGCCTTCAATGGAGCGCAAATCGGGTGTACGTGTCCTTTTCCATTAATCATGGGGTTTCTCATGATTAATGAAGACGAAGGTAGTTGGAAGGATGTAATTAGGTTAGAGCTTGAGAAGCCAATGTATCGCTGTGGTGATCATCCTAAAGAAAAGACTCTAGTTTTCTTACTTGGTTGCAACCAGCCCCTTCTCCTATATGTTCGAACTTAGTATATCAAAAACTCAATGTTGTCATTTTATTTATGACAAAAAAGAGTTAGAGCTAAGCATAAAGGTTTTTATGTACCGACAAGAATTGGGTTTAATAGGAAGTAATTTTCATAATTTGATGAACTCAGACTCTAATCTCTGTTGAGAAATGTGCTTATATTTAGTGTCCGATAGTGCCTCAAACATAATTGTTTCTAATAAGAGGATATTTGTAAAAACAAAAAACAAAAAATAATAAATCCTCCTATCTATAATATGAGACCAATTCCTTTTTTTTCTACGTACACATACTACTAGATATGTCACTCATTCTAATTAATTAGAATTTGTTAATTAAGTAGTTTGTTTACTTACAAATTGGTTTTTGGATAAATTAATTGGTGTAGCATGCTAAGCTTTAGAGATGTTTAGTACATAGTTTTTTTTTTTTTTAATCTCAGAATTCATAAATCATAAAAATATAAATCGTATAATCTATAAATCATAAAGTTTTTAAAATGTATTTGATTATCCTTAAACATTCATACAATTTTTTTAAAAAAATATTCTTAAGAAGTCAACTAGAAATTAGAATCTCACCCTTTTTCAAGAATTTTTTTTTTAAAGAAACTTCATTAAAAAAAATAATCTTAAAAAACATGTTTCATGAGATTTTATTTTAAAAAAAAAATCATACTAATACAAGAAACAAAGAATCATAAATTAAAATTTCTAATATTCAAAATAGAATTTCTCTAATAAATCTCCCCTTACGGTTATCATATCAATATCATATACCAGTTCTTGTGTAACAGTTCTTGGGCAAATCCCCCCACAACGTTGTAAACCCAAGTTCAAATTTTTATTAGAAGAGGTATTTACATTTAGGAACAAACAATGTCTTGAACAAGATTGCCTTCAATAGGTGATATTAGGAAAAAAATAAATAAAAAAAGTAATAGAATCGTCACGGGGTTAAAGGTTTGTTAAATGCCAGATTTGTTGTTGAAAACAACTAAATGAATGAATATATATCTGCATACAACATAGTTAATTTGATAATTATGCATGAATATCAATATATCTAAATCAAGTTATCAGAATGAGCCAATTAATTGGTGGATAAGTGAGAGAAAGTACATGGAAAAGAGAAATTATCAACTATAATTTCACATTAATATGCATTATAATCTCTTTATATATGATTGATATCTATGATTTAAGTTGTACAACAAAAAAATAGTTTAAGAAATCGTTGCTTCCTGAGTCCAGATTAAGCTGAGCAAGCAACCTACTGAAAGAGAATGACGGTCAAGGGCTTCAAAGCCGGAGCTATGGCATCACCTCCAATTCCCTACAAAGAACCTAAGAAAGTCATTCAACCCACAATAAAACAACCTCACAGTAAACCAACAGAAACAAGCCTAAGAAGGGATGAAAATTGTGACTTGTAACTTTCATAGAGATACTAGGAATACTAAATAATACAAAAAAAAAAAAAAAAAACCATCCTAGGCCTTAAAGGTGGGTTTCTTCTTATCTTTCAACCTAAGCTCAATCAGGTGATAACCACTATGAAACCAACCAGAATCAACAATTAAATTCATCGTATCATCATGCCAAAGGATTGGAAAGTTATCCATTATGGAAATCTCATTGATGGTTCGACTATCAACACACATGTGCAAAGACTGATTTTTTTTAAGGGTGAGAAAGGCAAGATATACGTAAGGGCTAAGGCTAGGTTGGATCAATTTTTTAATTAAAAGTTCACCAATTTGCTTGCCAATCTCGTCTCCCTTGTTTGGGTTCATCCTATAACGAGGAAGATTAAATAAAAAAATATCTTGGCACTAAGTATGTGTCATGTTGAAGATCTTGTATATGTGGCAACTTATTAGGCATAATATCCTTAAACTCTCCTATTAAACTAGGGTAGACACATGAATTGAAGGGACAGGGAATTCTAATAAACCCTAAACTATCTAACTTCAAGTTCTTTCCCTTGGATCTCTTATATCTTTTAGGGCTAAAAGGTGTAATCTTCCTTAGGGACACTCTAATTTGACTAGACCCTATCAATGGAGTCCATATGCATCTTTTTCTTAAGCTTGCTAGTTTGCCCTTCGGAAAGAATGAAACGCAAACTAGATTGATTAGGACCAATAAATAAGTGCCTTACACTGAACAGTGGGAGAACTATAAGTGCTGCTAGGAGTGAAAATAAGAACTGTCCAAGCTTGGGCAGATTGAGTTACTCCACTAGTCCTACTAGTAGAAGGGTTAGAAGATGTGATGAGGTAACGTCAATAGGCCTAACAAATGTTAAAGTGAATGTTTATTATTATTATTCTTTTAATATTTTTTTTGGTTGAAAAGGAAAAGACAAGGGTCTACCAAAGAAAGGACAAGAAAAGACATATCAAAGTTTAATTACACAATACAGAAATGCCACAGTAATAATAAAATTAGATAAGTTTCAAGTTGGAGAAAGTGCATCTAGTATATAATTGGAGGTTTCACAACTTAGTACCTTTAATTAAAGACTCCAAATTACAAAAATAAGCTCAAAACCAAGTTTAGAAGAGACCCAAAAACATAAGAGAAGTGATTCTGATATTGGTCAATGGCAGCTAGTCAATTCCAATCAACAATGCTGACGGGATTGCTGTGTGGATAGTTGATGTGACAAATTGGTTGACATGGCAGATGATGTGGCTGATGACATATGCTGCCGACGCGTGGCACAGCGGTGAAATTTTGTCGACAGGCTGATAGGCAATGGTGAACACAAGGCTGATGAAATCCAAAATTTTCCGGCGAGTTCCTTAGCAATTCTTGGGGAGTATTTGTTGTATTAGACATCGAATCCAAGTAGATGTCAATGTTCTAAATTACTGATGCACGCCCTATAGCGCGCTACTATAGATTGCGGTCAAATTAAAAATTTCAAGTTCAAGTTTCAAACCAAGGTCATGTTCGCAGAGAACCACTAGTACAAGTTTTAGTCAATTAGGCGAAATGGGAGGAGGGGTGTTTAGCAATTCAGCAATAAAATAGAAGTAAACAGATGATGAAAATGTAATCAAAGGGAACTATCAGACAACGGTGATTCTATCTTCGACCTAAAGATAAATTTAACTCTAGTTAGGCCAATTAACTAGATTAACCCCAAAATCTCAAGATTAACTTACCTAATTAATTAATTTGGTTGAACCCTCACTAAGCCGATATCCCTGCACCTAGCTCGGCAATTCCTACTACACAATCACATAGATTATGGTCATTGGAACCAAATCTAACCCTAACCAATATCGCAGCAAAGGATTAGAGCATCCAAGACCTCAATTCCGAATTTCTATCCAACCAAATCAAGTTTTACTCCTTGGAAATTACTCCTAAGATGATCAGGCCTAGAAATTCCACAAACCCATCCAGCAATTATGCATAAAAATTATCATACACAATCACAGAGAAAGAAATGAAGAGTAGAGAAGTATAACTATCATTAAATTTAAAATAAACACAATACAGGTCTCAAGAATCAAATCAATAGTCTTCTAGTTATCCCAGATTGACTACAGATGCGCCTAGCCTTCCATTTTCATGGAGGCAGCCATGGGAGAAGAAGAGAAGAAAGCTTGAAAGAAATTGTGAATGGCGGCTAGGGAAAGGTCTTGGCCGAATATGCATATGTCTAGGTTTAAAAAAAATTATGAAACTGCCATTAAAGAGCCTCTAATTACAAAAATGCTATTAATGAAGCTTAAATTACAAAAATGTCACTCCTTATGTTGACAAAAGTCTCTTTCACCCTTCTTGAGTTGAGAAAATATCCTTTATGCTTTTGCTTTATGAATTAATGAAAATTATTGTTCCAATCCTGAGCTTAGACATAAATCCTGAGGCCTCTCAGGTCCAGTCCTTAAATTAAAATTCCCTAACAAGTAAAATTGGACCTTAAAATGAAAAAATTAATATGAATTACAATAAATTCCAATCAAGCCTTAATGATAAAAATAAATGTTAAATGAACAATGAAATATAAATTTGAAATGCTAGAAATAAGTATAAGAGTACAAGATAAACACTAAAAAGTGTTTATCAATTACTCAATGAGTTTTTAAACAATAAGGATTAAGATTAAGCTCTAATGTTAAATTGATACGAAACAAGTATAAAGAAATTTATAATATTTTTTTATATTAATGCTTAAATACTCTAAAAAAATTGTATTCATTTTATGAGAATGTTGCAATTGTTTACAAAAGTGACTTGTAAGTAATCAAACATCTTACTAATAAAATAACTCAATATGCAAAATAAAATAATCTAATACGAAATAAAATCCTTAACTAAAATAATTCCAAATCAAATCCCTAAGAATCATCTAACCATTTTACATCACCTCCCATGGTACCTGACAACATTTAAATAGAATTTGTCAACTTAGTACTAATCATCTTTGCTTTAGAGGTCCAACTGCATAAAATATTTATAATTGAGCGGCTATGTGCACATTTAGTTATGTACACTTATTTCTTATATATATATTTTTATATCACTCTTACTTATTTGGTTACAATTTTATTCTTATAATATAACTATAAAACAATATGTGTACATCAAAGTGCACAAAAAAAAAATGTGTAAGCATCTTTTCCCTTCACAATTATAGCTTTGTATGAAAAAGTACTTTGAAAACTTCTGTTTTTTGTCAAATGAGTCTCAAACACATAGTCCTCTTTTTCATTAAAAAAAAAAAAAAACTGGACATCTAATTGGTATTCCTGATAAAAGAATCCTTGTTAATTCCATATTGAGCCAATCATACGTGTAAATTGTGAATAGCTAAAGTTAATAAACAAAATTAATAGGCCGTACACCAAAAAAGATTTAATATACTAACTAGGCCACACCTCCAACATAGCTTAATTTTTTACCAAAAAATTTCCTGAAGTTGCTTTTTGGCTCAACAATGTGACTATTAGATTTTGGTAGCAATCATGAGTGATGAGATTTATTAAGAAAAATTTGGGGCAATGTTGTCATCAATGATAAAACCCTTTCTTTTTTCAGTCAAGTATCCCAACACCTAGCTTTTGAGTGTGAGACTTATTTGGAGTTAGTTTTTTTGTAGAATAAGAAATGAATGATTCATATTAGTTCAACATCGTGTGTTTTAAGTGATATTATTTTAAATATTTGAGTTGAATAACTTAGATATGTCTAGTAGAAACTTAACTTAAAAGAGAGTCAATTCTAAATAAGAATAATAACCACTAAATCTTTCAACAAATATAATTCTAAAATTTTAAATAATTTTGAACGCAAAATTTCTATACTATAATATTTTAGGACTCAACCCAGTATCATTGAATTTGAGCCAACAACTAATGGGCATTAATGATAATACTTATAATTACTAGAAATCCAAGCAAAGCAAAGCATAGCTTCAGTGGGTTTACTTTTTCACTTTCGAATCTAATGTCTAAAGAGAAAGGGGCCACCCACGGCCAGGCCACACAACACAGACACAAACATATCCAATTAAAATACTGCAAAATGGAAAAGCCTTAGGTGTTGTATTGCAAATCTGATAGGGACACACCTATCCGAAAAACCTAATTAATTAAACTAATACATCTCATTAAATTAATCTTTAATCCAATTAATTCTGCTTAATTAATAATTATGTTTGTTAATCTAAAACACATCATAAAGCATACACGTATTCGCCGACGATTCAGGTTAATTAGTTGATCTATATATTAATTATTCAACATAAACAATTCTTGCAAATAA
This sequence comes from Bauhinia variegata, assembly GCA_022379115.2. NCBI lineage: Eukaryota > Viridiplantae > Streptophyta > Magnoliopsida > Fabales > Fabaceae > Bauhinia > Bauhinia variegata. The sequence goes on along the minus strand of CM039437.1, from coordinate 5,105,564 downwards.
AATATTAATTGTTAATATCTATGGGATTCTATGAAGATATTTATCAAGATTGCCGACCAGAATGGACGGGTGAAGCGGCATTGTAATTAATTTGCAGCGACACTTGTATTAGATAAATCCATTTGATTCACAAATTAATTAATTAATTAATTTAAGATCTATCTATTCGTGTATTACATCAACATCTGAATCAGTTATACAAATTCATCAAAACTTGATGAAATATTCTACTATGTCAACTCAACTTCTATAAGCTATTATGGGTACATCTAACTAGTGGGAGTAATTAGAAGTTCTCTAGCTTATCAATAGAAGATTTTGTGCATAATATCTTGTAGTTAATTGGCTAACAAATAAGAGTAGGACAAGAATCGCAAATATTTGGGAGTGAACCATAGCATGCTTGAGCATGAGGTTAACTTAATTTGGATTTAAAACTCAATTAGGATAAAGATTAAAATGGATCCTTTGCAATGATATAATGAAAAAGAAAAATGAGTCGTACTTTCTCTCTCTTCTGTCTTCTTTTTTTCTTCTCCATCTCTCTTATTTTCTTTTACTACACCACTATAGAGACCGCAAAAGATTTATCCTCCTCAAAGACTGTGGGCACAAAAAAGCTAGAGACAAAAGAACACATTCGATTATTAATCTAACTTTTGCCTACTATTATCATTGGAGCCTAGGTTATTGATATTCTGATAAAGAACATTCCCAAGTTCCAATCTCTCTCTCTCTCTCTCTCTTTTCCTCTCTTCCTTTTTCAAGTCTCTCACCCCCAACTTGTTCTATTCCCTGCATATAAATGATTACCAAAATGAATTCTAACCCAAACCCATCTTTTAGTACTTCCATTCCTTGTTGTTGGTTGCACTATCTCCCTCTCTGTGTATTAAGGTTATTACCCTTGAAAGTTATAAGCCTTTCCTTCATTTCATTCACATATCAAAATCAAAGAGCTTCTTGCTCTCTCCATCTCTATCTATTCTTCTCTCACTCACAACTTCTTGATATGGAATCCGAGTTCATAATCCGAAGCTACGAGGGGCAATCTGATAAAGCTCAAGTGGAAGATCTTGAGAGAAGATGCGAGGTAGGGCCAACAGAAAGTATATTTCTCTTCACAGACTCAATGGGTGACCCCATCTGTAGGATCAGAAACAGTCCCATGTACAAGATGCTGGTATACTAAACCACTATAACTCATTTCTTTCAATTATGATATTTTATTTTCCTTCACCACTACTCTTAATCTCTAAGTTTCCTCTTGTTCTCTCATTGATTAACATGTCAACCACTAACTCATGGCCAATTCTAATGATGTTAGGTGGCAGAATTGGACAAGGAATTAGTTGGTGTCATTCAAGGCTCTATAAAAGTGGTTACAATTCATTGTCATTCTCCCATGGACTTGGCCAAGGTAGGCTATGTGTTGGGTCTAAGAGTTTCTCCCCATCATCGGCGAAGGGGGGTCGCAGCAAGTCTAATTCAAAGATTGGAAGAATGGTTCACTAGCAATGATGTGGATTATGCATACATGGCGACAGAGAAAGATAATCAGGCCTCAGTTAGACTCTTCGTCGACAAGTTTGGGTTTGCCAAGTTTAGGACACCGGCTATATTGGTAAACCCGGTTAACCATCATTCATTCAAAATCTCACCCAACATTGAGATTGCAAGGCTCAAGATTGAACAAGCGGAATCCTTGTATAGAAGATTCATGGGCGCCACTGAGTTCTTCCCTAATGACATAGACAAAATACTTAGAAACAAGCTGAGCTTGGGGACTTGGGTGGCTTATTTCAAAGGAGATAGTAATGGTTGGGGTGATTTTGGGTCAAATGGACAAGTTCCCAATAGTTGGGCTATGCTTAGTGTATGGAATAGTGGGGAAGTTTACAAGCTAAGGGTAGGGAAAGCACCTTTCTCTTGCTTGTTATTCACAAAGAGTTGGAGATTGATTGATAAAATCTTCCCATGCTTGAAATTGCCTACCTTACCTGATTTCTTCAACCCATTTGGGTTCTACTTCATGTATGGGGTTTACCATGAAGGGCCATTCTCTGGGAAGCTAGCCAGAGGGTTGTGTCAATTTGTGCACAACATGGTTGCGAAGTCTAAGGATGAAAGTTGCAAGATTATTGTGACTGAAGTTGGAGGACGCGACGAGCTCAAGCATCATATCCCACATTGGAGATCGCTTTCTTGCCCAGAGGACTTTTGGTGCATAAAGGCCTTGAAAAAAGAAGGGACAAAGACGTTTCATGAATTGACCAAAACCCCATCAACAAGAGCTCTTTTTGTAGACCCTAGAGAGGTTTAAACCTTTTAAATTATGATCTCAAAAAGAAAGAAAGCAAAAGAAAGAAAGAATAAAGATATCAGTATATGTAAAAGAGCTTCAGAAGTATCTGGACCTTAATTTTTGCCCCCTTCTTTCTTTGTTTTAAACTAGACTTCATGCATTCGATGTTGTCACTGGTATGGCATACTATGGGCCATTCGATGATGCACTGATGCATGTGACGCTCAGCACCATGCAACACTTCATAGTGTTATGTCATTTACTAATGGCTGTACTAATTTTAGACGCAGGAAATCTGGGTCTTTGTTCTTTCTCTTTTGCTTTGCCAAAGAACCAAACCCCACCTCATGTTTTGTTTGATAAATCCATCCATCTTTCTCTGATGAGGGTTTTCCTCTAGTTCTTTTCACATCGGTGACACAAAATCTCGAAAGATTTCTATAATTAGGTGCCACCCTTTAGTGTTCTTGCATGGAATTCCATCTTGTGCCTCATGATTCTGACTAATCATCCAAAGCCAGTGGTCCAAGCTTTGTCCTTCCCCTCTTATAAATATTTTAGCTGGACCCTTCTTCTCTACTTTGTCGCATCGCATTGAGATGGTCTCCCAAACATATCCTCACTGTGAAGGATTTTGAACCATTTCGTACGATATGAAAGTAACCATTCCATTCAAGTCAGAGTTAGACAACTTAGTCTGTTCCATGATGTGTGAATAAAAATCAGCAATTTAAAATCTTGGATGCTTTCCTTCACTTGTACCATAGCATTGTCGTTAACCTAATGAGGATATCAATTTGATAAGTTGGCCTAGCTCTTGAGAATATCAATGTGACAAAATTAATCTTGGCTAGGCTAATGACTATCTATGCCAAATTGTCAGAGCAAGAGAGTTTCTATCAAGCTATGAACTAGGTCAAAGATCGGAGCAAGTATGAATTTAGATGGAATGAAATAGAAACCTGTACAAGGAGTCAAATATAGGATGAAGTGTGAGGCCATTTTGACGCTTAGGTCAATACGATGTCTTTGTCCAAGTTTCTATTCTATACTATCTCAATTCATACAAAATCCGACTTCTCACCTGGTTCATAGTTCAACAGAAATAGTGTTAATTAGGATCTTTGTCTATCTATGAGAAAATGGCAATTCCGATTCTTCAAAGTAAAATGAGAAATGTACATATAGACCTAATCTTGTTAACTTTCATTTCTAGCTACCAATTGATCTTGTTAAACACTAGTTACCGTTTGAAATGCTTTGACTTTTAGACTAAGAAATTTCTATATTCGTGGCCTTTCTTTTCTTCCATTAATCAAAAGAAAAAGCACAAAGATGAAGGATCAATGTCAATATGATAAAAGTGACTGACAGTAACTACCCGTTCACATATCGTCAAGGCAAACAAAGTTCTTTGATTTCACAAATTTTCTAACCCCTAGGCCACGAATGGTCCTTCCTTTGTCTTGGACTTGAGAAGCTTAAAGTGCTCCCATGAAATAAACCAATAGATGGGTGTGGAGACCACTTGCTTCTTGCATATGCAGTCTCTGATTTACACTGATCTCTGACAAAGAAAAAGAAGGGCCTCTGAAACTGAGGATCTGAGAACCAACGTTGTATTTTCAATGGTTGATAAAATGAAGCAATTGAACATGGTGAGGGTCCCTTGCTTTCTGGACCACAGTACACAGCATTATGATGAACGAGCTAGCAATCATGTGTGTGTTCAAAACTCATTCACCATGAAAATGGGAATCCAAGAGGGCCAAGACTTAGCTAAGAGCCAAAGTCAATGAATAAATATCATTTTAGTTTCTCACATTTTTAAATTTTAATTAATTTAGTCTCTTAGAATTTAAGTTTATCAATTTAATCTGTTACAATTTAAAATTCTTATCAACTAAGTTTCTTATACTTCGTAATTATTAATTATGCTTGTAGTTATTTATGAGTTTATCAATGGTTTAACTCTTCAAAAATGCTAAAGGAACTAATTTCATAAAAATTTTGAAGTATGAGGATCAAAATGATATTTAACTAGGTGAATATTCAAGCTATAACTAGATAGCTAACTCTTTAATTTGGACATACTGTATTATCTAGAAGTTAAGCTAACTTTGCTGCTTTCATTCAATACTATATTAATGTTATTCACTTCTATTCAAAGGCATTCCTGACTTTTTACCAATCAAAGACCTGCCTAACCACCCTCGCCATTTCATTTTCAAGATACTTGATTTTATGGTGTACGAACAATCAAGGGTCATTTTAGCCAGGCAATCGCTTTACTAGTTCATGAATCTAGAGCTATCATTCAATGCACAATTGCTTGCTACTTTGTTTTCTAATTGTGCAACATTGACTAACCCAAATCACTTAATCAAATGATTTCACATCAAGAAAATAAGACCTTGTGACTTGAGTACTGCATATATATTAATATATAGAGCGGCCAGTAATTCTCTCCTAATTAAATTTATCAATAATTAATTTTTCAAGTATAAATTTCTTTAGACAAAGATAACTCTAATAATCATGAAAACATAAAAATTTGTTTTTCTATACATAAAGTTTTTTTTTTTTTTTTGGATAGTCTTGTTGTTTTTAGAACAAAATATGAATTCAAAACCTGATCATGCATTTTTTAAGAAATTAAAAATTAAAAGAATAATCTTAGTTTTTAAAAAAAAGAAAATAAAAATAAAAATCAGACCCAAATGTTACATATAGTTCAATATTGGGTTCACGAAAGGACAATTCTTTTTGGCACACCCCTCCTCTAACACACCTAACTATATTTGTATCATATGAGGTGTGTAGTTAGAATATATAGGGTGTTCCAATAGAATTACCTTGAAATAATGTCGCAACCCATGAATGGAAAACTACAATGAATGTAAGAGGGATTCTTTTTCTACACCCAACTAAACTTTTCATACACACCAAACTTTGTTAATTCTCAAACTATCTTTAATGTATGAAATAGAATTCACACTCTCAAAATCCCATCAACCAACGTAAAGAAGCAAGGGAAGAGAAAACAACTGTTTGCTGCCACAAACCATTATGCACCCCCAAACCTCGTCAACAAATATTTTGTCGATAGCAAAAATCACTCCTTTCTCTCCACAGTGCTAGTAATCACTGATAATTTTAACATACACTTCTAAAACTTTTGGGTTGTTGGAGATGGGAGTCATTTTTTATACCCTTACGATCATTTGACATATTGAAAAAAGATTTTTTATTATTTTAGTTTGGGTGAATTGTTTTTCACCAGTTTTTGAGTCTAGATGTGAAAAAGTATATAAAAATTGAAGTTTTTCTATTGATTTTTGTCTATGAAGCATGAACTCTGACATAAACATCGGACATAATACAGACACGGATACAGGGACATAAGTTATGTCAAAAATATAGGACATTGGGACACCGTTATATATATTATATATAATATTTTAATATATCATTATGCCAAAAGATCTAAACAAAAATATTTTGATATAATTTTTTTTTTTTTTTGCATAAATAGATTCTTTTGCCTTATGGTTATACAAGACTATATTTTTAAACCTTAAAATTTTTAGGTGATTTTTGGCTAAAAATTTAAAAAATAAAATTTAAATTAAACAAAAGTATCCTATCAAAGTGTCCAAATCATTTTAAAACGTCGACTCAAGTGTCTGAGCCATTTTAAGGTATCAGAACGAACAAAAAATATTTTTTTTTATTGGATATCGTTTGAGAAGTGTTTAACATGTGTTGTACGCGTATTGTTTCATGTCAATGTTGAAAACATGTCAAACATTCCAACACCTCTAAATCAAGAGGTGTCTATGCGTCTTAGATTTTCATTAATAGCATGTTATACAATAGATTTTCAAAATTAAATAAATTTCGTAATATAAAGTGCTACTTATTATGAATTTTTAAAATCTATAGTTATTACTGAACAATTTGCATGTTTTGAATCCAAATATTTATTATAATATGAATAATTACTCAACTTAGACTTACAATATATATGATCTTACATGAGAATTATGGTCTAAATATAGAATAGGAAGGGGGAATCACAAAATAACATTATGAATTTTTGTAATCCGTAAAATAAGTTGTTTTTTTACGGATCACCATGCTATGTGTTTTGAACTATGCGGTGTATAAAATTTTTAGGGTGTATGAAAAGTTTGGTTGGGTGTAGGAAAAGAATCTCCCTTAATGCAATTCCAAAACCCAAAATGTTGAAGATGCAACTCAAGGAAGGTCCATTTGTCTTATCTTGAGAAACAATTAAGCCCTAGGGTGGCCCAAAAAGCCTACAACACGTGATGTTGAAACTGCGTTCATGAGACTTAATTCAAGAAATTCCCGGATACATAAACAAGTTAACCTCCAAGCGTAATTTTGGAGATGTTGTGAAAAAGATTCATCATTAACCAAGTTTCTTCTCGAATAAAGATTAGTTTCAAAAGGATAGGGTGTGAGGATAACATGGAATACCAAACTCGTTAAGTTTAAGATTTGACTATCATTATTTGAGTAAAGATCTTGGATAGGAAAATTAAAGTTTCATGTTTTTGATTTATAACAACATGGAAACAATTAGATACGACTAGTTAGTGAAAATGATAAATGATTATGTAATATCAAACACCATACGAAAGACACAATTGGACTAGGCTCCCAAACATATGAATAGAGAACTAATGATGTTAATATAGAATTGAACAAGGGAAATAAGTGAATTTTGTTGCATTTACATGACTATTAAACATGAAATATTCTTAGGGTTTTTGTTTTTATCGAGTTGATTACATGGGTCAAAGTTAGATTGGAGCAACAGAATTTGGTAACTTGCAAAAAAAAAAGTGAAGGGCAAAATGTGGTTGAGTCCATTTTAATGCTTTTAAGTTAATGAATAATCCAAGAGGAGAGAGAAAGATAGAATAATAGAATTTCACTGGAGAGAACTTACTTGTGACGTGGCTAGTGGAGGTACTCATAGGTGTAGGAAATTTATGAGGGGTAGTTATGGAAAGTTGGAGGTAGTGGTAAGATGGGCCTCATATGTGAGTTGGGTCTGGCCTAAGGTAATTGGATCCTCATTAGGCCCAATCCTAAACACTCACTCATAACAGTTGTCCCCCCAGCCGAAGGTCACGTGTCCCAACCTCCTAAGCTCGAAAGAGCTCTAGAACATTTTCTTCTATTTCTACCTAGTGAAGAATTTTGGTAAGAATTTACACTTACATGTCTTTTTCTTTTTTGTATATATTTGTTTATTTATTTTAATTTTACTTATTACTCTATGCATATTTGATTTTGTTTAATTAGATTCATAAAGAGTTTAGCCTAAAATAGCGAAACTCAATTAAGATAAAAAAAAAAAAAAAAAAAGAAGTTAATGGTATAATTAACAAAGACATTAAATTAGGATAATTTAGTCAAGTTTAAATATATTTATTAAGATTTTTTATTATTATAACAGAAATGAAAAAACAACATTGATAAATTTAAATCTTTGTTTTTAAAAATAATTAAAATTTTATCATATATATAAAATAAACTTATTTTTAAAAAAATTATTAAAATAAAATTTATACCATTAATAGATGAAATTTAACCGAAGATCCTCACGGAGGGTTTATCAGTGTCCTTTAAGTACAGGAGAATTTCACGGCACATATAGATAGCGCCGTTCGCAAATTACAAAAGTGGTTCCCATATTAATTTCAAAAGTGGGTCCCATCTTAATTGCAAACTGGTCCACATACATACCACGTTACTTATCGTTGTTAAGTTTCGGCTTCTATTGTCAAACAAAATTTTCAGTCATTTCATTCTCTCCCAACTCACATCACGAGCACTCTGACGCAGGCAAAGACTTAATTAGGGTGGAGTCAAGTAAGCGAGCCACCGGTCATGGCGGCGTGCGTCACGGATACGGCTCGAGCCGCAGCTTGCAGAGACGGTGCTGCGGCGGCGCACCTCAAACTGATCTCCATCTTCGTCATATTCTTCACGAGCATGTTCGGCATGTCGGCACCGGTCCTCTTGGCGCGTTTTTTCCAAGGAAAATCCCTCTACGACAAGGCTATTGTCGTTATCAAGTGTTTCGCCGCCGGCGTCATCCTCTCCACCTCCCTCGTCCACGTGCTTCCGGACGCGTACGCCGCACTCGCCGACTGCCAGGTCGCGACCAAACACCCCTGGAAGGACTTCCCCTTCGCCGGTCTCGTCACTCTAATCGGAGCTCTGCTTGCGCTGGTGGTTGACATCGCCGCCAGTAGCCATATGGAGCACGCGCACTACGCGCCGGTGGTGACAAGGGAGGAGAGTCAAGGCGGCGGGAAGAAGGAAGCGGGCGAGTCGAGGATCGAGTTGGGGGTGAGTTGTGACTCGGGAGATGCAGGGGAATCGGAAGGAGTTGAGGAGTTGGCGAAGTTGAAACAGAGGCTGGTATCGCAAGTGCTGGAGATTGGGATAATATTTCATTCGGTGATAATTGGAGTGACGATGGGAATGTCTCAGAACGTTTGCACCATTAGGCCGTTGGTTCTTGCTTTGGCTTTTCATCAGGTTTTTGAAGGCATGGGGCTTGGTGGCTGTGTAGCTCAGGTAACTTATCATCAATTCATCTCAATTACCATAAAATAATAATAATAATCATTTTTATTACTTAAAAATATGTTCTAATCTTGATTAATTTTTAACACTCAACTTACCTAAACTTTTAATTATCTTAAAAAAAAACTAATTTGGGTGTTAGTAGCATGTTAGGTCCAAGGCATTTTGCTTAGGAGTTCAAAATATTAAATTCACATTTTTTGAAAATAATGGCATTAATTACTGCACTTATCTCAAACAAAATTAATATCGTACTTAAATGATATAATAATACTTGAGTACAAATTAGAAAAAAAAAAATTTATTGATTTAGGTAATATGTCAGAAACCAAGGCTTCAAAAGTAATAAATTAGCTAGTGTTTTGGAGGTTAAAGATTTGAATCTCCTCATTTATCATGTATGAGAAAAGAAATTAAAGACAATTTGGTAGGTAGAGAGATTATTTGAGGACTAGAGTGAAATTAAAAATAAATTAATGATCAAAGTTACATTTAATAATAATTCAGCTACAAAAAAATATTTAACTCTGAACTAAATTTACTTAAACTTATTTATGTATTTAAATTTAATTAAGTTCACATATATTTTAATTAAATTCATCTTATTTTTAAGTATATTTTAACATATTACTTCACATAATTAGTTGACTGTTGAATACTTTTGCAAGAAATCCTATTCTTACCTAAAGTTTTAGCTCTAAAAGATAAAATAGTGACTACTTGCACTCATTAGTTTGCCCAAATACACATCTAGTACAAAACTAAAAGACCGTTTAGATTGATTTTCTAAATAAGTAAAAGCAAATGTTAAGAAGATAAAAAAAAATATATTTTATATTTAAATTAATTTTTAAAAAGTTACTTTTTTATTAGAAAATGAGAAGCTTGAAGCATTCCCTCAGTTGTTTATAAAAAATGAGATTTTTTTCTTTTCACAAGTATTTTTTCTTTTACACAAAGCCAATTCAAATAATTAATTTTGTATAGAAGTAATTATTTTTCAAATTAAAAAAAATATTTTATCAAAAGTCTATCTAAATAGACTACAATAAAATGTACTAAATTAGATAGTACATACCATAATGTAGTATTAGAAAAAAAGTTAAAAAAAAAAAAAAAACATTAATTGAGAGAAAAAGACCAATCCATAATAGTACTAAGATTATGTGGTTATCATTGAATTAAGTGTTTAACTAGTCACGGATAAAAATTGTATTATAATTGAGGCTGTTTTGTCTTGTGTGATTGTTTAGTCACATGCAGCAACCATGGAGACAAAACCTATGAAACTTTTTTTTTTTTTTTTCTTTGGTCACTACAATAGGTTTATTCTATTAAAATAATTTGACCAAAATAAAATGAAAGTGATCTCGTTCATGATTATGGCAATAATAACACGAAACCATCAAACATTAAACATTAAGCTTTTATGTGAATGACTTCATCTTACATTATTTTGATTCTTTTTTACCATTAAATAATAGGTGGTTCTAATATGTCACATCTCAGGATAATACCTGATGTGTTAGTCAATGACCCAACATATTCTGATAGGTCAAAAAAAACTAAAAAAGACACACTAAATTATTAAGTTATTAAATATTTAAATCGTCAAGTAATTAATTTCAACAAAAATAGATTTGCTGAAATTAAAAATTATATTATTGGTGCAGTCACATAATGCAAGCCTTTAGATGGTAGAGCTTTATATTATTCAATGATTCGTGTTGAGTTGAATAACAACACTTATATATTATATATAGTAAGGTTTTTAACTACACCTAAATTAGATCCAATGACAAAGCAGTGGAGTTCTCACTTGTCTCTTTGAATATAAGCAATTATGTTGTTAGTGTAATCAAGTGATGTGGAAGTTGTTGGATGGTAGAGCATTATATTATTCAATAATTTACATTATATCATGTTAATTAATTGTACTTATAGCAAAGTTTTTAACTACATCTAATCCAAATTGAATGACACACATAGTAAAACATCACATGCAATCCCTCACATATATCTTTGAATGGAGCTCTTGAATACAATATAAAAGAATGATGATTAACTAACAGGAATTGATCCTAGTAGTAAAGAGTTAAAGTTGCTTAAGTATATTGATCCGAATTTGAGTCTATTCTTTGGGAGAGCTCTGGCCTTATTTGAGTTCTCTAATTAGTTCGAACTGAATTAGTTATGAGTTAAAAAATTTGATGATAAATTTGTGTCTTATAAATTCACTGGTAGTTAAAAAAACAATGATTAAAACTTGACATTTCAATCTTTTGAGAGAGATTCTAAACTAATCTTGTTAGCTAGAAGTTCTCATAACTTCTACTTCTATGGTGACAATTGCAGGCTGGATTCAGCTTTGGAACAACAGCATACATGTGCTTTCTGTTCTCAGTGACAACACCAATGGGGATAGTGTTGGGGATGATATTATTTTCAGTGACAGGTTACGATGATAGCAGTCCAAATGCTTTGATCATGGAAGGGTTATTTGGTTCAATCTCTTCTGGGATTCTCATTTATATGGCTCTGGTTGATCTCATAGCCGTTGATTTCTTTCATAACAAGCTTATGACCTCCGATCAACGGTTGAAAAAGGCATCTCTTGTTGCTTTAACTCTTGGCTCTGCTGCAATGTCTCTTCTTGCCCTATGGGCTTGAAAAATTTTTGTTTAAAAGTATATCGGCTTGAAAAATATTCTTGCCCTATGTACCACTTACTTGGTGTAAATTCTTTGCGAGTTAAGATTTATCTTCGGGTTTATACTGCTTGGTGGTTGAACCTTTGCCAAGAAATTGTCAGTAGTCCTTACGAGCAATTTGTGTGAGTAAAAAGGGGGAAAATAAGTAATTTTAGTTAAAATTGAATTTTACCAGCTAATAATATTTATTCTGATTATAGAAATTAAAGGATAAAAATTGCCATGCAGCAAAATCATTACGTTTAAAAAAGAGTAACATTATTGTAAGTAGGGGGTGTTGACAAACCACCAAAAGCATAGATTAAAAGACAGAGTTGTTTTAGATTAATTAAAAATTTTAAGTTTGAATTTTGAGAATATAACTATAAAATGGGAATTACAAAATTCAATTACTTATTTCATACTCTCTAAAATCAAATTGTTTTTCTCAACTTATCTTTTTTAATTTCATGCATCAAAACTTTTTAATAATAAGTTTTATTGGTTTTTTAAAGTAATTATGATTTCATTTCATATTAATTTTACTTCTCATCGTATGAGTTACCTAACCATTAAATAATAGTCATTTCACCTCATTCTTGGTTCTGTTCTTATTTTGATTTTATCCGTTTTATGTGGTGTTGCAAATAAAGACAAAAAAGTACATGAACCTCAAAAATTGCAGAATACAATTGGGAAATTTTTATTTTTATTTTATTATTATTATTTGTTGAAGTATATACAGAGTCCATTGTATATGCATTTTTTACGGAACTAAATCTAATGATTTATGATATTTTATGCATTATCTTATCCTTTTATTAGTGAAAAATATAAAATAATTTTTTAAATAATTATAACATTATTTTATATTTTTAATAAATCAACATAGAATATAATATAGAAAAGTAAAACCATAAATTTTAGTCTATTTGACAACACGAGACATAATATTGGGACAAAAAGATGTGTTATTTACCATTTGGTACCATCGTGCTTATATTCAACCAGTTTCCTTCATTTTTTGTTTTCAGATTTTTTTTGAAATAAATATCTATTTTAATTTGTCTGTACTTAAAACTTTTTTTCATTTAATTCATAACATTTTAAATTTATTAATTTATTTATTATACTTTAAAATTTATATCAATTTTGTTTCTCTATTATTTCCCAATAATTTAAATCACTTCTAAACTTATAAATAACTTTTGATATTAGTAAGTTTAAGAAATAAAATCAATAGCAATTTTAAAGCTTAAAGGACCAAATTAATAAGTTTGTGGGGATAAAATTGTTAGAAGTTTAAATATAAAAAATTAAATTGATAAACTTAAAGTATGAGATACAAAATTGATTAGAGTTTCAAGTTATAATGACTAAAATAGACATTTCCTGCCTTCTTTAACTTGTTCTCTTTCAACTTCCAAGTAGGTAATGAAATTGTAAGTGCTCCTTTGGTCTAAAGCGGCCTTTTAAAATCTGTTTAAATTAGCGTCTAAAAAAAAATAAATTCAAGAGAAGTAGAAATAAAATTAGTTAAAAGAATAAACATCCCTGGTCTACTTCTAAAAAGGAAAAAGAAAAAAAGATTTTGATTTCTAAAAGTATTTTTTTTTCTATAAAAAGTTAATTTAAATAGTAATTTTTTTTATAAATTGCTTCTTTTTCAAATTAAAAACAGAAGTAGATTGACAAAAATCAATCCAAGTGATAGACTTTGAATCAATGGACGTCATTAAAGAAATTGAAGCAAAAATAGAAAGATAACAAAGCATGCATCCTTTTAGAGCTCAACTTTTGTCAACATATTTCTATTTTTTATTTGAAAAATAAGTATTTTATACAAAATTTATTATTTGGATTAGCTTTTTGTAAAATAAACATTTCTAACAGTTAAAATCTTATTTTAAAAAAAAATATGAGAAGATACTTTTTTTTTTTAAAAAAAAAAAGTCATTTTAAACATACTCTTAATCTTTTTTTAGAAGCAAATTAGTAGATAATCCCCTTTTGATTCAATGGAGTCAATAAAGAAAGTAAAACAAAAATAGAAAGATAACAAGCAAACATTCTTTTCTTTTCTTTTTTGACTCATGTTGTAAAGTTTATCTATCTAATCTGCTTGCTAATGTCATATCTATTTCTTGATCAATCAATAGAAGTGAAGATTCACTAGACTTTCCAATATTATAGCAGCAGGTTGAGAAATGAATTTGGTAAAGTAAATAGTGGTTATCATGTAATAAATAAAAAATTTTGTAATTTTGTCAAATATAGGTCCCGTAGCTCAGTTGGTTAGAGCGTTGGTCTTATGAGCCGAAGGTCGCGAGTTCGAGCCTCGCCGGGACCATTTTTCTATTTTTATTTTTATTTTTTATTTTTTTTTTAAAATTAACTACTTTCAATGTGTTTCCCAAAGTTTTATTTGGGTTTCATTATAGTTTGATCTTTATATTTGAATCAAATAAATTTTTCTTTTAATTTCTTTTGATTCTTATTGAGATATTTTCACACTCTTTAAAAATAAAATTAACTGTAATTTTTAAAAATAAAAGTATTAACCTATGTATCTTTCACAATAAATATATCTCTAAATTTTTAAATTCATAACTTTTAGTCAAGAAAATCGAGTGCAACAAGTAGCAATGTCTCTGATCGTTTGTGAATACTAGTGCCTAAGAAAGAGACCTTTATGTTGTTTTCCTTTTTTTTTTTTCCTTTCATAATTAAGGAAAGAAATTTAATTACCATATCCTAACAAATGCTAACAACCACTGGTGGGAGCACATTTTCAATCTCACTTTTATGAATCATAGCTTTATCTCACTCTCCAAATTGATTACAAAATCATAAAATATTATTTCAAGCATTATTAAATTGTTGAAAATGTATTATTACATTAGAACATGGTATGGGTACTGCAAAAGTGAGATAGAATATTTCACTCCCTTGTGTGATCTCTAGTTGGTTGTATAATCTTATTTTTATCATTTTTTAATAAGTCCCACAATGTGATATTATTTTTTATTATTTTATGCAATTCTCATAATTTTTCACCTTAACAATGTAACTTTACAAAATTTAATTGTGTATGCCGGAAATAGTTGTCAATGAAAAAATAATAATTATAATCAAAGATTCTAGTTCACCTGATAAATTATTAAACTCTTTTTGGGGTTGATTTCAAAAACAGCTCATGTGCTGACATGAATTTTTATAGGTTGCATTCCAATAATTATAATCCATTCTTCTGAGTTACACATGTTGTACAATTCTCTATAATATCTCCATTGGAAATAACCTTAGACAGTAATGCAACATATTTTCTAAAAGCAGCTAATTTAATTCTGCAAAAGGGACAGTCCATACCTAGAACTTATATCCTCTAACTACTATACATTAAGAGTTATGTTATGTGCACACTTGTTGAGAAATGATAGGTGCACAATTGTTTTAGTACACCTTTTTTTACACACAATATTTTATAATTATTTGTAGAGATAAAATTGTAAACAGTAAAATAATAAAGAAAAAAAAAGAGAGATGCAGAAAAAAATAAAAATAAAAATGCGTGTAGGTAAAGAGATGCAAAAGTAACATGCCACACTTGTTTATGCATTTACATTTACACAAACAAATATGCAAGTGTAACTAGTATTTTTGATATTTTTATTGAGTTGTGTTATGGGGATGCTTACTTCTACACTTCTCTTTGTTTCTTTTTATATCTATATTATTTTTTATCACTATTACTTTTCTATTCGTAGTTTTACCGATGCAAAACATCAATGATGTGTGTAAAAGTGGGTATAAAAGTAACATTTCCCATTAATATCCCAATCTAACTTTCTGACCCAAACCTTCTCACTGTCACCTTCAATCTCTACCACTCTCTTAAGTCTCCAACACACCACTAGCTGTACCAAACTCTCATATGGCCCCTCAAGATCATCACCACAATTTTCAGTGGCACTTCATTGATATAAACCACTCGAACTTCCACTCCTATTGCCATGGCCTATTCCTCATTCTATTGTTCCTTAACATTCTCTTCTTCATCACTGTCTTGTTCCTCTGCATCCACGTCTGCCACCGCCGCTTCATGGAGTCCACCGCCGTGGCCTCTCCGGCACCGCCACCGGCATGTCAATGGAACGGAGTTGTTCACTACACGTACAGCATGCACAATCCATTATCGGTGTCAGCAATGAGTTTATATGCTGAATCTAGTTCTGAATGCTGCATTTGTTTGAGTGTTTTCCAAGAAGAAGAGAAGCTCAAGGTGTTGCCATGTGGGCATGCCTATCATTCTGAGTGTTTGGAAAAGTGGATATGTGCAAACCCTAGTTGCCCTCTGTGTAGGGCTTCATTGGTTCAATTAAATTCTCTAGGAAAATCTACCATTTCCAATTGATCATGATAGTTTAATGTTGGATCAGAAATATGAAGTTCTTGCTGGATCAAAGAAATATGTATGAGAAAATTTCTGAAGAATTAAAGAAATTCTGCTTTAATTATTGCAATATGATCTTAATTGCTATTATTAATTCTTGGATGGAGGGTCAATTAATTCTCTCATGTGTCGGCATGGCTTCACTGGAGCTATATCATGTATTTTTGTTTTCTTTTCCTAGAATGATTAATCAAAAAACAAAAAAATCTTATTTTCAAATTTATTTTTCTTCTTCACATTATCATCGATTTTAAAAAGTTCATATTTCAAGTTAAGAACAAAAATAAATCTATCACAAATACTTATTGTTATGCATATATATAGAATGCCAATTTCTTACAATATTAATTAAAAATAAAAATAAATTAATAAAAAAACTATGTGCATACAGCGCTTCTCTAATGTTATTAGGTGGGAAAAATGCATGTGCATGACCTTGGATTAGGGTATCAAAATGGACTCAACCTAGCCAGATACCCACACATAAAGTTGCATTTGGTCCATAAATTGGTGGTCCAATCTTTTCAAGAAACCATTATTCATGTAAAAATAAAATTCCCATATAACCTCAAACACGGTTACCAAAAAAAAAAAAAAAAACTAAAACATGGAAATTGCACTTAAAAGAAATCAATGGTGAAAAAGAATTTAATCAGTCATCTATCTTATGCACTTTCCAAGTATAATTATGTAATTTAGTCAAATTTTTATGTCTGGTAATATTAGAGTAAGTTATACCAATCTCTTTTATAGTTATATTATTTTTCACTTACTTATTTTTTATTTTAAAAGATTAAACATAAATTTAATTAATTCAACCAACAAAATTTAACATAATTGATAGATATTTGAGTTCTTTAAATATATTAACATGAGTTTAATGCCTAAAGTGTGTATAGAGAAGGCTTTATTGGAAGAAGTTGTACCCACTTCAATGATCTCTTTACTTCAAAAAGATTAATCTTTGACTCTTAACTAAAAAAATACGCTTGATGTAAAAAAATAAATGTAATTAACTCATATCATCAAATATATATTCTCTTTATATTTTTTATGACAAGAAACATAAATGACAAAATTTCCTAACTCACCTTATTTTTCATCAACTTCTCTTAATAAACTTATTTATTTATCATCATAGTTCATAATTCGTGTAAAAAAAAATTGAATAAATGTTTTTTTAAACCTAAACTTATTCTTAAAATTTAAAATATTATATTATTCATTTTATTTTACATACAAGGTACATTTTCTCCAATTTGGAACTTGTCTAATTTTCTTATTATTTAACTTTTAGTATTTGTTTGTTTAGACCTTATTATCTCTTTTCTTGTCCTTTGCCACACCCTTGTCTTTCCCTTAGAAAAACTTAAAACAAAAAAATCCTTTCCTTATCATTTATTAGCTCTAGTTTGGTTGCTTTCCTTTCTTCCCTTATTATTGTTGCATGGTTATTGCATTATTTTTAAATTTTGCAATTGTATTAAGGTAGATTATTATTATCACCTTGTCTAACCAATTTGTCATAATAGAAAATTTGTTGAATGAGATTAATCCCCATATTAGCTGGCAAATGCAACGGGATAATCACCACAATAGGACTAGAAAGAAGTCCAACTTGAATTATGTACTGGTGTTCAAATTAATGGTCATTATGATATGGAGAGGGTTTAGGGTGTGTGGATAGAAATTTCGAGTGTGCTATATTAATTCACCTTGAAGAATTCTTGTCATTTGAGTCCATGATTTTCATGAATGATGTACTGGTTTTCAATTTATTTCGCAGGACTTGGTTGATACCTAGACCTTTTTTTTTTTTTTTTTTTTTTGTGATTGGTCAAATTTTAGTGTCCTTTGTCCTGCTCAGATTAAAATTACTTGCAGTTGATACAATCAATTATAGTTTATCTAAATTCTATTATTTCATATGATTAATTTAAATAAGTGAAACCACATATTAAATAATATTATTTTATAATATTTAAATCAATCATGATTAATGAAATAACATATAAAATACTAAATAAAATAATAAATTTACTCCAATCATAAAGTGAAGAGTATACAATGTACTATTAAAGAGTTTGTTATCATAAGGTCATGGGTTGAAATATCTTTATTATCATTATATAAACAATAAATATGCACAACAATTATTTTTAATAAAATGGTTTATAATTAAGAATTTAATAAATTATAAATTATATGCACTTAAAAAGGAGAATTTATAGATTTTTTTTTTTTTTGAGGGGGGGGGGGGTGGGATTTGGTGGAGATGATCTACCTTTTTAAAACCCACTTCTTTTATCCTCGCAATAATAGCTACAAATTTTCAAGTCATATCATAACATTGAGTTTTAACACTAAAATAGATAGATAAAGTGGTGGGGTATGTTGCACTTTTATATGTGACAATAAAATATATGATCATACCCTCATGTTAGGAAGAAAATGACAACATGCCCTCATTGCAAATAAAACCCTAAACTTATTGCAAATAAATAAATAAAATCCTAAGGATTCAAACTCATAAAATAATATATGTTAAAAGGATAAATAATTATAATTGTTGTCTGTCTTTAAACGAGATTAATCATACTATATAAATACTCATAAATAAAATAAATTAAAAAAAAAACCCTAAACTCTTGTATGCCTCCCTCCTCTTCTTCCTTATTTCTTTCCTTAATTTCCCCGATTCAGCTTTTCTCAAAATCATTATTGACTTGAGCATGAAAGAGATTTTCAAAGCTCCGGCCTCGTCATCTCCCTTGATCATTCCACTTCTCTTTGTAAGTTTTGATAGCAGAGCAGCCCCCTAATAACTAATGGAGGGGTCAGTCAGCAGTACAAACTGCATTAAATATGTATGACCCATTTGGACCCATCTGTGAGGTCAATGGCCATTGTCCATTGATTGAATGCTTTGTTCTTTGACCTCTTTCAAGTGGCACTCTATGTCTCGAGCCATACAAAAGAAATAAATTGAAAATGGCCAAGAGAGAAAGCATAAAGGAGAGAGAACGGTAAATGAGTCTCAACTCGAGGCTACAATTGCATTATCTTTAGAGACGGCGTTTTCTGTCTCATTAGCACTTATTATTACGTGTGTATTACGGCTTTTAATTGATAATGTTGGTTGGTCAACAAATGGCTCATTGAGGGATAGGTTCAGAGGTATAGGTTAGGAACAAAAAGTACTTTAGGGTTGGATGAGTTCCGAATTCGGGTGTAGGCTTCGAAGTATGTATCTGCGATAAGAAAAAGAATGGGCTAGGCATAAAGTCTTCCACGCCTAAGTTAGTGTGATAGATTTTAATAAAAGTTAATATATTTTCATAATAATTTTTAGTTTTTTTAATTACATACGTAATTAATGAAAGTGTTTATTTACAGTACTTTAATTATTTTTTTTTTATAATTTATTCTGATTCTATAATGTTAGATTGGACATTTGTCTTAATTCTTTATTTATATTGTATAGGCTAAGCCTTTTGATTCTAGCCTATATTAAATAAAAAATAATTAATCACTAAAAATAACAACACATAGTAATTTGTGTTAGTGAGATAAAAAGATACGTTTTGATGATGGTCGTAAGGTCTTCCTTTCTCTTTTCTACGTACCAGCAACGTACATTTAAGTCTCCTTTAAGTCTTTCATGCAAGAACTAAGAAAACCCAACTTGTTTTGGCGACAGTACACACGCATATTGTTGCTGCATGTTGATGATTCAGCAACTCATGTGCGCTGCCTACCGCTATTAATTGCATCTTCTGAGCCAAACTCAACAACAAAATACCACTGCAAACACTCTAGATCAATTACAAAAAAATTACTTCTATGTAATTTTTCATTAACCGTTGTAAAATCTTATAAAGTAATTATACAGAATCATTCGGCATAGAGCATACAAGAAAAGTTTATTAAATAATAAAGACTAATTTGTAAACGTCTATAAATTATAGAGACTCATTTTTAATGGTTTAAATTATAGAAACTTTTTATAATTTTGTTTAAAACTATTGAAACTATTACTATAATTAAACCAAAAATTATTCATTTTATGTGGAGAAGTTTACACATAGCACGAGTCGGGTTCAGTTGGTTTTGCACCTTGACTAACCTGACCGAGACTAACCGAAGAGGAAAATTTGGTAAACCAACACTAACCAAGTTTTGTCTATAACCAACAGGTCAATTTGAATCCAGTAAATTGTTAATTTCTCATGAATTACTTGATTTTCTTGTCATTATAAGTTGATTAAAAACCAGTAAAAATTTGTTGGAGAAATTATAGAGGTTGGATGGCAAAATTGCTAATTATTCAAACTCAAAAGTAAAACGAAAAATAATCTTAAAAACAAAAAGTAGAGACTTAAAAACCATATTGATTTACAAGCAAAAATAATGAGAAAGCTAGAAGGATAAGGTGCCATGGGCTACTTATCTCTCTCTACAGCTGCTTACTAGCCCGTGTCTTATCTCTAACAGCTAATTCAAGATGTTATGTTTGAGTTTCCTTCAACGATTTGAAGGAGAGAAAATGAGTCTATTTACATATTTTCTCTGAAGGATCGATTGGTTTCTCCACTCAAAACAAAAACTCTCAGTCTCCTACAGTGTAAAAAAATAAAATAAAATTATATTATCATTAATTTTAAAAAAAAATTATATTTTAAATTAAATAATTTTTTTTTTACATTTCAAACAACAGATAAACCTCTGTGTACTACGGATCCAGTTGTTCAGGTCGTATAAATTTAATCAGCCCTACATGGCAGTGTGTAGCATGCGTCAATGTAAATGGTCTGAATTGCAGAACTTTATTTGACATACAAGTACTACCACTGCCCTTGTGCAGAAATCAGACTGGGTCAGCATTAATTTGTTTCACTGTATTTTTCTTTATAAAAAAATAAAAAAGAAAAAGAATAGACATAGTAGATTCATTGAGATGACAACTTCCCATTCTATGATAGGAATCACACTCCTTATCCCATGGGAAATTTTAATATATTCAATTATTAAAATGTCTTTTATATATAAAATAAAATAATATATAAATAGAAATTTAATAAATAAATAATATCTTTTTACTTAAAATAAAAAAAATGTTTGTAATTTTTAAATAAATTCCTTCAACTTTATAATTATTTATTTGTATTTAAAGTTATTAATATTCAAAATGTATTATAATTTTTTTATACAAAATTTCGTGCGGACTCCTACGAGGTTGGGGACGAGAATCATACTTTTTATATATGCCTTGCTTTGTTGCCATTCTTACGGGTGATTGCTAACTTATTATTATACATATATATTCAACTAAGGAAAATCTCCGTTCTTAGTTCTTAGTATTAATTTAAAATCTTATTAATCAGATGATATTAAGGGCATTTGGTCTAGTGGTATGATTCTCGCTTAGGGTGCGAGAGGTCCCGAGTTCAATTCTCGGAATGCCCCAACTACGTTTTGTTTTTGTTAACTGCACTCTTCATATCACATAGAGTTTGTAACAATAAGTGTAAATATAACAATTCTTTAAATGAAATGTAAAAATATTTAAGATTTCTTTTTTCATAAAAATATGTTATAAGTACATCTATAATTTTATATTTATTTTTTAATTTTTTACTTTTATTTATAATTTTATCTTTATAATTATTACAAAACAAATGGTATAAAAAAATATAGAAAAATAAATTAGCATCAAGCATTTCCTTTTCCATATGACACCACAAAGCCTTTCTCATCATTTTCTGAGGCTCCTTTCCTTGTGCTGCAGCAATAGTACAAGCTGCTCCCTACTCACTGTGCTGTTGTTACCTATAGTTATGTTATTATCAATCAACTCAAATACAATGAAATTGAAACTCCAAAGTGATGCTTCCTATTTCTACTACATTTAATCCATGTTACAAGATCTATGAAACAGTGAGATCAGTTGGAAATTGTTGTATACTATTACTCAACTACCAACTTCTCCTTACCCAAATGCAAGAAGCAAAAAAATTAGACCTTATAACAATACAATAATAGTTCGATTAAATTATAGTGCCACATCAATAACTAATTCAATTGGTTACATAATCATTCAATTAAATTATAACGTCATATTAATAATTGATTTGACAATTGTCATTGCCTCATGCAACTCTATACGACTGCATGTGATCCTATTTTTCAAAAAATTAGCAGTCAAGAACAACAATTAACATCACCTAAAATTATTAAAAGAATATATTTTATATATATATATATTTGATATCTTGCTTTTGCAAGTATAATTTCAAATCATAATTTAATTCAATGCAATTGTTGATATAATATGTTATAAATTATTAAATAAATCAATTATTGTAACATTTACAATCCAACGAACTATGATGTAATCTGTCAATGACAATACTGTAATTGATTACATAAAATCTTGGTCCATCAAAAAAAGAAGAAAAGGAAATTGGTAACTCTAGCAACAATTTTACAGAAAGATTCATGAGGAAGAGAGTGATTCATATAAAATTGGCAGATTTTTCATAGTTATGTAGACATTGTTGAGAAGATTTTTCTCTCAAGAATCTAACAGAATAGCATTAGAAGATGGGAAAACTTTGCTTAGAACCCTCTTCAAAGTGCATCCCATTTCCAGCAAAGAGGAAGAAATTTCTGATACAGAAACAGAAGCAGCACTCACATTAACACTCCCATTGCTCTCGTTTCCATTCTCATTCTCACTTACCTCAGAGCTTGGAGAATCAATCACAATCTCAACCACTGAAGAAGAAGAAGAATCTCCATTGACAGAACCCAATTGAGAATCACTCTCAACAATCCCACCATTAATGGGAGCTCTGCAAGTTGGGCAATTGCAATGTGAACCCAGCCACATGTCTATGCATTCCACATGAAAACAATGCCCACATTTGGGTAAACTTCTTCCAATTTCACCATCTTCAAAGCAACTCAAGCAAATAACACATTCCAATAATTCCTGTTCATCCCTGATCTGTTTCTCTCCTTCCTCTGTTTCTTCGAATACGAAAAGGGGAATCGCAGCGATGATAGAAGAATCGAGCCCTTTGGCTGGGGAAATCGAAAAGGGTGAGTCTTCAATGGTGAGGTTGTGGAAGTGGTGGAACCGAGCAGGACCCAGAACGTCGGAAACGGTCACCGTTCTCCGGCGACCGCGGCGGCGGCGTGCTTGGGCTTGTGCTTGTGCCTGAGCCAAGAACCATTTAGCATAAACATGGAGAAGAAGCACGAAGAGAATGACCAGAAGCAGAGAAATAATAGCTGCAAGCAAAACATTGTTGTTGTCTGAGAACATACCCTGAACCATTTGGTTCAATGGATTCATGGCCATTACAGGGATTTCTTCTGAAATTTCAAAACCCAGAATTTGGCAACGTTGAATGGAGAGAATTGAAAAGTGAACCGAGGAAATTTAGTCGTTGAAGAAGGGAATAAATTAGTGGTGTGTTGCCGGATCCGGATTTGCTCACATTTTCGTTATAAACATGAATATAAATTGTTAATCACAAAATTTGAAATGTAAACGTGAGAAGAATATATCAGAATCAAACATGGGTAAATCCATTTCTTGTGTTGTCTGTTTGGCAAAGTACATTTGCGTGCAAAGGAAAGAAAGGTTTGTGAGTTGGGTGATAGAGTGGGGAATAGTGGAAGTGAGAAAATCCAAAAGGGTCAAAGGGAAATCCTGTATCCAAGGAGGAAAATGCATGGATTTGGGGATTGGAAAAAGGGAAAATGAAAGAAAAAGGGGCAGAAATTAAGGACTCGTGAAGGCGACGGCAGCAGAGGGTGGTTGGGTTTTATTGGATTCATGTGGGGTTTTATTTATATAAACTTTGATTAAATTTAGTGGGGAAGGATCCTAGAAGGCATTTAAATGACTATGAGATCTATTTGGTATACATCACAAATGACAAAAGAGAGTCGCCGGCAAATTTTCTCTCTCAACAAAAGTAAAAGTTAAGTTAATAAAGTTTCCAATATGAGACTTTGACTTGGAATTTAATTTTTTTTTAAAAATATATTTAGTATGTCATATCAAGGATTAACAAATTTAATTGAACTTTAATAAAATTAAAAAAAAATAAATTTTACTTTATCAAATTTTAATATTATTACATTTTTAATATAATTTGAATAAATTTACTTCAGAGTTACTGACACAATAAAAAATACTTAACCAACCATTGATATATTAAGAATTAGATTAAATTTTTTTTGTAAGAAGTGCTTCTCTTTCAAAACAATTCAACTCACTTTATTTGGATGAGGAAACAACTAAGTATAAAGTTTTTGAAATAAAATTTTCTATTTCAAATTATATCCTAAACTTTGAGTTATTAATATATAATAAAATAATCTAACTTAACTAATCACTATTTTGTGAAAGAGATAATTTTAGCCCAAAGTTTCCTAGAGGTCCTTTAATGATAGGCTAATCCGTAAAAATCGACGTAAAACAAAAAATAAAATGGAAGAGTGTGAGTAATAAGTAGAGTTTCACTTTTGATTTATAATTTGTTTGGTTAGGGTTTGGAGGGTGGGGTCCATGTTTTGAGGGTCCCATGTGAATATCAGAAGACACTTGAGAGCTATGTTGAGTAAGTCCACAATTTTTACATTTTCTATTCCACCTCTTATCCTATGCTTTTTTTTTATTGGTAAAAAAAAATAAAATCAATTTTAATATTTAAAACATTGTTATATTATTTTTTAATCAATAAAATTAATCCAAAACAAAATCTGAAATAAAAGATACATCTCCAAGTCCATAGATAAATATTAAATAATAGCAAATAGGATATGTCAACAAGATATTGTTGGAGTTCCATGTTGAGGTCCACGATGAGGTCCCCGATATTCCCGTTGGAACTCCTTCAGAAAGTGGTCCATGTTGTGACCAAGCTTCTCCCACTTCCAGCATCATTCCGTAACGTTCCCACGACTCCACACACTTGCTGATTTTCAGCCACGTCTCAACTCCTCCATGATGGGCAGAGGAGTATAAAAGGCGTGCTCCTCCTCTCTGTTGGTCACCAATTCGACTCCTCACTTCAGAAACAAACACCATCAAGTTTGAGAGAGTGAAGGCTTGGAAGAGAAACAGAGACACCAAGAAGAAGCGTTTTGCAATGGCTGGAGGTAGGCTCTCTTGATCCGCTTCCGCATTATGTTTGAATATGCTTGTTATGTTCATTAGCATGTTTGAACATTAAAGAAAATTGTTTTACATTTGGTATCAGAGCCTTGTAATGCCTCTGTCTTGCATTTTTTTCGGTTTGAAGTTCATTTTTGGGCACTAAAATTTTTGATGTTTTAATCTCTTTGGAGGTTAGAAATTGATATAAAATGGGATTTTTATGCATTCTGGGCTATAAATCATAAAATTTGACGTCAAAAATGGCTGGAAAATGTCGGGTTTTGGCTACGGGTCCGCGGGTCGCAACTGGGTCAAATCGACCCGGCTAGAGGTTGAAGACGACTTAAGCTACATGTCGTTTTGGGTAATGCTGAAACGACATGTCGTTTTCACTAAAGTGTGGCTGCTCGCACCATAACGCTAAACGGCGTGTAGTTTATGCTGGAGGCCAAACTACATGTCGTTTTTGGGGTTTAAAATTAAATCCCATTTGTGCAGCTGCTGGGATTCGAACCCACGCCCACAGGGCCACATCGTGGACCCTTTGCCACTAGACCACAGCGAGCCCTTATGTCTCTGGAAGACAATTTCAAACATTATGTTTCGAATTTAATTTATTTACATAAATTAAATTATTGCATGTTTACTAATTGTTAGTGAATCTTTATGTGATTCCTAATTTAGTTTATTTATTTGCATAAATGGCTGTTTAAATTTTTAGAATTAATTTATTTATGTGTTTAAATTATTTATTTATTTTATTGAAATTGTATGTTTTATTTTGGTGTTTAAGCATATAATTTTAAATTAAATAATTTTGCACATTAAAATTATGCCTTTATGCAAATATTCAGTTTTTATTGAGAATTAATTAATGTTGGGTGATTAATATAATTTTAATTAATTAAGGAATAGCCACAGCATCTTTAATTAATTAGAATTATATATTAAGGTTAAAGATCACATTAAAACATTAAGTTGTAATTAATCATATGTGATATAATAAAATTTACCCACAGGAATTTTTGTTATATTAGTATGGTTAATTAGGATAAAATATTAAATTATATTTCTTAATCTACCCACAGGAATTAAGAAAAAGAACATAATTTGATAGTTTTATCATAAAGTTAGGAAATGAATCTAAGTGAGTAGAATTTTAGCCCACAGGCAAGTTTTATGTCACTTGATTCATGAATTGAAGCATGTTTTAC